>JANDEH010000040.1:1200000-1852509 GCA_024610705.1 Tetragnatha versicolor | reverse complement strand
TCTTATCCTTTCTCATACATAAAAAAAAAGAAAATCGTATAATTTCTAACTTAAAAAGTTGACGTGAGATTTTAATCAACCCCCCTCCCCCCTTGGTGAGGTTTGGTGAGATTTTTCCAAACCCCTCCCCCCCTTTTTGACCTCACGTAATTTATGGATTGCCCCTTAGACTTACGGTAGAGATCGGGCAGCGCAGTGTCTCCTCTCGACACAGTTACCCCTTTGCATCGATGACGAAAGGCAGCTGCTGCTGGGAGGTTATCAGTGGCGAAAAAAGCGCCATTCCGAAACAGTCGGGAGGCTTCTTTTGAGGGGGAACAATGGACCATCTTTTTAACAAAGATAAGAACGTTTTCATTTTGTTTTCGTCCCCGTCACATTACGAGTAAACAAAGGATAAAAACTCTAAAGACGGAAAAGCTCTGATGAGAAATATTCATCAGGAAGGATCGGTGATGATGGGGGGACACTAGCGGATCCAGTGGGAGGGAGGCTTCCCAAAATGAAACCAATATCACATATGTTTTTTTAAATTTTTTATTTTATTTTTATATTTTTATATTTCTTATTTATTTATGGTTCTTGTTTCTTTTTTCTCATCCACTATCTTATTTTTTTGTTTTTATTTGTTTTTTGTCCCATTTTATATTTTTTTTTTAGATATTCCGTGACCCCATGGACGGGCGATTGCCCCTTTGGGAAATGTATACTAATAAATAATTTGGGATATGTATGTTCTGTATGTATTTTTATTTGTTTATTCTAACTGTTTTGAGTATTTTGTTCTTGTTAATAAATTTGAAATTTGAAAATAAGAAATAGGGGGCGTTTATAAGGTATTCATATAGATGTGATAACAGGGGCGAATATAAGGGGGCCCTTCCCTCCTCCTTATATTCAGACTAGGTATAAAAAACAAAAAAACCTGTTTTTAGAGTCAAATTCCCAACAAATTTTCGGGGGAGGACCCCCCAGACCCCTTTGTTAACTTGCAACTTAATTATATTCACACCTTTTTTATATTAAGCTCAGAAGAATGCAAATCCTACCTAAAAATATATAGCCAAAATTTGGGCTAGAGGTACCATAACTAGTTAAAAATCTGTTTTTTTCCGAGTCAATTTTTCTAAAATTTTATGGTGGAGGACCCCCCTGGAGACTTCGAACTTAATTTTTCACTACTCTTTTCTCGTATTAAGTTCTTTAAGACGTAAATTTTATTTTAAATGTATTTAAAAGCTTTATTTAACATTTAACTTATTAAATAAGTATGAGAGACACAGGAATAATTGAATCGTCAGTTTGAAGAAGGGAATAAGTCCAAAAATCAAGTTTTGAGAAAATCGAAAAAAAAGAAATGGAATTTTCATTGTATGGATATAGATTTCACAACTTCAAGGGGCGATATCTCCCTATAGGGGTTAGTTATTTTCCCACTCTTCACACCCATGTGTAGAGCAAAGCTTGGAAATTGTTTTGAGCACAAAAAGTCAATTTGTCATTTTTTGGACTTATTCCCTTCTTCAAACTGACGATTTAATTTTAGCCCCCTCTCAAAGTGTATTTCTATACACGACACTTCCCCCTTGGAACTAACTATCAACCAAAACCGCCTATTTATTTTTGTATGGGAAAATAATTTTTTCTTTACGCACATTTATAAAATTGCAAATATGTTCTTTAGAGGAAAAAAGTAATAAAAGTTTTTTAAAAAATATGAATGTTTTTTCATAAAATATTCCGTCCATGTATTAGCTAGAAAAATGTTTGCAGATCTAGTTAATAAGTTTCTTGTTTTCTACATATTTTAGTAGCTTCAAAATTTTTATACACATTTCTCCAATAAATGTAAGCTTATTTTTAATAAATGCTGATTTTACAGTTCATAACTTGATGAGATGTAACATTGCCTTAAAATATTGGACTTATGCAAAAATATTGTAACGATTATATTCTCTATCCATTTAAAAAAAGTATTAAAAAGAATCAGTAAGGTCGTTGTAAGGCAATATATTATTATTCAAAATTTTACCCTACATAATTGAAACTTCCCTTTCAATAAAAAAATTAATCAGAACGACATCAGTTTTTCATACTACGCGGCTCACGCCATTTTATTCGAATACCAAGTTGAAGTAGTTTTTTTTCTTGACTACAGTTATAATCTAAACAAAATATGAACAGAGTAAAAAATCACAACACAGCGCCATCTATGGAACGGTAAGTAAAAATAACCTCACAGTCGTAACAACGATCTGAAGATACGAAACATCTTTCCTGAAGTCGATGGTAAAATTCAAACAATAACAAAGCAACGAGAAGCAATAAACTCTTAAAGGAATTAAAAATCGTACCTTTAAATCCTGTGATACTTTTGATCGCAAATCCACATAAGGACTAATACCTTGCGGGTACTCATATAACTTGGTTTACCTGGAAAACAAATGATTTTCGTTAATTGTTACACAACATACTGAAGCACGAATAAAAATGAAAGTTCAGTAATATTTGGAATCTTCAGATTGTTTTATACGTATATTTATGCTAAAATGTAGTTTATAAGGTTGCGTGTTGTCAGCGAACATCTAAAAATCGTGTTGTGAGCGGACATTGATAAAAATCGAGATTGAAAATCGAGATGGAATCGGTAAGTTAGTGATATTGTATGCTATTTGTATAATATTTGTATTAATATTAGCTATTTCAATGCTCTTTTGCAGGAAAACTCAATAAAATATGCACTCAAACAGAAAATAAAATTTTGAATTTCAACATTAAAAGAACTGTAAAAAGTTTATGGTTGGGGGGCTGCGGGTTTAGTACTCATTTTAGTAAAATCTATGGTAATTCGCAAAACAACTTTTTTTCTTAATTTCCATAATTTGTAATTGAAGTCTGGACAGCAAAAATGAACTAATAAAATAATTAAAAATATTTTAAACCTTGAAAAAACAACCCAAGTGCCACAACCAATAACCTATAAACGCCACAACTATAATTAGTGATTTAAAAAAATCCCTAAAGATGATATATTCATTTCTAAGAAAAATCAACTTAAAAATAACCGAATGATGAAGGCTTACACGGCCGGTGTCATTATTCATAAAAGGGTTCATCGGGCTGTTAAGGCCGTGTTCAAGGTGATTGTAAAAATGGAATGCTTCGACCCCACCTGCGGAGGCCATTCTCTCCTAAAGTAGACTGTCGTTTGAAGTTGAAGAAAGTACTAGACTAGAATGTGGTAGAAAGTTGATTGTGGTAAAAGGGTGACGTCAAAAGAAGATGTTGGCAAAATATGATGTTAAAATATTTCTTATTAATAACAATTTTAATTTTTTTCAATAAGGAAGTTGCATGTGTCAGATTTTCATAAACATTTAAGTGTTCCGTATGGTTTTTTGTATGGTAAAATGAAATATCTACTCAATTTTTCAATGTACAGGTAATGAAATATTTTAATTTAAAATTCGAGGAAAAAACACGTGACTGAAAACGCTTAGTGAAAACACAGTACGATGACGTCAACAATCATACCATCAAATCCGCTGCTTTCCAACAATGGTCACCGTACGATGACGTCACATCCCAAACTCTTAGCGTTTTAGTGCGTTTTGAAAAAGGGGAATTTTGTAAATTTTCTCGATCGGCCTTTAATTTTGGGTAGTTGCTTATTTTGCATGAAGAATCGATTAAAAAATCATGTAACGTCCTCATTACCCCCCCGTCCTTGCACCAAAATTTTGGCAGAACACCGCCTTAGTTATTTTCCGGAACAAAGTTTAGTTTTTTCAAAGATGATCGAGTTTTGTTCCGGAACAAACAAAATACTCTGTTCTTAGGTTCTCCGCAACCACAGAGCGTCAATAATCTCCGCTTCTGCATCCGCCACTATCAGTCGCCTTATTTATTATACGAGGGAGGGAGTCCTGACCACCGCTGACTTTCTCGCTCTTCGAGAGATCGCACTTCCGGAATCGGGTTGCGAATGATAGAGTGACCCCCGCCGCAAGAAAAAATCCATTAAGCGTGATAATTTCAATGTCAAACGGAGTTAAATGGATTTTTTTATTTGATAAGTATAAGGCGATTGCAGCCAGAAGCGGATTCAGCACTCTTAAAACGATTGTATCAAAATCGAGTAAAAAGTACTCAAAAAGGCTCCGATCCAATAAGTATAGTCAAATTTGAATACATGAATACAGGGTGATTCTAAATTACGTGGACAAACTTCGCATGTGGGTAGAGGGGACCTAGACAAGCATATTTCGCATAGGAATGAGGGGGCGCAGCCTTACCGTTTAAGAGCTAGGACCTAATGTAGTGCGAGCGCGTTTCAAAAGGCCGTTTTTAGAGGGCCCGTGAGACTAAACAAAACATAATAAAATGAAAAACATTATTGTGGGAGGTAAGGAAGTATCCTTGCTACTTACACCATGAATTCGATAGAATTTGAACTACTTTATAAACCATGGAGTTAGTTTCAAAAGTACGATATTAATTTTTTAGTCAAAGAATGGAATTCCCTTAATGGTATTAAGAAAAATGATGATCGGGGAAGGAATTTTCAATGATCGTAACATTGATCATTAAAACTGTTTGTTCATTGAAATTTCCTTCCCCGATCATCATTTTTCTAAATACCATTAAGGGAACTCCATTGTTTGACAAAGAGATTAATATTGCACGTTTTAAAACTCACCTCACGGTTTGGCAAGTGGTCCAATTTATATCGTATTGAGGATTTAAGTTGTAAGGATACTCTTGTACCTCATGCAATAATGTTTTTCATTTTATTATGTTATGTTTCGTCTCACGGACCTTCTAAAAACGGCCTTTTGAACCGCGTTCGCACTACATTATTAGGTCCTAGCTCTTAAACGGTAAGGCTGCGCCCCCTCATTCCTATGCGAAATATGCTTGTCTAGGTCCCCTCTACCCACATGCGAAGTTTGTCCACGTAATTTAGAATCACCCTGTATACTCATTCTGAAATGTGCATACTCAAAAATGAAACATCGTGAGCTCATTTTTGAGTTAAAGCTCATTTTTGAGTATGCACATTTCAGAATGAGTAGGTATATTCATGTATTCAAATTTGACTACTTATTGGATCGGAGCCTTTTTGAGTACTTTTTACTCAATTTTGATACAATCGTTTTAAGAGTGAGAAGGGGGGGGCAACGTTTGTTGCGTAAAATGACATCCGAAGATAATTTCCAAATAACAAATCGTGATGTTAACGCTTTTAAAATTTGAACGCTTGAATGAGAAACTTCATGGCTCAAAAAAGTTTGTTATCCTTCAATATTTTCAAAAGCATTGCAGTTTCTGCGGCTGTAAATTTTTTTAAAAACCTTGGTAACCCTTCTTAACCCCCCTTAAACTTCTGAAACACTCTGTATGAGTCACCAATAAATAAAAAAGTTAGAGGTAAAATCGTTCATCCATCGTTTCCTTATTCCATTGAAATATCACTCCTAATGCAGTCTTTGTATTTTATACTTCACAGCAACATTTCCTGAATACAGTACGTGGAAGGAGAAAGTGAGTAAACACAAAGCCTGTTGGGTTGATAGGAGGAAATTCGACACGCGAATTGAGATTAAAAGACACTATTTATACATGGGTTTAACGAAATAATCCTATTTTAAAATTGAAGTTTCACTCGAAATTCCGCGATAGGAATTGCTTTGTTTGTTAGTGACGTAGTAGGTTCAACTTAAGTTGCTGTCTAGTATAGATCTTCAGCTCCTGAACTTGTGACTAACCATCAAGCAAGGGGACACAGAGGGACTAGATTTCAATACGGGTAATAGAACAAGGGGTCACAATTTCAAATTGAATAAAGTAAAATTTAAGACGGATTTTAGAAAACATTATTTTTTAATAGGGTAGTGGATAGATCGAATGCATTGCCTGAAACAATTGTAAATTCAAGTGGGGTAAACGAGTTCAAGAGGAAAATTGACTGATACTGGGATTCGGGTAGTTTGAGTTAAAAAGACTGGACCAACCTTGCTGGGCTTACGCCTGTAGTTGGTTGACTTAATTTGTATTTGTATATTTGTATTTGTATTTCCCCTAGAAAATGCGTGAGAATTGTTATGCTGTGCATCGCGCATTAAATATTTTTTGAAAAATTCCCCACGCCCAGATATCGATCCCTATCTCGTGTTTATTCCATATAACACCCCTACCGCATTAAAAAAAAACCTCGGTGTGTGTGCTTCGGAATCCGTTATCGAGGAGTCCCATGATGGGCCCCTCAAGCCGAAGGGATTAGATTGACATGCTAACCCTCTTTTTATCAGAGGGTTCTGGAGACTTTTAAGGGCGATAGGGCTAAAAGCCCCTGGCGGCGGCAGCATCGTGGGTGGGGCGCCGCGACTTAACCCCCGGTTAACCCCCACACACGACGAGACAGAGGGGGCGTTAATCAAGCGATAGGGGGGCGATCTCTGCCTGCTACTGCATTTACGAGGCGGATCCCATGGGAGATTATTTTGGAATAGTACTATACATTACCCAACGAAATTTTAAAAAGATCCTCACTTTAAAAAACTACTTATGCATCAACCTAAAACCTAAACCAGTGTCCCCCAACCCTTTTCGGTCCACGCCCTACCAAAGCCTATTTATTTTTTCTATCCCCCCATGAAAGATTACACAATTCTTTTTTACACTGAAAATGTAATCAATTAAAAAGATTATTTGATTGATTTTTGAAAAAAATATGATAGATATGTTTAAAAAACTAGAGTGAGTTAATTTTATCGATTTAATTAATTTTTTTTAATTATTAAAACACAAAATGTAGAACTTAATTTGAAATACACAATAAGCTTATTGCGATAACTTTTCATGTGTTTTAGTTCATTTTGAGACCATTGGGATTACAACCCAAAGAGACCCGTTCGATGTAAGCTGCCGAATTTTCAAGGTAAAAGCGTATCTAGTAAATAATCGACTATGTTATGAGGGGGGGTTTGGGGAACCTCCCCTAGAAAATGTTTGGAATTTTTCCTAACTAGAGGGTCATTTGGGTTGAAAATTTTCGAAATGCCCCCCCCAGGTTGGGAAATACTGACCTAAACCTATAATGGGCGGCCCATGTGTGTGATTTCAGGAGAGATAGCTACAAGAAAAATTTTGGCAAGTTAGTCAAGCTCGTAACTAGTTTTGATTTTCTTTTTTAATGGGAGGAATGGTTCATAATTATTTCAAAAAGAGGCCCCTCATGTGTTACTTAATGTTTAAAAAAATCCATAAAATATTGGATCTTCAAGCAAAAAGGGGTGTCTAAGAGTCCTCCCAAGAAAAATTTCTGCACTTTTATTCGTAAAATATAGTGTTTAAACTCATTTGTGGGTGAATTCTAAAACCAAATCGCTTCTACGCCAAGCCAAAAATTTTCAACTATTGAGAAACTGGTTTGAAAATAGTGGTCAATATTATTAGAAACAATTTACATTTTGCTTTTAATAATATTAATATAGTTTATTTTAACAAAATAATACAAACAATTTACTGGAAAATAAGATTATTCGTCAACTGGGGTAAAAAAGAAAACTTATTTAGTTGAAAGAAAAAATTTCAAGAAGAATTAGTAAATTAGGGGCAAATATTCGTAAGGGGAAAGTGAAGAATTTTCTTCCTAAAAAAGGGCGATTGTCCCAAAAAAGTTCGGGAACCTATCTCGCAGGTGCGGATCCAGCACGGCTCCAAGGGGGGGGGCACTTTTCCAGACAAGATCCCCATTCCCTTGTGGTACCATTGGGAGTATAGGGGTCCTCCCCCAGAAAAAAATTGAAATTTGACGTTTAAAAGTAGGATTTTATCTCATTTTTAGAAATATTTTGAGTCTAAGGGGGGCACTTTTCAACACCATTACCTTTACTGTTTGACCCAAAATGTAAAAGTTTTGGGGATTTCCGAAAAATAAACACTGAATACCCCATTTTGATTATAATGGGGTAATGGGGATCCTCCCCCAGAAAAATTTTTTAAATTAGACTTGTAAAAGTTGGGGTCCCTTTTTTGGGACTCCAAGGTGGGGGGGCGCACTTTCCAGAGTGCCACCCCCCTGGATCCGCCACTGACCTATCTATGGTCTAGCTCAGGGGTCGGCAACTGGCGGACCGCGGTCAGCATCCGGACCGCGTGAGGTTATTTCTCGGACCGCCAAAACGTTTTGAAAATCATTACTATGCATTTTTACTCTACAATTATTAGTTGAACCCGCTTTTTAAGTGTCAAATTTCAAAAAATTTCATGGGGGAAACGCCCAAACCCCCATTTTACATGTAAAAACTTCTAATAATATTATATTTAACAACATAATAAAACAAACAGCATACTCAAATTACATCTTTGTAAAAATATGTGTATTGGAAGAAAATAATTTAAAGTTGTAATAGTAACCTATTTTTCTCCGGACCTCGATGAAAATTTTCTAAATTATTTGGACCCCAAGTAAAATTACTTGCCGACCCCTGGTCTAGCTGCATTCGTTCCATATTTAAAGCGAATCAAAAATAATCTCATCCGCCGAACTTTTCCGAAGGCGACGCAACAGAGGGTGATTTACGATCTCCCCCATCCCACCGCCGCGCGACAATAAGCAACCGCACTCTGAAAATACCCCCGCTTATCCCCACAGCAGCGGATAAATTACTCCCTTGTTTATCTCTCAGGTGTAAAAGAAGAAGGAGCCTGCAAATTGAAAAGGCGCGGAGGGGATAAAACAAAAGTTTTTTTTACGGCCACGCCTCATCGCATCTATACTATTTATATACAAAGAAGAAGGCGGAGGAGGAGGTTGCAAAAAAAACTGACAATCTGCCCAGGCTGTCTGTCCCATGTCACAGCGTGTGCGTTATTCACCCCTTTTTATCGTAGGGGGAGGTGAGAGGTAGAGGGCGGGTTGGACGGTGAACCCTGCGTGACGACTCTGTAGTGAGTGGCAAAGTTTTACTATGGGTGCATCTAAAATTTTATTACCCTGACGACAGTCAACAGCAATAAATTTATGATACCTTAGAGGAGGGGAACCTCTTTTGTTCGCTAATTGACCTCATCTAACCACACAAAGACATCGGGGAGACTTTTATCTCTCTTCCACTGGTTGTCCGAGCACATCATAAAACTTAAGACTGCCCCTCTAAGGGTGCATCTAGAGATCGTTTCCTCCTTGATTGTCAAAACGAAAGATTTATGAGCAGGGGAGCATCTTTGTCCGCTAATTGACCTCAGCTAACCACACATAAACGACCAGGCTCCTTCGGGCATTCGGGGGAGATTAGAAGCATTGATAATATCGCCTTCCTTTTGCGTGGTTAGCTGAGGTCAATTAATGGACAAAAGATGCTCCCCTGCTCATAAATCTTTCTCTTTTGACAATCGACGGGGGAAAATCTCTAGATGCACCCTTAGGGTGACCGTACCCTTAGGGTATCAATGCCCCTAATCTCCCCTTCCTTTTGTGTGGTTAGCTGAGAACAATTAGCGAACAAAAGAGGTTCCCCTCCTCTGATGTATCATAAATACTCGTATTTCGCTGTTGACAATCGTCGGGGTAATAAAACTTTAGATGCACGCTCAAGGGTTAGCTTCCCTTACTAACCATATCTACCCCTCACTGTTCATTTTCCTCCTTTTCATATCTCTCTCCTCTCATATCTTAAAAAAAAATTCGACACACCTTAGACCAAATTCCGGGTTGGAAACCCCTTACATACTTTCTTGGTGAAAAAGTATAACATAATTCATAAACATTCCCTAAATAAGTACCCTAATAACAGAGTTTATACCAAATATGTCAAGTTTTAGTAACTGACACTAGAGGTAAAAGAAATTTGGCCACATATGACAAAAATGGACGAATTTCGGACCTTTGTGCTGTTTGGGTATGGTGGGACAACTTATAAAGTGGAATTGTAAAACTTGCCAACTTTGGGCGAATTCAAAGGGGGACACTCTTGAGTGTAAAAAAAGAAATGGAAAAAGAAAGAAAAGGCGTAAAAAGAAGAAAAAGAAATTCTAAAGAAGTCCTAGAATTATTTTCAGTCATTTAAAAATTAACTTTTTTTTCTAATTTAAGTTTTTTTTCTCTACCTTTTTCCTTCTTAGCCCCTTTTTTCTTCAGAAAAAAAGCAAATTTTGTCTATTTGCGTCAAAAGGTAGAGGTGAGTCCCTTCCCTTTCCCTTGGAGCCCTGCTTGATCCGCACCTAAAGTATAGCAGAGAGACATAGCATGGCCACGCTGGCTAATAATACGGGATCACAAGATGACCAAAGCGCCGCTTGCCTAGTGCCTCTACGCTCCTTATCTCCGGAGCTTTTATTCTGGACGGTTTTTTTCGCTTGGAAAACCATTTGGGGTCAAATCCGCGCGACACGATAATGGTCGGATGTGACACACTCGGTGCGAGGTTCCCACCACACCCGCCCTGATCTGGACAGCGTCACCACCGGATGCAAAATAACGACACATTCTGCTGCTGGAGACAAAAACTTTCTCTGCATCATTGAAGGGTTGGGCGAAACACACGATGCCTCAAGCTTAGGTGGATAAATTCTCATCCTTATATTTCACAGTCAAGAATTAAAAGCATGAACGAGCGGATCCAGGGGGGGACTAGGGGGCTTTAGCCCCCACCCCAAAAGAAAGGAATGAGAATGAGAACTAACAGTGAGAAAAATGGGAAATCGGAACCAGGCGGGACCCAGCACGACTCCAAGGGGGGGGGCACTTTTCCAGACAAGATCTCCTTTTGGTACCATTGGATGTATGGGCAGTGGCGGATCCAGGATTTAGTTTTGGGGGGGGGGCTAAGAATTTTCCTAATCAAATTTAATCTTATTGTTAATGTTAATACGGAAAAGGTAGTCAAATATCCTGCTCCAACTTCCAAAAAGGGGGTTTGGGGTCCTCCCCCAGAAAATATTTGGAAGTTTAAGTCAAAAACCCTATTTTTTTAACTCCTTTAGGTACGTTTTATCCGAATTTCGGATATATATTTTTTGCGTTTTGACACAAACTTAATAAAGTGTAGTTGTAATAACAGAGTTACAAGTACCCCCAGAAAATTTTTTAAAAGTTGACCTTAAAATAACAGGATTTTAACTCATTTTGGTGCATAAAATGTCATATTATATAGAGTAAAACTTTTCATTTTGGGGGGGCTTGAGCCCCCTAGCCCCCCCTAGATCCGCTAGTGGGTATGGGGGTCCTCCCCAGAAAAAATTTGAAGTTTGACGTGTAAAATTAGGGTTTTAATTAATTTTTAGAAAATATTTGAGTGTTGGGGTACTTTTCAACACTATTACCTTTACTTTTTGAACCAAAATGTCAAAATATTGGTGATTTCTAAAAATTATCACGGAAGATCCCCTTGTGGTACCAATGGGGGTATGGGGTCCTCCCCCAGAAAAATTTTTAAATTAGACCTGCAAAAGTAGAGTTTTTACTCATTTTGAGAACCCTTTTGGGTTCCCAAGGGGGGGGGCACTGTCCAGAGTGCCACCCTCTGGATCCGCGCCTGATTGGAACTCAGGGGGTGAACTAAGGGTAGCAAAACGTGTTAAATCCTATTTTTTAGGGTCAAATTTCCAGAAACTTTGGTGGGGAGAACTCCCAGATCCCCTCTGGCAGGGGCGTAGCGAAGGGGGGGGTCCTCGGGTCCGGACCCCCCCCCCCATGGGCCCGACCCAAAATTTTTGAACCCTTTTTTAGGCGTTAAATATTCCAGTGCCTACTCAAAAGAGGGCGTCTATGTCCCTTAAAAGTGTCTAAAAACCACCTATTTTGCATGTTAAAATCTAAAATTTTCCGGGGGAACCCCCGGTGTCTCTATAACAAAAGAGTAATACTATACTAAAAGAGTAAACCAAACCCTGTTTTTAGGGTCAAATTTCCAAACATATTTTGGGGGAGTACCCCCTGACCCCCCTTGGGACTTTATTATAAACAACTTTTTTTATGATGAGTTCGTCAAAATACAAAACTCCTAGCAAATAATAAATTCCTGAAAATATAATGTTCGAAATTCGGATTAGGTGTACCAAAACGAGTTGAAAACCTGCTTTTTAGACTTGAATTTCCAAAAACTTTCTGGGGGAGGTCCCCCAAACCTCCCCCCTAAGGTAATTCGAACACGATTATTTTCAACCTTTTTAATATTATATTCGTTGAGTAGATTCAATTTGATTTTCAAAATTCTTAGCCCCCCCAAAACCGAACCCTGGATCAACTACTGCCTCAGAAACGTCCTATTTTCTATTTTTCCTTTAAAAATTATCTAGCTTACAAGGAGCGGTGTTCCTCGGTTATTACCTCATAAATGAAGTAAAAAAACTCCTTTTAAAATTCAAATTTCCAAAAATTTTCTGGGGGTGGACCGCCAAACCCCCCTCTTTAATATGGAGCTACTGAATACTCTTAATCTGTTTTTTGACGGTCTTTGTACTTAATAAAAAATTATGTGGATCATAACTTTCAATCGCGAAGTAGTAATACTTAATCTTAATTATTACACTAATTATTAATAAATGATTAACTATATTAATTAACAAAGAGAAAAAATTAAAAGTAATGTGGAAATTATAACTTTATTTCACTAATTGTAGAAACTTTTTGATATCCAATGGTAAATTTTTCGCACTGGACCCCCCCATAGGAAAATCCTGGCTACGCCACTGCCCTCTGGAATCTATTTGAACCCTATTATTTTTTTTTGTAATAAGTTCGTCAAAATGCAAAAATCTTACAAAAATTTTAATTAAATTCTAGAAAATTATGTCCGAAATTCGGATTTTTGGAAACACAACTTTTTGAAGGGTATGGGGTGCTTTCCCCAGAAAATCTTTTAAAATTTGGCTTGTAAAAGTAGTTGGGTTTGACTCATTTTGAGAACCTTTTTACTGCTTAACCAACGATAGTAAAAGGGTCACGTGATTTTGACATACTCGGAAGGGAGAAAGGAAGAAGCTGAGGGGCAGTTGATCAAAAGAGGAATTTACTCCCTCTAACCTTAGTTAGACCCTCTATATACATAAAAAATCAATATATTTTATATAAAATAAAACTAATAAAGCAAAAAATCACGTGACCCGTTTACTATCGTTGGCTAAGCAGTAGGTCCAAGAGGGGGGCTGGTGTTAGGTCATAAAAATAGTATAACAGGTATCGCGGGGCCAAAGAGAAGGTTAAGGAACCCTTGATCCGAACCTCCCCATTTCACATTCCTCTCCCACCGTCATCAATATAAAACCACTGGCTGAATTTACGAGGTCCCCATCTCTGTGAGGCCCGAGCAATTTATATGCTCGCGCTGAGAAGCATCAGGTTGTTGGGCTCGAAAGGGGTTGCTCGAAGGGAGTTCTTTTTTTTTTCGAATGAGATATTGGGGAAAGCCGAGAAGCAGATGGAGGAACATTCGTCTTCCGAAGGAATGGGGCTCGCGTGCTCGGCATCCTTTCACACCTGTTATAGACGAGGAAGTTTTATGGCGAGCATTGTCTCGGATGATGATTTAGATGAGTCTCATATGATGTAGGTAGAATGTAGGACTTATATCCATGGATCCAGGGCAGTATTAAGGCACGTACAATATGTGCTAAGCACATCAGGGCGGCAAAATTTTGGTGGGTGGCAGATTACAACAATTCAAAATGCTACTTTTGAAAAAAAATGTAGGTACCATACAGTTTTCACTGCGGGTGGATTCTAGTACCTAGGGTTGAGTCGTTCCCAACATCCAACGGTCACACCCCCCCCCCTCAAAATATCCGAACGATGGCTTTTGTTTCCCGGAATGGAGAAGATCAGATGGTATGGTCATCTTCGTTCTCTCCCGATATTGTCAGTTTGTTACCCTTCATCTCAGGGAAAGGAGCTTCTTTTTGTTAAAATGGATGGGCTTGCTCGAGTGGATTGGCGTATAGGAAAAAGGACGGCGAGAAAAAAATATTTTCTATTCTTAATTAAATAGGATTAAATACTAATTTCACCCATTTGGGTCCAAGAGGGGGCACTCTGGACAGTGCCCCCTCTTGGACCCAAAATGTTCTCAAAATGAGTTAAAACCCTACTTTTACCAGTCAAATTTCAAAATTTTTTTCTGGATGAGGACCCCTATACCCCCCAGTGGTACCATAAGAGTATCTTACATGTGACACTTTTTAAAAAAATCCCCAACATTTTGATATTTTGTGTCAAAAGGTGAAGACCCCACCTTTAAGCAGTAGACTTTAAAAGAAACAAGGGGTACTTTCTTGAAACTGTTAATGAAATAGAGGGGGCGGCAATAAATCGATATGCACAGTAGGGTGGGTCATTTTCCTATGGCGAAAAAAAAATTTCACAAATTCTATCGGGCACAGCAAGAAAAGGGTGCCAAATGGTCTCAAACTAACATGTGTAAAATATTATTCCAATATAATAACTCTTTTTGCCTCCGGATTGGCCTCAAATAGAACAAAAATATGTAATTTTTTATATTTTTTTAAAATGATATAAATTAAATTTTTTTGTCGATAACTTCTTAAAGCTCACAAATAAGGGTCTTTAAAAGCAATTTTAATCACATTTGTCACTTTTATGCATTATCAATACAAAAACAACTGCCAAAGCGGCAGTGTAATATGCTATCATATTAACAATAGCCCTATAATAGGAGAGTAGATAGAAAATGGGGGTTCTACGACATTGGGGCTCTGGGGCTGTCTGGACCGGCGGCGGCTCTGCGGCTGTCTGCGCCGGTGATAAGGGCAAAATGGGCAAAATGCGACTCTCATTGATAAGAGATGGGTACTTTGGGGCTCTCCGAGTAGAGGGGAGGCTAATTAAGAAGATTAATTAGCAATTAACAGAAGGCGTGCAGGTACTTTGCGGCTGTCTGGCCTGGTACTTTAGGTGAAATGAGCTAAATGCGGCTGTCTGGCCAGGTACTTTGGGTAAAATGGGCAAAATGCGGCTGTCTGGGCATATACTTTGCGGAGTGTCTGGGGTGGTAATTTGCGGTTCTACCAATAAAATGGGGTTCTGACTATAAGGGCAAGTACTTTGCGGCTGTCTGGGCAAGTACTTTGGGGATCTATCACTAAATTGTGATTCTGACTGTCTGGACAGGTACTTTGCGGCTGTCTGGCCTGGTACTTTAGGTAAAATGGGCTAAATGCGGCTGTCTAGTTAGGTACTTTGGGTAAAATGGGTTAATTGTGGCTGTCTGGGCATATACTTTGCAGATATGTCTGAGCAAGTACTTTGCGGCTCTAACACTAAATTGGGGCTCTAGGACTTTGCAGCTCTACCACTATATATCGGAGCTCTAAGACCCACCAGCCAATCAGCAGAAAGCTAAATGATAGTTAAAATTATTTTACTGCATAAAATTATACGGTTAATTAACAAACTGTAACCGCTTTTAACTATAATTTGGACAAAATTAGTTAATTGCAGCTCTCTCACTGTATTGGGGCTCTAGAACTCGTACAAGAACAAGAAGCTAAATTGAGACTTTCTAAATTATTTTAAGATAATATTAATGCTCTAGAACTCATACAAGAACAAGAAGCTAAATTGGGACTTTCTAAATTATTTTAAGATAATATGAATTAATAGTTAAAGTTACATAATATTATTACATTATTATAATATTATTACAAAGGTTAATTTACAGTTTAAAGCTATTTTACATGAAATTATAAAGTTAATGAACAAACTAACCGCTGTAATATATCACCTATTAAATGCCCATACCAGAATAAAAGACCAAGACAGTCACAAACTCAAATGTAGACTGCACTACTCGCCTGTCATTGAGACTCCCTTAACAATGCACCAGCGAACCGCCCCCTTACCTTTCACAGAGCAATATGTCTGACGTTAACGGGGTAGCCTCCATTGGGATTGATAGCGATTGCATCTTTTCCTGCAATACCAAGGAGAGGGTTTTCAAAAGATATATATTTTTTCATTACAATCATTTCTATTTCGTTAAATTTACAGTTCAATATTCACTTTAGTTACAGTTTGACACAAAATGCTTATCCTTTCACAATCCTTAACTTTGAAAATACAGTATTTTCACCAGAAAGGATACTTTGAAAAATTGAGAATGATCGACAATTAGCAGACCACCGAACATATAATACGTTATCCTATTGGTGGAATTATTTCTATTTTACTTTGATCAGGAAAGGATACTTTGAAAAATTGAGAATGCATTTTCAATGCAAGCATTTTCAGACCACTTGACATAAAATACGTTATCCTATTGGTGGAATTTTAAATAAAATATACTTTTTATTACGAGTTCTGTTCGAAGAGTTGATTTTTCTCATAGAATGTTAGAATCATTTAAGTTAAAAATGATAAATCCATTAATTTTCACTACAATTCAATTAAAGATTTTACTTATTTTATTCACAAAGAAACTTTTTCTAGTTTTAAAGATGAGAATATGTGATTAATCACCTAAACAAAAACTATTCCAATACACTTTTTCTGAAAGCATTGTGGATTGAGATAATTTTTGTAACTAAATTGTAAAATATATACAATTTCTCCAACAGTTGAAGAAATTTCTATCGTTAACCTTTTCTTTAAAGTATGCTATGATGCTGCCACTACAGTATATACACACTACATACATTAATTTTTATTAGTAATTTTCTATATTTCTTATTTGCAAAGATGTTCCTATTTGTATTTCTTTTTCATATTAACTCAAATTTTTTATCTTTTTAAAAGAATTTTTATTATAACTTTATTTTTTTTCGTGACAAAGTATGAAAACGACAGAAACAAGACAAATTTTTCATTTTAAAACATTTTTTTTTTATTATTTTCATGAATAAATAATGTTCCTAACAGATTTGAGACCACCACAAGGCAACCTTAAATCGTCAACAGATCTACAAAGCTATTCAATTTCTCATAATGGCTGATATTTGGACATACTCAGCTCAAAGTGTTCAATTTTTTCAAGAGTCCACCCTGAGCCACGCTGAACAAATTCATCAAATGCCATTCTGATTTTAGCAAAAGCTTCTTGAATGTGACCCTCTATAGTATTACTCACTAATTCCAACAGAACATCACTTCTAAAGTAAGGAGTTGCATGCTCTTCATCACCATTCTCACTAAAGCGTACAAGAGAAGCTTTTACAACTCCATACCATTTAATTGCACCCATTGCATGCAGTTCTTCATTTAATTTTGACTGTAGGTGCGGGGCTACTTCTTCAAAGAAGAGGATGAAATCCCTTTTCATTTCTTCCAAAGGCTCGAAATAAACATTAGCAAATGTATTTAAGGCCCTTTCTTCCCTTTTGACTCGTTTCGAACTCTCCGCTGCAATAGGTAATACTCCTCGCGATTTGGTCAAAGCACTTGCAGAGTGACTCTCCCTTAGATGTTGTTGCTTTGTTTTAACAGAGGCAAAGGAATGATCACACAATTCACAATTAAACTCCCCACTATTATGTTTTAACATATGTATAGTATAGTAGTGTTGTCTTTGGAAGGATCTATCACAAATTTCACATTTAAAGTATTTTTCTTGAGAATGTGTTCTCTTATGTCTTTTTAAGACATCATTTCGGGTGAAAGTTTTGTTACAAATTTCACAAATGAATTTTTTCTCCTGATGTGTTAGCATATGCTTATCATAGTATTTTCTTTGGAGGGATCTGTCACAAATTTCACATTTAAAATAATTTTCTTGTGAGTGAATCTTCAAATGTCTTTTTAAATATTTATCCCGGGTGAAAGTTTTGTTACAAATTTCACAATTGAATTTTTTCTCATGATGTTTTAGCATATGCTTATCATAGTATTTTCTTTGGAATGATCTATCACAAACATCGCATTTGAAGTAGTTTTCTTGAGAATGGATTCCCAAATGCCTTTTTAAGTCATCCTTTCGGGTAAAAGGTCTACCACAAATTTCACAGGCAAACGATTTTTCTCCACTATGAATTTTCAAATGTTTAACAAGAGAGTTTTTCCATGCAAAAGATTTTGAACATATAGGACAAACCTACAAAAATAATTGAAATTAGCCTTTATACTGTCACCTATCATAAAAGATACCACCAAAGTAAAAGTGCACTTACCAAGCGTTGGCTACGCACATGCATGCCAGGAGATGCAGCTATTCTTTCATCAACATGTTGAATGGAAGTACCAGGCTCCTCAATTTTATTGAAAGTAATAGCCTCACCACAAGGATAGTTAGACTCTGATTCATTCCCATTCGGCACACAGCTCCATTTTTGAGGTGAAATATCAAAATCAGCTAACTAAAAAAGGAGCAATATTAAAATATATAATTGATTTAGTAAGAAAATGAACTGATTATACCTCTATCAAGCCTTCATCTAGCCTCAACCTTAAAGAAAAATTTAAAAAATATTCAATAAGACTTGTACATACTTTTGTATTATCAAAATCCATCGAGGAAGCACTAGATTCTTGTTGACTCATTTTTGAAAATCCTCACAAATAAAGAAGTAATGAAAGTATCCACACCTTTGCGGCTCATTATATACCAGTTGGAATAATCGCCAAAGTCGCCAAATAGTATCGCCAAATCATTAAATATTCTCAAAAAAAGTCGCCAAATATTGTTACCAAGTCACCAAATAATGATGCAACGATGATGAGGTGACGTGATTATCTATTATCATATGTTTACTCTGATTGGTTGATAAGTTATCAACTATTCACACACTAGAAAAATTTTACAAGAAATGAAAGCTTATACACTGAAAAACTAAAAATTTTGTTAAAAATAAAAAAACTTAACTAAAAATTTTGTTAAAAATAAAAACTTAACTGAAAATTTTGTAAAAAATTAAGACACATGTAGAAAAATAACTTAATACTTTGTTAAAAATAAAAACGAACCCAGAAAAAACTTTACAAGAAATTAAAACTTATACACTGAAAAATTAAAATCTTTGTTAAATATAAAAAACTTATTCACTTCGAAAATAAAAACTTAACTAAAAGTTTTGTTAAAAATAAAAAAAAAAAACTTAACTAAAAATTTTGTTAAAAATAAAAACTTAACTGAAAATTTTGTTAAAAATTAAGATACATGCAGAAAAATAACTTAATACTTTGTTAAAAATAAAAACGAACACAGAAAAAACTTTACAAGAAATTAAAACTTAAACACTGAAAAATTAAAATCTTTGTTAAATATAAAAACTTATTCACTCCGAAAATAAAAACTAAACAAAAAATTTTGTTAAAAATAAAAAATTAACTAAAAATTTTGTTAAAAATAAAAAACTTAACTGAAAATTTTGTTAAAAATTAAGATACATGCAGAAAAATAACTTAATACTTTGTTAAAAATAAAAACTTAAGTGAAAATTTTGTTAAAAATAAAAACTTAACTGAAAATTTTGTAAAAAATTAAGACACATGTAGAAAAATAATCAACTAGTTGGATTAGACTTTGACTAAACACAATCATGATCATTCAAGTTTTAAATATGCGACAATCATTCACCTACAACTATTTTAAGTTCCTTTAAAGCAGTAAAGTCATATACTTGAAGAATTTCATATAATCTTAATTGAAAATTTTGTTAAAAATAAAAACTTAACTGAAAATTTTGTTAAAAATTAAGAAAAATGCAGAAAAATAACTTAATACTTTGTTAAAATAAAAACGAACACAGAAAAACTTTACAAGAGATGAAAACTTATACACTGAAAAACTAAAATGTTTGTTAAATATAAAAACTTATTAACTAAAAGACTAAAATCTTTGTTAAATATAAAAAATCTACTTTTATGTGTTGTGTTTTTTTTTATGTAAATGTATTACAACTTAAATTATTCACCATGTATTAATCTATCAACTAGTTGGATTAGATTTTGACTAAACACAATCATGACCATTCAAGTTTTAAATACGCGGCAATAATTAACCAACAACTATTTTATGTTCCTTTAAAGCAGTAAAGTCAAATACTTGAAGAATTTCATATAATCTTAATTGGGAAATAGGAAAAATAAGGATATAATTGTTTAGTTTGAAGTACACAAGTACAATTTAGAAATCATTTTTGGAGAGAAAGTGGTTTCTTTAAAAACACTTTGTGACTAAATACAATAAGTCAAATCTTAGTGTTTGAAAGTAGATTTTGAGGATGTTAGATACAATTGAGGAGAAAATTTAGAATTAATTTGTAAAAGTCGTGAAATTCATCTTATGTTCTAAAAGTATTTGGATTACATTTCAGACAAAGTAGTTTTGAAAATGAAAATTTTCATAGTAATATGCAGGTAAATGGAACGCCTATTCTTAGAGTTTGTTAAGTAGAATAGCTATTTTTGTGAGAATTCCTTGATTTTGACTCTAATTCTGGGGAGGGCCGCGAGTATGCTTCCTGCATACCCAGGGTGCCCTCTTGGGCACCCGCGGCCCTCCCCAGAATTAGAGTCAAAATCAAGGAATTCTCACAAAAATAGCTATTCTACTTAACAAACTCTAAGAATAGGCGTTCCATTTACCTGCATATTACTATGAAAATTTTCATTTTCAAAACTACTTTGTCTGAAATGTAATCCAAATACTTTTAGAACATAAGATGAATTTCACGACTTTTACAAATTAATTCTAAATTTTCTCCTCAATTGTATCTAACATCCTCAAAATCTACTTTCAAACACTAAGATTTGACTTATTGTATTTAGTCACAAAGTGTTTTTAAAGAAACCACTTTCTCTCCAAAAATGATTTCTAAATTGTACTTGTGTACTTCAAACTAAACAATTATATCCTTATTTTTCCTATTTCCCAATTAAGATTATATGAAATTCTTCAAGTATTTGACTTTACTGCTTTAAAGGAACATAAAATAGTTGTTGGTTAATTATTGCCGCGTATTTAAAACTTGAATGGTCATGATTGTGTTTAGTCAAAATCTAATCCAACTAGTTGATAGATTAATACATGGTGAATAATTTAAGTTGTAATACATTTACATAAAAAAAAACACAACACATAAAAGTAGATTTTTTATATTTAACAAAGATTTTAGTCTTTTAGTTAATAAGTTTTTATATTTAACAAACATTTTAGTTTTTCAGTGTATAAGTTTTCATCTCTTGTAAAGTTTTTCTGTGTTCGTTTTTATTTTAACAAAGTATTAAGTTATTTTTCTGCATTTTTCTTAATTTTTAACAAAATTTTCAGTTAAGTTTTTATTTTTAACAAAATTTTCAATTAAGATTATATGAAATTCTTCAAGTATATGACTTTACTGCTTTAAAGGAACTTAAAATAGTTGTAGGTGAATGATTGTCGCATATTTAAAACTTGAATGATCATGATTGTGTTTAGTCAAAGTCTAATCCAACTAGTTGATTATTTTTCTACATGTGTCTTAATTTTTTACAAAATTTTCAGTTAAGTTTTTATTTTTAACAAAATTTTCACTTAAGTTTTTATTTTTAACAAAGTATTAAGTTATTTTTCTGCATGTATCTTAATTTTTAACAAAATTTTCAGTTAAGTTTTTTATTTTTAACAAAATTTTTAGTTAATTTTTTATTTTTAACAAAATTTTTTGTTTAGTTTTTATTTTCGGAGTGAATAAGTTTTTATATTTAACAAAGATTTTAATTTTTCAGTGTTTAAGTTTTAATTTCTTGTAAAGTTTTTTCTGTGTTCGTTTTTATTTTTAACAAAGTATTAAGTTATTTTTCTGTATGTATCTTAATTTTTAACAAAATTTTCAGTTAAGTTTTTATTTTTAACAAAATTTTTAGTTAAGTTTTTTTTTTTTATTTTTAACAAAACTTTTAGTTAAGTTTTTATTTTCGAAGTGAATAAGTTTTTTATATTTAACAAAGATTTTAATTTTTCAGTGTATAAGTTTTAATTTCTTGTAAAGTTTTTTCTGGGTTCGTTTTTATTTTTAACAAAGTATTAAGTTATTTTTCTACATGTGTCTTAATTTTTTACAAAATTTTCAGTTAAGTTTTTATTTTTAACAAAATTTTTAGTTAAGTTTTTATTTTTAACAAAATTTTTAGTTTTTCAGTGTATAAGCTTTCATTTCTTGTAAAATTTTTCTAGTGTGTGAATAGTTGATAACTTATCAACCAATCAGAGTAAACATATGATAATAGATAATCACGTCACCTCATCATCGTTGCATCATTATTTGGTGACTTGGTAACAATATTTGGCGACTTTTTTTGAGAATATTTAATGATTTGGCGATACTATTTGGCGACTTTGGCGATTATTCCAACTGGTATATAATGAGCCGCAAAGGTGTGGATACTTTCATTACTTCTTTATTTGTGAGGATTTTCAAAAATGAGTCAACAAGAATCTAGTGCTTCCTCGATGGATTTTGATAATACAAAAGTATGTACAAGTCTTATTGAATATTTTTTAAATTTTTCTTTAAGGTTGAGGCTAGATGAAGGCTTGATAGAGGTATAATCAGTTCATTTTCTTACTAAATCAATTATATATTTTAATATTGCTCCTTTTTTAGTTAGCTGATTTTGATATTTCACCTCAAAAATGGAGCTGTGTGCCGAATGGGAATGAATCAGAGTCTAACTATCCTTGTGGTGAGGCTATTACTTTCAATAAAATTGAGGAGCCTGGTACTTCCATTCAACATGTTGATGAAAGAATAGCTGCATCTCCTGGCATGCATGTGCGTAGCCAACGCTTGGTAAGTGCACTTTTACTTTGGTGGTATCTTTTATGATAGGTGACAGTATAAAGGCTAATTTCAATTATTTTTGTAGGTTTGTCCTATATGTTCAAAATCTTTTGCATGGAAAAACTCTCTTGTTAAACATTTGAAAATTCATAGTGGAGAAAAATCGTTTGCCTGTGAAATTTGTGGTAGACCTTTTACCCGAAAGGATGACTTAAAAAGGCATTTGGGAATCCATTCTCAAGAAAACTACTTCAAATGCGATGTTTGTGATAGATCATTCCAAAGAAAATACTATGATAAGCATATGCTAAAACATCATGAGAAAAAATTCAATTGTGAAATTTGTAACAAAACTTTCACCCGGGATAAATATTTAAAAAGACATTTGAAGATTCACTCACAAGAAAATTATTTTAAATGTGAAATTTGTGACAGATCCCTCCAAAGAAAATACTATGATAAGCATATGCTAACACATCAGGAGAAAAAATTCATTTGTGAAATTTGTAACAAAACTTTCACCCGAAATGATGTCTTAAAAAGACATAAGAGAACACATTCTCAAGAAAAATACTTTAAATGTGAAATTTGTGATAGATCCTTCCAAAGACAACACTACTATACTATACATATGTTAAAACATAATAGTGGGGAGTTTAATTGTGAATTGTGTGATCATTCCTTTGCCTCTGTTAAAACAAAGCAACAACATCTAAGGGAGAGTCACTCTGCAAGTGCTTTGACCAAATCGCGAGGAGTATTACCTATTGCAGCGGAGAGTTCGAAA
This sequence comes from Tetragnatha versicolor, assembly GCA_024610705.1. Classification (NCBI taxonomy): domain Eukaryota; kingdom Metazoa; phylum Arthropoda; class Arachnida; order Araneae; family Tetragnathidae; genus Tetragnatha; species Tetragnatha versicolor. The sequence continues at coordinate 1,829,009 of JANDEH010000040.1, read as the reverse complement.
CGAGTCAAAAGGGAAGAAAGGGCCTTAAATACATTTGCTAATGTTTATTTCGAGCCTTTGGAAGAAATGAAAAGGGATTTCATCCTCTTCTTTGAAGAAGTAGCCCCGCACCTACAGTCAAAATTAAATGAAGAACTGCATGCAATGGGTGCAATTAAATGGTATGGAGTTGTAAAAGCTTCTCTTGTACGCTTTAGTGAGAATGGTGATGAAGAGCATGCAACTCCTTACTTTAGAAGTGATGTTCTGTTGGAATTAGTGAGTAATACTATAGAGGGTCACATTCAAGAAGCTTTTGCTAAAATCAGAATGGCATTTGATGAATTTGTTCAGCGTGGCTCAGGGTGGACTCTTGAAAAAATTGAACACTTTGAGCTGAGTATGTCCAAATATCAGCCATTATGAGAAATTGAATAGCTTTGTAGATCTGTTGACGATTTAAGGTTGCCTTGTGGTGGTCTCAAATCTGTTAGGAACATTATTTATTCATGAAAATAATAAAAAAAAAATGTTTTAAAATGAAAAATTTGTCTTGTTTCTGTCGTTTTCATACTTTGTCACGAAAAAAAATAAAGTTATAATAAAAATTCTTTTAAAAAGATAAAAAATTTGAGTTAATATGAAAAAGAAATACAAATAGGAACATCTTTGCAAATAAGAAATATAGAAAATTACTAATAAAAATTAATGTATGTAGTGTGTATATACTGTAGTGGCAGCATCATAGCATACTTTAAAGAAAAGGTTAACGATAGAAATTTCTTCAACTGTTGGAGAAATTGTATATATTTTACAATTTAGTTACAAAAATTATCTCAATCCACAATGCTTTCAGAAAAAGTGTATTGGAATAGTTTTTGTTTAGGTGATTAATCACATATTCTCATCTTTAAAACTAGAAAAAGTTTCTTTGTGAATAAAATAAGTAAAATCTTTAATTGAATTGTAGTGAAAATTAATGGATTTATCATTTTTAACTTAAATGATTCTAACATTCTATGAGAAAAATCAACTCTTCGAACAGAACTCGTAATAAAAAGTATATTTTATTTAAAATTCCACCAATAGGATAACGTATTTTATGTCAAGTGGTCTGAAAATGCTTGCATTGAAAATGCATTCTCAATTTTTCAAAGTATCCTTTCCTGATCAAAGTAAAATAGAAATAATTCCACCAATAGGATAACGTATTATATGTTCGGTGGTCTGCTAATTGTCGATCATTCTCAATTTTTCAAAGTATCCTTTCTGGTGAAAATACTGTATTTTCAAAGTTAAGGATTGTGAAAGGATAAGCATTTTGTGTCAAACTGTAACTAAAGTGAATATTGAACTGTAAATTTAACGAAATAGAAATGATTGTAATGAAAAAATATATATCTTTTGAAAACCCTCTCCTTGGTATTGCAGGAAAAGATGCAATCGCTATCAATCCCAATGGAGGCTACCCCGTTAACGTCAGACATATTGCTCTGTGAAAGGTAAGGGGGCGGTTCGCTGGTGCATTGTTAAGGGAGTCTCAATGACAGGCGAGTAGTGCAGTCTACATTTGAGTTTGTGACTGTCTTGGTCTTTTATTCTGGTATGGGCATTTAATAGGTGATATATTACAGCGGTTAGTTTGTTCATTAACTTTATAATTTCATGTAAAATAGCTTTAAACTGTAAATTAACCTTTGTAATAATATTATAATAATGTAATAATATTATGTAACTTTAACTATTAATTCATATTATCTTAAAATAATTTAGAAAGTCCCAATTTAGCTTCTTGTTCTTGTATGAGTTCTAGAGCATTAATATTATCTTAAAATAATTTAGAAAGTCTCAATTTAGCTTCTTGTTCTTGTACGAGTTCTAGAGCCCCAATACAGTGAGAGAGCTGCAATTAACTAATTTTGTCCAAATTATAGTTAAAAGCGGTTACAGTTTGTTAATTAACCGTATAATTTTATGCAGTAAAATAATTTTAACTATCATTTAGCTTTCTGCTGATTGGCTGGTGGGTCTTAGAGCTCCGATATATAGTGGTAGAGCTGCAAAGTCCTAGAGCCCCAATTTAGTGTTAGAGCCGCAAAGTACTTGCTCAGACATATCTGCAAAGTATATGCCCAGACAGCCACAATTAACCCATTTTACCCAAAGTACCTAACTAGACAGCCGCATTTAGCCCATTTTACCTAAAGTACCAGGCCAGACAGCCGCAAAGTACCTGTCCAGACAGTCAGAATCACAATTTAGTGATAGATCCCCAAAGTACTTGCCCAGACAGCCGCAAAGTACTTGCCCTTATAGTCAGAACCCCATTTTATTGGTAGAACCGCAAATTACCACCCCAGACACTCCGCAAAGTATATGCCCAGACAGCCGCATTTTGCCCATTTTACCCAAAGTACCTGGCCAGACAGCCGCATTTAGCTCATTTCACCTAAAGTACCAGGCCAGACAGCCGCAAAGTACCTGCACGCCTTCTGTTAATTGCTAATTAATCTTCTTAATTAGCCTCCCCTCTACTCGGAGAGCCCCAAAGTACCCATCTCTTATCAATGAGAGTCGCATTTTGCCCATTTTGCCCTTATCACCGGCGCAGACAGCCGCAGAGCCGCCGCCGGTCCAGACAGCCCCAGAGCCCCAATGTCGTAGAACCCCCATTTTCTATCTACTTAGGAGGATCATTTTTGCCAACAAACAGTGGATTGTCAGTGGTACATATTTTAAATATTGGTAGTTCAGATATATTTTCCCTCAAGTTTGGTCAGTACAAAGCGGTATTTTTAATTTTTAAAAGTAGAAAGAGTTCAATTTTTTATAATTATGGCGCGCTTTCAAAATTCAGCGGACAGTTATTTCACTGGCTGGTCTTGGGATCCAAATATGATCTCAAAAATTTGTTGAAACAATTTTCGAATGGATAATTCGTTTATTAGGCAATATATCAGTTATGATTCGCCTCAGTCATGATTTACCTATTTTTTTGCTATAACAATAGACTGAAACACAGGCTCATTAAATTATACTTCTTTGGAGGGAGGATTGACTCTAAATGGCTCCTTAGCATTCCCTTATGCGTTCATAAAAGTTAAAAAACAGCAAATATAACTGTTTAAGATAATTACAAGTAAGTTTTGAAAATTAATGTAGCTTATTTAAAAACTTGGGGATAATACTGAGCTTAATGCTGAAAACGGGGATCTACCACTTTTCTTAAGCAAATATTTCAAAATTTGACTCTTAAAATGTGGTTTTAATTTATTTTTGGACATTAGTGTCTCATATGGGGTCACTTGGGATGGAATATTCCTAATATGCCAAAGAAATTTCATGGAAAACCCCAACTTCTAAAATTATTAGAATTATTATCCAAATGTTTTCCTTTGGGGTTGAAATCTATAACCCAAAAAAGGTTCCTTCCTTCTGACATCCATTTTTATTAAAAATTTAATGTTTTTAACATCCTACCCAACTGGCAATATGAGTTTCGTACATTTTTTGATTCCAGCCAGAAATTTTTGATTGCCAGTTCTAACCATTGAGATATTTTAAAATATGTTGTATTACAACTTAAGTATTTCAACTCTGGTTTCATTTATAATTATTTTATAGTCTTCAATGACGATTTTTATGCCATTGTGCACATTTACATTCGTGAGTGATTCGTGAAATCGAGGTAAAAGCTTGATTTTCGTTTGTTCATTTTTACATGAAATTACTATATTAATCGAAACTTTGAGGCCAATCCGGAGGCAAAAAGAGTTATTATAATCGAATAATATTTTACACACGTCAGTTTGAGACCATTTGGCACCCTTTTGTCGCTGTGCCCCTGGGAAAATGTGAAAAAAAATTTTTTGACCCACCCTAATGCACAGGGCGGCAAAAAACTTAAATACGGGCCTGCATGGATCTGATTCCTAGGGAGGATAAAAGAGGTAAAATGTAATAATAGGGAGCCGTCCCCCCCCTCTTATGCAGTGGCGGATCCAGGGGGTGGCACTCTGGAAAGTACCCCCCCCTTGATGACCCAAAAAGGTTCTAAAAAATGAGTTAAAACCCTACTTTTACCCTTCAAATTTTAATTTTTTTTGGGGGGAGGAGGACCCCCATACCCCCAATAGAAGAATCATGTTGTATTGTAACTCTTGTCTTTCTTTTCTCTGCAATGTAATTGGATCTTTTTCTGTATGGCAGTAAGCAAATAAAATAAAATAGGACCAGATTTTTAGTAACAATCCCTGAACCTATCAGAGATTTGTTGTTTTTCCTGCATATCTATCGAAACGCAAAGAATGCCAACTTTCAGGTTTAGATGAGTCTCCTCTGCTGTGATGCGGAATGTAGGATTTATCTCTATCTGATTTTACACTTCACTCCCTCCCCCCTTTTTCATATGTCCTGCCCTGCCAGATATTATAAGTTTAGAATACGGTTGGTAATAAACTGGGAATTTATTTAAGAATCAGGATTTTTATTCAAATTCCCCCCCCCCCTTATAATTTCAAATTGAACTTTTGTTTTGTTCGTATGAATTTTATAATGTCCTTTTTGAGATGCATTTCCCAGAAGTTTTTTTAGTTTTTCTTGTTGATTTTCAATGTGTGATGTCTACAGCTTACCCCCCTTCCAAGGATTTCATTATGCTCCCAGGCAGTCCCATCTAAATCAGTGAAAGAGAAGAAAGAAATATTAAACGAGAGGACAAGAAAAATTGAAAAGAACAGATAAAAAAACAAGGAAAGAAAAAGAGAGCATCCCAAAGATGACTCCAACTCTCTCAATCTCCCTGGATACCTACTCACAAACACACACAAAAAAAACTCCCATCGCATCGGGATAACGGTAGCATGCCGGAACCAGAAAGAAGAAAAAGGGTATATAAAAGAAGGAAGAAAACGGAAAGAAGTTACGTAGAGAGACTAGCATTAGGAGAAAAAGTAGAAGAAAGAGGATCAAATTTAAAGAAAATAGAGACTAAAGGATTGGAAGTGAAGAGGTGAGAAAGGAAGAGATAGGACGAGAGAGAAAAGGAGAGAGAGAGGAAGAAAGAAAGAGAAGGAGAGGGAGAAAGAGAGAGATAGAAAAAGAGGGAGAGAAAGAGAGAGAGAAAGAGGGAGAGAAAGAAAGGGAAAGAGAGAAAGATAGGGAAAGAGAGAAAGAAAGGGACATAGAAAGAGAGAGAAAGGGAAAGAGAAAGAGGGAGCGAAGGAGAGAGAAAGAGAGAGAGAAAGGGAAAGAGGGAGAGAAAGAAAGGGAAAGAGAAAGAGAGAGAGAAAGAGAGAGAAAGATAATAAAGAAGAAGAAGAAAGATTTAGAGAGAGATACATTAGGAGATGCCCCTTAATGTTTTTTAAAAATTCCCTATTTTATTAGTAAATTGCATTTCAAGAGATATCAGGGACAGCTCACCCCCCCCAATTATTTCAGTACCCCCCTAGGCTGCCCCACCTAAACCCAAGAGAATAAATATTATAAGAGAGGAAAAGAAAAATTGGAAAAGAACAGATAAAAAAACAACAAGAAAAGAAAAAAAAGAGAGCATCACACAAAGATGACTCCATTAACTTAACTTTCTCAATCTCCCCGCACACCTAAAAAAGAAAAAGCTTTCCATCCATCGAGGCGATCGTCGGTAGCAGCGCATGCCGGAACCAGACGCATCTCTACGGCGGCGTCGCTCCCCTCCCCCCCCCTTTGATTGATGTCGCACCGAACGCGTCGCCATAGGGGGAGGGGCGGCATGCAGATCGGAGGGCGTGGCCTCGAGTGACGCAATCCGCCGATATCATCCATTGGACCACCGTAGCACATGGTGGGATCGTCACAATAGGATTGTCTTGGCTACCGGAGGAGTGAGAGGTGTTCTCTCTGCGACGACGACACTTGTGTTGAGAGAGATTGTGATTGGTGTCGAGTGTGCCTCTCTACGAGTTTGAATGGTCAGTGAAAACCGTCCGTCCGAAAGGTCAGTCTTTGCTCTTTTTTTTTGTACTACTGCGTATTTGTTTAGTTTAGGAGTGTCAAACCCTCGGCCCGCTTCAAATAATTTTGTGAGATTTTTTAAGTCACTAGGGGGCTCTGCCCCCTGCTCGCTATCGCTCACCAACCCCCGGAACTGCTTCGCAGTTCTTTGAAGATCGCTTCGCGATCTTAGCGTGCAGAGCTCGCTTGTTTCATCTCAACTATCCAGTACAACCTGGAACTTGTCTGCTTATAGTCTGTTTATTTAGAATAGGCGCCTGAAAAAGGATCAAAAACGCTCAACAATGCTTAATAACGCTCATCAGACAACTTCAATGACCGATTGTTTCTACAGTATTTTAACTACTTCTGCTTAGGCTGACTTGTCATTGCAGAAGAAAATTTTTTCGACGATAATTAGAATAATATATGCTTCTAATACATTACCTCTCAGGCGCTAATTCTAGAACAGAGTGTAGTTGATGATCATTTAATATTGAAACTTCTTATCTCTCAAACTTTTCTATAACTTAATTCGGATCATTACCAAGAAAATATCAAAATAAAACTATTGCTGAAATATTCCTTTTTAAATTATCAATAATTTAATGGATAGGGGGCTACCGCCCCCTGCTCGCTTACGCTCACCAACCCCCGTAACTGCTATGCAGCTCTTTACAGATCGTTTCGCGATCTGTAATATCTGCAATCGATCTTTAGCAGAGTAAAGCAAACTTCTCGAAAATCCTCTTCCTTTCATCGGCACAAATAACACTCTAAATAGTTAAATTATTTATTTCTCTAGTAGTTCAAAAAATATCGAAGTATCTTTAAAAGATTATGAAACAAGTCTATACTATATCGCTTGCAAACTTAGAGCAAAAATGTGCACTTTAAAACTTTAAATTGAAATATCCGTACTCGCGACAATCTAGTGAACAGGCAAATATAAAATATAAAAAAATTAAACACGTCTGATAAAGACCTACTAAAACTATGAAAAAAATGAAACTTTGATGCTTAATAATTCCAAAACTAATTAGAATTTTTTAAGGAATTAAACGCCAATCTCTTTCTAAAAAATAAGAATATAAGTGTTTAAAAAATCATATTGATACCTTGATTAGTTTTCATTTTAGATAGAAAAAAACGAAAAAGTGTCAAAAATTTCGAAAATTAAAAAACTAATTACTCTAAACCAAATTCGAAATTCGAAAAAAGGGCGACGTAGTGCACATCTTCATACTTTAGAGTATTAGGCTGCAAAAAATCATAGTTCTGCTGCTAATAGATTTTGCTGAACTGGATTACGCGGCGAAAAAAGAAAAACTTCAACTTTGACCTTAAAAATACCCCAGTTTTAATTATCACATCAGTTAGCTTTTTGTTCGAGAATGTGCCCCAAATATTCCTTTACAAACGTTTCAAATTTCATAAATTTCTATCAAGTAGTTTTTGCGATATAAGAGTTCAAAGAGTTGAAAAATTAAATTTTCTGAAACAGCGGCAGCGGCGGCAGCGGCAGCGGCAGCGGTGACAGTAACTTTTTTTTAATATAGAGAGAAAAGTTAAAGTTTTAAGTTAAGTTAAAGACCCAGAAATTCGGATGAAGTGTACCAAAACGAGTTAAAAACCTGTTAATTTAAATCGAATTTCCAAAAATTTTCTATGGGGGGGCAGACCCCCTTTTAGTGCTTGGGAGTCTATTATTCACAACTTTTTTAGGTTATAAAGTTCATCCATGTGCGAATTCTTCTTAAAACCTTATTTTAAAATGTATATAAATTTCTATATGCGCCACAAGCGCTAACCTAACTTAGTTTCGAGTAATTCATAGTGTTTTTTCCTGTTTCGTTCCTATAGAGAAGGCACTTAGCGTTCCTCCTAAAGGTCAATTTAAATTTAAATAAATATTTTATTTAGGAAACTGTAAAAGTAAGCAAATGATCTAAAAAACTCCGTTATCTCTACCTAGTTTATTAAACTTACTTCACTATCAGCTAATATCCTAAAATTTTATATGCGGCCCGCGGGAGTATTGTGGTTTTCCAAAGTGGCCCTCAAGATCATTTGGGTTAGCCCCCCCTGGTTTAGTTGGTAAAGAAATGGTGATACCACTTAAAATGATTTGATTTGCTTATACCATGCCTTCCCGGCGATCCTTCTTATGTCGTCCGACAAGTCTTGAATGATTTTAAGATTTTAAAATATTTATACTATAATTTAATTAAAAAGGTAGTGTTCCTACTAATTGAGACTTATTTAAGCACTAAATGTTAGGAAGGATAAGCAGTTACAACACTACTTTGTGCGATTTAATTAAGGTGAAATAGGGTAACTTTGGCCCAAATATAGTGGGGATTAAAAGCAAGTAAAAGTAGCTAATCAAAACGAATTTGACAAATGAAATGGCTTGTAATATTTTAATATGTTCATCTGTAATTAATGTAAACCGCTTTTAAAGTCTGGACTAAATGTTAAAAAATTTTTATTTGAAATTTTAGGGTAACTTAGACCCTAACCTTTAAAACCAAAAATTTAAGGCATTGAGATACCTTTAACCAATGATATATTCTTTAAATGTGTTGCTAAGTTACCTATCAAAGATACTAATATACTACAAGTTTATTTCAAGTATAATTGTAAGAAAATCAAGCAATAAAACGAGTTTTCTTATACAAAACTGATTAAAAGTTTAACAGTTACTTAAAGAATTTTTTAAGAAAATGGATAGATAGAACATATCTGCACAATTAACACCATTTTAATATCCTTGGTATATATTTTGAATAATTAGTTGATTTAATTGTGAAGAAAAATCCACTTTTGGGACAAAAAACTATATTTCTTTGAACACCATCAATTTCATAATGATGATACTATCACTTTGCTAAATTTATGTTTGTTTAGCTATAATTTGGATGTATTTCATGTTTAGAATTAATTTCTCATCCTTAAGAGATATTATCACTTATAATATTTTAATATTTGACTTAAACCCAGTTTTAATAACTAATTAAGGTTTTCCATATAATTTAATTGAATGATTGAGGTATGAGGTATTCTAGAAAAAATTGTAAAATTTCTTAATTTATGTATTCCTTAATTGATATTTTAATAATTCTGGTAGCAATGCCTTGCCCTTGATCTAAATAAAATGAAAAAATAAAACATGTTTTGATACTGATCATTAAAGAGGCTATAAAGAATCAAGAAACTATGAACATATAAGATCATTGATCAAAATAAATTCTAATGATCTCATACAATAAAAGGAATTAACGATGATTTATTAAAAAAGTGTTTTAAATTCAAATTTCTTCAACACTAATCCTGATTGTAATTTAATTCATTATTTATAACGATTTTACAGAAAAAATATTAAATAATATAATCAGAGATATTTTTAACGCCTCTGAGAGCGTATATCACGCAGTAAAAATAAGAAATACGCTTTAAAAAAACTAAAGGCGTATTTTCACGCTTTGAATTTTCACAAAAGTGGTAGTTTTTTTTATTGCAAATGGAAATGATTGTATGGATTCGAACCCATTTTTCGGACTTTAATTTTGAAAGAGTAACTATGGGAAAAAATCAAAGGAAAAGGAGATTAAATTTTTAATATTAAATAAATATTTCATTTAGAATGTTTAATGCGAAATAAATTTATTTATTTAATGTCTAATATTTTGTACTAACACTAATCATTATGCTATAATTGCTGTTTTCTAACTCATTTTGTCCATTAAAAAAGTAAGCGTTTTTTTATGAAAAATTTGTCTCAGTTAAAGCTATTTTCGTATTTCACGCATCATAAGTTAATATCACTCCTCCCAAAAATTTCGAGGAGTATTTTAACTCCTCAAAAAAATCCTAGGAATAACACTGACTATTATACATATATAAATCTAAAGTAATATCAACATAAGAATTTTTTTGAGTCGCGTAGTTTAGAAATAAACTTTTATGAAAAAATATTTAAAGAAATCAAAGAAATAAATTACATGTATAAAGTTGTTTTCCCTGCATATAATCTATTAATAAGGAAAAGGAAGTTCTACAGGTATCAAACTTATACAGGTTCCTATTAATTTTAACAATGATGTGGCCAATAAAAGAAGTCAAATGTTAAATGGTCAGACCATTCAAACATGGAAACCTTTGATTAAATTTGTTTTGTAAGAATAAACACCTTTTGATTATATAATTATGTTATCTTCCTTTCTACAGTGAAGTATTTCTTATCTAATTTATTACGCTCTACCCTACTCTTACCCTATGCCCCTTGCCTGTAGAGTTGAGGCCCTGGGGTCACATCGAGTTGATGAAAGAGAATATATATCACACCCTTCTCGATTTTTAAGTATAAGTGAGGTTGGGTAAAAGTTAACGATTCACCTATATTCACCCTCTTGTATCTCTTATATCGTATCACCAGTTACGATAACTATCTTCGTTATATTACAGTTATAATAATACCATCAATGATTGATGGTATTATTATACCATCAATATACATAATAGCATAACCTTTTAGTTTTAAAGAGTGTGAGAATACATAGAAATTGTAACCCCAGGTTGTTTTAACGATACGAATATTCTCTGTAGTCTTACCACTTTAATTAATGTTATTAGTTTTACAGTTTATTGTGTTGCGATGGTTTCGTGAATACGTTTGAAAACTGTTGCTCTCCAGAAATGTGTGTTAATACCAGTGGCGGATCCAGGGGGTGGCACTCTGGAAAGTGCCCCCCCTTGGAGACACAAAAAGTTCTCAAAATGAGTAAAAACCCAATTTTTACAGGTCTAATTTCAAAAATTTTTCTGGGGGATGTCCCCCATACCCCCCATAAATTTTGACATTTTGGGTCAAAAAGTAAAGGTGATAGTGTTGAAAAGTCACCCCCTTAGACTCAAAACGCTTCTAAAAATGAGTTAAAACCCTACTTTTACCAGTCAAATTTAAATTTTTTTCTGGGGGAGGATCCCCATACCCCCAATGGTACCACAAGGGGATCTTGTCTGGAAAACTGCCCCCCCCTTGGAGCCGTGCTGGATCCGCGCCTGGTTAAGACTAGAGCTTCAAAAGTGTTACTAAAAATTACAGAAACTAAAAATGCGATCTTGATGTTTTTCAATCAAAATTTAAGAGCACATTCAAACTAACTTAACTTCTCTTCTCTCAACACTATTTTAGAACACGCTTCCAACGCTTTTCAAATGTACACAATCAAGTGTTCTGGCTAACAGTACAAAATTTAAGGGCAAAAGAAATGTTCTTAAATGAGTGTACTACTACTACAAACGCTCCCACTCCGTCCACATTTAAGAGCACAATTTTTGTTCCCAAATTCACAATGTTTTGACTGTGCTGTAAGGTATAGCACCCTTTAAAACTTTATTTTGTTGTCATGGCGTTTAAAAAGTGTTTGAAACGCGTTCTATCCACAGGAATTATAAATAGCTTTGTAAAATATGTTTAAAACATGAAAGTGGGATTGTGCAATAACATTTTCTGTCTGTAACCACACTCTTAAAAAGACAGTCTCAAAACTGAGTAAAAATTATTCTAACTGGCTCCGAATGAAATTTACACAAATTTGAAAGCATGAATATGCTTACTCCTTTCTGAAAATATGCATACTGAAAAATGAAACATCATGAGCTTATTCTTGAGTTAGTGCATTGCATGGCATTATCATTGAATCCCGCTCAAGATGTTTCATTTTTGAGTATGCTTATTTTCAGAAAGGAGTAAGTATATCCATGCTTTCAAATTTAAGTAAATTTGATTCGGAGCCAGTTTGAGTACTTTTTTACTTAGTTTTGAGACTGTCGATTTAAGGGGACATCCATAAATTACGTGAGGTCAAAAAGGGGGGGAGGGGTTTGGAAAAATCTCACCAAATCTCACCAAGGGGGTAGGAGGGGTCGATTAAAATCTCACGTCAACTTTTTAAGTTAGAAATTAAACATTTTTTTTTAAGTTTGAGAAAGGAATAATACCCACAGATAAGATACTGTAGTTATTTTTAGGCGGAATAATGTCCTTTTCCCCCACATCATTAATAATGGAAAAGTTTTAGGTGCTGTGAAGCACAAAATACAAACGAATTGGATAGAAAATTATTTTTAAAGGTTGTAGGTAAATCTCACTTGGGGGGGAGGGGGGGGTAAAGCAAAATCTCACTAAATCTCACCAAGGGGGGAGGGGGGTCCAGATTTTGGAAAAAACACCTCACGTAATTTATGGATGTCCCCTTAAGAGTGAGGAGCATTCGCAGTGTACTAACCCCCCTCCCCTTTAGTTTGCAGGACCCTCTGCCACCGCCCCCCTTCCCCACCCTGGAGTGGTGGGAGCCGGAGCATCAGGCGATGCTCAGTCCGGCCGGTGGCAGCACCCCCTTCTCGGTCAAAGACATCCTCAACCTGGATCCGGCCGGATTCGACCAGGCGCTGCTCTACGCGCAGTCCCTGGAAAAACTGTTAGACGACGGAGGAGGAGGGGACTTCTACCCCACCCCCAACCCTCCTCAGCCCTACTTCGAGTGCAACAAGGTGACCACTACCTCCCCTCACGTGCAGAGCCTGTCGCACCTGTGCCCGCCTTTTCCAGGGTATGAGTACGGAGGAGGTGGGGAGTATGCCGCTGTTGTGAGCAGGAACAACCCTTCTTCAGTGTCGTCTTCGGCTGATTCGGAGGATAAGAGTAAGTTCATCTTTTTTGGATACATACACTCTTAAAACGATTGTATCAAAATTGAGTAAAAAGTACTCAAAAAGGCTCCGATCCAAAAAGTACTCAAATTTGAATACATGAATATACTCATTTCTGAAAATACTCAAAAATGAAACATCTTGAGCTTGAACTCAAAAATGAGCTCACGATGATTCATTTTTGAGTATGCACATTTTTAGAAATGAGTATATTCATGTATTCAAATTTGAGTACTTATTGGATCGGAACATTTTTGAGTACTTTTTACTCAATTTTGATACAATCGTTTTAAGAGTGTAACAATGCTGTAAAACAGGGGTTTTTCCAACTATACCACACAGCAACTTTAGTTGTGTCTACTACGTCACTAACAAACAAAGTAGTTCCCATCGCAATGTCTGAATTTCGAGCGAAAAAAGAACGTCAATTTTAAAATACGATTATTTCGTTAAACCCATGCATAAATAGTGTCTTTTTATCGCGTATCGAAATTCCTCCTATCAACCCAACAGGCTTTGTGTTTACTCACTTTCTCCTTCCGCGTAGTGACGTACTGGGTTCAGGAAACGTTGCTGTAAAGTATAGCGGCCCCCGGGTCATTTTGTACAGTCCGCGAAGCTCACTGAAATGCCCCAAAAAGTAGATTCAGAACACTTTTTAGCATACTGAAATTCAAAACTTTTTCAGTGGAGGACCCCCGAACCAGGCGCAGATTCAGGGGGTGGCACTCTGGAAAGTGCAAGTGCCCCCCTTGGAGACCCAAAAAGTTTCTCAAAATGAGTAGGAACCCCACTTTTACAGGTCTAGTTAGAAAAAAAATTCTTTGGGAGGCCATATATATCCCCCATTACAATCAAAATGGGATCTTCAGAGTTAATTTTTAGGAAATCCCCATAATTTCGACATTTTGGGTGAAAAAGTAAAGGTAATAGTGTTGAAAAGTGCCCCCTTAGACGCAAAACTTTTCTATAAAATGTGCTAAAACCCTAATTTTACACGTCAAATTTCAATTTTTTTCTGGGGGAGGACCCCCATACCCCCATTGGTACTACAAGGGGATCTTGTCCGGAAAAGTGCCCCCCTTGGAGCCGTGCTGGACTCGCGCTTGTGTAGAACAGGGGTTTCCAATTAGTGGCCCACCGGGTTATTTTGTGCGGTACACCAAGCTCCCGGAAACCCCCCCCAAAAAAAGGAGATATAAATCCCTTTTAAGCATACTGAAATTCAAAATTCTTTCAGTGGAGGACCACCGAACCCCCTATTTTTACCTCTTAGAAGGTATGGAGTTGTTGCTTTGGTCGTTTTTTATGGTGAAAAGTTTAATGTTTCAAGTTTTGAAAGGATGATCTGAAATTTCAACTGAACATAACAAGCGTTATGAAGGCTTAGATAACTTACCAACACCAGGAGTTCCTAAACTTTTGAACATGCTGACCCACTTTTTATAATCAAAATCCAACGCGATCCAATCAGTTCCATAAAAAGGGGGCGTCTAGGGATCAGACGCGGATCCAAGACTCAAAAAAGTTAGTCAAAATAAGTTAAATCCCAACTTTTACTTGTCAAATTTCAAAACTCGGATGATAAGAGAAAATTCCTCTTCTTTCGGATAAGACCAAAAAGCAAAATTCCTACACTCAGATGTTCTTAAACTGTGGTCCGAAGACCCCCGGGGGTCTCTAGTGCATTCCTAGGGGTCCACGATTTACCTTGGGGAACACTCAAGTTACCCCAATGAGTTACAAAATGAGATAAAACTAGTTTAAAGGGTTGATTTTCACTGTGAATTTTACAACTTCCCAAGCCCGATTTTAAAAAACCCTAGGTTGCTAGGGGTGTATTTCTGACCGACCCCCATTTGTATATGATTCTGAATCTTCTAGATGTGTCCTACCCCTCCTAGAAGTTATGAAACACTTATCTGAAACACCCTGTATAGTAGGCGAAGATATAGTACGAAGATATAGTACCAAGAAAAGGTTATGAAACTCTGCTTAAAATGTTTTTTTTTCATACGAAACTTTACAAATCCAAGTTGTATGTATGTACAGTGTACACTACATGATGTCATCTATAAAAATTTTAAAAAGCCCTGAAAATTAAAAATTCCTAAATTACTCCAAAACTCCAATTATAATAAATAAACTTTTGCAAAGTATAAAATAAGACTATCCAGCAAAACTTTTTAGCTACAGTTTTTCAAACATATAGTATTTCACAATTCCACGAAAATATACCAATTCTACTGAAATAGTTTTCACTATATACGTAAAGAATACACGGAGCAAAAAATAAAATAATTTCATCTTTGACGTTAACAAAACTTATTCTTAACCACTTATACTCTGTTCATTTAGAATTGGCGCTTGAGACGTAATGTATTAGAAGCAGTTACTATTGTAATTATCATCGAAAAATATTTCATGCAATGTGCAATGACCAAGGCAGCCTAAACAGAAGTCGTTAAAATACTGTAAAAGAATCGGTCACTGAAGGTGCGTGATGAGCGGTATTGAGCATTTTTGATCCTGTTTCAGGCATCTATACTAAATGAATAGACTATAACAGTGGTTAAGCACACTATCATAAGCATAGTAATCACAATTATGTGATTAAATTAATTATGTGATAATTAATTAACAATTATGTGAATGTGATCACATAGTTATACTCTATTCATTTAGAATTGGCGCTTGAGAAATAGTGCTTTCCCCCACGCTAGAAGCGTAACCATAGTTACTCTCTTCAAGCAGCCAATAGTAAGCCTTCTTCGTCACTTTGACGAGGATAGTTGCTATGGTTACCGATCGGTGGTGGGGGAAGGAAATATTTTCAAGCGCCAGTTCAAAGTGAACAGAGTATATAGCATAGGTTAAGCATAGTAATCACATAAAAAAGGTAATCTCATTAACCTGGTAGGGGTAATCATAGTGGTAATTTCGAAGTGATAATCACATTAACAAGGTTCTTACGTATTATACCGTCAACCGTGCCGCTAAATTAGAAAACGTTATCAAATCCCATTGACAGATGTTCTATAGATGTGTGCCACTGAATTTGACGACCGCTGAACTGTCCACAGTGTAATACGTAATAAGCACAGCGTTAGAAATTCGGAGAAAAAAATTCACTGGTCCTGTGAAACACTACTTTTCAAACCTTACTGGTCTTCGACCAAAATAATTGATCTTCCAAATTAAAAAGGATATGTTTTAATTTTTTTAAGTAACTCATTTCAATTAAAGTGAATACAAATAAATAATTTAAAAAAATTAAACTGAACTACAAACTTACTAAATAAACAAATAAATTAGAGAAAATATCCCATTTATTAAGTACATTTCTTAATTAAATGTTAATATTGAACTAATTAGCATAAAACTTCTAATTAGTTACGCAGCAACAAAAAAAAGCGGTTAGAACTGAAGAGTGGGATATTTTTTTGGCTACTGGTCAGGCGGACCAGTGATTTTCTGACCATAGTGGTTCGATCCGTTTTCAGTGGTCTCGGGGACCAGCGAACCACCTCAATTTCGAACGCAGGTAATAAGTACGGAAAAAACACTATACTAGACAGCAACTTAAGTTGAACCCACTATGTCACTACCAAACAAAGTAGTTCCCATCGCGGTGTCTTAATTTCGAGTGAAACGAAGAACGTCAAATTTAAAATATGGTTATTTCATTAAACCCATGTATAAATAGTTATGTTTTTATCACAATTCAAGTATCTAATTTCCTCCTATCAACCCAATAGGCTTGTGTTTACTCACTTTCTCGTTCCGCGTAGTGACGTACTGGGTTCAGGAAACGTTGCTGTGAAGTATAAAAATATAGTGAAATTTACTCACCTGAAGAGTCTCGTCCTTGAAACGGTGTAATCCCTGCGGTGTAATCCTCGAAACGGTGTACAATCCTCGCTTGCTCGTCTCCCGATCCCGACTGAATAATAACGAACACTTCCATGCTCGAATAGCATCATTAAAAAGAGGCAAAAAGAGTTACGAGCCCACTGAAGTAGATTCCTGAAGCCCCACTTCAAAATCCAAAGCACATCCTTAAGGTGGACTATCACGAAATCATCAAGGCAAGAATCTTCTCTCTGCCCCGCCAAGAGAGTCTCTTGAACAGGTTGTTGAAAATGCTCTTCCTCGGCCATTCACAAGCACGTACACTTTAACTCCAGTACTACTAAGTGAGAGAAATGTGAATTGGTCCATACTACCACACTTCTTATTTCGATTCTTGGTGAGACGATTTTTGCAGTGTTGGCTCAGACCATCCGCGATTGCTATAGTAGTATACCAGTTTCGGCCTGATGCGACTTGGCTCTGAAAAGTAAAATTGAGGTCTCAAATTTTAACATCTCGGTGAAGAGATATTTCGTTTAGGATATCAAAAAAACATGAACGAAGTGTGGAAAATAATCTATATTTTCCACACTTCCCATTTCCTTATATTAATTTCTCTGTTGACGTTTTTTCGCTTAAATCTGTAGTATGTAAAAAGCGTTTTGTTACAAAACAATTTTCGGTACTTACGTATTATACCGTCGACCTTTCATTTGCCGTCTAATTCAGCGGCACAGCAATAGAAAAGTCAATGGGTTTTGATAACGGTTTTGATTAAGCGGTACGGTCAACGGGATAATACGTAAGAGAGAACCCAATTTTTTTACAGAAAATATCTCAGGGGATGTGTGTGTGTGTAAATCAATTAATGATTTCGAAGTATATACATCAGGGTGGTCCCGAATTCGTGGTACAAACAGGGTAGGGTAGGTAGTGTACATCAAGACGAACAAGAATTGGCATGATTAGGGGGGTCGCAAGTAGATTTTAAGGGGTGAAAATTAGCAAAAAAACCTCGCCTATCTGGCCAATAAGAGCAACAATTGTTCGATTCCGGCATTCATTACATTCAACCAATCAGGGGCGTAGCGAAGGGGGGGGGTCCCCGGGTCCGGACCCCCCCATGGGCCCGACCTAAAATTTTTGAACCCCTTTTTTAGGCTTTAAATATTCCAGTGCCTACTCAAAAGAGGGCGTCTATGTCCCTTAAAAGTATCTAAAAACCACCTTTTTTTCTTGTTAAAATCTAAAAACTTCCGGGGGATCCCCCGGTTTACCTATAAAAAACTTATTAGTTGAGGGACGATATAAGGGGAGGGGGCGATAAAGGGTACTAAACGAGTAAACCAAACCCTATTTTTCGGGTCAAATTTCCAAACAAATTTGGGGGAGTACCCCCAGACCCCCCTTGGGACTTGGAACTTTATTAAACAACTTTTTTAATGATGAGTTCGTCAAAATACAAAACTCCTAGCAAATGATAAATTCCTGAAAATATAATGATCGAAATTCGGATTAGGTGTACCAAAACGAGTTGAAAACCTGCTTTTTAGACTTGAATTTCCAAAAATTTTCTGGGGGAGGTCCCCCAAACCCCCCTTAAGGTAATTCGATTATTTCAATTATTTTCAACCTTTTTAATATTATATTCGTTGAGGAGATTCAATTTGATTTTCAAAATTTTTAGCCCCCCCCCAAAAAAAACCCGAATCCTGGATCAACAACTACTGCCTCAGAAACGTTAGATTTTTTGTACTTTTTTTCCTTAAAAATTATCTGGCTCACAAGGAGCGGTTGCTCCTCGGTTATTACCTCATGAATGAAGTAAAAAAACTCCTTTTTAAAATCAAATTTCCAAAAATTTTCTGGGGGTGGACCCCCAAACCCCCCTCTTTAATATGGAGCTACAGAAAACTATGTTTCTCGACGGTCTCTGTACTTAATAAAAAAATTATGTGGATCAGAACTTTCAATCGAAGTAATACTTAATCTTAATTATTACACTAATTATTTTATTAATAAATTATTAACTATATTAATTAACACAGAGTAGAAATTAAAAGTAATGTGAAAATTATAACTTTATTTCACTAATTGTGGACTGGACACTTTTTGATATCCATTGGTTAATTTTTCGCACTGGACCCCCCCCCTTAGGAAAATCCTGGCTACGCCACTGCAACCAATTCAAATTTTTCATGTAAAAATGATATTTAAGTCAAATAAATGAATCAGGCATGCGTCGTTGAAGGTAGATTTAAGTTACAATTGTCCCTTGGTCAGACTTTAGTTCCTTGTGCACTTTATACTTAACAACCAACCAACAAGACTCTAGTATTGAGATGTTTTCGTCGTGACAATTTCTATTGCAGTCTATCTACCTACAACGCATGCCTGTTGCATTTATTAGTCTGTTTTTTATTAGAATAAACACTTAAATATCATTTTTAGATGAAAAATTTGAATTGGTTAAATGAAATAAATGCCGGAATCGAACAATTGTTGCTCTTATATTGGTCAAATATGCGAGGTTTTTTGCTAATTTGCACCCTTGATTTTCTCCCCTTAAAACCCACTTGCAACCCCCTAACCTATAAACCAATTCTTGTTCGTCTTGATGTACGAGGGTAGTTTGAAAAGTTCTCGGCCTCACCCAGAACACGCGCTCGAATTCACGCGAATTTTTTTTCCTTTGAGAACAACTCTTCAAATGAAACAAATTAATTTTTGGGGTTGTTCTGACCAGAATTCTGCTTTTGGCAATTTTTTGAATGGGCTAAGGTGAGCATATTTTCAACAATGGGAAAAACAAGTATCGAGCTGTGATGAAATTCTTTTAAAAAGAAGGGTTATAACCAAATGGAATTAATTCTAAGCTCATAAATGTGTAAAGGGACTCTTTACCTTTGTTTTCCACGTGAAAAAATTAGCTTTGAAACTTTAAGTTGGCTGTGAGAGCGTTCCTAAAGAACCATGTGAAAAACATTAAAAAAGAGCCACCATACCGGAAATCATAGAAAATTACCCCCCATGATTTTGAAGATTGACAAAGAATGGTGGGGGACATTTCTAACAGTCTAGGGATATCAAAGGAATGCGAAAATTATTTTTGCACGAACAATTGCACGTGAAAACACTTTGCGCAAGATGTGTGCCGCGAAAGCAAACTGCGGCCCAAAAATGCATTGACATGACGACTTCGCACTTCGATGCGAATTTTGACGCGATTTACACAAAATAAAAGCGATTTTTTACGTCTATAGGCACAAATGCACATACCTTGGAACCTGTAAGCGAAATAATAATCAATGCAATGGATAAAAGTCAATTTTTCAGCACCAAAAGGTTTTATCGGCTGCCAAATTCATGGCGTAAGAATTCTGAGGATTTCAAGGAAATTTTATCAATAAATTATCGGGAAAAGGGTATGAATATAATTTGAGAATACTAATTTAAACTGTTAATGAGAATATCCGAGAAAAAAAATTAATTAAGCAGATTAAAATAACATTTCTGATCAGAATAGTGCTCATGTTAACAAATGTGTTTTGGCGTTGGAAAAATTGAGGAATATCGATTAAAAATTTTAAAATTACCCATCCTATTACCCAGATTTGGTATCTTCAAACTTTCTTCTATCCCCCAAAGTGAAAATTTCTCCCTCTGGTCACCGTTTTACTTCGAATTAAGAAGTAACTGTGAGATAAGTAGGTTTTTATGACGAAATTCTAGAACACCCCCATAAGAGTGTAAAATAAGACAGGACTGTCGTTCCAAGAAGTGAGGCAGCCTAAAAGGAGTCAATGTTGAAAAATAAACAGTTTTTGAAACCATAAGTTAATATTTTCATGGTCAGGCCGAGAACTTTTTAAACTACCCTCGTACTCAACCTACCCTACCCAGTTTCTACCACGAATTCGGGACCACCTTGTATATTTAGGCTCCTAATAAGTTCTGGAACACACAACAAAATGTTAAATCTGAATTTATTTTAAAACCAACTATCCCCCAACTTTCGTAACAAGTCTCATTTCATCTTATTTTTTACAACGTGTCGCAATTATAATTCAAACTGATTCTTAGTTACAATTGATAGTTACTAAAGCATGATCTGTTTAGTGAGGGAAAGTAATAATTTACTAACTGTGAAAATTGAGAATAACGAAAAACTTAAGGGTTAACTGCATCGATGGCTCATGACACTTAATTTCCAATTTTCCTTTCCTCATATTAGAAAAACTTATAAGCATTTCGCAAAATATAAATGTTGAATGAAATTCATATGTAGCCATTCAAATACGTCGTAAGCATTTTTGGTAATTTTTTATGTATCCCGCTTGTTAATAAAAATAACCAAATAGTCAATAGTAAACCCTTTTTAAGTACCTAAGCCACAGGGGTGTAGCTAGAGGGGGATATTTCAGTGGCGGATCCAGGGGGTGGCACTCTGGAAAGTGCCCCCCCTTGGAGACCCAAAAAGGTTCTCAAATGAGTAAAAACCCAACTTATACAGGTCTAGTTTCAAAAAATTTCTGGGGGAGGACCCCCATACCCCTCATTAGTATAAAAATGGGGTATTCAGTGTTTATTTTTAGGAAATCCCCAAAATTTTGACATTACCCATACCCCCAATGGTACCACAACGGGATCTTGTCTGGAAAAGCTCCCCTCCCCCTTGGAGCCGTGATGGATCCGCGCCTGGGATATTTAGGTATATTTCCCCCCAAAAAAAACTCAGAAATTTTCTTTTTTTGACCATAGAATACCACTAAAACAACCCCATATCCCCTACCAAAATATCAATATCTCCCTCCAAAAATTTTTTTGCGGCTAAGCCATCTGCTGAACCATATTACCCCATATTTCGAAACCGTCTCTATTTTAATTATGCCATAAGATGTGTAAAAAGCCATACTTTCACCCTCGCATATAAGATAAAATTTCGATTGTGATAATTTGACCCAGATTCCTTGTGTTAATATCTCCGCTGCATCTTAGCATGCATTTATGCAACTTCCCAATCGCTCGGCCATCTCAGTGTTGTAGACGATAAATATATCTTAGGGTTAGAGATCACCAGCTTAATTTTAATTTCTCTTCTTAGTAAAATTTGCTTTTCGGGATCTTAAGCTTGAGTAATACCTTGCTGTTATAATAATACCCATGCATGAAGATTAGGTAGTTTTATTAAAAATTTAATCTAAAAAATTTTTTTTTAATTAAAAAATAAAGAAAGAAGGATTAGAGGGGATTTAATTCAACTTTTCAAAATGATAAAACAAGGGGACACAGAGGGACTAGATTTCAATGCGGGTAATAGAAACGAGGGGTAACAGATTTAAATTGAACAAGGCAAATTTTAATCGGGATTGTAGGAAGTATTATTTTTTTAACAGGGTAGTGAACAGCTGGAATGGGTTACCTGAAACGATTATCAACTCTAGTGGGGTAAACTAATTCAAGAATAAAATTGACAGATACTGGGAATCGGGTGGTTTGAGTTAAATGGACCGGACCAACCTTGTTACCAACTTGTTGTTGTTAATTACAACCAAATTAAGTCGACCAACTACAGGCAAGGGCCCAACAAGGTTGGGCCCTTGCCTGTAGTTGGTCGACTTAATTTGTAATTGTATTTGTAAACTATTTTATTCTTAAATAAAAATATTAAGCCAGTATAAGTAAAGGATATATTTTTTATATTGAGAGAGCAGCCAATACAGAAAATGTATCTTGTTTTCTGTGATATATTTTCTAAAAAGTTCTATGTTGCATTTTTATGTTTTGCATCTTTCTAAAGGAATTTAAAATTTTGAACTTAAATTAATTTTTAACTTAATTTTAATTAAATAAGATCTATTCAAAATTTAAATCCACACTTTAAAAACGCTTTATATAACAGCTGAGCATGTTAAAAATAATATAAACCACTAATCTTGTCAAATTTGTTTTGGTTAACAATTTTTATTTGCTTTTAATGTGAAAAAAACGATCCATTGCGGCTAAAGTTACCCAATTTTTCGGTACTTGAATAATTTGAAATTCTGTGTTGTTTTTGAGAGTGCTGTACCTACAATTTTAAAGTTTTGAATTTCAGCTAAATGATTTTTCATTAAAAAGTTTTTCATTTCACTCCTCCATTTTTGAAATATTTGTCTTAAATAAAGATGATAACATCTTATCACCAATTTGAATTAACAAATAATTGGTAAGAATTGAACTCCCATTAACTAGCACTCTTTTTTATGTAGCTTTAAATAATTATGAAGAATTTGATTTGTTTTTGCATGGTATTCTCAAACATTGGTTTTGGACTTATTCTTTTTTTAACTGACCATTCATTTATTGAGAGCTAAAATATTTTTAATAGTTTGTTTAGGCTAAGAGCTTACTAGAGACTTTTTTCACGGCGACTGAGACAAAATTATCACCCTGGCTATTGCAAGAAGCTAGAGCGCGTGCATTAGGCGATTCTCGCAATAGAAATGCATTGCTCTCGAGTGAATAGTCTCCACGGCAGAAGTCTCTAGTGCGCGCTTAGCCTTACAGGAATCTTTTACATTTACAACATTACTCCAAAATCCTGCTATAAAACTTCAAATCCTTTTTTAGTGAGGGTATAAATTTTCAAGCTATAGTAAAACCTACTCTTGAATAGAAATTGACCTCTAATAATTATTTCGGTTGTTTTATTTATCACCGTTTTAAATTACGGACCCTTTCCCTCTTGCAAATTCAAGATTTCACGTTTGTCATTCCAAAATGAAGATTTTTTTAACGATGAAAGGCAGAAAAAAATTCGATGTTATATATCCGAAAGTTTTACTAAAAAACTCTTCGAACTAATGAAGTTGAACGTCAAATTATCCACAATTTGTTAACAGTGATTTAGTAGAGGAATTCGAGGGACCAACACTGTATAAAACAACATGGAACGTTACAAAATAAACGTTACACACGCAGGCGTAGACCCAGCACTGCTCCAAGGGGGGGGCACTTTCCCAGACAAGATCTCCTTGTGGTACCATTTAGTACCATTGGAGGTATGGGGGTCCTCCGCCAGAAGAAAATTTGAAATTTGACGTGTAAAAGAAGAGTTTTGACTCATTTTTAGAAAAGGTTTTGAGTCTTAGGGGGCACTTTTCAACACTATTACCATTATTTTTTGAGCCAAAATGTCAAAATATTGGGGATTTCCTAAAAATTATCACTAAAGATCCCCTTTGTGGTCAGGCGCGGATCCAGCACGGCTCCAAGGGGGGGGGGCACTTTTCCCGATAAGATCCCCCTGTGGTACCATTGGGGGTGGGCCTCACCCAGAAAAAAAATTTTAATTTCACGTGTCAAAGTAGTGTTTTAACTCATTTTTAGAAACGTTTTGAGTCTAAGGGGGGGGGCACTTTTCAACACTATTATCTTTACTTTTTGCCCCATAATGTAAAAATTTTGGGGATTTCCTAAAAATAACGACTGAATACCCCATTTTGATACTAATGGGGTGTATGGGGGTCCTCCCCCAGAAAAAGTTTGAAATTAGACCTGTAAAAGTAGGGTTTTTACTCATTTTGAGAATCTTTTTGGATTCCCACGGGGGGCACTGTCCAGAGTGCCACCCCCTAGATCCGCTCCTGTACACACTTTAGCCACATTAGGACATTTCTCTGTGTTGCAGTGTAACGTCTCCGAATAATTTTTTCTATCACTTTACTGTGTAACTTTTTTTATAGTGAAAAAAGACAATTTTTTGAATAATGTAAGACTTCGAACTAAATAAATTCTAGTTATCGAAGTTCTGCACTGTAATAGTTTACTGTTGCCGTTTGACTACACGACATTTTTCCCCATTTCAAACTCGAATTTCCATTTCCAAACGGCAACACCATGCAACACTGTAAATGGAAATGTCTGAAATTCAGACACATATGCATCTGAAATGGATGGTTCAAATTTAAGACACATGAATGCGTCTTAAATATTTCAGACGCCTCTAGCGTCTGAAATACCGCTGTTTCAGATGCTTGAAACGTCTGAAATTCCAATTTTTCAGACACCTGAAGTGTCTGAAATTGCCCATGTAAGACACTTCAAACGTCTGAAATACCGATGAGGGAAAAATAAAAATAAATAGCGTGACCGGGGAGGGTAGGATTCGAACCCGGGTCTATCGCTTGCTAGGGGAGCGCGCCTACCATTCAGCCACCGGTACTTGCCTCATGTAAGGACGCATTATATAAACTGGTTGTTACAGATTTAGCCCATTACTTCTTGTAATGCTGTTTTTAAGGAAGTTTAATTGTAGATCTTCTTTTAATTCTTTTTTTCTAGATTTGGATATTTTTTTAGATAAAAATTGCTTTTGAGCAAGTATTTTAAAGGCCTCTACATGGCACTAAAATCTTTAATAGACCGCGCGATTATTTGAGATTACTTATTATCACAACATCGGGATGTTTTTACTGGGTTAAACCAACAAAATGAAAATAGCTTAAAAATAAATTTAAAATAATTATAATTTCATAGGTGACTGTTTCAAAATTAAAAGCATGGTTCTTCATATTTGAAACAAGAGGCTTCATACCAAGATGAAAACTATCATTTCTCACAAAAAAAATGTTGTACAGAAATGCAAACGTTAGGTAATTAATGCAGGGCATTTATGATTCGATCAGCAACGTTTGAAAATTGAAAAGACTTCAACTCGAGCAAAAGTTTCTTAATTTATATAATCTTATGTGTATACATCATCAACACAGGATGACTTAAGACACATCAAGTATCTGAATTTAAACGTCTGATTTTATGTGTGTGAATTTCTGCATCCCTTAAACGAAACGTCTTAAATTCAGACTTGTTGTCACTAATCAGACGCTTGAGTCAGCTCCTCAATACTACACAACTTACATGTCTGAAATTCAGATGTCTGTGGTGTCTGAAATTATATAGGTCCGACTGGGTCAGACGTTTAATGCATCTGAAAGATCGTTTCAGACGCTTAAATGTCTTAATTTCAGACATGCTTATTTGCAGTGAATAAGAACAATAAATATAGCATTTCATTGTATTAGCACTTTAGACTGCCAGTATACGGCAGCAGAGGTACTATTTTGAGACATTTGTTTGCAGCTAGGGAGACGCAAGTTCCGACACCGAAAACGCCAAAATAAAAGGACAATATAAATTTTTAAAAAAATTTTCAGCTTGAAAAAAAATTGTTTTGAAAAGATAAGTTGTTTTTCTTTATATTTTTAGATGATTTGGTTTTATTTCACTTCTCAGTTAATTTCACAAGGGACACGAATTAATTTCACAAGGACAAAGTTTTTTGTCAATTAAATGTAGAAAAAAATTAAATTAATTTTTTTAGTATTTTTTACTAATTTACACCATAATAGAAGTCAGATAAATGATTTTCAAGTGAATTTAAAAAATCAAGCATTGTAGGGTAATTCGAAAATTGCGTTGTAAACTTCAAAATCCTTCCGAGCTACAACAGAGAAACCTTTTATCGTGAATATAGAAATTGTCCTCTAATATAATTATTATCTATCGCTTGTGTTTACTTTATCGCCGTATTAAATCACGGTGTGCCAGATAACTAAGAAGGGAAGGGTCACGGTCAGTTATCATCGGAGGAATCCATTGGAAGACAAACGGAGCATTGTATGTGAAAGTTTACCCAGTTGATGGTAATGTAAACTTTTCTTACAAAGTGAAAGGCCTGTCAAAAATAAACACGTTTTGTTTTACGTGAAGTTGTGTGTTTAAAGTTTTGGAAAAGTATCTTACTAAGTATTATACTTAAGTTCTGGGGTTATCTAAGTGGGGAATGTCACCCCAAGGGGTACTGAACCCTTCCAAAGGGAGAAAATTTATCGTACTTTTTAGTTAGTATTAATAATTTTGTGAGGTTTTTCTTTCAGATAATAATTTGTAATAGAGTGTTTTTCTGTGAAAATGAGACAATTGTAGGGGAGAGTGGGCACCTTGGGAGATTCCACTTTTCTGTTATTCTCACTTTTCTGTTCCACTTTTCCAATATATATTAGTTATGAACAGGGGCGTCATTTCAGTTTTTGGTTGGGGGGGCAAGGAATTTTTTTTAATTGGGTCTATACCTTGCTGTAACTAGGGTTTTTTTTTGCGGGAGTTGCCTGAACTTCATTTTTAAGGTAATATCATGTCAAAATTTCACAACGTGAACTCCAAAGAAAAAGGGGGTCTGGGGGTTTACCCCCAGAAAAATTTTGAAAATTTGGCTCTTAAAGTAGTGTTTTAGCTCGTTTTGAGACCCTTTGGGCTGCATCCAAAGAGAACAGTTTCTTGTAAACCACATAATTTTCTAGGGAAAAGAGTAGTAAATAAACGTCAAAGTTTTAAGGGGGCTAGGGGTCCTCCCCCAGGAATTTTAATTCCCCTTTACACTAGTGTTTTATCTCTTTTTCAAACTCTTTGGGGGAACTTCGTAAGAAAAAATCTTCTTGTAAAAGGAATGGTTTTCAAGGATGAAAACACTAAATAAGAGACATGAAAATTTTAGAGGGGGTCTGGGGGTCCTCCCCCAGAAAATTTTTGAAATTGAACCCTCAAAAGTAATGTTTTAACTCCTTTTGAGACATTTTGAGTTGCACCCAAAGCTCCTTGTGGAAGTTACAGAATTTTCAAGGGACTTGCAGCTATTTTTCACATTACAGTGGAAACCTTGGGGGGGGGGCGGTTGCCCCCCCCTGCCCCCCCTAAATGACGCCCCTGGTTATGAACTCTAACTTACAGGTACTAATAAAGGACACTAAAATTGACTTTTTAACGCGTTTTGGAATCTTGGTGCATCTGTATTATTATTTACATAAGTTTTCTTGTTTTGCGTGGTGCTAAGTTACAATTACTGGTAGTTTAAAAATCTTTTTTTCATAAAAGGAAATGTATTTATGCTGTTATAATTCAGTTGATATTAAAATACTTGTATCCAGTAATATTTTAGAAAATAAAGGGAAATTTTTTTGCTGTACCTAAAAGAGTAAAGTTTAATATACAAAGCGTGAAATAGGGCACCTTTGAATAAATCCCAAGATAAATAAATTAATAAAAATAATAAAATTTAAAAAATAATATTTTTTTTTATTTAATGTGCTCAAATTTGAAAGAACGCAATAAGATTGAATATTCAAAAAAAAGTTTCAACAAAAAAAAACGTTATTACATATTTTTACCTTGAAGAAAGTTGAAAAGTCTTCCGACTCACCCCGTTTTACTGTACATTAATGTCTGAGCGACCAAAAACATTCTTCCTAACTAATCCGATATCAGTAACGCCAATAAGAAAACTTATGCACGTATTCTTTGATTGTAAAACGGATCTTCCCCAACAGCATTGTGCATTGAGTAGTTCCCCGTATCAAATGGCTCGGGCGTCTCAGCGTTACCTAATTAAACAGCGAGAGTTCCAGCGGTTTATGCCCGCACAGAAAGGGGAAAGAAAACTCCATCGTCACCCCGCTGAGAAAAAATAGGTACGAATCGTTTGACTGCTGCGTGACATTTCAACTCATTCGAACGCATCACATAAACTGTGGATTTTTTTTCTTATTCTCTCCTTCTCAAATTCGACCATAGAGGTTATATGCAGAGAGCGAACATTGAACTGTGCTACCATGATTGTAATAAACGTGCCTGCCAGCCGGTGCAAAAGTTTTGGAAGGGAATGAAAGTGCCGGAACATGAATAGGGCCGATATCTCTAGCAGGGCTGTATCTAAGGAGGTTTAGGGTTCAATCCCCCCAATTATATATTGACTTGTTTTTATTTTGTTTTCCCCTGAAAATTCTGCAACTTCCAAGAAGCAATCCTCTTCAAGTGCCCAAAGGGTCTTAAAATGAGTTAAAATACTACTTTTAAGGTCCGAAATTTAAAAAATATATGGGAGTGAACCTATCTATTTTTTGGCATCTATTTGTAATTTATTCCTTGAAAATTCTTGGTTTAAAAGAGGATCCTTTCCTTGATAATAGAATTCCAGACTTTCATATTGTAGCATAAATCTTCATTTGAGATTCATTTGGCTTAAATACCAGTTGTATTTGCATTAGGATATGATATTTCTGAACTCCAGCTATGATTATAATTTTTTAAATGTAATTTTTACGGCGATATTAAGTTATTTCATTAATTCTCATTTTAGACGATTTGGCCCCTTATTGCTGATGGGCTATAACGATATTTTTTAAAGCTCTCATATGTATTTGTTTCGATTTATGTCCAGGGCTCCTTAAAATTACATTGCAGTTGCCTACTATTTCTGTCATTGTTCCCAAAATATTAAACTATCCTTAATTTTTGGACACGAGTACTTCCCCATGACCACCTGAGTATCTCCACCGTTGCTCTCTCTATCTCCTTCACCCTCTATACGCGTATCCAATTCTCTTGTTACGATTCGAGTCTTCTTTCAATGCTTCTTCACTTCTTTACGATCATTTTTTCTCCCTCATTCTAATTTACGATCAAGCTATCTGTCTCGGGCGCATCTGGCCCGAATATTAAGTTCGTCTTGGCTTAATGAACGGGTGTATTTTTGGTGGAGGTTGGTGTATAATTACTCTCTGGGCTCTCGATTTAGTTAATCTTATTTTGGTTGCATTTTGTTTTTGTTTTAGAATTGGAATCATTAATTCGCTTGCTGCTATTTTGATAGACGCATGCTGCGAGAAATGTTACGCATCTAACTGCCATTAATTAAGCTAGCACCGTTTAAAAAATGACCTGTTGATTTAAGAAAGGAAATTATGCTATTAGAAGACCCTTGTAAATTGTGCTTGGAAATC
The DNA here is from genome assembly GCA_024610705.1 of Tetragnatha versicolor. NCBI lineage: Eukaryota > Metazoa > Arthropoda > Arachnida > Araneae > Tetragnathidae > Tetragnatha > Tetragnatha versicolor. Next base: position 1,799,667 of record JANDEH010000040.1, on the reverse strand, counting down.
CTGTCCTTTTTATTTGGATACAGACTCTTTCAAACTCAGAAACTTCGAAAAAAGTTGAAATCTAATTTATAGTCGCACAGATTTGGCTCAGAAGTGGGGGTTTTTCAGCGTTTATGAATTACTATCATTCCCGAAATTGAGTGGAATGACCAGTTTCTGTTAAACCACCTCAACATTGTAAGACGTCAAACGTTTCTCGTGGCGGTCGAAGAATACACACTTAAAAAAACTGTTGGTTTTAAACAGAATCCTGTTAAACTTGCTATCAGATCATCTCCTGTAGTTTATTCACATACTTTCTCTGTATAAAATAGCAAGATGGGAACTACACAATAAGGGGCTTGACCCCATAGACTAATTACCTTTCTGGGACATAAGCCCTTTGCACTTAGGGGCCATTCATTAATTACGTAAGGATGATTTTGGCAATTTTTGACCCCCTACCCCCATGTAAGGGTACGTAAGATTTTTCAAACCCCTCCCCATATTCTTACGTAAGATTCCATTTCGTTTTTCAAAATAATAAAATGTTAGAAAAGGATCAGTTACACTAAAACTATCAGTTTGACGTAAATGAAATATTTTTATTTTTCAACAGATAAGCAATATTATTGCTGTCAACTACATATTACCATTATATAATTATATATTGATTAGAATAATGGGAATTTGTTTACATTTACTTGGAAAATCTTACGTAAGAAAGGGTTTGACCCCACCCACCCCCAAGTAAGGGTATGTAGATATTTTTCCAACCCCCCCTCCCCCTTGGTACCCTTACGTAATTAATGAATGGCCCCTTAGGCCCTACGGTCATGAAAACAAAGATGAGCATCGTAGGCCTTAACTCACTATACTCAATTGCAACTTAAGTTGAGCCTGACGTCACGGCCGCGCTGAAGAAAATCTGAGTAAATAGAAAGCCTGCTGGGTTGCTAGAAGCTCTTATTGGCTGGCGAGTTTGAGAGCGAGTTGTACTACTACGCGTTACGCCACTTGAAGAAATAATAATACTGAACATTTTATGCAAATCGGGATGAAAAGACGCTTAATATACATCGATTAAAAAAACTAATCAAACTTTAAAATTGAATCTCTTAATTTCACTCAAAATTCCGACACCGCACGGGGAACTACTTTCTTTGGTTGCTCTCATCAGCATATTTCTACAGGCTCAAGTTAAGTTGCAACTGAGTATATAGGGCTGTTGCGTCAATTAGTTCAATTTTAAATATCCCATTGAAACAACAGGTTTACAATGCACCCAGTTTCATTTATTACTCACGAGTTTTGTGTGAACAACCTTGTATTTTTCTCATAAACAATGAGTTAATTAACATAGACGTCTCTCCCCCACAGAACCCGTGATCGTCCAGACCACCTCCTCCGCCTACCCACAAGAGCCCTCCCGGACGGCGGCGGCGCCGAAGGCGTCGGAACCGGCGCAGCGTCAGCGCACGCGGCGCAAGCCGCGCGTGCTCTTCTCGCAGGCGCAGGTGTACGAGCTGGAGCGACGCTTCAAGCAGCAGCGCTACCTGTCCGCGCCGGAGCGCGAGCAGCTCGCGAGCGTGCTCAAGCTCACCTCCACCCAGGTCAAGATCTGGTTCCAGAACCGGCGCTACAAGTGCAAGCGTCAGCGCCAGGACAAAACGCTGGAGCTGACGGCGGCCAACCTGCAGGCGCGCCGCGTGGCCGTCCCGGTGCTCGTGCGCGACGGAAAGCCCTGCCCCTTCTCTTCCTCCGCCGGTCAGGCCTCGTACTACCCGCCGCCGGCGCCCTACCCTGCCGCCGCGCAGTACCCGGTGCAGGCCGCCAACGCCTACGGCAGCAACCTGCAGTCGCCGCCCGGGTGGTAGACTTTTGGCGGTGGTAGGGAGAAATCTTTTGAGCGTCGATGCTTGAGTATTGAGTACTTTTTGGGACGTTCGTTAAGGATATTGAAAATTTGATTCCCTCTCTTTCTTTTAATGAGATCTAATCTTTTTGATTCAAAATCTTGATTATCGATATTAGGGTGTAAAGTATTTTTATGGAAAACTATTAATTACATGAAAAGTGTTTCTCTTAAATTTCGGGCCCCCCTCCTCAATGAGGATATCTTGTGCTAAATTTATTTGGCGTGTTCATGAAAGTAACACAAAACACCTAAACGTAAATACTGGTCTATAAATTAATATGTATTTTTTTTATTTTTGGTAATTTTATAACTATTAATCAAAAATTTAATTTCAAAATATGACGCTTCGCCCCTTTAATCTTTATTTAAAAAGATCCCAAAAGATATATATCTACATTTCTAAGATGATGATCTTTAGTGAACCCAGTTCGTCACTACGCGGAAGTTAGTAAACACAAGGCCTGTTGGGTTGATAGGAGGATTTCGATACGTGAATCAGGATAAAAATACACTATTATTTATACATGGGTTCAACGAAATAATCATATTTTAAAATTGACGTTTCACTCGAAATTCAGACACCGCGAAGGGAACTATTTTGCTTGGTAGTGACGTAGCAGGTTCAGCTTAAGTTGTTGTATAGTATAATATACTACTGTTATTCCTCCCCCTTCTTACTCATTGTAAACAAACATTCGATCTCCAAAAGTATTCGATACTCAAGCATCGATGCCTACAAATCGATTTTTTTCTATCACTAAATCGAAATCGATGGAAAAAAAACTCACTCTTGGAAGAGAAAAAAAAACAGTTCTTACCAAACTGACTGTAGATGCTGTGTGAGAAAAGGGACTCAGAGGCTGTTGTGGAACAACAGTCGACATTGTGAATACATAGATTGTTCTGAATTGTTTTTTAGAACATTGTAAATCTTTTTATCGAACTGGTTATTTAGATCATCATAGTGCTGGTCACTTCATCTTTATGTCGTCCACTAACATAATATCTCATCGTTTTAGTATTGTATTTGACTCTGTTGAAACATCAGTGCAACGTTTCACCAAATTTAGTAAATGCTACACACAAGTAATTTTAAGTTTCATTTTTTTATTTATAGGCAGTTATCAAAGAAATACTATTTCTGGAAGCAATAAATTGCTTATAAAAGTTATTATTTTTTTCGTGGGACTGAATTGCTTGTAAGACGCAAAAGGGTGTTAATCTACACTTTATATTTAGTGAATCGTTTTAACTAATATTTTAACAGAGTATCAGGATTTTGAGTATCAATATTAAATACGCACTGCTATGTTTGAATATAATATTGATACTAAAAAATTAAGCTCCTAAAAAAGAGTATCACTAGATTCTTTGAATCGTAGTTCCAACTTATGATGCATTTGAATGGAATTTTAAATTTCATTTGTAAAAAATATTACGTAGTTTGTAAAGTTTTAGAAAAAATGTCATATGTAGAGAAAGTTATCAATTTTTGTTGCCAAAGATTTTTGTACCGTCCTCGTAAATATATAATGACCAACTACATTACGTTGGATCGAAAAATTTGATATTGGACAATGAAAAAATGTGAAAGATCTTTACCTTAATCAATTTTTCCTTGGTTCTTTTTGAGAGGTACAGCCTGCCAAAGAAATCGTATAGTTAATAACGTGTAAATAAGAAAGTGCAATATTTCATTTGATGTAAAAATGCCAAAGATATTTTTAGTCATTTTAGAAGGAGTTTTGGTGGTCAGAAATAATACATGAGTGCCAAAAAATTTATTTCTGTTAAAAAAATTTATTTATTGTTCTTCCAAATATATATGTTCTTCAATAATATATAAATTATTGAAGAATATGAACATTTTATAATTTATCCTAACAGGTGCCAGTTTAAGAAAATTATAAAAAAAATGTTTTGTATAATTTTCAACATCTCTAAATACACTTAAAGAAACAATACCTTATAAAATACCAGATGTAAATAGTGGATATTTATTTTAAAGAATTGTTAATATTTTACTTAGTTGAAAATTAAAATCAAAATGTCTTATTTTCACTGAGTTTAAATACTTCTGTTCCCGTATTGAATAAAAGAAATAGTTTAGTTTTTACACCTTGTGTTACGTTTTCTTCATTTATAAATCACACATTCTTCATTTTTCTTAGACTTTTTTTAAGGATTGTTAAATCAATCTTGCTTTTAAATGGAGACTTAACGGTGTAGATGTTGTAAGAATAGCTTAGCTGCCTAGATTTTTTTGAATTTTTACTTTAAAATAGGCTAAAAAAATTTATTATCTACTGGTATAATATCGTAGTAGTGTATAAAGGTATAAAAATTTGAATAAAGCTCATCAAAAATTAACAGCTGATTCAGCTGATTAAAGTGACAAACAGCTAAAAACAAATTTTTGAAAATGAAAGTTTAAGCATGAATATATTTTAGTTTGATAAATTTATATTAATTTTTATTTAATTAACTAGGGAGCTACCGCCCCCTGCTCGCTATCTCTCGCTAACCCCCGTTAACTGCTAACGCAGAAACTTTTGGACCGCTTCGCAATTCCACACAAAACCCAGCTCATTGCACTTACTCACTTTATAAAACATTCTTAAAACAGGGGTAGTACTTCTCCGGGGTATTCTTTCAAAAATGGCGGATATTTATTCAGTGACGGAATTTTAACAGTTCCTTTATGGTAACATGAATTGGCAGATCGCCTTATAATTCCAAGAAAATTAACAACAGAGCAATGTAAACATTCTTTTACCCATTTCCCCAAGGTAATGTTTTTTTCACAGATCCATTAAGGAAGCACTGAAACATCTCAGGAATAAATTTAACTTTCTTAAATTTTGTAATGATTGGTTGTGAAAAATGTAGTAATTATCGTAAACATCGCGAAAATATAGAATCTTATCTTCATGAGAACAAACAAACGTCGAAGTTGTGTCAGTTTCATAGCAATGACACGAATGTCTAGACTTCCAAAATTTTTGATTTTTATTCTTATTTATAAAATATACACCCGTGTAATCTAGTTTTACTACCTTAAAAAACATACCTGCAAAAGGATATTAAAATAATAATATTTGTAAAAAATAAATGCAAAAAAGTTTATATTTTGTAAATATAGTAATGATTAGGATGCCACACAACGACAAAGATAAATATAAAAATATTAATTTGTTATTTAAAAAATAAAATATTAATTAATTATTCATAAGTTTTAAATATAATTAAAACCGTTTGAAAAACAAAAATGTAAATATTGTTAAAAATAACCCAAAATATATTTTTTAAATCGTGTTATAAATAGAAAGATGATTATTTAATCTATTTGAATATTAAAAAACCATTGAAATATGTTTTCAATCGTTTCAAAATTCATAGTTTCTTGCTTTGTAACTGCGACCTTATCCGAAATTTTAAAAAATGGAAATATTTTAAAATTGAGAATTTTTTTTAAAAAATCCATAGAGTTAGTACAAATATAGAGACAGCTTACTCTTCTCGGTAAGGCAACCCTGCATGTCGAAAAGAGTCGGACCTGTGTGAGTGGCGGAAGTAAATTTTTAACATGGGAGCTCCCGTAGGCGGGTGGAATTTGAGGTATAAAAACTGCTCTTCTTCCCAGAAAAATGATGAAAAAAAGAAACCGACAATTTGAAACTCGAGAAAAAGCAATGACGAATCGTTCAGTGAAGAAAAAATTTCTCTATCTCAATTAGTTTTTTATCTCTAATTTTTTTAAATTCCGGGGATTCAGAAAAGACAATTTTAAACTGTATTTTTATAATGTCGCGGGGGGGAATTACTTTAAAAAAAGCTTCACACTATATAATATGAACCCTCCTGATTCGATACGAGTCATTTCCAATTCGTTTAAACAAGTATTTAAGGGAGAAAATTGCTGATTTAGTGATCGAGGTAGGAACTGGAAGTTGGCAAAGCTTGGCGCTTGGCGGTATGAGCTTGGCGGGCGTTTCTGACGTAGTTTCTTTACGAGTGAAGCCACGCGAAAAACCGAAAACGCCAAAAGAGGGATTTAGTGGCCAAGTTGGTTCAAAAAGACAAGTGTGAGTGGCAGAGCGAAACCGGGAGACCGGTCACGCTTAGAGCAGCGGAGCAGATGTTTAAGCTGTCTCTATATTAGTACTAACTCTATGAAAAAATCCAATAGCCTACTCGGAAATCCGGAAAGAATCCGAGCATTTTGATACCAGATATGTGTCATTCGGTTCAGTAATGGGCAGTACCATCATTTTTTGAAAACAGAAAAAAATGCATTTTTCCAGTAAAGGAAATAGATCTAAATCCAAAAATCCACATGGAAGGTTTCAAAAAAAATTTAGTTAATTAAATATTTAAAATTAAAATCGCCAAGCCCTTTGTCTTTGTATTGGGTATAAGTACGTCACAACTGACTCATACAGACTTTAAAGAGAAACCCAACAATGACTTTGATTTTTTTTAACAATTAAAAGCATTGTTTAAAATCAATGTATAGGGGATATAAGTACGTCACATTGGGAAATTGGACGATTTAACGCCCTTTTTTAAAGTCGAACTTTGAAATTACATAAAAAAATAAATAATCATCGTAATTAAAAAATTTTTGCTCGTGTATTCCGCTCTAGTGTACCTCTATCGAATAAAAAAATAGTGGTATTGCCCATTAAAAAGCCTTTCTCTGGAAACCGTTCACCAAAAACTTTCTTTTTAGAATAGAGATTTATCAAATTAATTTTTTAATTAGAATAGAAACATATAAAACCGTCTTTATCGTCCATCAGTAAAGATTTTCGGAACGTTTTTCAAGTACCAAAAATAATTATTAATTGAAATTAAGTTTAAATACTTTTTCCAATTTTCGCTATCATTGTTATTTTTTTTTTCAAATTTTATTTAAAAGATATTTCAATACAACTAATTGATAAAGTGAAATAAAAAAGTGAGTAAAAATTTCAAAATAACTTGCTCATTTTTATAATTTTTTAACCTTGATAACCTAATAACAAGAACAGATTTAAGACATTATGCATGGATTTAGATTGATTATGAACATTAAATGGATTTTAAACATCTTACAAAGTTGAACAAAAATTCAAAAACACAAATCTATACTTTTTAACATTTTCCCACTATTTTCCTGTAGAACTGGTTTTTCCTTTATAGTTGATAGTATACAGAAAAAACAACTTTAAAAGTTTTTATTAACAGTGTTGCTCAGTAAGTTAAAGTTTGAATTTTTTTTCATCATTAGTAAATGAAATTTAAGCATTTAAAATATTTGGATAATTGAAAGGTCTCAAATTTTTAAAGTAGCACTACTTATTTTAAAACTATTGAAATTCTTACAATAGCTGTAACTCAAGGGGATTAAAAGAGAGATCTGAGGTAGTACATTTTAGATATTATTCTCTTTAATAGGGATATTGCATTTTCTTTCTAACATACAATTATTTTAATTAAATTATTTAATTTTCTCAAAATCATAAAAGTAAATAAACAAATATTATGTATGTATGTAAAATTCGCTTATCAATTCATTTCTAAAATTTTTAATAAAATATATTTTATTAGAATCTCCATAATTAACTTCGACAGTTCCCTTAAAATATTTTTTCAACCGAAATTTGAACTTAAACTAAGTAAAAAGTTTTACTTAACAATGGAGAACTGCAGCAAATCTTAAAATTTTAAATATTCAATTTTTATTTTTATTAAAAATTCTCTTCTGATTCCAAAAATAAGCTTGTCTTTCCCTGCAAAAAATTTTTTAGGTAATTATGACATATTTTAATACAGAAAGCTCCTAACAATGTGACGTCACATGTGCCAGTGGAAATGTGGGAAACACCGTTTTCATCGATACGCTAGTCTGTAAAAAAAACTAGTGCTCATTGTTTCAAAGCGGGATTATAGCAACAAGCGGGAACAAAGCACATTTCACGTCACAAGCTGTTTCAGCTCAGACACAAAAGAGGCTGTTTTTAATTGATAATAACTTAAAATTTAGGGCTTTGAAAAGCAAATGAAAACATTTTTTGGAGGTTTTAGGCCATTCTGAACACATTAAGATTAAAAATAATTTTACTGCAGTTATCCATTGAAGGAAAATTGTTAACAAAAATAATGTTTACAATAAAAGTATTATCTTATACTCCCAAGTTTAAATTTTTAAAAAACATCTCTACTTTTAAAAAAGTAATAACAGCTATTTAATAAATAAATTTTAGTTTAATTGTAAATAGTTTATGAAAAGAAATCTTGAATAAATTACATATTTTTGGTACCATGGTGCTTCGATTTCAAATTTTTTAAAACACCAATTTTATTTTTTTAAATTACTTTTATAAGTAAATTTTAATAAAAAGACTTATTCATGACTCTTTATTTACTTAATTTTAATCATTTATTTTATTTTTCACACTTAATTAGCCTCTCTAGGAAAATAAGAAAATTGCTTCAGAATGTTTTGAATATTTAGGTTAAATAATAAAATATCTTAAAATACTTAATACTTTTTCTTTATATTGATTTCAAAACTATTTTATTTCACATTCAGATTCATTTTAAGTATAATTATGCTGATAACACTACGAAGGCTTCTACGGCCGGAGTTATATATGAAAATGGAGGTCATCATCAGTGGTCCACTGATGATTGCCCCCGTAGAAGGGGTCGAAACGTTTGGATTTTAATAATTATATATAATTATGCTATTAAAATAATTTGATATTAGAACCAAATTTTATGGTTATAGAAGGAAGAATGTAGTAGAAAAAAATCACATCCTGCCAAGTAATTTTTATAGTCACTAAAACTATTGTGTATTATCTATTGTGCACTAAAACTATCGTATATTAATTTTAACTTGTAAAATTTATTTATTTATGTTAACTAATAAATCCATGTCTTCGCGTTGTCTAGAAAATTTTTAATTTACATTTAAATTTTGTGTATATTCTGGCCAAGAGATACATCTTAATTGAATCGCCACACAGTGTAACGAGTCTATGGGGGAAGAGGACAAAATTCCTTTTCGACGTAATATTTAAAAATAAACCATTTTAATTATGTTATGCCATCAATATAGCCTTAACAATCAATTCCGAGGAAAAATCTGATTGGAATAATAATGTTTTGAAAAAATAGACCATATTTACTATATCTTAACTCCATGTTATTTCTATGGGGGTCATTCTTGCGTAACTTCTGTTCAGGAAAAACTACTAAAAATTGAAAAAAAAATAATTTTAACCCTTTAATACTCCTTTTGGGTTAGACTTTAGTCATATTACGCGTTGCTTAAATATTCTGTGTTGAAATCAATGCTGAATGTTATCTCAATAGGGGCAATTCTTTTGTTATTTTCTACTACTCCTAGTTGAAAACTAATAAAATTTACACCTGGATCCTAGTCTTTCCTCTTGGAATTACTAAAAACAAAGAAAAAAAACAGCTGTTAAATAGCAGGTGTTTTGCTAACAGCATATGTTCTCTTTTGATTTCCAAAAAGCACTATTACATATAAGCTTATTTAACGACTTTAAGGTCCTTCATAGTTCTCCGATTCAATTTCTTGAAATTAATTAGAAAAAAAATTAATCACAAAAATAACTCTTAAAATATAAATACAAAAAACCAGGACACCATTTACACTTAATTTCACTGTGTAATTAAAGCGCAACATGATTCGATATCAAATAAAAAAAGTTTTATACTTTCAAAAGCTGAAATCAATGTGTTTCGTATGGAGCGGTCGAAATGGTACTTCATTTTTCGCGAGTTTCGTTAAGAGATTATTGCGCGCTTCAAAATAACATTTTCGCTAAATCGGCAAGCCAAAATATGATAAATATAAAGTTTGAAACATAACAATAAGTGTATCAAAAAATGGCGGAGGTACCTTTCGATACTTTTTTAAAAAGTCTAATTAAACATGAGCAAGTTACAAAATTTATTTACATTTAAGAATGCGGTTAAAAAAATAATAAAAATGTAATTACCCATATTTCTTTCGAACAACTCTATTAAACAAGAATAAAGTGTGAAATATTCACCTTCATTTTAAAAATCAAGCGATTTTAATTGCCCGAAATACAAACTCCGTTGTTGATGATCTGAAACTGTTTTTTTTCAACGCAGCTGGCTTCTCCCGTTTCAATTATCGTTTGCGATCATAAAAAGGAATATTTTTCTTTTAAGGTGCCTGCCTACCTAAAAAACGCCGTTTTGGACCCAAAATTCAAAAAACATTTTATTATCTTATTTCAAAAAGCACATCTTTAGCTTTCCAAATCAGTTTAAATTTTGTCTTTATCTTTCCTAGAACTAAAGTTACAGAAATTTTACTTACAGCTAAATAGGCATTTTATTAAGGAAAAAATAAAGAAATTCGCGTTTTTCTCCGAATCACATTTTTGCTATTTCCCTTCTCCGCAAAACTGCATAACTCAAAATATTATGAATGAATTTCTATAAAAATTGGGGAAAATACTTGGCATAATATGATTTAGGAGCCCTACTATTTTTTTGGTTGTGGGTGTAATATTTTTTATTTTATGAGTAGTATAACTTAAAACTTTACTGAATTTTGGTGGGTTTTTTTTCCATTTTTCACGTTTGGTTCTGTAACTTTTGATATTAAATAAATTTAGACATAAAAGTAGTAGGCCTCCTAAAATATAAGTTCACGAGGATAACAAAGTTTACAAAACAAAAATATCTTCATATGAATTTGAGTTATGTTGATTTGCGGAAAGACGTTTTTTTGTGATTTTCATGCATAAATTCTTCAATAATATGAAAATTTTAATCAATATTTAAATTTTTTTTATGTTATTCATAGTTTTTAGATGCATTTAATTGTATTAACCACAAATTAGGTCAAAATTTTAATTATTATAAAAAAGCCTCTATAGGTAGGCAGGCACCTTAAAAATTAAAATTTTGACTTTTGTCCATTGCTCGTTACACTGTTTGAAAAAGGAATAAGTCCAAATTTGGCAAATTGACTTTTTTGCGCGCAAAAGTAAAAGAGGGGGGAAATAAATGCTCTCTAAAGGCCGGTCCAGACGCTACGTTTTGCACAACCTTTTGTCTGCGTAGTCGTAAGACGGAATGAAAACGTAGCAATTTTTAGAGTGTCCACACGGTGCAGATATAACTGTGTATTTCGCACAGTTCTAGTGCCATCGTCATGGAGGAGGTACTATTAGGGATTGTCCTTTTAGGGCATTTTGGTCATCCCGGGATTTCGGGATAAAATTCGACATCATCCCGGAATCCCGGGAAATCCCGAAAATTAATTAAAGCCAGAATTTCAAGAAAAAAATTTTTTTGGATGTAAAATCAAAACTTGCATAAAGAAGAAATTAGAAAAAAATTACGGGGAGAAATTATTGAGTTTTAATGGTACAATTTATCTGTTCTAGGCTTCGGAATAAGTTTAATTCGGAAATAAGTTTCAAACTATCCTCATAAATAATTATTTTCATCAAATAAATGAAGGTTATGAGTTTCTAACATATCTGGTTAGAATACTTTGTGGTTGAAAATGACCTCGTGCAGAGAGTTATTACGGGATTTGTATCTCATCACTAACATAACTAAAGAATAAAAATCGTTGATGAGTAACCAAGTTTCCCCATTTAAGTCAACAAACGAGCATTGTATGTATTATACAAATCGACAAATTCCTTGCTTATTTCTTTTTAGCTTTTAAGTTCTTGGACTGGGAGATAATTTAATTTAGCAGATGATTGACTTAAACCACTTCCACTAATTTATAAGTATCTCCCAAGGAAAGGAAATATTTGTTCATGCCATCAGGAACGTTTTTTACGCGCTTGTAGCAGCGTTAAAGAAATTTAAAACTTTGAGGGAATCCCGGGACGGACTGAAAAATCCCGGGACTTGTCCCGGCCTAAAAATTCTACGGGATCCCGGTTTCCCGGGATGCCGGGAAACAATCCCTAGGTACTACTCTAGTCAACTTATGCATGCTGTCTTGTTAAGAAAAATAAAAGATTGGAACACCGGGTACGTTCAAGGTGGTCGTGGAAATGGCTTCTAAGAAGGCAGAACTTTTCCCATATTAGATTACTGCGTGAATTACGTACGTGATTAACCTGGTCATAAGTCAGCGCCTTTTTATCCCTGTCACTATACTCCTTGGATTTGACACGCCAAATGCATGGGGAACTTTCGTAAATTTCAATAAATTCTGTGAGAAATTCCCGAGAACATTGCCGAAGATCAGCCATTGTCGCTCAAATTAACTAACCTATACAATATACCAGTGGTTCCCAAAGTGGGTTAAAACTTTATTTCATTAAAAAAAAACTAGAATGGTGTAAAAAAATAAGAATGGACAGCGCCTCTCCCCTTGGACCCAAAAATGTTCTCAAAATGAGTTAAAAACTTACTTTTACCAGTCGAATTTCAAAATGATTTCTGGGGGAGGATTCCCAGACTTTTTGGAAAATCCCCAACATTTTGACATTTTCTTTGTCAAAAGATAAAGGTTTGGTTTGTTTAGAAAATTCTCCTCTTGGCCCCCAAAAGATTCTTAAAATGTGTTAAAACTCTACAAGTCAAATTTCAAAATTTTTCTGGGGGAGGACCCCCATACCCTTCAGCGGGATCTTGCGTGTTACTTTTAAAAAATCCCCAAGAATTTGATATTTTTGCCAAAAGGTAACGGTGGTTGTCTGGAAAAGTGCCCCCCTAGACCCGTGCTGGATCCGCGCCTGGTTTCTTTTGATATCATATATTAAATTTTGAAAATTCGTCGTTGGTTAAATAATATTAAGGGTTCCGTGATCACACATTGGTAACGAATTCGGGGGTTCCACGACCAAAATAGTTTAGGAACCACTGCAATATACAAAGAAACTGAGGTACAAAATGAATCGAAAACTGAACTACCGTCCACACGCGCCGACTTGACTGCACAGTTCATGGATATCTATGCTCTTTAGCTCAGTTTTCGTTTTAACTGCAACGTCTTCGCGCCGGTGTCAAAACTGCGCAATTTTCCTGTCCACACGCAACGTTTTAACTGCAACGAGTTGAACTGTGCAGACAAAAGGTTGTGCAAAACGTAGCGTCTGGACCGGCCTTTAAGACTATAAAATCCTGAACTAAGCAAAATCGATGTCCATTCATTTTATTTCTATATTTTATTTGAAATTTAAGTTTATTTGTCTTTCTTTTCTTATTCTTTTTACTGTAAACTAAGTTTAAATAAAATTTACTCCTAATGAGGTATTCTCACGCTTTGAGATTAAATTTTATTAAAATAGTAGATAAAAAACCATGAAAAATGACGTTTACATCAAGTATTTTCGTAGCCTAGTTTCTGAGATATAAATTTTTGAAATTTCGTTTTTCGTTTGGGCGCGAAAACACTTTCGAATCACAAATCATACGCTGTGATGTCACATCCAATAGAAGCCCGTTTTCTGATAACGTGACTTTTCTGACCGTTTTGGCAAAAATCTAATTGAATTTTAAGTTATTTGAAACATATTTTTGAACTTAAAAATCAGAAATTCGGGAGTTTTAAACCATAATGTATCAAAAAAGTATAAAATAAAGCACCTTTTTTTCACCTTTTTTTCAATTTAGTGAATATCCATTGATATTTACTTCCTCCAGTGTCTTTATGAACCAGTTTCGTAATCATTTATAATGGATAATTGCAATCAAATTTTTTTTAATCTTAATGTGTTCAGAATGGCTTAAAACCTCCAAAAAACATTTTAATTTACTTTTCAAAGCCCTAAATTTTAAGTTATTTTCAATTAAAAATAGCTTGTTTTCTGTCAGCTGAAACAGCTGGTGACGTTAAATGTGCTTGCTCCCGTTTGTTGTTATCATCCCGCTTTGAAAGACTGAGCTCTAGTTGTTTTTTTTTTCTACAGCCTAGTGTTTCGATGAAAACGGCGTTTCCCACATTTCCAAGAGACACATGTGACGTCACATTGTTAGGAGCTTTCTGTATTAAAATATGTCATAATTACTACCTTAAAAAAGTTAGTGGGAAAAGACAAGCGTATTTTTGAAATCAGGAGATAATTTTTAATAAATAAAATTGAATATCTAGAATTTTAAGAGATGCTGCAATTCTCCATTTAACTGCAACTAGAAGTGAACGGAATTTAGCCACACTTGACAAAAATTTGGCGAATCTTGAACATTTGTGCTGCTTTGGAAATACTAATAGAAGAATAGCTCAGCATCAACCCCATATAACCTCGACTGCGTCGCAGTAGCCCGGGGTCCTTGGGGCATCGAATATCGTTCGGAACGAACCTTTTAAAATATGCGCGATCTCAAGTGTCCACGCGACCGCACTCAATCAAAGGGAACATTATCCCCCCATTACAGTCCATTTACAGTTTAAAGAGCAAACTTTTCCCGTCACCCGAGACCTGTGTTCCAACAATCGCTATTGATCGCCTTTCGAACTTTTCTTTCCCCCCCCCCTCCGATGCTAAAATAAGAGCCAGAAAATCGAGACGAGTTTTTTAGAGTCGAAATACTCCCGGATAAAATGTTTAGTCACGACCGCAAGTTCGTCCTCTCTCTCTTTCTCTTTCTTTTTTTATTAATAGACGGGCGTTGGCGGTGGCTTTGGATGTTCGATCTGGTGGTTCACTAACTTTTTGGAATTCCCTTTTCCTTGTTTAAGGTAAACTGAAAAGTTCTGTCGCATTTGGGAGCGTCTGTATGTGTTGTATTTTTTATCTCCCATTATACAGGGTGTCCCATAAATAATGGGTCCCACTGCAAGGGATGATAGTAGACACCTAGACGAGTCAGAATCACATAGGATTTTGGGGTCCCAGACCAAATCCCAGGGAGTTAAAAATGGAGCTACACCCCAAAAAATTATTGAAAAATTCCATTTGTAGAACTACTATTGGTAAAAATTTTCTCAAAAATTGTGGTTTAGTATGATCTTTAAAATGATTTCAAAAGTCTTTACTTTAGAATTTGTTTTATTATGAAAAGGGTTAAAAAACACAAAAAAATGTGAAAATTCTGCCAAAACCTCATTTTGTATTTCGAAATCCTTTCGTTTGATTTCATAATCTGAAAGATCATAGTTGTCCAAAGTTTCACGAAAACACCATCAATATCCATACCCCCAGTGGTACCCCAAGGGGATCTTGCGTGACACTTTTTAGAAAATCCCCGACATTTTATCAGAGAGAGGCTTGAGATTAAAGTGATGCAAAGAAGGATAGAGGATTAAGAGAAAAAAGATGCTGAGGAGCAAAGGGATGTAAAGATGCAATGGAAAGGTTAAAATATTTTCCCATTTCGAAGTTTTCCCCTTAAATAGAAAAACAACGGCTTTTCCGATGCCTGGTTTCGAGTTACCTATCCCCAGATCAAACTGGCGTCAGCATTAGTACAGCACAACCCGACGCGTTTTTATCGTTCTGTGTGGCCGAACACCCTATCGGCGTGCCTCAAACCAAACACGGCGCGGCTCCTCCGCATTGTAGTAGTGTGTGATAGAAAAGCTCTTATTCATTATCATGCGCTCGCTCGTATAAGGCTCCCACCACTGAGGCTGTTTTGTTTCTGAGGGGAGATACGGAGACACATTGAGACTTCGATAATAGAGGTGTCTTCGAGGCGAAGAGCGATTGGAGTATTTTTTATAACTTAAAAAAAGGGGGATTTTTAATTTGACGTGTATGAATATTTAAGTGATATTTTTACCTTAAATAACTCATTTTTGATCAGCATTAGCACTTTGATTAACAAAAAAGTTTGAACAATCCTGGGAAGGTAATCCCTTGGGTTAAGAAAAATAATCTACTTTCTTTTTTTATTTCTCTTTTCCTATTCTTCCCCTTTCCTTTTCACCCCATGGAGGGGGCACTTTCTGTAGTGTCCTCCCCTTTGAATCCTATTGATATAGACCAGGGGTTTCCAACTGAGGTCATTTTGCGCAACCTGCGAAGCTCCATATGAAACACCCCCTGAAGGTATTATGAAGGCTTAGATCAACCTTTATTCAGGAGGGACAAAATGGAGTAGTAAAAAATAAGGTAAAACACTCTTTTTACGGAAATTAACAAACATTTTCTTGAGGAAGACCTCCCCCTTTAAGTAATATATTCAGAATTAAAAGTTAAATAAGGTGAAAAATTTATATCTCAGAAATTTTTGAAAACATAGCCAGAAGTACCTTTTCGCAATATGTTAATAACCTTCGCCCCTCTTTCGCTAAAAAAGTTTTATAGTTCTAAAGAATCTTTCATCGAAAATTTTATCATGTACTAGCTGATTTGCCCAGCCTTGCACGGGTGGAGGGTATTAATTCCTTTTTAAAGTTCTCCCAAGTTATATATCCGATTTTTCGAATCACCAATAACCCCGGTGTCCCCAGTACTTTTTCATATTCCCGATAGTTTCATTTCCGATTTTCATGTTCCCGATAGTTTTCATATCCGGGTGTTCCCGGTACCTTTTCATATCTCGGTGTTCCCGGTACCTTTTCATATCCGGATGTTCCCGCTACCTTTTCATATCCCGGTTTTCCCGGTACCTTTTCGTATCCCGGTGTTCCCGGTACCTTTTCATGTCCCAGGTTTCCCGGTACCTTTACATACCCCCAGTTCCCGATAATTTTCATATCCATGGTGTTTCCAATAATTTTCATCCCGGTATTCCCGTTCCTTTTCCCCATCCCAGTTCCAACTGTGACATCTCATTCCATCAAATATTTATCCTTTCCATGTGATGAAAACAATCACATTGAAATCATCTCTTTTTTTAAATCTAGTGTTTAAAATGTTCCTTTTAAAGTGTACCTTTTCATATCCGGATGTTCCCGCTACCTTTTCATATCCCGGTTTTCCCGGTACCTTTTCATAACCCGGTGTTCCCGATAATTTTAATGTCCCGGTTTTCCCGATAATTTTCATAACCTGGTGTTCCCGATAATTTTCATCCCAGTTTTCCCGGTGCCTTTTTCTCATCCCAGTTCCAACTGTGATATCTCATTCCATCCCGATTTTTTGTCTATTAAACATTTATCCTTCCTATGTGATAAAAACAATCTACTTAAAATCATCTCTGTCATTTGAAA
Organism: Tetragnatha versicolor; assembly: GCA_024610705.1. NCBI lineage: Eukaryota > Metazoa > Arthropoda > Arachnida > Araneae > Tetragnathidae > Tetragnatha > Tetragnatha versicolor. Next base: position 1,782,640 of record JANDEH010000040.1, on the reverse strand, counting down.
TCCAGTGTTTAAAATCTTAAACAGAATTTTCTTAAAGTATTCCCGCTATCCTTTTAAAATTCCGCAAAAAATAAATTTCAAAAATCCCTCGATAAAAAGTTATCAAGTAAGCTTGTCTTCTTTTTAATAAAACCAACTTCTTTAAAAGCTTCTCTGAAAGAGTAAAAACAGATTGCTAGTTATAATAAAAATCTAGTGATTATAGTCTAGTAAACCAATTCCGCTATGAAGCAATGAAATTTTAGCTCTGTTTCCTCGAAAACTTTTAAATTCTTGCTATTTAAATATATTTTTCTGAGAAATTAAAATATTAAAGAAAGTAAATTAATTATTTTAATTTACTTCGGTTTTCTGATAACTGTTATAATATTTAAATACAGATATTCACACTGTTTTTCTTCATAAATTTTGTTGTAAATAATAAAACATGTATAAATGTTAATCAGTTATATTCATTCAAGTGAGGGAAGACGTCGCCTTAAGACAGAGAAGTAAACACTGCATTTTATGCCTTTCAACAATGCACAATGTTATTTCAATGGGTAAAACGGAGTCGAAAAAGCGCCGAAAAACAGGGAAGGAGTCGTTCGATTTTAAAATCGTTTCTTAGTGCGCGTCTAATGGCTGAAAGGAAGGTCTCTGTCAAATTTCAAGCCTATCGGTCCGGCAGTTTTGGAGATTTCGTGATGAGTGTTATGAATGAATGATGAATCACCCGTATTTGGATTTTATATATATAGATATAACACACAATATTTCCGTTTGAATGACTGTACAAAAACACCTCTTTACCGCAAGCATTTAGAAGAGATTGTCATCGTTGGCACTCTTTGGCAGGGGTGGTAATCGCCGCCACGCGCCGCATGCGACGACCACTTGAGGACCCTCGCGACCAATTGACTCCACAAAACAGAGAAATGCGAGGTAGTAATAAATAAATACATCGAAATATGCCTGAGGACGAAAACCAAAAAACAAAGGCCGCGTTGTCGCCCGCTAAAAACAATGGCGGACTCATCAGCCCGGGCGTAATCCAAGGCCTAAGTGGGGGTCTTTATACCGACAGGCCTCTTTTCTTCCATCAGCGGTGACGTCACGGGGTGTCGTTCACCCGCGGCGAAGGTGATTAAAAGGGGAGGAATGCGGGGAAGAAGAATTTTGCCGCTCAAATCACTTTGATGATGGCTTAATTTCTGATGCCTTTCTTTGTGGTGCCGGTTTTGGTCAGCGATTAGGAAGGGAAAAAAGTTTTTCTGGAGTTTTTTTGGGGTGAATAGCTGTGTTTATTGTGTGGATTAGATGTGTTTTTTTATCTGTATTATTACTATTGTTTCCTTTCTTCTTCAGTTTTCTTGCACTTGACTTCGGGATGAAGGATCATTCACCAGGGGTGAGGCTAGAGAGGGGGATTTGGGGATATATCTAACCCCTAAAGTCAGATATTTTAATTCTTTGACTATAGGAGGAGACTAAATTTACCCCCAAATCCCCCCCCAATTCCCCATCAAAATTTTTTTCCCTGGCTACGCCACTGTCTTTCACACTGTTTCACTTTCAGTGTTCATCCTCAGTGATTCACTAGGTGAATCGCTAGTTTGCGTAAAAAAGTGAAGGAGTTAAGAGCGAACTATCAATAAGGAAGTTGCATGTGTCAGATTTTCAAAAACAAACAAGTGTTCCGTATGGTTTTTTGTATGGTAAAATGAAATATCTAGTCAGTTTTTCAAAAAAATGTACAGGTAATTAAATATTTTAATTTAAAAGTCGAGAAAAAAACACGTGACTGAAAACGTTTATTGTTTAAACTATAAGATGACGTCAACAATAATACCATCAACTCCATTGCTTTACAACAATGTTTAGTATAAGATGACGTCACATTCAAACTCTTGGCGTTTTCGCGCGCTTTTAAAAAGTGGATTTTTGTTCATTTTTTTGACAGTCAAAAAATTTCTCGATCGGCCTCAAATTTTGGGTAGTTGCTTATTTTTGCAAGAGGAATCGATTAAAAAAATAAAAAAAATCATGCAACTTCCTCATTCACATTCTTCACTTTGGAGGATTCCTCCAAAAATGAACACAAAAAGTGATAAGTCTGAATGAGCCTTTGCCTTAAGTATTCTATTACTATAATTAATTATGTTCTCAAATAAGCCGCTGAATAAGCCTTAAGGATCATTCACATGTTTTCACTTTAGATATTCATTTTGGAGGAATCATCATCGAAAGTTAAAAGTGTGTGAATTGGCGTTTCACTCTTTACTCCTTCACTTTTCTATGCTAACTAGCGATTCACCTGAGTGAATCACTCAGGATGAACAGTGAAAGTGAAACAGAGTGAACGGGTCTTTAGAAAAGTGAAGGAGTAAAGAGTGAAACGCCAATTCACACTTTTCACTTTGGATGATGATTCATCCAAAAATGAACACAAAAAAGTGATAAATCTGAATAAGCCTTGAGAGAGAGAGAATGATGTGGAGAAAGGAGATAAAAGGTACGAAAAATAAGAAGAGGGAGAAGATAAGGAAGTAAGAAAGAAAAAAAAGAGAAATTTTGGAAATAAGAGAAAAAAAAATTAATTTATTGACAACAACGAATCAAAAAATTTAAAATAAGTTAAATTTTGTTCAGTAAGGGACCCTTCCCAACCCAAAATACTTCCTGGATCCAAATGTGTAGAACAGAGAGTGTTTCTCAAATTACGCACGGACAGGCGCGGATCCAGCACGGCTCCAAGGGGGGGGACACTTTTTCAGACCAGATCCCCTTATGGTACTACTGGGGGTAGGGGGGTCCTCCCCCAGATTGGTTTTTGAGTTTAAAAGGGGCACTTTTCAACACTATTCCCATCATTTTTTGACCCAAAATGTCAAAATATTGGGGATTTCCTAAAAATAATCACTTAAGATCCCCTTGTGGTACTAATGTGGGGTATGGGGGTCCTCCCCCAGAAAATTTTTTGAAATTAGACCGTTAAAATTAGTGTTTTTACTCATTTTGAGAACCCCTTTGGGTTCCCAAGGGAGGCACTGTCCAGAGTGCCACCCCCTGGATCCGCGGCTGTGCACGGATGAAATAAATAAATTTGGATGCAATTAAGTAAAAGAAAGTAATAAATTAGGAAATAGAATCATTAAAATGCACAATCATTTAATATTTTCCAAGAGCGTAAACAAACCCATCATTGCCATAGGCAGAAAAGAAAAACAGACAAATTTCAGCGTTACGCAGATAATAATGATTTGATGGATATTCCGATACCTCTAATATCGTCAATATATCAGAGCCACAAGTACGACATTAGTAATTCCACTTAATCCCCTTACCCATCCCAATAGATAGAGAGACGGCGGAGTATGGAGAAGAAGAAGAGACAAAAAAGAGACAACCCATCTCGCACCTTCCATCTAAAAAATAGACGAGACTCCCATTGATAAGAGAGGCGGCGGTGGTCGGCAAAAAGAGAGATGAGCGGGAGGTGATATCGGAGGGAGAGATGAAAGAGTGGGATCAGGCTGAGGGTTAAACGGCTCTTAATTGCGAGGAGACGGTTTTGCGGCCGTCAGGGAATGATGACACCGACTGCTATGTTGGCAGCAGCTTTCAGAATTGAAAGCTTGGAACAGGACTGTATCCAGGGGAGGGGCACTGTTCAGAGTGCCTCCCCTGGGACCCATAGATTCTTAAAATGAGTTTAAACCATACTTTTATAGGTCAAATTTCAAAGAATTTTCTGGGGAAGGACCCCCCAACCCACTCAAAATTTTAAAATCTGTTATGTATGGGTGTCCTTGAAACTTATTTTGCTCCTCTTTGATGTAGATGAGGGGTCAACAAGTAATTTTACTTGGGGTCCAAATAATTTTGAAAATTTTCATAGATGTCCGGAGAAAGAATAGGTTACTCTATTACTACCTTATATTCTATTCTTCAAATAAACATATATTTTTACAAAGATGTAATTTTAGTACGCTATCTGCTTACTTAAATTGTTATAAATTTGATATTGGAAGTTTTTACATTAAAAATGGGGTCTAGGGGTTTCCCCCAGGAAATTTAACCCTTAAAAACCGGGGCAAACTAATTTTTGTTGAGTAAAAATTCCTATTTAAAGATTTTCAAAACGTTTTGGCGGTCCGAGAAATAACCTCACCCCGTCCGCCAGTTGCTGACCCCTGAAAGGGTCTTAAAATGAGCTAAACATTATTTAGATTAGAGGGACAAATGTCCGAAACCTTTTCTGGGGGAGGACCCCCCAGTGCCCTAAATCTTTTTTAACACACAGGCAAATTTATGGGGTGGTATTAGGGGGCAATGTCCCAACCCAAAAAAAATTTTGAAACTTAAATTTTTTCAAGATGGTAACTCATGCTTTCAGAACCATCAGAACAACTTTCCCTCCCAAGGTTCCCCACCTAAATATGCTCATAGCGAAGACAAGTCAAACGAGGCCCCATTTTCAACATGAGAAAATGTAACATGCTTTTAAAAAGACACACTATATTGATTTCCACCCATTTATAACAGAATTTTTTCCCTGGTGTGGAAAAAATATGAATAATAGCCCCTGGTGACACGAACATAAACCACGTGGAAAAGGGTCCGGCAGTGTTTCTTTAGCGTTTATTTTCCTTCTGGGCCGATTTCTGTGCCAAAGAACACAGAGGAGGGGAGAAAATTATGATTATTAGACAGGGAACAAAAGAGATTTTACATCTTTTTTTTTCTGCAAAAAGAGACTACGTATGTTTTCGGGTGACATTCGGGTAGTTGGAAAGAGGGATGGAGAAAAAAGACTTTGGTTTTTCGATTATTGCTGGGATTTGTTTTAGCCTGAATGCAGCGGAACGGCGTTTAAGAAAATATTTGGGGTTTCTCTCCCCTTTTCCTTTTTTCTTCTCTAACACTCCACCTAAATTTCTAATGGTCTTACGAAAATTCCGGTCAATAAAAAACTAATTTATTACATAGGTAAAGCTATAATTTTTTTACCGGAGAATTTTTTTTAATATTAATTATAATTTTTTTTTTCAACAACTCACAAAAATTGGAAATCTGTGAACTCATGATGGACGAGCTGTGGCTCCTTTGGGATGTATTTGCTCTTTTTTTTTCTTTTAATTCTGTGTAAACTTTTGTGAATCTACGTTTAAAATTTTTGTTTAATAATAATTGTTGATTAATTGATAATTTACCGATCGGTTTTTACATTTGACCAGAATTTTTGCCGACACCCTTCTAACTAGGGATCTAAAAAATCCATCGATTCAATTCCGGAATCGATTCCTGAGGTTCGATTCTTTCGATTCTTGGATTCGATTCCTGAGATTCGATTCCAACCTGGAATCGATTCCTTATGGTCAGAATCGAAAAAGTAGAATCGAACTTATGAATTTTAATTACAAAACAAAGATAATTAGTAATTATTATGAACTTAATTACTAACCAGTAAAATATTAATTAATTATCGACATACTAATTAATTAGCGAACAAAATTGTTAATGATCTGTACTTAGAAAATTAAGTACGATTCCCTAATATTCGATTCATGTTGCAAAATACTAATTTGTAAACAAAATTGTTAATAACTATCAGCATTAATTAGAAAATTGTGTACGATTCCAAAGATTCGATTCCTGCTGTATCGATTCCTTAAAGGGTTCGATTCTTTGGTATCGATTCCAAGGTATTCGATTCTGATTCGATTCCGGAATCGATTCTTTCAGAAATATTAAGAGCCGTACTTCTAACCCTTTTTATCCTCTCTGATCCGAACGACTCCATAAGGTTCAGGAAGGAACATATCCTTAACCACTGAACTGCCCTAGGAAGTATCTACTTAGCGTTACCCAGCGAGCACCTGTGGACCAGCGCCACGGAGGTGAAGTACTATTACGCACGCCACACACCTATTCGCTCGCACAACCCCTTACTTTCCAAATATACATCACAAGACCATCTCCATGAATAAATCCCAATAAAAAGTTTAAATATTTATTATATCTCCTTATTATTAATAATTTAATCAAAATGTTTTTTAAATAAAATGAAGAGGGCAGCATTCTCCTCTACACTAAATGAAGAGGGAAGCATTCCACTCTACACTAAATGAAGAGGGAAGCATTCTCCTCTACTCTAAATGAAGAGGGATTCCTCTACACTAAATGAAGAGGGACTCCTCTACTCTAAATGAAGAGGGACTCCTCTACTCAAAATGAAGAGGGACTCCTCTACACTAAATGAAGAGGGCCTCCTCTACACTAAATGAAGAGGGACTCCTCTACTCTAAATGAAGAGGGACTCCTCTACACTAAATGAAGAGGGACTCCTCTACTCTAAATGAAGAGGGACTCCTCTACACTAAATGAAGAGGGACTCCTCTACACTAAATGAAGAGGGACTCCTCTACTCTAAATGAAGAGGGACTCCTCTACTCTAAATGAAGAGGGACTCCTCTACTCTAAATGAAGAGGGACTCCTCTACTCTAAATGAAGAGGGACTCCTCTACTCTAAATGAAGAGGGACTCCTCTACTCTAAATGAAGAGGGACTCCTCTACTCTAAAAGAAGAGGGACTCCTCTACACTAAATGAAGAGGGACTCCTCTACTCTAAATGAAGAGGGACTCCTCTACTCTAAATGAAGAGGGACTCCTCTACACTAAATGAAGAGGGACTCCTCTACTCTAAATGAAGAGGGACTCCTCTACTCTAAATGAAGAGGGACTCCTCTACACTAAATGAAGAGGGACTCCTCTACTCTAAATGAAGAGGGACTCCTCTACTCTAAATGAAGAGGGACTCCTCTACACTAAATGAAGAATGACTCCTCTACTCTAAATGAAGAGGGATTCCTCTACACTAAATGAAGAGGGACTCCTCTACTCTAAATGAAGAGGGACTCCTCTACACTAAATGAAGAGGGACTCCTCTACTCTAAATGAAGAGGGACTCCTCTACACTAAATGAAGAGGAACTCCTCTACTCTAAATGAAGAGGGACTCCTCTACTCTAAATGAAGAGGGACTCCTCTACACTAAATGAAGAGGGAAGCATTCTCCTCTTCACTTAATGAAGAGGGAACAACCCTCCTCTTCACTAAATGAAGAGGGAAGCATTCTCCTCTTCACTAAATGAAGAGGGAAGCATTCTCCTCTTCACTAAATGAAGAGGGAAGCATTCTCCTCTACACTAAATGAAGAGGGAAGCATTCTCCTCTTCACTAAATGAAGAGGGAACAACCCTCCTCTTCACTAAATGAAGAGGGAAGCATTCTCCTCTTCACTAAATGAAGAGGGAAGCATTCTACTCTTCACTAAATGAAGAGGGAAGCATTCTCCTCTTCACTTAATGAAGAGGGAACAACCCTCCTCTTCACTTAATGAAGAGGGAAGCATTTTCCTCTTCACTTAATGAAGAGGGAACAACCCTCCTCTTCACTAAATGAAGAGGGAAGCATTCTCCTCTTCACTAAATGAAGAGGGAAGCATTCTCCTCTTCACTAAATGAAGAGGGAAGCATTCTCCTCTTCACTAAATGAAGAGGGAAGCATTCTCCTCTTCACTAAATGAAGAGGGAAGCATTCTCCTCTTCACTAAATGAAGAGGGAACAACCCTCCTCTTCACTAAATGAAGAGGGAAGCATTCTCCTCTTCACTTAATGAAGAGGGAACAACCCTCCTCTTCACTAAATGAAGAGGGAAGCATTCTCCTCTTCACTAAATGAAGAGGGAAGCATTCTCCTCTTCACTTAATGAAGAGGGAACAACCCTCCTCTTCACTTAATGAAGAGGGAAGCATTTTCCTCTTCACTTAATGAAGAGGGAACAACCCTCCTCTTCACTAAATGAAGAGGGAAGCATTCTCCTCTTCACTAAATGAAGAGGGAAGCATTCTCCTCTTCACTAAATGAAGAGGGAAGCATTCTCCTCTTCACTAAATGAAGAGGGAAGCATTCTCCTCTTCACTAAATGAAGAGGGAAGCATTCTCCTCTTCACTAAATGAAGAGGGAACAACCCTCCTCTTCACTAAATGAAGAGGGAAGCATTCTCCTCTTCACTAAATGAAGAGGGAACAACCCTCCTCTTCACTAAATGAAGAGGGAAGCATTCTCCTCTTCACTTAATGAAGAGGGAACAACCCTCCTCTTCACTAAATGAAGAGGGAAGCATTCTCCTCTTCACTAAATGAAGAGGGAAGCATTCTCCTCTTCACTAAATGAAGAGGGAAGCATTCTCCTCTTCACTAAATGAAGAGGGAAGCATTCTCCTCTTCACTTAATGAAGAGGGAACAACCCTCCTCTTCACTAAATGAAGGGTGAAGCATTCTCCTCTTCACTTAATGAAGAGGGAACAACCCTCCTCTTCACTAAATGAAGAGGGAAGCATTCTCCTCTTCACTAAATGAAGAGGGAAGCATTCTCCTCTTCACTTAATGAAGAGGGAACAACCCTCCTCTTCACTAAATGAAGAGGGAAGCATTCTCCTCTTCACTTAATGAAGAGGGAAGCATTCTCCTCTTCACTTAATGAAGAGGGAACAACCCTCCTCTTCACTAAATGAAGAGGGAAGCATTCTCCTCTTCACTTAATGAAGAGGGAACAACCCTCCTCTTCACTAAATGAAGAGGGAAGCATTCTCCTCTTCACTAAATGAAGAGGGAAGCATTCTCCTCTTCACTAAATGAAGAGGGATCAACCCTCCTCTACACTAAATGTAGTGGGAGCAATTCTCTTCAACTAAATATACAGCATAATTAATTTTATCTGTTGTTATTATTATATTAATTATATATTGCTAATAATAAAAATTTTTAATCAACATTCTGAAAAAAACAGTACTCCAATGAATATATAATTGTACCTAGTACATCAGAACACCAGTGTTTTTTCATTGATATTTATGTGTCAACCCAGACCTTGTAGACTTGTTAAACAATACTTTTTAATCCATTGAAAATAATAAGAGACAAAACCTATACGACACTTAATGCTTACAATTAATTTCGATTATCAGACTTAAACTATAAATTTCAGAGAAAATGTGTGTAACTTTAGCTTGAAATATCGTAACTGTAAGTTTTTAGAATACTTTTATCGGTAATTTAATACTATTTAATTTGGAAAGTACTTTAAAGTATCCATTTTTAAAAAGGTAAAAAATTTGTTTCAGGTTTCATAATAAAATATGGCGTCCATTATTTGTTGTGATTGGATGCATAAGTTGTTTGATAGCACTTGCTTTGTAACTGCGACCTTATCCGTAATATAAAAAATGGAAATATTTTAAAATTGAGAATTTTTTTAGAAATTCTAAGGGCTTATTGCACATTCTCAAAAGAATCTGAACAGTTTGATACCAGAAATGCGTTATAATACGGATCAGTAATTAAAAAGCCTTTCTCTGGAAACCGTTCACCAAAAGCTTTTTTTAGAATGGAGATATATAAAGACAAAATCTAATTTTAAAAAAACTTGATCATTAACGAACGTTTTCTTTTTTGGGGCTTGGAAAAAGAGTTATTTTCACATGCTAATATTCATGGTATTTTCAAGAAATTTTTATTGGGAGTTCTTCAAAACATCGACAACAATACTCTAAGATTTGTTCTATCTCTTAGTCATTTAATTAATATTTTTAACTATTTTTTTATCCCCTCTAGGGTCGTTGTAAGTCCTCTCAATGATATCTTCAGGGTCACTTACCTTGGGGTGAACCCTAATTCCATTACCTATACTAGAACAAGAAAGCAACTTAAGTTGAGCCTACTACGTCACTAAAAAACAAAGTAGTTCTCATCGCGGTGTCTGAATTTCGAGTGAACGTCAATCTTAAAATATGATTATTTCGTTAAACCCATGTATAAATAGTGTCTTTTTATCGAGTATCGAAGTTCCTCCTATCAACTCAACAGGCTTTGTGTTTACCCCCACTTTCTCCTTCCGCGTAGTGAAGTACTGGGTTCAGGAAACGTTGCTGTTAAGTAAGTATACAGGGTGTCCCACGAGAAGTGGCCCAACCCCTTTAACTTTTGAACCCCTATACAGATATAGTCATGAAAGTGGGGTCTAGGTATAGTAAAGTGATCACACTGTAAAAAAAACTGTAGAAAAACAGAAATTTTCAATAACAGTGACTTTATGTTTACAGAGATATTCTGTCATGTAACATTCCCACCGCACTTCTATTTATTTTATGTAAAATAACAGCTTTTACCTAGTTGTTTAGCTTATCTGTACTTAAACAGAAACTTACTGCATCGAAAACCAATACAGCTATTGGCAACGTTGTACTGAATCTTCCTTGGTTCAGTGGTAGCGTGCGTGCTTAGCATGCGGTAGGTCGCGGGTTCTATCCCCGGATATCAATTAATTAAAATTAAAATAACTCTACTAAAATAAGTGCATGCGCACAAGCAGAAAATTACTGAGAGGCAACAGAAAAATCTTTGACTCACTTGACAGAAAGTTTCTTTTTACAGCATTTACCTGTAGGTAACAGCTTTTTTCTGTTTACAGGATTTTTCAACCTACAGATTTTTTCTGGCAACTTTTGCTGCCAGAAATTTTCTGTTTTTTTGCAGGATTATTTTTTACAGTGCATGCTCTATCCGATGAGATAACTTTCAACGTCCTCTAGCCGAATTTTCAGTAGTTATAATTTTTATTTTAAAAACTATTTGAGGTATGTGAAAAAAGTCAAAGACTAAGTTGTAGAGCAGCATCGATTTAGTAGGAAAAGACACCTTAAGCAGAAAAATATTTTCATAAAACCCTTAAAACGCACGCTTAATTAGGTTGAATTTACGTAGATTTTACGTCTTAAAACGCTCCTCACAAGGCGAAAATGAGAAATTTTCAATTTAATGAACTAAGAATACTTTTGTTATTTACTTAAGTCATAAAAATGAAAATTTCTCATTTTCGCCTAGTGAGGAGCGTTTTAAGACGTAAAAACTACGTAAATTCAACCTAATTGAGCGTGCGTTTTAAGGGTTTTATTCAAGATATTTTACTCATTAAGGTGTCTTCCTACTGAATCGATGCTGCTCTATAACTTAATCATTGACTTTTTTCACATATACCTCAAATAGTTTTTAAAATAAAAATTATAACTAGTAAATTTTCCGCTAGAGGGCGTTGAAAGTTATCTCATCGAATTGGGCATGGTCACTTTACTATACCTAGATTCCACTTTCATGACTATATCTGTAGGGGTTCGGCCACTTCTCGTGGGACACCCTGTATAAGGGAATGTTGTTTATAAATAAAAGCCGTGAGAGGAAATTTTGAGACACACAGTATTTTCTTCACAATGAATATGGAAAAAATTACTCAATCTCTCATTCCAATACCCCCTCCACAGTGTAACCAGCTCTCGGACTAATAACTCTTTGGGAAACCTCTGCCTCAGAGGGTCCCCACCCTTTTCCTCCTGAGGGGCCCCCTACATCGAAAGAAAAAAGTAGCAGCCGCAAAGTTACTCCCGCACTAAAGATTACAACTCAATCTAACATTCTTTCCTTTCATCAACCACGAAAAATACCAGAGTATAACTTTCCACTCTCTCCTTTTCCTTATTTCTTTATATCGCCTCACTCAACGCCCGTTTAGTATATTAGTAGTAGGGGAGGGAGGAGTATAGAACCCCTCATCGGTTCATCAAGGAAAGATCACAAGCCGATCTTTGTGAGACAGAGAAAACTGAATCGTCTTTTTATTATACGAGACCGCAAGAATGCGACACAGTGATACGACGCCCAAAACAAAGGACATTGAACAATAAAAAAGAAGAAATGGGAGAAAATTGCGCTTTTCGAGCCATAAACGGCCGAATCCGCCTCACATCACAAAGCGGCGTTGATCCGATTAAAAGCGCGTGACGCCGCGCGAGCTCTTTTATTTTATTATTTTTTAGGCAACGTTTTCGTAGGTTGACGAAACGGACGCCATCACAGTTTTTTGATGGAAATGGACGATATGCCGCCGAAACGCTCCGGTTACAACAATGATGATTGTTATCGCGTCGCCCTACAGTGTTGTGTGAAAGGCCTTTTCTGATATATGCATGATGATGAAAAATGCTTTAGAAGTGGAGTAGGGAGTATGAAATTTTTTACTTTTTTTTGTCAATACCTTTTTTGATGTAAGAAGTACTATTAGGAATTAGATGAAGTCATAATAATCAAAGATATTTCTAATGAATTATGCGTTGAATGTTATAAATCAGTAGTTCTAATCTTTTTAAAGCTACCGCCCCTCTAATGTGCGTAAAATTTTTCAATGCCCCCCACTAAGAAAATTCTGTAATTTATGATATGCGAAGGGTGATTAACTAATATTAAAATCATTTCTAAGTGTATTATTAGTAAACTTAGGCACGGAATTTGTTAAACTCGGGACTTGGGGACGCTCTGTGATACCCTTCGAAATTATAAAAAATTATTCCTATTTCCCCTAAAAAAATTATTCTTACCCCATTAATATTCCAACTGAAAAGGTAAGTTTTTATTCTTTTTTTGTGTGTGTGTCTCCTCCCATACGATTAAAATTGGTAATTGGTGGTAACCTCCAATTTTAGTAAAAATCTGTTGTTAATCGTGCCCCTCAGACAACTTTTCAATAGTCTTTTGCAGCCCACTTTAGGAGCTCTCAGGAATCACCTGCGGTCTGAATAAGACGATCAGTTCGATACCACTCCAGTAAGGGGGGCCTGGGGTTTCTCTCCCAGAAAATTTTTTATTTTTAGCACGAAAAAAGTGAATTTAAGCGCTTCTTATATTGTTCCCCCTCTAGTTCTGCCACGAAGTTCGAATGCTAGTAAAATATACTCAATGCTCATCGCCCCCCCCTTACCGCCCAAAAATGCCCCACCGCCCCCCAGAGGGTGATATCGCCCCCGTTGAGAATCACTGTTAGGGGACATCCATAAATTACGTGAGGTGTTTTTTCCAAAATCTGGACCCCCCCTCCCCCCTTGGTGAGTTTCAGTGAGATTTTGCTGTACCCCCCCTCCCCCCACGTGAGATTTACCTACAACCTTTAAAAATAATTATTTCCTTCCTTCTCATATATTCCTTTCTCATACTTAAAAAAGAAAGAAAATCGTATAATTTCTAACTTAAAAAGTTGACGTGAGATTTTAATCAACCCCCCTCCCCCTTGGTGAGATTTGGTTAGATTTTTCCAAACCCCTCCCCCCCTTTTTGACCTCACGTAATTTATGGATGTCCCCTTATAATAATCAAGAGAGATGGTACAATTCTTAGGATTTAAGTAATGTACCATCATTCCCTGGTACAGAATGGTTAATGGGCTTTGATAACGTTTTCTGATTAAGCGGCATGGTCGACGGAATAAGCAAGGACCCAATTATTTTGGGGAAAGATTATGTAGAATACACCCCGTTAAAAAATTTTTTAAAGTCCAAAGAAATTCCCTCGAGAGACAAATCACAGCTTTTGAAACAATCAGTCATTCCAGGGTGATCTATAAAAAGGATTGTCAACATTGCTCCGAGATGATGATCAGAGGCTTACAAAAAAGGGGGAAGACAATACGCAAGTATATATAATTGTGGTGCACACAAAAAACAGTTTTTAGATGCATAAATCGAACATCATAGACTTAGATCATCAGCTGTGATCATAAATCAAAAGTTTAAAAATGGATTCTATCGAAGTTTATTGAACCAACCATTTAATATTTTCTCAAAATCATTATGAGTGACCTAGAGCAGAATAACACAGATGCTTACAAACAAAAAAATGAGCTAAAAAAAGATTCAATTAGATGAAATCGCATTATTAAGATCTTTTTTTTTAAATTCATGAGTTCCTCTTATATTTGAAATAACTTGACTTCATAAAAAATAACCTCGTTATTTACAAACCACCTTGTGTAAGATTATGTAGTTTATTTTAACACAAAATGTTACTTTTTTTTATTGACAACTGTTTCGTATAAACAACGAGGATTTAATATAGCACAATAAGGATTTTGATACAAAACTAACTATTATTTTCATACAATGTAAGTAAAAGCATTGCGAGTATTACTGTGTATCAAAGTAGTGAAAAAGTTATTTACCTTATCTCATGCTTTGACCCGGGCTTCCATGTGACGAGACATCAACTAAAGATCATCGACAGTGAACTGACAAAAAGTTACATCACACACGTGTATAAGTGATACTTTACAATGAAAATGTATGTCTCCAAAATCCAATCCAATCCAAGTGATACTTTTTTAATTAAAAACATTGCAATGTGATAATTTGTTTACTGTGTACATCACAAACACACAGACCTTAGGAATATAATAGACGGAGCATGCGTGCGCATCCTCATATAGCGCTACGTCGTTTTGTTTGGGACCATCATCTTAACTCAAAAAGCACGTGTAATTGTTTTTAGTCGCGTGTTTTGCTTATACACCAAACGATCGCTTAAGAATTTTGCACCCAAACAGTAAATTTCGAGCCTTAGTAGCATTTACAACATCATGATTTTCCTTAAGATCCAATTTTGCATCCATAAATCTCACGACCGATTAAAAGATTTTTCACTCCTCAAATATTGAAAAGTTTTAAAGTTGATCTAAGAAAAAGTTGATATTAAAAGTTTAAGTTGATCTTAAAACCTTTCTTGAATCCATGAAATTGGTGCGAAAAGTTTGCTCTTGTTTTATGCATGGCTATAATTTTCACCCCTTAAACCCCACTTGCAACCCCCTAACCTACACCAATTATTGTACGTCTTGATGTAACTTACCTCCCCTAGAAGTTACGAAACACTTATCTGAAACACCCTGTATATAAGAGAAAAAGGATGGATTAATGTTAGTTTGTGCTTTATGACGCATGATCCACATCAGGATATTATCGTCACCTTAGTATCAAAAACTACTATCTCCATTCGGCAACCTTCGGGAATCCCGATCCTTGGTTGATCAGATCGGTGGAGAAGCTCGTTTTTTGGTTTGTAAGAGCTGACATGATCGAGTAGAAAAGATCAAAACCAATCAAATTATTTTCTCCAACGATCTAAACGCCAAGAATCGGGATTCCCGAAGTTTGCCGAATGAAGATAGTAGTTTTTGATACTAAGGTGACGTTATGAGCCACAAAAGATGCATTACGAAAAACAAAAAGATTGGGAACGAGAATATAAAACAGTGGAGAAAAGATGAGGGAGAGAATGTGATGATGAAATATACAAGGGTGCTTCAAAAGGTAGATGCCAAAATTAACATGGCAGATCTGTCATACCGTAAACTGTATCCGCTAGTTAGCGGACAGTAGTTTACATTTGCGGGTTCCTACGAAAATCTTGTTTGTGATGGCATGACAGACATGTCTCTTACTCTCTTTTGAGACACCCTTTGGAGAAAGGGAGAGAATCGTATAAATTGTAAAAAAAAGAATGAAAATGAGAAAAAGGGAAGATCCTAAAAGAGGGAGAGATGTTAAAAAAAAAAGAGAGATCGACATCAACGTTTTCCGCCAATCCTTTCATCTCTTTTTTTTTGTTGAGAATGCACGTAAATTCGCGTAACCCGATCATGCCGTGGTGGCACACGCCGTTTCCAGCACAAGTGGGTCCACTTGGGACGCATGAATGGACGCCCTGTGGCCGCGCGCGCGGACGGGTGTCAGCTTTGTCGCAGAGGAATGCGCCTTCTCTCTCTCTGATGAGGTATTAAGAATTAATCCGTGTTTGTTGCTTTTGAAGGGCGGTGCTTGAGATCAAATTTAGAAGCTAGCTACCCCAGGG
This sequence comes from Tetragnatha versicolor, assembly GCA_024610705.1. NCBI lineage: Eukaryota > Metazoa > Arthropoda > Arachnida > Araneae > Tetragnathidae > Tetragnatha > Tetragnatha versicolor. Next base: position 1,766,867 of record JANDEH010000040.1, on the reverse strand, counting down.
TTCATACTCGATCTAGCACAGTAAAATTCGGGAGTCTTAAAGGTGGGAGTAAATTACAAAAAAATCAGGAGGTAACAAGAAGGATTTTTTACCTTATACAACTTAACATGTTAAGAGTAGAGTGAGTTCAGAATGAAGTATGAAAGGAATTGTAAAAGAGGTTAGAATTTCATACTTCAATAGATCTTTTTATGGATTTATAAACAATTATTTCCACCAAATTAGTAATAAAACTTCGTTTTGCTCTTTGACAGATGTTTTTCAAGAGTCAGTGAAAATTCTGGAGAAGAAACATATTTTTTAGGAATTTCAAGGGCCTTGATAAGAAAAGCAAACTTCAGGAGGCGTATACGAACCCCATGAACTTTCATTTAATCATTCCTTCACCTGTTGGATTTAGGTGGCGAACCCTGGGGGGTCATACTGGAAACCTTGGGGAGGCAAGCTGTCCTTGATTGATTTGGAACCAGATTTTTCCCCTTATAAAAATGGAACTTTCTCAAAAAGTTCAGAGGGGAGGCACTGCCCCTCATGACCCCCTTAGATCTAGTGTTCGGTAACTAGTGGTCAAGAAATAGTAAACTATCAACTTCTAACTAGTCTGGGAAAATCTAGTTACAACTAGTATAACTTTTTTTTTGCCCAAATTTTAATTTTTAATTCAGCTTTTCATATCTATATCACAAAAAAAGTGTCTGCTTCGCGCAAAAAGGGCCTTTATTTCTGGTTATGGTATTTGAACACCTACCTTACCATTTTAATTATTATTTTTTAAATTTTAACGAAATTGTAATTTTGTTAGTAATTGAATAGGTAGTAGTAGTAGTAGTTTGAAGTAGTTGAAAATTTTAAAGTAGTTAAACTATTAGTTAATAAAAAATTTATTCAATAGAGTGTTTTCAAATGAAGTCACAACCATTGATTTTCTTTCTTGCTGTAGGTTAAATGTCTGTTGCTAAGGCCGTTGCTAGGGGCGGCGGTATCTGTTGTTGTCATGTGATTGCAAATGCTCCAATAGAAGCGTTCCATGACCAGTTATTTTCTTTTAACTGTTAACTGCTATAGGTGAAACCATCCGTTGCTAGGTACGAGTCATGTGATTTTCAATCACATACCGCCGCCCCTAGCAACGTCCTTAGCAACAGACATTTTGACCTACAGCAAGGAAGAAAATAAATGGTCGTGACGTCACCTGAAAACACTCTATTAATAGTTAAACTAGTATAAACCAAAAGTAGTTTAACTACTAGTTGAAACTAGTTCCAGTTAACTAGTGCTGAATTCTATGTAAATCCAGTTTTCAAGAAACTCAGAACCATTTTGTACAGAGAAGCATTCTTTTCACAAAAAAAATTTTATTACAATAAATAAAAAATTCAAAAGATAACAAACCAAAATAACACATCAGAATATCTCTCCCATCATCAACACGAACAGGGCCGACCACCCTGTAAAAGGATGGACCCCTTTCCCGTGTCCAGTCTTATCATCGTACTGCTCCCACACGAACCCTGTGCGCTTGTACTCGTTGAGAATGTTCCTCACCACGTTCGACCGCAGTTCGTCGTACAGCCGCTTCGCGTCGTTTCTGTACGGTCCTTCCACGTTGTTACCATAGTGATGCAACGCCCGCACCGCGAGAAAGTTGATGTTGATCCACACGGATCCCCTCCAATATGGAGGGTCGTGCTCAGTATTGTGCTTGAGATAGTAAGGGGAGTTCTTCGCCAGGGAGCGCAGACCGTAGTTGGTCCACAGCAGCCGAGGGTTCTTGAGGTCTGTCAGGATTTTGCCCAGCTTGGGGTTGTCCGCGTCGATGATTTTCAGGAGAAACGGGAACAGGCTGATGTAGCCGAAGTTGTCGATGAACCTTAGCGCTGGTTCCTCGTTGACGACCCTATAAGTAGGTATGAAATAATGTAGGCTTAGGCCCAAGTCAGACCTAGCGACCATAAGTCGCGACAGCTATCAATCAAAGAGGGAAAAAAGCATGGAGTTCAGCCTGAGACTCCCCCTATCTTGACAGGAATCTTCATTCCTGTCTTCATTCCTTTCTTGACAGGAATCTTCATTCCTGTCTTCATTCCTTTCTTGACAGGAATCTTCATTCCTGTCTTCATTCCTGTCAAGATAGGGGCTTTCTCCAAGCTTTTTTAATGGAGATTGATTGCAGTAGCGACTATAAGACGCTCAGTGTGTTTTGCACCTTAGGCTCTAGCCACAGTTGCTGGAAAACAACGCTCAGCCCATTAAGATTCCTATAAAGAGGAGGGAAGAAAGAAGGGGACTCTAGAAGAGATGTAGTAGACTACACTCATGTAGCAGAGCGGTCGAAGTACTCCTCACTGACAAGCCTGCCGGTTGCTGTCCTCTCACTAAAAGTAATCTACTACATCGCCCCTCGAGTCCTCTTCTATCTCCCCTCCTCTCTTGATGAGGATCTTTATGGCCCGCGCGACGTTTTTCAGCGTGTGGCCGGATCCTTACACGATCAGAGTCAGAACTCAATAAAATATCTTCCGGGTTGTTAGACCGTGATCTGTTCATAAAAGTAAAAGAGGATGGAACAGTGTTACGTGGTTTAGATCCAGAGGAAAGAATCTCATTGGTCAATGTGTCACGACGAGGCTTGATTTTAGACCAACCTGACTAGTGTGAAAGAACCAATTGAAATTCACAAACACCGGAATAATATTTATCGTTAGAGAGATGGGCTGTCAATCCCACAGATTTGCCCCCCCGCCTTCCGGAATTCTAAAATGACGTTGACTTATGACTCTATCTACCTAGTGCTACTGTCAGCTTTAGGTTTCTTCGACTCTTTCGTTTATTCGGCTCTGCAGTCTTGCCGATGATGGGTGACACAGACAAAAAGTCCTCTTTTTATGAACAGACCACGGTATAACAACTTGGAAGATATTTTATTGAACGGTTCTAAATATTTCTGAAGGAATCGATTCCGGAATCGAATCCCCAAAGGAATCAATACCAGGCTGGAATCAAACCTCAGGAATCAAATCTAAGAATCGAACTGCGAATCCAAGAATCAATTCCGGAATTGAATCAAAGAATTGATTCAGGAATTGAATCCAAGAATCAAACTGCAGGAATTGATTTCAGAATCGAATCTAACACGTTTTCAGATCCTTACCTGTAAGTTACCGTCTGGGGAGTGCTCTGACTCCCAGCAACGTACGGCAGTCGCTCTTTCACCAGCTTGACGTCTCTGGAATGGAATCCGTAGTCGCTGTACGACTCCGACTCTGGCGACCAATGAAGCTTGTCGAGAAGGGCGTTGTCCGAGAGGTGGAGTTGAGTCGCTCTGTGCTTCTCGAGGGGTTCGCCTACAAAGTCCCCGATGTCCGCCAAGACCCCGGCAGCCAGGGCTATCCAGCACCTGAGATCCAGATGCCGCTCGTCTATGGTCGGGTGGGTGGCACGAGGGTAGTCGTCCAGCCCGGAACTCAGCGTCTTGGGGTTGAGCTCCAGATCCGTCTGCGAGTCCCTACCCCTCCACCTGTAAGTAGGGTTCTAAATTTTTCTGAAGGAATCGATACCAAGGAATCGAACCCTTAAAGGAATCGATTCCAAAAGGAATCGAACCCTTAATGGAATCGATACTAAGGAATCGAACCCTTAAAGGAATCGATACCAAGGACTCGAACCCTGAAAGGAATCGATATCAAGGAATCGAACCCTGAAAGGAATCGATATCAAGGAATCGAACCCTGAAAGGAATCGATATCAAGGAATCGAAGCCTTAAAGAAATCGATACCAAGGAATCGAAGCCTTAATGGAATCGAACCCTTAAAGGAATCGATACCAAGGAATCTAACCCTGAAAGGAATCGTTTCCAACAGGAATCGAACCCTTAAAGGAATCGATTCCAACAGGAATCGAAGCCTTAAAGAAATCGATACCAAGGAATCGAAGCCTTAATGGAATTGAACCCTTAAAGGAATCGATACCAAGGAATCGAACCCTTAAAGTAATCGATTTCAACAGGAATCGAATCATAGGAATCGTACTTAAGTTTCCAATTGATACAGATTATTATAAACAATTTTGTTCACTAATTAGTACTTTGATAATTAATTAGCCGCAGGAATTGAATCTTAAGAATCGTACTTTGTTTTCTGATTAATACGGATAATTATTCACTAATTAATTAGTATTTTGATTATTAATTAATATTTTGCTGGTTATTAATTAAATTAATAGCAATCACTAATTATTATCTTTGCTTATAGTGATTGAAATAGATAAGTTGGATTCTACTTTTTCGATACCGGCTCTAAGGAATCGATTCCAGGTTGGAATCGAACCGAAAGGGGCCATTCAAATATTACGTAAGCACTTTTTTGGTCATTTTTAACCCCCTTGTCCAGCAAAGATAAGCAAACCTCAAACCCCCCCACCACCACCATAATTACGTAAGAAACTGCCGGACCCCCCCCCGAAATTTTTAAATCCCTTTTAGTAAGTAGTTTTTTTCTCCTTGAAAATTATATGACTTATACAAGGAGCTGTCCTTTTTGGGTATAACCCTAAAAGTTCCAAAATGTTTGGGGTGTCCATCTCCAGAAAAAGTGCTTGCGTCAGATTTCCTAATTAATTTTTTGTTTAATTTATTTTTGGTTGAGTTTTGAAATTATTTATGCAAGAAACAAGATATTTTCGAAAATGCAATATTTTACGTAAGCATCACTCATATCCCCCCCCTCCCCCCTTGTCAGGAAATATAAGCAAAGAGCAAACCCCCTTCCCCCCTTAGGTGCTTACGTAATATTTGAACGGCCCCAAAGATTTTTTTAGATCCCTACCTGTAAGTGCCCGGGATCATCCCAGTCTGGGACTTGTTGAACCAGTCGAACCACACCTTGAGCCGTGGGAGGGTCTTTTTCAGAAAACCGACATCTTTCGGGACCTGCCCCCTCTTCATCTTGTCCAGAAGTCGTTCCAAGGTGAGGAAGAACGTCGGGGGGTTGGCGTTGGTGTTCTTCTGGACGACGAATTCTGCAGGCACCCTCTCCCTGGCTTCTTGCCCAAGAATCTGTTCCCTCGGGATCCATCCCTCCACGTTCATCAAGTCCAGCCAGTGCCCGATGATGTCGATGGTGATCTCCGGGTTCCACTCTAGAATCAACAAGTTGTGGAACCCTTCGTCCCACAGGAACCCCCTAGGGAAGAAAGACCTCGACGGTACGGCCGTGTATAGTTCCGCGTTCCAGTAGTTGACGGGCTCCTTGTTATGGGCGGACTGGACTAGGGATGACCCGTGGAAGTATCCGATGCCGCCGAGCATGTTGCTCAAGGCGGCCCAGGCCGCTTTGGTGTCCAGGGGGGAGTAGCCCTTGGCGTGTAGTCCGAAGATTCCTTCGAACTTGTCCTCGAAGTTCTTCATGCGGTTGTCCAGTTCCTGGTTGTAGAGGGGACCGACCAGCTTGGAAGGTCGCGCCTCCCGGAAGCTGTCCGACTCGAAGTAGACCTCCAGTTCGAACGGCGGGATGAAGGTGACTTGGTACACGATGAAGTTCACCTGAAACAGATGAGCGGCTTTTAAGGAATGTCCATTTTCAATTCTGAATATTTCTGAAAGAATCAATTCCGCGAAATCGAATTCATTGGAATCTATACACCTACGAATTCATTCCAGTGGGTATTTCTCCTTAATTTCTAATTCATATGGATAGTTTTTAGCAACGTTTTTCACTAATTAGTTAGTTTTGGGGGGCTGGGTGTCATCCCAGCGGTGGATTGAGCGTGGAGAGGGGGTCAAAGGTACAAAAAAAGAAAAATTAATTCATCTGCTCGTGTATGAAACTTGGTGGAGATGGTAGTTTAGACCTTCCTGATTACAAAAATGTCCGTCAGCTGGCTGGGTGGCGGTGGAATGACCGTCAGCTGGTCACGTGAACTTTCAAACAAAAAATTTATCTGACAAAGCAAGAAACTTGGTAGGAAATCAAGCTTTGTTACATAAATAATAACCAGTTACTAGTACAACAGACATTAATTCATGAGTTTCTAGTGTAAGTTGAAGACAAGTAACTCGTTATTACTTCATGTAATAGAGATTGACAACCCTACCAAGTTCCATGCATTGTCAGATAAATTTTTTGTTTGAAAGTTCACGTGACCAGCTGACGGTCATTCCACAGCCACCCAGCCAGCTGACGGTCATTTTTGTAATCAGGAAGGCCTAAACTACCATCTCCACCAAGTTTCATACACGAGCAGATGAGGTTATTTTTTACTTTTTTTGCAACTTTGACCCCCTCCCCACGCTCAACCCACCAGTACCTGACCAGCTGACGCTCAATTCCGTGATCAACACCACTAACACTATCCTGTCATATTAAAATCCTGTACGAGCAGATGAATTTTTCATTTTAACGCCAGCTCCCGTACTATAATGTTTTATCTCTGTTTCAAAATCTTTCTGGAACATCCAAAGAGAGATAACTGCTTTTGATAATTGGTAGAAGAATTTTAAAGGGAATAAACACTGTATAACTGGCGTCAAACTTTTAGAGGGGGTTTATGCGGGTTCTCCCACATAATTTTTTTTTAATTTTACCCTCAAAATTTACGTTTTAACTCATTTTAAGACTTTTTGGGTTACACCCAATGATTATTGGAAAGTTAGGGAATTTTTTAGAAACCTGTAGCTATTTTTCACATAACAGTGGACCCCCCCTTGTGCCCCCCTAAATCAGTGGTCTCCAACCACCGGTCTGTGGATCAAATGGTACCGGGCGACCATTTCATTGAAAATGAATTTAAATTCCTAGGTTTATTCCCCAAATTAATGAATGAAATTAACTATTAATCACTTTATATTCATTTTTTGGTGTAGCTGTATTTTATTTTGAAAGCATGTTTAAATGCAATTAAATTAAAATTAATAAATCAAAATAAGCTAGAATGTAAACAATCAACGCCCCTCCCAGCGGGCCGCAGTAAAACTATCAAACGTTGACCGGTCCGTGGTGGTAAAAAGGTGGGGGACCACTGCCCTAAATGACACCCATGCAATCATCCAATTCGGTTTAGATAATTTCGGCCGTATTCACCGGTAACCTGACCGGCGGTCTGGTCAGGAAACCATGGTTACAGCCTCTGATTGGTGGAAAAATCAGAGGCTGTAACCATGGTTTCCTGACCAGACCGCCGGTCAGGTTACCGGTGAATACCGCCGCTGACCTTGTACTTCTTGTCAGACTTTCTCGTATAGGCAGCCGCATCCCCTATAAGCCCCAATATCTGCAACTGCAGCCGCTCCTTGGCTTGGAACAGCGCGTGGTGTCTCATCACCGTCTCTTTCAAGTGAGCCATGTTGGGGGTGTCGGCAGCCAGGTAGTTGTACTTGAGGATGGTCTTGCTGGTCTCGATCTCACGGAAGTGCAGGGTGAAGTTCCCCAGGGTGTCCAAGTGGCCTCGGACGCTACGGAGGTGACCCTCGTTCACCACTGTAGGGATGAGAGTGGCGTCCGGGGAGGTCGCGTACGTGTAGAACATGAGGGACACCGGGGAGGGGTTGATGCCTTGAGAGGGGTCCTGAAAGAGAGGAGGGACTTTTGAGAAATGTTGCATTGTGGATACCATGGTATGAGCTTTTGCTCTAATAATGTCACACAAATTATATTTATTATTTCTTCGTTTTATACAGTGAATGGAGAATTGCAGCAAATCTTAAAATTTTAAATATTCAATTTTAGTTTATTAATTCTCTCCTGATTCCAAAAATACGCTTGTCTTTCCCCACAAACTTTTTTAAAGGTAAATATGACATATTTTAATACAGAAAACTCCTAACAATGTGAAGTCACATGTGCCTCTTGAAAATGTGGGACTAGTGTTTTCATCTATACACCAGTCTGTAAAAAAAACTAGTGCTCATTGTTTCAAAGCGGGATTATAGCATAGCAACAAGCGGGAACAAAGCACATTTCACGTCACAAGCTGTTTCAGCTCAGACACAAAATAGGCTGTTTTTAATTGAAAATAACTTAAAATTTAGGACTTTGAAAAGCAAATGAAAACATTTTTTGGAGGTTTTAGGCCATTCTGAACACATTTTTGTTTAAAACATTTTTTATTTGTTTTTTTACCCTCAACAGAGAAATGCTAAGAAAATCCATGATTTTTTGATTGTTTTAATGAGATTTTTCAAATTGAAATTAGATTAATAAAGCAAAAGCTGTACTTTTAAATACACCAGAAACAGCACTTAATGTATTTAAATGATTTTTGTAAGCTTTCTTCACAGTATTGTGCTCTTTATCAAGTAATGTACTGCCAATATCATGGCGATTTGGTGGTTTGTACCCAAGCCTTTTATACTTGACACCACCTTTTTAAGCTATGAGTGATCCACACTTCAAAATGGTGAGTTTGTTGCCAAAATAAAGGGAGCAACTTACTAAAAAAAAATATGTGTTTTAAATAGTGATGGGCAGGTATCGATACCAAATACTTAAGTACTCGATACCTATAGGTATCGAGTGTATTCGATACCCACAAAAGTATCGATGCTTTATTGACATATTTCGTTTTAAATTTTTCAATGAAGTAATCTTTATAATACCTTATAATACCTACTGTAGATCAAACGCAGCCTGTTTCCGTTTTCATTTTGCAACGCTCAAACCCAAGTCGTTATCATCCGCGAAAGAAATTTGACGCGGCTAGGTTTTTCCCCCGCCAAATCCTTCGCCTCTATCCACCTCCAGGTCCGTAGCTACGGGGCTTTTTGATGGATCGCTTTCAGTTTTTTGAATATTAGTCTGATTATGGATAGGCCCTAAAAAAATTGTCCCTTCAGGTTCATTTCCCGATATTGAAAAAAAGTACTCGATACCTAAAAGTACTCGATACCTATAAATATTCGATACCAAAGTATTCGATACCTATAAATATTCGATACCAAAGTATTCGATACCTATAAGTATTCGATACCAAAGTATTCGATACCTAAAATTATCGATTTTGCCCATCACTAGTTTTAAACAAGGTTTGTTTTGTTTTAAATGTAAAAACCCTGCCTGAAAGGGCCCAACCGGTTTTATTTGAATTATCGAAATACTGTTACAACGCAATTTCCGTTAGATTGGAGAAATTTTACAATCCTGTGAAGTTCGCTTTAATGTGATTTTACTGTATATTTTAAAAATTAAATTGTGAGTTATATTTTGTACGTTTTTTGATTTTGTTTTATGTCCTTCCTATGTGTATTAATGTACTTGTTTGGGTTATTACTTTGAAATGACCATTGCAACCACTATCAGTAAATTTGCCATTCTATAAAACTAGGTAAAATCAATTATGAATATCTCTTGCAGTATGCAATCTACCAGTTTAATTAGTTTATTTGGATTAGTTGGTTAGTTTGCTTATGAACTTCAGTTACCTTATTAGGATTCAAAAAACATCAGTTGCGGTGTGACCATCTAACCTGAATCCAGCTAACCGCTGAATCGCATACTGCAAGAAAACCCAATCAACATTGGTTTTTATAAATTAACATTGCCAATGCCAGCCACACTTTTCAATGTTATTTGTAGCTTTCTTATCATTTCAAAAGAAGTGGGTAAAAACTCTTTCATATAAATTCGAAAATCCTAATTAAAAAAAATTAAGAAGAAATGCCTATGAAAACTTCAATTTAACACAAAAATAAATATTTAGTTAAAAATCAAGTAAATTTATCCTACATTTTTGCCATGTTAAGGAAATGCAAAGTAATTCCTTGATTAAGGTAAAAAATACAAGAATGGAAATTTAAGTGAAACTCATAGATTACTTTACTTTTATATTTACGGTAAAAATTATTTTCAATAAATATAACATTGAAGCTACAATTTTTAATTAATAACATTAACAAAATATGAAAAAAAGTCAAAATAATATCATAAGATGCAAAGAGAACCCAAAAAATTATGTCACAGTTACTCTATGGAGACACCTCTAAAAAATTTAATAAGTACCATTTAAAAAACTACATATGAAAATTTAAAGTATCAAACAAATAATTATAGAAAGTCAACAAGGGCTTTCAAACACTCAAGGTAAAATAAAATATAGGTAATCTAAAAACAGAAAATTCTTTTTATAAATTTTTACATTATACTCCAATGCCAGATGTTTTTTAAATGGTGCAAATTTCAGAATTACCCCCAGGTAAATCCCAATTTTAACTTAACAATAATTCAAATAAGTTGATTAAAACTTTTTATTCATTCTTTGGAAATGATGTGGTGGTGCCATCTAGAAATGAAATAAAAGACTAGATTTAAGACAACAGTAACACCAAATTGATGTTTTATTTTTTTGTTGATATTACTGTTTTGACCTGAAATATCAGGTTAGATCCTTAATATGGAGGTGTTTATAAATCCACATTTGTTTCAAATGTAAATAAGAATTATCCTACCTTTAATAAAAAATTATTGTCAGTAAAAATTGGTATAAAAGAAGCAGTAAAAATATTTACTATTTATTAATACAATAAGCTTAGAAGGGGTAACCTCAGAAAGGAATTGCTGTACAACTGTGTCATGGTTTTGCTGGCTGTTTTGTTATCTTAATTAACATTATGAAAATAAGGGCAAAATTGTTGCCTCCAAAAACTGGTTGTTAGAGAAGGTGGTCACTGTACAGTACAGGGGTGGTCCCTCAGTGGAATTTTACTGTATTAAATGCAAATCAGAGGAAACTAAAGTATGTTGTTTTAGTGTTAAACTGTTGACTATTTCAAAAATATTTTAAATCTCTTGCCAAATATCACAAAAAAGACTTATACAAAGGTGTTTTAGATAAATGTTTCAGAACTCCCCCCTAGGAGGGATAGGGCTGTGTGACTACTTAGACCAAATAGGAGTAAGGTCAGAATACACCTGTAATCCTAGTGACCTAGAAGGATGTATAATCTCTAGTGGAAACTGACTTTTAACCTTTTAATATTGGATTAAACCCAGCAAGATTGTTTCAATCCTGCATATATTACATAAAGTCATTTTAAAACTGAAATTTTTCAGCAAATGTTTAACAAGAGCAATCCTAATTTCTCGATGTTTAAAGCTTGTAGTAGGTCAAGACATATTTTAAGACTAAGAATTGGGAAATTAAAACTGAAGTTACTGCTCTCAAATTGGTTTATGTAATAAATGCTTTTGGTAGTGATGCACAACCTGCGGCCCGCGGGCCACATGCGGCCCGCGAACCATCAACATGCGGCCCGCGAACGAATTTGGATATTTCAGATAATTCCTAACTTTTGTTACTTTCCTTATTTTAACCGAGAAAAAGTGAAGATTTATAGCGGAAAAAAGTCGGGAAAATCGCGATTTTTCGAGTTTCGTTTTGCTCGCGAAGTGTTCCGTTCCTGCCGCGATTTTTGGGCGGGCGCCAAATTGAAGTTGGCTTCTTCTTGTATTGTTTATGCGACGGTGCGATGTGGAAAAAACAACTTTTCAATGGTTTGAAGTTTTGAAGCCAGAAGTCCGGTGTTTAGGATCACGCGCCGCGGAAAAGTCGAAAAATAGCGATTTTTCGCGAAAGTGCCGTTTTTACGGCGCCTAGTTGAAGCTGGCTTCTTTTCACATTGTAATTGCAATGCAGAAAAATTTAAGCGTGGTCAGAGGAGTCTAATAAGTCTAGTGATACCTCTGATATAGATTTTTTTTATCAATTTTAGTATTTTCAACAAATTTTTCTTAAGGATTTCCGAAGTTCTAAATTTTTGCAAAAAGATCACTTTGAAACAAGATTAGATAATAATGCAGTGTATTTTTTTAATTCTTATTAGATCATAACCTGTTTCAGATATGCTATCAAGGGGGATAGCAGAAGGCTGGGGACCTGTCCCCCCCAAAAAAATCGAACTTGATTTCTAAAATAAGTTAAAACCCTGTTTTTTAGGGTCAAATTTCCAAAATTTTTCTGGGGTAGGACCCCCAGACCCCCCTTTACATTTGGAATTCTATAATTATCATTTTTTAAATAAATATTAAGTTAATCAAAATGCAATCCCATCTTAAAATTTATGTGCAATATTTGGGCTAAATGTGCAAAAACTAGTCAATGCTTTGTTTTTTTGGGGTTAAATTTCCAAAAATTTTCTTGGGAGGACCCCTAGAACCCTTTAATGGTACAAACTCAATTATTCACATCTTATATTAAGATTAAGATCTTATATTAGATGCAAATTCTACCTTATTTTTACTGTTACTGTTTGCGGCCCTCCGTGTCTCAATCAACTATGTGAGTGGCCCCCCTCCCAAAAAGGTTGTGCATCCCTACTTTTGGGCATTGCAGGCATGTCAAGAAAGAAATAATCTGACCCATCATACAATAGGTTCAATTTAGCTTTTTATTTATTAGAGATTTTTGGAAATTTGACCCTAAAGAAACAGGGTTTTAACTCATTTTGGTACACAAAATGTCCGCTCCGGACCTCCCACAAATTTTCAGTGTGCGCAAAATAAAAAAAAATATTGCAAATGACGCCCCTTTTATCAGCACTCCGCCTCCCATCATTTTCCGAAAACTTGCCCTTCAAATGGAAATTTTTAAACAGAAGCGAAATATTCCGATTTCCCCCCCCGATTTGAAAAATTATTTCCGCACACAACCAATTGAGGGGAATATAAAATTTCCAAAAATCGGAATTCTGATAATCAATACCTCTGAAATTAGCGGATTTCCGCTATTTAGCGTAAAAATCACATGCCTGGCATTGTGTGGTTATGCTTTTATGTAGTTAAATTGTGCATTTTTGACTCTGAATGTGATTCTGAGTTGTCTAGGTGTGCCCCACCCGAGAAGTTCTGAAACACCCTGTAGATCAATATGGCTTTGGACTTAATATCTGGCGATAGCTTCAATGTTGGTGAATTGGTCAGTGGCATATTAGGTACATTACAAGTTCTACCTACTTTCGGCCTCACAGATATCTTGACAGTGTAGTCTCCCCCGTGGTCCCCGCCCACTTGCTTGACAAATGACGTCACCAGGAAGTACTCCTTGTCCTCTATCTTCTGGATGCCGAACGTCTCTCCGTCATGCTCCAGCCAACTGTAGTGGTTGACATTGTCCCACTGGTCACACCAGTGGCGGATGTCGATCTTGTTGTTTACCACCTGAAATCAAATTTAATAATAATAATAAATATTTATTAACCAAAATATTTTTTTACAAACATAAGAACACATGTTACACCTAGGGTGCTTAAGTGTCTCGTTCGGGTGTAGGAAAAAGAGAAAAATTTTATATTCAAAGAAAAAATTAAGAAAGAAAAGAATGAAAATTTTTACAAAAATTACACAAGAATGAGATTGGCAGTAAGCTGGATAACAATTCAAAAAAATGCTTCAGCAAAGTGTCAAGTATAGTCATCAATGTTAATTAATTAAAATAATTTGCTTCTGAAAGAAGTGTAATTAAGCATTATGTTGTAAAAAAGTAATAAATTGAGAGATTTAAATCTCAAAAGGTTTGATTGATTACTATTTAGGAGTTTAAGGCATTTATTTTGGATTGAAATTAAAGGTTGGAGACTAGATTTTATCCTAACAAACAAATATAAGATTACAAAAAACACATGGTCAAAAAACATTGATGCTAATATAACAATCTCAAAGGAGCAACTGCTTGTCCATGGGTCTATCTGAACTTATACTAAATTGTCTAAAATATAAATCTGATCAGAAACAGTGGAAGAATAAGAGAAAAATTGTATTCACATAGAAAGACAAAAACGAGAATGACTTGGATGCCGATTTTGTATACAGCATAGAAAAAGATGAGAAATAAACAAATTGAGTAAAAACCTGACAAATTAAATATGTGCTTTGACATTATTTTGGTCTGGAATAAAGGCAATACAAAGTTCTTTAAACCTTTAAAGTATTTTATAATAGATTTGGTTTGAATTTGATATTAGATTTGGTTTGAATTTGACTTGGTAATTTATTAAAAAATAAGAAACTTGAAAGATATTATTAAAAATGCTTTTTATAAATTTCTTTTGTACGTTAATTAATGGTTTGAAGTTGGAAATGTAGTCTCCACCCCAAATTAGTATACCGTATTGTAATCGAGATAGAACCCAAGCAAAATATAGTTCAAGAAGTAATTCCTAATTAATATTTAAAGTTATAAAACTTGCATAAAATATTGTACCTTAATTTGCTACAGAATGAATTTATATGATATTTAAACTTCCAGTCTTAATGGAATAAAATGCCTAAATATTTTAATGATATGGGGTGTATCAAAGAGTATAGAGCTTACAGAGATTCTAAACAGCAGTTTTCCTCTTTTTTCATTCTTTATTAATTCCTGCTCCCAGATTATATTTAATTTCACTAGCAGCCAATCAGAGAAGGCGAAATGCGAAAGTGATTCCTGATTGGATATGGAACTTCTATCAAGGGGCATTTTAATTTCATCGGTGTTGCTCTTTACCCTCCACTTCCGATTTCAATGACAGCTTCAGTGGGCGAATGACAGAATTAACAGGAAAGACGTGATATTAAAGGAGGCGGATCGTTTGGCTCTAAGTTTGTCTATGTGAAAAGCCTGTTAAAAAAGTTGCCATTAGCGTCTATGGAGATGAATCTTCTGTTAAGCTCTATACTCTGTGGGGTGTATTTAACGAAATGATTTTCACATGATTTAATTTTAACTAAGACCACCTTCTGCGTGAACCACATCATGCCCGTGGCGAGAGTCTTTGGACTTCGGGTCTGCATCCCGAAGTAGCTGCCCGGCCGGTAGGTGCCCCAGAACCTCTCGGGCACCTCCAGACCCCTTTTGGTGACCACACTTGGCAAGCTCAAGGGGGTTATCACAATATTCTCCAGGTGGTGTTGGTAGAAAAAGTACACGATGCTTAAAATCACGACCACGATGTTGAACGCGACGAACATGGCCACTTTGTTGTTCCACTTCTCAAGGAACGGCCCTCGGGGTTTCACAGGGCGGACCGAGGAGGAGGCCGAGGAAGCTTTCTTGTGTTTGGCGCCCTTGGCGCCACCGCTGTTTCTGTTGTTTTCTTTGGTGTGAAAGTTTGATCGGTTGTTGGTGCCGCCACTCGCTGGTTTGGCCATTGCTTCCTGTTCTGCAAAAGTTTAAAAAATATGTAATTTGGGACAGCAATTAATTATGAATATTTGATAAGACTGTATAATATATATATTAAATGTAAAAAGGTGAGTAGGATCTTTGTGTGAAGGACAATGTAGAGAAGAAATAATGATATAACAAGGGTCTGTTTCGAAGAAATTTGGGTCCGATTTCAACCTCATACAAAATATTTTACAGTTCAATTCTGTTAATGTTCCCGCAAAATATTGCCATGCTCTTTTAGACACCAGAATGTAGAATTATTGCTAAATAATTATAAACTCCTGGACAAAAATGTTCAGCTAAATCAATAACTGTCCAGTTTATCAAAAAAAAACAGAAAATTTGTTGAAAATTGAATTTATAGCATTCAAAAAAGCTTGGTGATATTTAAGAACAGAATGGAACCTATTTTCCTTAAAAACTGACCCTTCACAAAGTATTTTAACTTTTTAATTGCAAAAATAATATTGCTTGTATGAACTAGTATCTCTGTGAACATTAAGACAAAAAACAGAACATAAAGACAAAAAATAAAGGCCTATTAATTTATTTGCAAACAAGTTGATCCATCATAAATATCTAAGTTTAAATAACCTCTTAAAATCAAAGGTTTTCCATTTATGTAAGTTTATGTTGCAATATATATATATATCATGTATTATTTTCAACTTTTACATAAAATAGACTATTAGAGATAACCCTATTTAGTTACATTTGCACATAGGAGTCATCACCAACTGAATTATGGGGGCTTTGGCTAATTGTGTACTTTGATTTTTTTTGCATAATTTAATCTACAACAGTTCTTTGAATGTTTCTGATCAGGATTTATAAAAAAAATTGGAAAATTTATACTAGTAGTACACTCAGCAAAGACTAAAAATAAGCAGGAATTATCTTATACAAGAGTGTTATATATTAAATAAAAAGATAACTCAAGCATATCCTTTTTTCTGCAAAGAATAATGGATTTTACAGGTCGCTTAGCTAAGTTCGAAATACTATAACCAGGATATTTACGAAATGCTAAATAAATCAAACGAAAATCAGTGTTTGATGTATTCCCGTTTAAAAAATGTATCCCAAAACTTTATTAAAACTCACTCAGAGTGTAAGTTGTTTCTTAAATATGCAATTAAGCATGTTGACACACCGATTCACGACAAAATTCGCCGATAAACATAAACAAAACGTCGGCAGTAGATAAGAGAGTTGAGTTGAAACAGAAGAGGGAAATGGAATCAAAAAATTAAATTCAATAATAAAATCAGTAAAATAAAATGAGGATAATTAAAATTTAGAACCGGTTGTGGAACATTTTTTTACATTATTTGTGTCACAAATAAATTTTAAACGCATTTTTTAAAAGTATTATGAAAAATCTTACTTTTTAAAACTTCTCTTTAGAGAAGTAAGAAAATAACTCAACGCAGTTGAACACATTTCGTTTTTTTTGTTTACGTCCAGTTTGAGAATTATTTGTATATATTTATTCAGCAGATGTTAGTCTTCGTATTGACTTTTGCCAGTAAAAAGACGACTTTTAAACAATCATGAACCTCTTAAATGAATTAAAATCCAAAGGATGGTTAGTACTTATGGTTCAATGGGTTTAATTCAATAATTTAATTTAGGAGTTAGCAGGTTCACTACTTATATTGAAAACGATTGGATTTTGTTTTTGTTATGGCAGATTAATAATTTATCTTCTTCTTGATTCATTTATTTATATACATGGTGGCTATAATTAAACTTCCCCTTTGAGATGGCTATTGAAAGAAAACTAGGGGACCAAATGTTCTTTAATTTGTCACAGATCAGAAGAGGTGATTGGGATTTATTTGCAATGAAAATAAATTTAGTTAGAAAATTCTCCACGAAAGGAAAATGCCAGTTTTTCATGCTGTCCAACGAAAGTACTAGGATTCAACTTTTATGCCCATTTAAAAATCTTGCCATTTATCAATTTTGCATAGATAGCTGAATAAATTGTTTCTTTCAAAAGAAGTTTTTAAACTCATGTCTTAGTGTTAAATCAAGGCTTCTAAGTCAAGAATTATAAATTTAGGGAAAGTGCATACATACTATATGTGATCCTGCATTTAAACAGAAAGTGTATACCAAAATGTAACGAAAGATTTCAAAATTTATTAGTCATTCATTAGAAAATTTTTGTTAAGGGGATAAAAGATGGTCGTAATTTTAAGGGTCTGGACTAATGGTAACTGCCTTTACTGGCTGCTGCATGGGGATTTTACAAATAAATACTAAACTATGGTCTTGGCTATATTAGCAGAAAGATTAACATGTAAATATTTATTTTATTTTCACTGAAACTTTAGAATAACCCTATCATTCCTGGGTACTTTTCCATTATACCGGCACAGGCGACAAAGTCGCCAAGAATGATGCAACCAACTCCAAACGGAATATCCCCGCTGGTAACCTTTAGCCTCTTTTTGTTTCGTTTTCACCTTTTTTTCCTGTGATTTGTTCTGCTGACTGTGCTGTCGCCAAAAAGTCTACTTGGCGAGATTTGCGCTGGTATAATGGAAAAGTACCCATTCCTGAATGTAAGAAAGAAGATAGTTGCATTTAAAAACTTTAACCTTACTTCTATATAAATACTTTTTATAAAATTTTTTAGGTACCTTACTGAAGAGGGTCTTGAAACTCTTAAAGAGGGTTTGGATAATGTTATATTGTCTGGAGTCATCCAAAAAGCCCTAAATGTAAGTCAATAATTGCGCATCTATGAGTTTCCTAATTTAGTGCAGCTCTGTTAACTATCCCTTTTAATGCAACAAAAATTATCACTTTTAATGTCAAAAATGCATAATCAATGACAACCATAAAAATTCGACAATACTTGAATATTTGACATTCAAAACTTATTGTTGTTTATTGGGACAGTTAATGGAACTAAACTGTTTATTTGGTAAGTTTTAAGAAATAAAAAAAACTTTTGAAAGCTAAAAATTGCATAAATTATTCTACTGCTTAGGAAAATAAAATTATTATCTACTCATGAGTAATGGAGGATTTACACCACTGCTGTAAAAGAGACATCAGCGATATTTTCGGCATATTTTAGTATCCGCTACTCACAAAAGATGGCGCTCGTCAATTGGTTTATTGGAATAACAATTCCCGTTTCTTCCGAAAATATCGCTGATGTCTCTTTTACAGCAGTGGTGTAAATCCTCCATAATCCATACTATATATTTATTTATAACAGTTACTGCAAATCATATATTATTTTGTTCAAAGTTTAAAAAAATAAGTGTTCCATTCTTAATGAATTTTTTGGCACATTTTAGACGGATTTACGAGATATTGGCAGCAATTTCTTTTCTGAAGATGTGAACAAGAGTAAGGAAGATTATGTAAGTGTATCTTATCTTACTTTGAGTTAGTTCTACATTTTGTTAAGCTATTTGAAATTGCTATTTTAACCAATATGAAATAGGGAAAAACTTACTAGCACAAATTAATAATGTTTATTATTGGTTATTTGTAAAAAAAGGTACTTTCGTATTATCCCGTCGACCGTTCAGTGGCCATCTAATTCAGCAATCATGGGCGTAGCCAGGGAGGGGCAGCTGCCCCCCCTAAGTCCTGAGTAATTTACTTTTGATTAAGTTAAAAACCAGTTTTTAGGGTCAAATTTTCAAAATTTTTCTGGGGGAGGGCCCCCAGGCCTCCCTTTAGTGTTAAAACTTTATTATTCTCTACTTTTTTATAATAAGTTCATTAAAATCAAAATTCTACAAAAAAAAATCTATGTCCAAATTTGGGTTTGGGGCCATCCATAAATTACGTGAGGTCAAAAAGGGGGGGAGGGGTTTGGAAAAATCTCACCAAATCTCACCAAGGGGGGAGGGGAGGTCGATTAAAATCTCATGTCAACTTTTTTAACTTAATTAGGTGCTATAAAGCAGGAAATGCAAACGAATAGGATAGAAAAAATTCTTAAAAGTTGTAGGTAAATCTCACGTGGGGAGGAGGGGGGTCAAGAAAAATCTCACTAAATCTCACCAAGGGGGGAGGGGGGGTCCAGATTTTGGAAAAAACACCTCACGTAATTTATGGATGGCCCCTTTACGTGTACCAAAAGGAAGGTTCGAAACCCTTTTCTTAGGGTCAAATTTCCAAACAACTTCAGGGGGAGGAAAAGCCAGGCCCCCCTTTAGTATTTAAACTTTATTATTCACACTTTTTTACAATAAGTTAATTAAAATCAAAATTCTACTTAAAAATGTTTGTCCAAATTTGGGTTTACGTGTACTAAAAAACAGTTTAAAACCCTGTTCAGAGGGTCAAATTTCCAAAAATTTTCTGGGGGGGGGACCCCCAGATCCCCTTGAAACTTGAACCTTTATAACTAAAAATCTTTTTCTATAAATTTTTCTTGGACGCAAAGTCTACCTAAAAAAGTGTTGAAAAACTACATTAAACCTATTAATATGGATAAAAGAGACCTCATTGTTTCCCCGCTACCCCACAAAACTTTTACATTAATTTCATTAAAGGTCAAAAACCCCTCTCGAAACAGTATTGTGGATACGACCCTCTCTCACAGGGCTTTAAAATTGTTCTCCACAAACATTAAAAAAGTCGACCCTGCTTGCCCCCCCCTAAGTGGAACCCTGGCTACGCCCATGTCAGCAATACAAATCATCAATGGGATTTGATAATGCTTTTGATTAAGCGGCACAGTCGACACGGTATAATACGTAAGAACCAAATGAATTTACTAAGAATATGAACAGAATTAGAAGTAAATCAAAAGTTATGACATTTTTTTAACCAGAAAGTGCAGCTAATAAATTTAGCATGTTGAAAATCGCCCTGGTTTTCCTTTTCAGATCAATGGTCCTGGGGTTGTTCAGATTCAAAAGGTGAAAAATGCTTCAGCCCCCAAGTATGAGTACAGTGCAGGGGCACCTCCAATACTCAGGCTGCTTTTGACTGACGGAAATTCTTACTTTAATTGCTTACAGTGGGGATATTGGAAATCCATTAAGTATGCTCTTAATGTTGTTAATCTACAGTTTTTACAACATGGTCCTTTCAACATATTTTTTGATCATTCAGATTATATTTCAATAATGTTAAATTTTATGGCCATATATCTTACTCGCAATAAAACATTTTATTGCTGAGTGACTAAATAAGTTAGACTCACGAGTTTTTCTAAGAAATGTGAAATATGCAAAAGATTATAGCCTGGATCCATGCTTATTTTGTAGAAACTCAATCTGATACAATGTAAAATCAAAAATGATTATTCTTGATTAGAGTTAATACAAACCATGTTACCTGGGGGACCTTTACTATAACAGCTGTAAAAATGTTAATCTCTTACTTATTGGCTTTAAATTGATAATTGTACAAATTTACTAGAAGATCTTCCACATTTTAGTCTCAAACTCTTGTTTTCATGTAGTGATAAAAATGTTAATGCAAATAACATTTGCTTTGAAAATAGTCTGCTAATCTTATTTGAAAAACTGCACTTTTTTTCCCAATTTATCTTAACCTGAATGAAAGTATTCCTCTTTTAAAAGGTTTGATTTACAGATGTGATGTTTTCACATCCACTTATATTTTTACTTACAGCATGGATACGCCACCTGGCACCAAACTCTATCTAAAGCCAGGGAAAATCGTCATGCAAAATAATTTCATGCTTTTAAGTGACCACCAGTTTTCAGTGCTGGGCGGAACAGTTGCTTCTATGGTTGAAAAATGGGAACTGTCAAAAGTAAGTCCTTTAATTGAAAAAACACAGAGGGTCTATTAATACTAAAAATTAAAGTTCGTTATAAGAACAAAGACTGAAACATGCAGTTTATGATACTTATCAAACCTGAAAATGTCTCAGAAGAGATTAAGTCCATTGTTTGTTAGACATAGATTTGAGTCTAAAATTTTTCTGATAGACAAGCTATTTTGAGCCTTTTCTTCCCTTACTTCATGTTGATTCTCAGCTGTATGTCTTAAACAGTCAAATATTACTTTTCAATACTTAGAACTTTATTCATTCGTTATTTTCATCATTAGTCTCAGCTTCTATATGCTCTTACAAAGTTAAGGACTCCTTTTGTAAAATAATTGAGGTTTTTTAATTGCAATGAGAAAAAAGGCATTTTTTTATCTTCTTGCTGGAGAAATCTTGTGCTGCCAAGAATCCAAATCTCAAATTCATGCTTAACTCAAACTTTTAGATTCATGTCCCATTTTTTTCTTAACCACCTGAGAGAATTTCTCTTTTTCCAGCGTTTAGCTTCCCATGTGCGGACCAAAGAAAATCTGGACAGCACTGGGCCTCCCCCCTGGATCCCTTTCGGTCAGCCTATTGTTGCCACTAAAGTAAAATCTGGTGAGTTTTACCGTGGACAGGTTACAGTACAATGTTTTCAGTATTGCACTTTAACATGAAGTTAAATAATCGAAACATCAGCTCATAATCTATTAATCTCTATCATGTATTGTTTTAATCTGAAAGAAAATTTTAATGCATAACAGTTTTGCAGAATTTATTATTTTCCAAAATATATATAAATAAATATTATTTCCTTAAAGATAAGCATTTTTTACACTCTCATTATTAATATCAGTGCTTACATGTCAAGCAGTTGATCTTTGTGTCAACATCAAAACTATTGCCAAAAATATGTGCTTTATATGAGTTTTGATTTTGTTTTTGGTTTGAATTAATTAACCGAAGCTTGAATATTATTTTGAAAATATGCTATGAACCTATTATTCCAAAAAAAAACTGTTAAGTGGTTAAGAAAACTGTTAGTCATTATTTTTATGCTTTGTTAAAGTAACGGGAAGAAATTTTTCCTCAGGCAACTTCAAAGCTCTAGAGCTGGACTCAAAAGAACAGAAAGAAGACGCAGTTTTCAAGCAACAAAGACTCGCCAACATCGCCGAAGTCGCAAAAGTCAAAGAAGGGAAACAGAAAGTGTTTGGTGGTGGCAAAGATATAGTAAGTAATTTTTATTTTTAAAGTCATAAATAGTATTTCAAATACAAATACAAATTAAGTCGACCAACTACAGGCTTAAGCCCAGCAAGGTTGGTCCAGTCTTTTTAACAAAATATAACTTGAAACTAATGTTATTCCCATTTTGTGTTTTTTTGTACAAGGAAGTTAGTCTACATTATATTTTATGGAGGTTATTTTTTTCTACCTCTATTTTGCCCTATAATTAGGTTTAAGAATACTGGAATCATTATGCCACTGAAATTGAGTAAAACTAAATGTTCTTTTAGCATAATATGATGTTAGTTTATAGAATTTTATTCACCGGTTGATGAAGATTCATGTGTAGTACAAAAACTAAAACTTTGTTATAAATGCATTTGATGCAACTTGATTGATTCCTATTTTGGTATTTAGAAGCTTTAAGCACTGGTACAGAGTAGAATTTTCATTATTTTTAATAATTGTAATTATAAAAATGATGTCTATTCTTGTAAAATTCATGTGCTTATAAATACCTTATTAGTTGGAAACTCAAGAAATTAAAGAAGTGAATAAAAATCAATTGATAAGATATACTAAGCATCTATATACAATATACTCATCTAAATACAATGAAGCTTTATGGATTTGAATAGGGGATCATCCAGGTTTTTCCGGCCGGGGCCTGTTTTAAAAATTGTCTGAAAAGTTAAAGGGAATTTTGTGAAAATGAAGGCTTGTAGATAGCACAACCACAGCATTTGTAACTTTTACAATGGGCCTAAAATCTTGCAAATTCCATTCTAAAATGATAGAAACACACTTTAAAAACAATTTTTGGTACTTACGTATTATACCATCGACTGTTCGGCAGTTGTTAAATTCAGCCATACAACAGTCAGTAGACTTCAAAAACATTTTCAAATTCAGCGGTACCCTTGACAGGATAATACGCGAGAACCCACTTTTGATCATTGGACTTTTGTGAACCATCCTTAAAAGGACTTGTTTTTTTTCTGTAGACGAACCCTGTCCAAATTGGCATAATAAAACTTTCACTTTTCAGAAACAAGCCAACAACAACAAACCAGAATCCAACTCCGTTCCCCCCTCCAACGATTCCTCCGGATACGGCAGACCCCAACAACAGCGCAACTACGACCCAGACTTCCGGCGCAGGAAAGACGACGAAAGGAACGCCAACAGGAACGAGCGGAACTTCTACCCCCAAGACGGTCACCGAAACCCCCCCTCGTTCAACAACGAAAACTCTAGTCAGGGATATTCCAATGACCGACGGGCCGATCCCAGGAACAAGTACAACAACAACAACAAAACCCAAGGGAGCTACCAGAACCATCAGAGGACTTCCGACAACACTTTTAGAGAGCATTTCGACCAGGCCAATTCCAACAGGAGGTATCAGTCATACATGTGATTCTTCCGCCAATTGGCAGAAATCCGCCAATTTCCTCAGCAAAATTGAAATCCAACAATTCGATTTGCATAACTGAAATTCCACTTTCTTATTTTCCAATCGTTTTATACTGAAAACTCTCTGCTATGTGGCCTAGCACTAAATTTTAAGAAAAATAAAAAAAATTAAAAATGTCGAAGTCATACGAAAATTAGTTAAGATTTAAGCTAAAAAATATGAATCTTGCTCTAGCATATCGAATCCTAGATCTAGGGCTATACCCTGTCTTGGAAAAGGCCTAGATCTCGGGAAGTAAAAGCCTACTTAAAATGAAGAAAAATTTAGGTGGCATCAAATTTTTTTTTTTATTTTCCACCAATTTTTTGTCTGTGCAGTGGCGGATCCAGGATTTGGTTTTGGGGGGGCTAAGAATTTTCATAATCCAATTGAATCTTCTTGTTAATGGTAATACGGAAAAGGTAGTGAATTACCCTACTGAAACCACTCAAAGGGGGGTTTGGGGGTCGTCCCCCAGAAAATTTTTGGAAATTTAAGTCAAAACCCCACTTTTTCAACTCGTTTTGGTACGCCTCATCCGAATTTCGGATATAGATTTTTTGCGTTTTGACAAACTTAGTATAATATTAGACGTTTTGGGGG
Source organism: Tetragnatha versicolor (assembly GCA_024610705.1). Taxonomy (NCBI): domain Eukaryota; kingdom Metazoa; phylum Arthropoda; class Arachnida; order Araneae; family Tetragnathidae; genus Tetragnatha; species Tetragnatha versicolor. The sequence continues at coordinate 1,742,678 of JANDEH010000040.1, read as the reverse complement.
GAGCTTCAGCGCGAAAGCCCCCCCCGTAGATCCGCCACTGTGTCTGTGTAATCACATGTATGTAAATTACTTCATTATTTATAAGAATTTCAATTGCAGAATGGTCTTTCAGTGATTTTATATCGAAAATTGTCTTAAAAATCCGCAAAAGAGTACCTAGAAAATGAAAACTGATTGTGAAATATCGTTGTGTCTGTTTACGTTCGAAATTCCCAATATTCCCCTAAAATTCCCGCCTCCCAAATAATGAGGGAATTTTACATCTCTAGGTATCAGAAAGGACAGCAGCACTTTGGAGACAACCCACGAGCCTCGAATGCAGACAGGTACGATAGGAGGTCCAATGACGTGGAGGACGTTTCTCAAAGAACCTCCCAGATAAAGTTTCACGGGTACGACACTCAGCACGATGTCAAGAGCGTTCCCACGAAGCCGTTCATCAAGCCTGGTGCAGAGGTTATGGCGAAGTATTGGGAGGATAATAAGGTATGTGTTTTTGTTTCAGATTAAAGTGTTGCGTCGAAAGAAAATGAACGGTTTTTTCGTGGATCGTACTGGAGTTAAGGAAAAGGAAAATTTAGCATTTTTTAAGGGTTTGGGGCCGTTCAAATATTACGTAAGCCATACTTGCCAACTCTCCGGATTTTGGCGGGAGACTCCCGATTTTCCCTCTTTCTCCCACCCTCCGGATTTTTTCTGAAATTCTCCCGCTTTTCGAATAATCTTGCGTTTTATAACACAAATAATGGATTTCACACTTTTTGTGCCAAAAAGGATTGACAATTTCTGTAAGAACTTGTTCTCCATGAAGGGGGCTCTGTGGTGAGCTACCAATCCATCATCGGCAACGGGGGCTGCATATACACTTGCGCTAGGCCCACACTTTGGATACAACCCCCGACTTCAATCCATCGCAAAATACGAAGATCGTGCCTGTATGGAATCGGAAAACCTAATTATGATAAAAAAAGGAAAGAAATTAGGATCTTAGCTTATTATCTTTTGGCTAGTTTCTTTTTTGGTTCTTGTGCAGGCAGAATTTGTCAAACCCTTTTTAAGTTTGTTTCTCCAGTTTTGGTAAATGGCTTTAATCATTCTTATTTAAGTTTTCAAAATTGAGGGTATTGGTTCTACAATCTACAGTATTTAGCAAGTTAAGATTTTTTCCCCAATTCACTTGAATTTTCAAGTTATAGAAATTCAATTATTTAAATTGGTTTCTGAAAGCCTTTCAAGGTATTAAGAATTAAACATCAATAAAAATTTCTCCTGATTTTTGACTCTGAGAGGTTGGCAAGTCTGCGTAAGCACTTTTTTGGTCATTTTTAACCCAAAATTTTGACATCCCTTTTAGTAAGTACTGTTGTTTTTCTCCTTGAAAATTAGGTGACTCATACACAAGGAGCTGTCCTTTTTGGGTGTAACCTTAAGGGTTCAAAAATGAGTCGAAACACTACTTTTCGGGGTTAAAATTTCAAAATGTTTGTTGGTCCATCCCCAGAAAAAAGTGCTTACGTCAGATTTCCTAATTCAATTTTTTGTTAAATTTATTTTTGGTTCAGTTTTGAAATTATTTATGCAAGAAACAAGAGATTTTTTAAAATGCAGTATCTTACAGAAGCATCACTCATATCCCCCCTTGTCAGGAAAATTAAGCAAAGAGCAAACCCCCCTTTGGTGTTTACGTAATATTTGAACGGCCCCTTTTTGAGATGTTTTAAGGACCTTCTTGAACACATTGAAAACTGCCAATGAAACGTTTTTAATGAGTTTTCAACAATAAACAACGTGCAATCGGTGTGATAGCAATTTTAAGTTGTAGGGGATTGGATTCATTTGCTTGCACAAGAAAATTTCAGTTTCAACCTACAACTGATCACTTTTTAATGACTCACGTTATGAGAAAAAACCTAGAACCTTATTAAAAAAATTAAGTACTTTTTAAGCACTTCATAAGGGAAAAGTTCAAAATTCAAAGATAGAAAGAAAAAATTCAAAGTTTAACTTTTTGAGATTTAAAAAACAAATTGCAATACAGAGGGTTCTATTGAGAAGTTTTGAAAACTGAGACTTCTTTTTTTGTTTCAGTTCTATCGAGCCACAGTCCATGCTGTTGGAAAAGAAGGCCGGACGTGCGTGGTCCACTTCATGGAATACGGGAACTACGAGGAGGTGTTGATAGACGACGTGCAGCAATTGCAACAACAACAACAACAGAAAACCTCCAACAACTTCAAACAAGATTGGGTGAGTCTCTTCTAATATTTGTCATCACTCACCAAAAATTGAACTTTTTAGTGAAAAACATTTTACCAAGGCTAGTGTAAATTAGCATTCGTATGTCTCCTGAAATTTGAATCAGGGTTTTCAAAAACCTGGTTCTTTTGGAAAAAACCCTAGTAGGTTGGGTTTTTTCAATAAAACCCTTAAAAAAACTCAGATAAAACTGGGTTTTTTTCTTAAAAAGTGTGGGTTTTTTCAAAGTTAAGTGGTTTTCTTTTATATAGAGAGTGGCTTTTTTCAAATTTTAGTGAGTTCTTTCTATGTTAAATGTGTTTTGTATCAAAATAATGTCAGCTTTTCCATAGTTAAGAGTGTTTTTTCAAAGTTAATCAGTTTCCTTATAAATTAATGTTTTTACTTTTATTTTAAAGTGTTCATTTATCGATGCTATGAGATAGAATGTAAAAAAAGCTTTGGAGTAATTTGTTTTCTCCTTAATTATTTTATAACTAGTTTGAACTTAAAAGGTCTTAAATTTTGAAACAATCCATTCAATAATGAAAAAAACCCACTTAAATTTTAAAAATATCCTAAGCTTTGAAAAAAAACACATTCAATATTGAAAGAGATCTATTTAACTTAAAAAAAAACATTGACATTTAAAAAAAATCCTTCTTAATTTTTTATTGAGTTTAAACTTTGAACTTTAAGCGTCAGTTTCCAATTTTATTAAACTGGGACAAAATTTATTGAGCTTAGAGTAATTTATCTATATTTACATAAATGCTCTTAACTCTTTATTTACCAAATTATTTTCGGCGCAAGTTTAGAACTGCTGATGCGCCAAGTTTTTAGCGATAAAAATCACTTTATAGTTACCCAACTAATATTAAGTGAATTATGTGGCTTCTAAATATGGTGCCAAAATTCGACAACCATCACCGGTTCTAAAATTGTGCCAGTGGTACTTACAAGTACCGTCGGTAAATAAAGGGTTAAGTAAGAAATAAGCATGTATAAGAACATTAAGTGTTGTCAAATTTTACTTACTATTAAAAAACAAAAACAGCTATCTATTTGCTGCAGTTGACTGCAAAGTGGCACCCTTGTATTTATATTTGTTAGAAAACCTATGCTTTTTTGTTATTCCATTGCTCATCTTCAATCTCTTTCATTTCTAGTCTGTTGGACCTCTCAATTTCCAGCCGAGTCACTGGGAAACCTACGACAGAAACCAGGACTTCCCGCCAATTTCGAATTTCCAGGACTCCAACTCCCACAAGTCTTTCGGGAATCACCAGGATCGCCACCGATCCTCTCGGCAGGATTTCAGACCCTCGGCCAAACTGTACCAGCCGCCTCGCCAGCGTCAACCTTGAAAAGTTTTCGGACACGTGCTTTACGGGATGAAGTTTTCAAAAAACTTTCTCGAGACATTGTCGAGGATTAATGTCGTTCTTATGTAAATAATTTCTTGTTTAGTCAAAAATAGATTTTTTTTCTGGACACAATTCAGGGTGGCTACAGAAACTGAGAAAACAAATTATCTGACTTTTCCCCTGATTTCTACGACTAAACTTACAGCTTTTCGCTGACTCTTAGGAGAACTGATTTTAGTAATTTTCTGGCTCTCTCTCCGTATTTAGAACTATTATGTGCTTACAATATAGTTTTTCAAAAAAAATCACTACTTGTTATTTAAAATGACTGAGTTATGCTTAAGTCAAAGCATAGTATGGGATGCAGAATATGTTTATCATTGAGCTAGGAAAAGTAAAAAAATATTTACAAGGTTTCAGAAGATGAAAAATTGTAGCACAAAATGATCTAATAGGGAAATTTCTCTGATTTTAACATATTTTTAAGAATTTCCCCGATTTCCAGGTTTTGTAGCCACCCTGCCATTACAGTAGAACTCCAGCTATCCGAATAAGTTGAGACAGGATGATTAGATTTTTTCTAAAGAAAAAAACTTTTATAGGGTTCTTAGCCAATCGTTACTTGCTTTCAAAGATAAACAACCAAGCATCTAAACTAAGATCATAACTTTTCCACAAAGAATCAGACCTTAAATTGGGTGTCCCTAAAGCATTTCTCCAAAAACCACTTAAAAAAGGATCTTCGATATAGATAGTTTCATAACTTCTAGGGGAGGTAGGGTACATCAAATCGAACAAGAATTGGTATAGGTTAGGGGGTCGCAAGTGCGGTTAAAGGGGTCAAAATTAGCAAAAAAATCCTCACATATCTGGCCAGCCAAAAAGAACAATTGTTCGATTCCGGAATTTATTACATTCAACCAATTCAAACTTTTCATGTAAAAATGAGATTTAAGTGTTTATTCTAATTAAAAACGGACAAATAAATGAATCGGGCATGCGTTGTAGGTAGATTAAAGTTACAATTGTCCCTTTTCCAGACTCTAGTTCCATGCACCATATAACTCCAAACAACAATATTCTAGTTAGTAATAAAATGTATTACTTTGTATTACAGTCTATCAACCTGGCAACACATGCCTGTTTCATTTATTGGTCTGTTTTTGATTAGAATAAACACTTTAATCTCATTTTTAAATGAAAAATTTGAATTGGTTGAATGTAATAAATGCCGGAATCGAACAATTGTATCCCTTTCTGCCCAGATATGAGGTTTTTTTTGCCAATTTTGACCCCTTTAACCTCACTTGCGACCCCCTAACCTATTCCAATTCTTGTTTGTCTTGATGTACCCTACCTCCCCTAGAAGTTATGAAACACCCTGTATTAGTTTGTTGCTGCCATCATTGATTTGCTTAAAGAACTTCCGTTTCCATTTCGTACGAAGTTTGAAAGTGGAGGTCTGAATTCTGAAAGAGATTTGGATAACTGGAGTTCCACTGTATTGGGTTTTTTCTTGCAGATTTACATCGGCATATTTTATTTGTTTTCAGTATAATGGCTAATTTAATTTATATGATGTAGAAAGCAATATTTGCACATGCTGCCATTCCCCGAAAATTTCTGGAAATAAAATGTTTAAATGATCTTTCTTTTAGTTTTATGGGTTTAAAGAGAAACCAATGTCTTTTCAGGATGCACATCTTTGGTTATACACTGTTCATTTAGAATAAGCGGCTGAGGCGTAATGTATTAGAAGCAGTTACTATTGTAATTATCATGGAAAACTTTCATATGTGCGATGGCAAGGCAGCCTAAACAGAAGTAGTTAAAATACTGTAAAAGAATAAGGAAGTTGCATGCGTCAGATTTTCAAAACCAAACAAGTGTTTCGTATGGTTTTTTGTATGGTAAAATGAAATATCTAGTCAATTTTTCAAAAAAATGTACAGGTAATTAAATATTTTAATTTAAAAGTCGAGAAAAAAACACGTGACTGAAAACGTTTATTGTTTAAACTATAAGATGACGTCAACAATAGTACCATCAACTTCATTGCTTTACAACAATGTTTAGTATAAGATGACGTCACATCCAAACTCTTGGCGTTTTCGCGCGCTTTTAAAAAGGGGATTTTTGTTAATTTTTTTGACAATCAAAAAATTTCTCGATCGGCCTCAAATTTTGGGTAGTTGCTTATTTTTGCAAGAAGAATCGATTAAAAAAATATAAAAATCGTGCAACTTCCTCATTGGTCACTGAGGTTGCGTGATGAGTGTTTTTATGTACCGCCTATTCTAAATGAACAGACTATAGCATAACTATTATGGATTGGTTAGTTTTAATTCACATGCAATTAAGGGGCACTTTTAGCTTTAACATTTTACCAGCATACTAAACACACACAAAAGTAATCCTTAAATATTTTTCACTTGTATGTTATTCAGGACTTAAATAGCACCAGAGCTCCTGTACTTTTGGGTTTCCAGTAAATATTTACATTTTTTAAGTTATAATTTGACTTCACCTTACATGGAAATAGATTTAATAGGTAGTACAAAATGTCCCTATTAAGCAGAATGCTGAAATAGTAGCACTCCTGTACTTCTTTGGTTAGAATTTAATCCCCCTGGTGATATTATAAAGCTAATATGCAAGTGTTAATAAGCAGAAATCAAAGGATAAGATGACAATAAAATGACACAAATTTATTTCATGCCAGCATAGATCTTGTGAGTCACATGCCTTCCACAATCTCACTCAAAATTTGTAGAAGATTGGGTTCAATTCCAATACAACTGTCTCATTAAATGGAGGGCTCAGAATTAAAATGGACCAAGTCCACTTTTTGTCATTTTTGAGTTAGCAACGCTATAAACATGCACCTACTATGTAAAATTTCAGTGCAATAATGAACCAAGTCCCAGTTCTGATAATAACCGCTTGGCAGCAGCAAGTTGTTCTATTGTGTTAACATGTAATTTTCCTATGAAGCTTTAACTTTAAACGTCTGTAGCTCAAAAGTAGCTGAAGTGGACTTGGTTCACTTCTATTCTGAACCCTCCAAATATAGCCAAGCTGGTTTAGATGCCAAACATTTTTGGTCTTCATTGATTTAACTTTATATTTCTATCAGTTAGTTTGCAACTTTTGGCTAATTTTTAACGCACAAAGCAGCTTTGCGATATTTAACAGGACAGTTAACAGAATTGAGCGTAAGACCAGGGATCAATCCAGGTTTTATGTTTTGGGTCCCATTTTTGTGAGAAAAAAATAAAATATTTTTGTAAAAAAAGAAATTGTTCTTGAGAAAAATTGAAGCGGTTAATAGCTATCAGATCAATGGGAAAGTAGTAAAAATTGACTAACAAACCATGTAAAATTCTAATATTTTGTGCAAATAATCATTAAAGCTAATTTAAATTTTACGGAGGTACAAAAGGGCCCCAATTTTTGACTGGATTGACCCTTGAAATGAAATATGAATAATCTCCACAACATGGATGAAAAGATGATTATAAATATAATGAGCATCAATCGAGTACAAAAATAAATTATCTTGTAAAAATTGTAAATTTCTTCATAATTTACAGGGGTGCAGATTACTCAGTAAATATTAGGGTCCAATATTTACTGAGATCACAATTTGCTTTGTTCAATTTCCTAAAAAATATCCCCATGTTTTCTTCTTGTTTTAAACCCGAATGCCATTTTTAGTGAAAATCACCATTTTTGCTACAAATATGTTTCTCCTGCATTACAATTAAAATTCAAGGAAACCCCAACTTTCATGTAGTATTTACTAAAAGGAAACCCATCTTTTCGGCATGAAGTTTTCTGCCGTTCATCTGTAGTTTTCACTTGATTTCATCTGTAGAATTTGGAGCGTATGATATTGTCTCCAAGAACAACTCGGATTTGTTGAGTTTTTCATTGTAAACTTAGGGGTCGTTCAAATATTATGTAAGCACCTAAGAGGGGAGGGGGTTGCTCTTTGCTTATTTTTCCTGACAAGGGGGGAGGGGTGATTAAGATACTGTGTTTATGAATATCTCGTTTCTTCCATAAATAATTTCAAAACTGAACCAAAAATGTTTTTAAAAAAATTGAATTAGGAAAATGGGACGCAAGCACTTTTTTCTGGGGGTGGACACTCAAAACATTTTGAAATTTTAACCCCGAAAAGTAGTGTCTCGACTCATTTTTGAACTCTTAGGGTTACACCCAAAAAGCTCCTTGTTAGTCACCTAATTTTCAAGGAGAAAAAAATCAGTACCTACTAAAAGTGATGTCAAAATTGGGGGGGTCTAGCTGTTTCTTACATAATTATGATGGGGGTTTGAGGTTTGCTTATCTTTGCTGACAAGGGGGGAGGGGGTTAAGAATGACCAAAAAAGTGCTTACATAATATTTGAACGTCCCCTTAGGTAAAAATTTCCCTCAAACATCGTCATTCGGGCACATTCTGCACCCCTGGTAGTTAATTTTGAGGGATTCTCTCGCTTGGCTCATCTCAGCTTCTCCTTACTCCTCCGTTGCTGCATCAAGAAGCCAAAGTCGGTGAAAAGCAGGGTCCCCGCAAACACCAGTCCGGTACCTACCCAGTGGATGGGCGAGAACGCGTTTTTGAAATAGACGACGGAGAAGAGCAGCGAGAGGAACTTCCTCACCGTGATGATGAGGGTAACGCTCAGCGACGAGTACCGCGAGGAAATCGTGAACACGGACCTCACGCAACAGTATCTGACAGACGGTATAGGAAATGTAGCTGCTTTTATGGAACATCAGGTTAAGCATTCAGATAGGTATACAGAGAGGTAAATACTACAGGGTAATCTGAAAGTACGAGGACAAACTTTGCTGGGGGTAGAGGGGACCTATACTCTGTTTCACCTTAACTTGTCAGCACTGGGAAAGGCAGAGAATGTACCAATCCGCCCAAAAAAATAGTTCAAGGTTGTATTGCAATTTAAAATAAAGAATATGCAGATACGTTTGTAAAACTGTGTCATACATTATAGTTTATTGGGATTTTTATCACATAACTTAATTTAATCATGCGTTAAAAGTCTTTAAATCCAAGCGAATGAATATAGTCCGTAGGGTAGAGCCGGGTAGGCTATTCCGGCTGGGAACCGGTTTCCTGGCTGTAATTCGGTCGCTGTAGCCTTTTCTCCACTGACAAGTTAAGGTGAGACAGAGTATAGACACAGGGTTCGTACTGTCAAGGTGAAAAGCTGCTTTCCAGCGGTTATGAACTCACGTGTTGTTATTTAGCATGTTTCCCAGTCTTTTAGACCCAATGAGAGGGTTGCAATTTAAAAGAAATCCGATATTGAGACTTCTCATTGGCTCGGAAGGACTGGGAAACAAGCTAGTTAAGTACTTCTCAAGAACTTAAAGTTCAACTATGCCTTTTACAGATAGCTCCTCAAATATGGTAAGCCTTAACAGGAGCCATTAAAAATGTTAATGTTGTGATTGTTCAGCATCCTGTTTATCAGCTTTTAAATTGTACTATGATGTAAAACTGACCACACAAGGTAAATTTAAATTATAACATATGAAAATAACTTTGGGTAAACTTTCCTAGAACTATGACAATGAGGGAAGTTAGCTATAAATTTTTAGAACTATAATAATTTCATTAAAAAGTTTTTAATCATCATTACAATAAATTAAGTGGTTATATTAACCTAATATGCATACAATATTGTTGTTATAAGTATTGCACAATATTATATTGTCCCATTTCAAATAAACTATAGGTAAAATATAAGCATTGAAAACTAATAATAGACATCCGTAATTCAAAATAGTTTGAAACTACATCAAATTAAGTATTTTAAAGTTTTAATACAAATCTAAAATGAGATAAAGTTTAGAATAACTAAAATCTGGTGACACAAGTAAAAATAAGCACTTCAAAAAGGATACTGTGTTATGACGTTCCCCAGCAGACACAGCCATAATTTAGGAATGTCAAAGGATGAAAAAATTTGTATGTTTGCTGTGAATAAAAAAAAATATAATATAATCATCATTCTGACAGATCACAATCTCAACCTGTAAAGGATAATCAGGTATAATGGGCAATACCACTATTTATTTTTTTATTTGATAGAGGTACCGTAGAGCGGAATATACGCGAAACTTTTTTTTAATTACGATGATTATTTATTTTTTTATGTAATTTCAAAGTTCGACTTTAATAAAGGGCGTTAAATCGTCCAATTTCCCAATGTGACGTAATTTTACCCTATACATTGATTTTAAACAATGCTTTAAATTGTTTAAACAAATCAAAATCATTGTGTTGGGTTTCTCGTTAAAGTCTGTATGAATCACTTGTGACGTACTTCTATCCTAAACAAAGACAAAGGGCTTGGCGATTTTAATTTTAAATATGTAATTAACTAAATTTTTTTGAAACTTTTCATGTGGATTTTTGGATTTAGATCTATTTCCTTTACTGGAAAAATGCATTTTTTTCTGTTTTCAAAAAATGATGGTATTGCCCATTGAAAGGATTAATGTGATTTTGATCTTGAGTTAAAAATTTTAAATTCTCCTCAATATTTTCCTATATTGGCAATATGAAAATATCCATAATATCTTATATACATTTTTGTATATGTTACGGGCAAAGTGATTAATTGGGCATTATTAATATTGCCCAGGCAATGTGATAAATTCAACGAAATTTATGAATGAAATTTATCACTTTGCCCACTTCCACTCAGGGCATTATTAATAACGCCCTATTAATCACTTTGCCCATAACATATATACCAAAGGGAAATTTCTTTGAAATTTTCTACAACTTTTGGTAAAGGCTTGTTTTTATCAAGTCTTAGCTATTTAAGACTTGATTCAGTTCAAAAATATGATTTTGGTCAAGTAAACCACAACAAAAAAAATAAGATATATTTTTAATTAATTAAAAGCTATAAAACACAAAAAAAAATTAACACACCTGATTTTGAGAGCACAGGTATAAACTGCAAAATATCAGACGATAGCATTGCAAAAGCAGGCAAAGGAAGTGCATGCTGAAAAAAAGTTAATGCCTTAATTATAGAGTTAATGACTTAGCTTATATGAGCATATACTTAGTCATATGAGCTTAGCTTATATGACTAAAGTAACAGTAAACCACAACAGTAATTACAAAAATATTGCATTGGTCATACCTATTTTGAAAACATGAAATTAAAGATAATATATCTGTAAACTTCACACACTCCAAAACAGCATAAATTACAGTAGAATCTCTCCAGACAGAACCAAAACTCTGGCAAGTAATTCCCATGAAAGGCTTATACTTTTGAGTAGTCAGTACGCGGATTGCTAAAATATCCTCACAATACAAAAAACGTGGCTTTTTTATCGCAGTTTTAAGTCTTAAAAAATAACGCACTTTCCTTTTGAGATTGACTAACTACTTTTGAGGGAACAAAAATGACAATCATGGGAATCTGATCGAAATGCCAGCTAAAATACTCATCCCAGAACCTGTGCTGCTTTTACCCAGGAAGAGTAAAACTGAAAGAGTGCTTCTGCAAAGTATTATCAATATATTCGTAAGGATGGTTATTACATTGTATGGTATGGATTACATTAAAAAAAACGTTTCTTCAAGGTCTGGGAATATTATATTGCAATGATATAGGGGATTGGTGAGGCCTTATCTGGAATATGCTGTTCAATTTTGGTCTCCAGACTTGAAAAAAGATATTGATTCAATTGAAAGGGTTCAGCATATGGCGACCAAACTGGTCAAGGGTATATCCAGTTTAAGTTATGAGGAACGATTAAGTAAGTTAAATATGTTTACTCTGGAGGAAAGAAAGATTAGAGGGGATTTCATTCAACTTTTCAAAATGATAAAACAAGGGGACACAGAGGGACTAGAATGAAGGGTCACAGATTTGAATTGAACAAGGCAAATTTTAATCGGGATTGTAGGAAGTATTTTTTTAACAGGGTAGTGAACAGATGGAATGGGTCACTTGAAACGATTATCAACTCAAGTGGGGTAAACGAATTCAAGAATAAAATTGACAGATACTTGGAATCGGGTGGTTTGAGTTAAATGGACCGGACCAACCTTGTTGGGCGCTTGCCTGTAGTTGGTCGACTTAATTTGTATTTATGTAATTTTAAAGTTGGTGGGACTTGTAAGTATCGCCAGAAGATAAATGGAATAAGTAAAACTAAGGAGTTATTTATTAAGGACTTATAAGGACTAGGCGAACACTGATTAAACAGAAAAGCTTACTTACAGAATAAAACAAGGCTTCTCGGGGATGCTTTCCATATTTCGAGAATAAGGTCTCTTGATAGATACCCAGCATAGCAGATAACACAAGAGAAAAAGAAAGCAATAAAATACCTGAAAAGGAAATAACATTTAGACAGCAAAAACTAATGATGAGATTTATCAATGATTAAAATAAAGTTAATGTGAAATTCAGACAAACCAATGAAAGTTGATCCCTTTCCGTCGTCAGATTCTGTTCCGTTGCTCTGTAAAATATTAAAGGGTGAGATTTAAGCCTGATTGAATTTTCAATAATAGACAATACCCACTCTTTATAACAGAAAAAAAAATGGTCCTAAATTCAAAAATCAACTTGAAATTTTTTTTAAAAAATTCAGTTAAATCAATATTTTAAAATTAAAATTGGTAATCCCTTTGCACTTGTTTCAGATTGAATGATTGCAGATCTGTTTCTGCCTTACTTTAAAGTGAAATTCGACAATCACTTTGAAACCTAAACCATTGTCAAAACAACTCACTAAATTTGGAAATCTGTGAACTCATGGACGAGCTGTAGCTCCTTTGGGATGTATATGAAATAGTCTTTTTTCTTTTCTTTTAGTTCTGTGTAAACGTTTTTGAATCTATGTTTTTTAAATTTCGTAAATTTTTTGCTTTTGTTAATAAATTGATTGATTATTTAAAACAAATGTTTTGGATTGAATGTCATCACATACTGTTTTAGCGCTCTTTTAAAAAGAAATCAAATTTAAAAATAAATAAGCATCATAATTTTTTAAAAATTTGCGCATATATTCCTCTCTTGATTACCTCTATCCAATAAAAAGTAAAATAAAAATACTAGAATTACAGATTCTGTCAGACAATAGAAATAAATAAAATACCTCGGTTTGAGAAGCAATAGTTGCTAGAAAAATTCCTATGGATACCATCAGTACAGAAATGTATTTTATAATGGTATATCTAAAAAAAGATGGTGGTATCACATTAATAAACACATGTAATAATAAAACTTAAAAATAAGTCAGAATATAAAAGTATATATAGTAGGTCAATACTTATCAGTCATACATAAGAAAAAAATTTTAGAGAATGAAAAAATGACAAGACCAACCTTTTTTTGAGAATCAACATTCCTAACAACATGCTAGTTACCAATGAGCCCTGAAAAAGTATGTAAAAATTAAATGAGAATCCTAAATTTTATCATTAAACTAAGAGTACATATATTGATGGAATAAATAAGATATTTATAAAATGAGCAATAACACACTAAGTCCCTTCAAAATAATAACAAAATAATAACTAAAAAAAGTCTATAACTTTCAAAATAAAGCCTTTAATTTTTTTGTAATAAAAAATATAACTAGACAACCTTTAAAGTGGACCTAGAAAAAGTGCCTGAACCTATGAACCTGTTTGAGGGAAGCCCCTGCCAGCTCCATAGGAGCAATACATAAGGTTTGGGGAAATTTTATTATGTTCGGGGGAAGGTTACAAGTTTTTCCAGGTCCACTTTAAAGTGTATATAGAAAAAGAATACAAACCGATTTAAAAATCATGTGTAGAGGCATTGGTATGTTGAAGTTCAAAGCCCAATTGTTCGAAACACTCACAGCAAAAAACATAACTACTAAAACAACATAGTTTCTGTAATAAAGGGAGAGAAATTAAATAGCTGACCAAAATGGTTAGAATTAATACAAGAATTTCTAAAATTCTATAAACATTTACAAAGAAATTGCCCAAATCTTCTAAATCACAACAACCATTTTTTTAATAAGTATGAAATTCTAAATAAATTCTATTATTATTATTTTTTTTAAACAATGTCAACTTTAGAAACAGAATCTTAAATTAATTATCTATAAAAGTAATAATTCAGGACACAGCTTCAATAAGAGTCCTCCATGTTTACCCACAGCTCAAATGATGACCCACAACCATATAGTTCTAACTATTAATGAATCATTATATTGGATCCTAAGATAAAAATATTAAGTAGAGTATTATTTAAGAATTTAATAATGATGATATTAGGGGAGACCGGGCAGGGATGGGACACCTTCAATAAATCTTATAATTAAAAACAAAATTAATTTTTGAGTGTTTCACCAGGTAAAGCCACCATAGCTTCATACTTGTTGCCGTTTACTATTTTAGTTGCAAGCTCCTACAAGTTTCTGAATGAAAAAGATGGTTTCACTAAAAGTAACTAAGTATTACACCTTTTAAAGTGAATTTTAAATTTCATTCTTAATTGCTTTCTTAATAGTTTATATTGTTTTCTGAAATAATTAATGAATTCTTTATGAATAAATGAATGAGTTAAGCCTAAAAGCCACAGTTCTTTTGTAAGAACCTATTTTTTTAAAATGTTGCCATCGGGGTGGGATAGACATGCCCATTTCACCTCAACAAGCTATTGCACTTAATTGCATTCAATTCTTTAGATACCTTTGTTAAGGAACTGTTTAGTACATCTAGAAAGAAATTGGGGCCGAAAACAGCCCCTTCACAAAATTCCGATCCTCAAAAACAGCCCTTTCACAAAATTCCGGTTCCCAAAAACGGACTTTAATCAAGCTATATGCACTGGCTAAGTGTAATTTTATTAAGAAAAATAATATATTTACAGAAATATAGGACCTTATTTTAGAATGAAAAATTATTTTTACAAAATTCAATTCTGTTTTTCACAAAATTCAATTCCGTTTTTCACAAAATTCCCAAAAACGGCCCCTGGCAAAAAAATCCTGGATGCACACCTGCATATATTTGAAAATTAATCATACATTTTAATTTTTAAAGTTACTTTAATTCGTTTATAAATCTCAAGTTTTGTTTGCTATCACATTGGTTATATTTTTTAAACATGTTAAAGTGTTTCAAGATGTTATTTTTAAAATTTCAAATTTATACAAGAAAAAATAAATTTTTAACACACTTTCTTGTAAAAAATGTCTCACCCCTCCCCAGTCTCCCCTAATGGTTAAATGGTTGTCAGTCATCATTTGAGCTTTGGATAAACATGGCAGTTGGAGGACTCTTATTGAAGCTGCATCTAATTCAGAATTTAAGTCAGTTCATTAGTAATCACATTGCTGTGTTGATTCACTAGTCTTTTCCCCAACATACCTATTAAGTTTTTACATAATTACTAACTAAATTCTCTTGATCAGGATAAAGTATAAATTTGTCCCATGTATCAAATCCCCCAAAAGTGGCTCTGTTAGAACAGAGGCTAAATACAATACTCACTTTATTGGAACAACAGGCCTAACAGTTCCAAATTTTGAAGTAAAAATAAAACCTTCAATTGCAATGAAAAGAAATTGTGAAAACGTGATAAGGTTTGCACATCCAGGCACCTCTCTGAAAAATATTTGTAATGTCATTAAAATATAAAAAATAGCAAAATTTCTATATTATAGTTTATAATTTGAATAAAACATTTGAAACTTAAACAAAACGACAGATGAAAAATTTTCTGATTAATGGTCATGCCATGAAAAAAACCCAAACACTTTAGAACGAAATGGAATAATTAAATTATCATCACATACCTCAGCAAAACCTCCAAAAGTACAACATTCAGACAACAGGAAATGAGAGTGAGACCAACAAAGAGCAAGGCCATGCTGATGACCTCGGTTAAAAAGTTGAAAATTTATAAAATATAATTTTAAAAAATGTCCCGTAAGTAAGGTATTTATTTTATATTTGACGAGTGATTGCTAAACCGCTTAATACTCGTCATATTTTCATTTTCCCACGTCAAATCAAAATAAAAACAAACAAATTAGCTATTGCCACCACAAAATTTACAAACGATATGTTAAAAATTATACAGACTAGATACTCAAAGATCAATAAAAAAGGTGGAGCTTATTATGCAGGTGTTTTGATGGAAGCGACCTCTATGGTAATGTTAGAATTGGTACTTTACGAATGGAAAGGATTTTTTTTAGATCTGCAAGTTTATTTTCGCATCTTTTTTCAAAGAATTATTAATCTCACTAATTTTTCCAAACTTTTTTCAATTAATCTAGAACATTTGAACGGCAAATGATCACATTTTCATTATCTTAAGTTAAAATATTTTCTCTGAACGCTCTATAATTATCCGATATAAGATCTGATATTTCTAAAATTACACAAAAATGACCAAGTAGTGAAAAGTTCTACTGAATTAATTAAACTTCTATGATCTACCAAAATGCTTACAAAACCATGAAAACTAACCAACCCAATAAAATAGGGTTTAAAAAATATTAAAATCCAATATCAACTTTATTTTTAATGGTTATATTTTTACCATCTTTTTAAAATAAGGCTATCATAGTTTGAAAAACACGATTTGGGAAAAATATTCCTACATAAAATTCAAACTACCAAAAAATTATTTCAAGTTAATGAGTAGATACTACTACAAAGTTGAATGATTGACCATTGAAGGAATCCATTAGAAAATATGGGGTGGATAAGGCAGAAAGGTTATTTAAGTTTCTTGTAAATTTAAAGTATTAGTGATAATTGATAGTAGAAAAAAGGACGATCCATGCAACAAGAGGACAAATGCTTCGAGCACAAGAATATATTTTATTTTAAATGTCTAGTAAATTGTTAAATATAAAACTAAATAATTAATGAAAAAAACCTTTTTTAAAGAACAACGTTTTTAAAATGCACTAAAAAGTATAAAATAATTTTTGCAACTCCTTGTAAAACGAAAAACGTGGGGATCATGCATTAGGTATTTAATCCAACTTAATTTCATCATTAATTTAAATAATTTTTAACTGTGGATATAATGGTAAATAGAGTAGTGGCTGTAAATATTATTGCATGATCCCCACGTTTTTCGTTTTACAAGGAGTTGCAAAAATTATTTTATACTTTTTAGTGCATTTTAAAAACGTTGTTCTTTAAAAAAGGTTTTTTTCATTAATTATTTTCTGGTTTTTAGTTTTGTTGTGTAAAGTTTAGAATTCGCGACCTGAACGCCTTCCAAGAATTTGATTCTTTTCTCCTTTTAATAAAACTAAAAAGAGTTTTTTTTCTGAACTTTAGCTATAACACATGGCTTTACTGTTTTGTTAAAATCATTGCACAGCTTTTGCCTCTAGCTATTATTCAGATGACGTTGGAAATTTTTGAAACACTAGTAATATAAAAAAAAGTGTTTTAAAAATATATTGGTGAAAAACTTGTCAGTAACTAATTAATTAAGTCAGTCCCTTATTAGATGCATTACAAATACAAAACTTGCATGAAGTACTGCATGTACTGTGTTTCTTACAAATTTTCATTTTACTAATATTTTATACAAAACTTCTGAAGCCATCTTGATAACAAGAGGAGGCAAACTGCACAACAATGATTTTTTAACAATAAGGTCCTATAGTTGAACTTCTAAACTTTAAGTCCCCCTGGGGGTTCAGGGGCAGCAAATTGAACCGAACAAACGAGATAATATCGTATTGTCATCCAGATCTGAACTATGTTCAAAATTTTAAGTCTCTAGCTCATGGGGAAGTATATTTAAAATTGATTACTAAATTCCTCCCGAACAGACAGATAGACGGACGGACGGACAGACAGACAGACAAGATTGAAAGCGACCTAATAAAAACGTTGTAAAAAACCTGTATGTTTTGATTGAATAGACTAAAATATTTTCTTAAAAACTATTATTTCCTAATACCTCGAGGTTTAGCTTTTTTACACTGGAAACTAATATGAAGATTGATAATTAAATATTTTGAACTAATTTCTATAGAGAATAATTCTTATATTTAGGGGTAAAAATAAGTGGGATTTTTTAAAGACAGGTTGATAAAATATAACATACTTTCAAGATAATTAAAAGGCCTTCAAGGAAATTTTGTACAGCTGTTGATGAAACCATGAGTCGCCCTGATAAAAGTTCTCGGGATAATTTTTTCAGGGTTAATTCAATTTTTATTTTTGAAAAAGAAATTCAGAGACATTTTCTTACCTTTCTGGGTTTAAAAGGGCTTTTTTTCAGCACTGGTTTGTAGTTGAAAATTGGATTTTTAATCTAGTTTATTTTAATAAACAAAAATACCTGATTTATTTTTGTCGAATTTGAGAATTAGACAGAGAAAAGGAAAATTCGTAACAAGTTTTTAATGAATTAGGAAAGTACAAATAATTTGTATTTGAAATGTTTGAAAAGTTGATCATGGGTGAAAGTTGGAAAATTTTTCAGGATAGAATTTCTCTACGCCTCTAAAAACAATGTTATAACCTAGTAACAACATTGTAACAAAACCTTGTAACAATTGCGTTCCTATCCCATTATATTTTGAAAAAATCTCTAGGATTAAATTCCCCTACAAGACAGAAAGCTTTAACCTAAAAATTAAAAAAGTTAGATGGACTGGCTTTTAATGAAGAGTCTTTTCTTCTCTTAACACCTCTTTGTATTTTCAATAAAATCAAATTAAACTTTAAATATTTAGCATAAATGGGAAATAGATGATTCTTTTACAACCTATGATTCCTAAACACTATTTGTGTAGACATTAGGAAGTTTCACCTTGAGAAAATAAAAATGAAGTTATATTTTAACATAAAATACCCCATTCAAACAACTTTATTTACATTGCATGTTATATTTACAACAAAAAAAACAGTTTTATATGCTAAATTTATATAAATTTTTTAAGATATTGGTTGAAATTTAATTTTACACAAGGCACACTTACTAAAGGTAAGTTATATTCAAGTCAAATTTTCCTCAATTTAATGTTATTACCTTTTGAAAAAGAAATACTAAAATGTTTAGGTTATATGCTCTTTGGGAGTTTCTGAAGTAGTTTGGGTGTGAAGGCTTTATCTCCATGTGTTTTTTTTCAATACCATTTAGCTATATCAAAAGGCAATTAAAAAAGTAATAAACAAAAGGATTTGATTCCTAAGTGGATGTGAAACGTTCCTGAATCTAGAGACTGTCAAGTCAAGGGAGCTGAGATTAAGGAGCTGTCAAATGCTATTATCTTAATTTCACAACCCTTTCAAATTAGTTATTTCAAGATTCTTATCATGAAATAGCGAATTATCAATAAAAATTATATTGTTTACAAACTGACAAAGGGTAAAAAATGCACAAGTATCCAATCATTTATAAAGGAAGTAATTAATATCATTTGGGACAAAATTTTGTCTTTTACCACTTAAATAAGATCATAAATTCAAAATCATTTGAATTAATGTCCTATTTTTAATACAATAAGTAGTACTTAGCATGCATTTAAATAGACAATTAATAGGCTGTTGACAAGATTCGATGCACTTGCAAGGCAAGAGCTATCAAAAGTAGCTTAATGGTATCCAAATTCACAGAGAACCCAATATAACCTTAAAATTTAGGGTCATCGAAGAATTTTTGAGTAAATAAAATTGGTTTAAAAAGCAAAATTTAAAAAACAATTTTTTGTCAAGGTCAATGAAGTGTACCAATCATAAACTACATTCACAAAATATATCCATAGCAAAATTCAGTCTAAAAGATTCAATCAACAAGAAATGTCTTTGGGTTGATCTTGAAAGAAAAAAAAACAAGAATCAACATGTGAGCACATTACTCTCGTGGTTAAAAAAACTGCCATCAGCCAATTGCTTTGAAGGATCCTTGCAACGCAAGCTTATTTGAGCCTCCTTTATCATACTTACATATCAACTAAAATTGTAAGGCTAGAGAGTAACCCCAGAAAAATATTATATTTACAGATCCCCTGAAGAAGTACAGTGGACAGCTTCAGAAAGAGTCCTCCAGTTGCCATGCTTACCCTCAGCTCAAATGATGACTACACTTAAGCATGTTTCTGTAGTCCCACACGGTGACTTGATGACTCTTTCTAAAGCTGTTCAGATGTAGAGTACAATAAAAATAATGGCAAATATTTTCAAAATGTTCGGTGAATAGTTTTGGCTCCAATGATGAGCTGATTTCTGCAAAAGTTCTTGCATAACACCTGCATTCTCAACACAGTTCAGTCCACACCATGCTTATCCTTCTATATACTTAAAAAAGGTTCAATTCCGTTAACGTTCCCGCTAAATACCGCCATGCTCTTTTAAAAGTACGAATATTGTTAAAACAGTTCAAACTCATTGATTAAAATATTTAATTGGATCAATAACTGTTCAGTTTATCATTAAAAATCAATCAGGAAAATTTGTCGATATTTGAATATATGGCGTTCTAAAGAGATTGGGGATATTTAGCGGAAAACTTAACGAAATTGAACCTTCAAAAATGCCAAACAGCAACCCTTTCATCATTGGAGTTTTACCCCCACCATTACGATAATTATATTTACACCCATTTTATTGACAAAGTCCAGTCGTACATCTCGCTTCGCCTTCACAATGCCGCACAGTTCATGTCGCTTGGCTAACATCGCCTCGACACCATTGCACAGTTCGCATTGCTTGGCTGACAACTCACGCAGTTCACGCCGCTCGACCGACTTCCAACATAGCCTCGACAAGCGTCGCAGAGTTCACGTCGCCCGGCTCACATAGCATCGATAATGTCGCACATGATGCGATCCAGCCCGTCGCAGTAGTGCTCCTCCTTATCGTCCCCCGGGGGTGCCTTGCTTCCCCCTCCTCCTCCGGGCTGCACCTGCTCGGTGGGCACGAGCAGCTTGGAGTCGAGGTCGGCGGGCAGGTTGGCCGCCGTCTGCTGCAGCATCTCGGACACCCGCTCGAGCTGCTTGCCGAACCGCTCGGCGGTCTCCGCCCGCTGCCGCTTCTGCACGTCCAGCATCACGCGAAGCGTCTCGCGCGCCTGGTGAGGGCGGAACTCGTTGATGAGGTGGTGGGCGTGGATGAACAGCAGGTTCAGGTCCTGTAACAGTGGCGTATATAGAAATTTATTTCGGGAGGGGCCCAAAATTATTTTTCACCCCCTCCCAAGCAAATTTATTACGTTCAATGTAACTTTCTATATATTTTTTCTTAAAATTTAAATCTAAAAGAGCTTATTATAAAAAAAGTTGTGAATAATTTTGTTCCAAGTACCAAAGGGGGGTCTGGGGGTCCACCCCCAAAAATGTTTTGAAATTTGACTTTTAAAAACTGGGTTTTAACCAGTTTTGGTACACCTAGTCCGAATTTTTTATTTATATTTGTAGACAGAATTTGCATTTGGGTGAAATTATTACAAAAACAAGTTGAAAATAATAGAGTGCCAAGTAGGAAAGGGTATCCTCCCACAGAAAGTTTTTTGAAATTTGACCCTGAAAACAGTATTTCTACTCGGTTTTGGTACACCTAGTCCTAATTTTGGACATATATTTTTAAGTAGGATTGGGAGTTTGATGAACTTATTTTAAAAAGATTTAGAATAATAAAATGCCAATCAGAAAGGGGGGTTTGGGGGTCCTCCCCCAGAAAATTTTTGGAAATTTGTGCCTAAAAACAGGGTTTTAGCTTGTTTTGGTACGCCAAGTCCGGATTTCGGGGGGGGCCAGGGCCCCTTCGGCCCCCCCCTTATATACGCCACTGTCCTGCAATGACAAAGACACTCGTTGATACTTGAAAATCAGCAGAGCAGTGTTTATAAAGGTAGGGGGCGACTTAGTGTCAGGGTTGGCTGGATTGGACCCAATGGGTTTTTTCAAAAAAAAAAAACCATGTGAAAAAACCCACATTTTGGACCCATTTTTGGGTTTTTTCAAGAAAAATCAAGATATTTGCAGTTCCTTCAAAATTTAATGTTTTTTTTCAAAGTTTAGGATATTTTAAAATTAGATTGGGTTTTTAAAAATTTAAACTAGGTTTTAAAAATTAAATGGTTCTTTTTCAATTTCAGGGAGTTTTTTTAAAGTTAAATAGGTTCTTTCATTATTCAGTGGGTTTTTTAAATATTGAATGTTTTTTTTCTTCAAAATTTAGGACGTTTAAAGTTCATACTAGATATAAAAAATAAGGAAGATTTTTTTGAATTTCAGTGGGTTTTTTCAAAGTTGAATAGATTTCTTTCAATATAGAATGGGTTTTTTCAAAGTTTAGGATATTTTTTAAATTTTGGTGGATTTTTTAAAAATTTAAACCAGGTTTCAGTAAATAAGGGGTGTTTTTACCATTACATTGGGTTTTTCAAAAAAAAACCCACTTAACTGTGGAAAAACTGACATTATTTTGACAGAACACATTTAACATACAAAGAACTCACTAAAATTTGAAAAACCCACTTACTTTATAGAAGAAAACCACTTAATTTTGAAAAAACCCACACTTTTTCCGAAAAAACCCAGTTTTATATGGGGTTTTTCAGGGTTTTATTGAAAAAACCCGATAAAACCCAACCCATTTGGGTTTTTTCAAAAAAACCCGGGTTTTTGCCAACCCTGCTTAGTGTACAAAATCGAGCTATAAACCTGTGTTTTAGAGTCAGTACTCATTTTGGGGGAGAACCCCCTGACCCTCCTTTGGTACTAGGAACTCCATTACTTGCTACTATTTTTGATAACTAAAAGTGTTGTTTTTGTTCACCTCAATTGAATCGCTTATTTCAGAAACGTGTTAAACGCAATGTTAATCCTATGGGGTTTAACACGTTTCTGAAATAAGCGATTCAATTGTGACTGATGTATATCTAACTTAGTTTTGATATTTTGATTGCTTGTTTGACCAAGGTAATTTTTGAGGACCCTTGGGAGTTTGCTTGATTATATACCGAAACAGCAGCTGTGAGAGGGAATTCCCTGCATAGATTCTTTTACCGAAAAAAGGACTCGCAGGGCGCCTCACTGCTTGTTTCTCGTGTTCAATTCACCTTACCTGGAGATGTTTTGTGTACATTAGGAACCCTATTAAGCCAGATAGCCCTTTGTAGAGAAGAGCTTGATCCAGGTCAATATAAGGGAGCCCAAAGAATTTGTTTCTAGGGACAGAAAACACCAGGCATCGTCCCAGAAAGTGAATCGGAGTTTCTTCCCCACACGCTGGGCAAAGAGGAGATTCGACTAGACCACACTTGTGCAAATGCTTACAAGGAAACATTCTCAGGATGAACTCACAGAATGAGGAAGTTGCATGATTTTTTTTTATTTTTTTAATCGATTCCTCTTGCAAAAATAAGCAACTACCCAAAATTTGAGGCCGATCGAGAAATTTTTTGATTGCCAAAAAAATTAACAAAAATCCCCTTTTTAAAAGCGCACGAAAACGCCAAGAGTTTGGATGTGACGTCATCTTATACTAAACATTGTTGTAAAGCAATGGAGTTGATGGTATTATTGTTGACGTCATCTTATAGTTTAAACAATAAACGTTTTCAGTCACGTGTTTTTTTCTCGACTTTTAAATTAAAATATTTAATTACCTGTACATTTTTTTGAAAAACTGACTAGATATTTCATTTTACCATACAAAAAACCATACGGAACACTTGTTTGTTTTTGAAAATCTGATACATGCAACTTCCTTATTGGACGAAAATTTTACAGGGGTTAGTATATGACTTAAAACACCTTCTGTAAAAAAATTAGCTGCTGAATTACAGTAGAAAAGCTGTAAAAAATTATTGAAAATTGTCATATTTAACGCCAAATGTAACCCTAAAAGGCGAGAAACGCAGAGAGAACGCCAAATGGTAGAATGAACTGGCCGCGTTTTCTCTGTTGCCACTTATAAATGAGCGAATAAAAAAAGTTCATCAAATGCAAAACAGGAATAAAAATTAATTAAAGAAGGAAAATTAAAATAAATAACGCATGAAGCAATACAAAATTATATGCAAATTAAAAAGAATCCAACATCTATTTAGCATTTAATTTTTAGGAGTTATCTGTTTGCCGCATATTTTTTAAAAATGCATTGGAAACTATATATTTTATGGCACTGTCTAAATCCACGAAAGTAACAACTCAACTCTAATAAATTTCGCTAATACTTTAGCACGGGCCAACTTTCGTGGATTTAGACACTTCGAATCAAATTTCTCATTCCATCCGATTGGAAAGTCGCCAAGTGGTGCTAAATGAATGTGTTTGGCAACTCAGAACCCAAATTTCAAATTTAAATAACTCCTCTCCTATTGAAATTCAGCAGCTAATTTTTTCACAGTAAGTGTTTTGAGTCATCTTCTTATGCCTGTAAAATTTTCGTGCATTTCTGTGAGTTCACCCTAAGAATGTTTCCTTGTTAGCCAGATAAGCATGTCCGGTGACTATTTGAATAACCTGGCGTAAGTTAGATCTATTGAGGTGTATGAGTTTTCCTGATAAGTTGAGTCCGGACATATGGTAAGCCTATCACTGCTTCTTGAGAAGACCCACTAGGCCTACCATGAGCATTTGAGCCAATGAAGAACAAAAACTTGAAGAAAATTCTTACCTCTTTCTTCTCCTCTCGCTTCCCAGTGTCTGGACACCTGATGAGGACGTCCAGCATGTCGAGAAAGTTGACCAGGATAGAGTGGTTGAGCTTCTTCAGCTCCCGCTTGTGGTCGTAGTTCTGTGGGTAGAGCCGCCGGATGCCCTGGTGTTATGAAGAAAAGAGAGTGTTAAATATGTCATTACCTAAGCTTGTTTTGAGAGTAGAGGGTTGGAGTCAACCAGCAGAGAAAAGACCACACTACTGTCAAACCAACGATAGTAAAAGGGTCACGTGATTTTTACAGACTTTGCACGGCCGATAGTTGGGTAACCGGTGATAGTTGGGGTCTTGCTTCCATATACTACAAGCAAATGTATCTTCCTCTTTCGATCAACTTCCACCTGTCTCCCCTCCCAAATACTACTTCCAGCGTTGTCAAAATCAAGTGACCCTTTTACTATCGTTGGTTTAGCAGTAGGTTTGGATTCAAAATGGAGGGGAAGGGTTCGATTTGTTTAGCAAAGTTACTTGCTTGTTTGGAAAGTAAATATTCCTAGTCAGTTTTTCAAAGTCCAGTTAGGGATGTGAGCTGAAGTGGTATATGTGACATCATCACATATACCACTGTGACATGAAGAAGTAGCAGAAGTAAAACAAACCGCAAGAGCTCACACTTTATACATGTGGTAGAGATGTGACATCATCACTTCCTGATTGGCTCTTGATCTGGTGATGTCACATCTACCACAAAGTGTGAGCTCATTGCTGTTTTACTTTTGCTGCTTCTTCCACCTTGTGAGAAGAAATGCATTTTGGAAGCTGGTATAGGCATGGCCTATAGTTACTCTCCACCACCCAGTGTTGATTTCTTTTTGCCCTGTTGGCATGGAGTTAGAGAGTTTGGTACAGGAATGATGTTACAGGGTTCCCACTCAATTTCAGAAATAAAATTTCCTGACTTTTCCAGGACAATTTTTAAGATTTTTCGGTAAAAAAACTAGCAATTCATGGCATTTTTCTGATACTTCTTGCATTTTTGAACATATAATTTTCAATAAATTGACTATTTTTTCACTTAGTAGAGCCGAAATTGACATGCAAACATAAAAAATTTTAATTTTCCAGGTATTTTTCACAATTTTCCAGGTTTTTGGGCAAAATGAACAATTTTCCCTGACTATTCCCAGACTTTTTGGGTGAAATTTGAATTCCCTGACTTTTTCAGGTTTTCCCTGACCCGTGGGAATCCTGTGTTATGAATACAAAGTAACTATTTTTGTTCTTATTTGGTTTTATGACTGTTTACCATCGTTAAATAAACCTCTGCTTGTGGTTTAACTCAGGGATCTGTGTAGGATTTTTTGCCAACTACCTATTTTGTGAAAATTTAAAAATAATTTGTGAAAAAAAATTTTAATTTGTGAAAATAAAATATGCGTAATAAAATGAATTGAAAAATATGTTTTTAAAAATCACTTTACATATACATTTTAAGGGGAGTTAAAGTTTTCAAATATTAGTATTATTAGTTTAGTAATAATTTGTGAAAATTCTGAAAATTCAGTTATAAATTGTGAAAATTTAGCACTAAATTGTGAAAATAAGAACTTTTAAAATTATGAAGCTACCGTTTTAACGATCGGCGAATTTGTGAAGCTACCGTAAAACGGTAGTAAATTTGTCCTGGACAGATCCCTGTAACTTGACTATTTTTCACTCGTGCATCCCACAGACATTACTCTGCTAATTTCAGATTCTTTTAACCCTTTATTTACCAAACTATTTTCGGCGCAAGTTTAGAACTGCTGATGCGCCACGTTTTTAGCGATAAAAATCACTATATAGTTACCCCAACTAAAGTTAAGTGAATTAATTATGTGGCTTCTAAATATGGCGCCAAAACTCGCCAACCATCAGCAGTTCCAAACTTGCGCCAGTGGTACTTACAAGAAACGTCGGTAAATAAAGGTAGATATTTAATTTTAATATCACCTGGGACTCTAGCGGCCGCACGATCGGGTCCTCCGCTGTGTTGTAGGTCGAGCCGAACATCTTGTACGAGTCTTGGGCACACTTTGGGGGGGAGGGCGCCCGACCCTTGGCGATGTTTTCCTCCGTGAACAGGTTGACATACTGCAGCGGGGGGAGAGGAAGGGAGCTCACGTGCGACGCTTCGGACATACTGGTTTTTGGCAGCTCGATGGATCTACTCAAGACAAATTCATCCCTGAAACAGAGTGTTTTATTCATTAACTACTTTACAGTATCAGCTTGACAATTTCACTCCTATACTCTATTCATTTAGAATTGGCGCTTGAGAAATAGTGCTTTCCCCCACCCTAGAAGCGTAACCATAGTTACGTTCGTCGAGCAGCCAATAGTAAGCCTTCTTCGTCACTTTGACGAGGATAGTTGCTATGGTTACCGATGGGGGGTGGGGGAAGGAAATATTTTCAAGCGCCAGTTCAAAATGAACAGAGTATAAGTTAAGTGAAATAGACATAGATAAGCATTAGGAACAGCTTTAGAAAGAGTCCTCCAGCCACCATGTTTATCCACAGCTCGAATGATGACGGAATCATAGAGATCTAAGTGTATTAATATTACTATTATTAGATCCTAAAATAATAATCATTTTTACTTCAGGATCTAATAATATATCTTATAGATCATAAAATGTTAGTTATTACATTATTATGATTATTAGTAATAGATCTCCCTATGGTTGTCAGTCATCATTTGAGCTGTGGGTAAACATGGCAGCTGGAGAACTCTTTCTAAAGCTGTATTTAAGCATTTATATTTATATCCAAAGGCATCGTAAGTTAAATCTATGACTAAAAAGGCAAACCAACATCTAGGAGTAACCTACTGACCATGCCACTGAGAACAGAATGCTCTGGGGGGTCTTGGAAAAAGGATGACCACCTTACTGAGATGTGTGCCTTTACCTTGGAGCCCTTAGTCACAAAATCATGGACTGATGCACTAATAAGTTGTTATATATAACGAAATACTGCACAAATGTCCAATAATATTTGTACTTAAATTTAACTCACTCATCTCATCTTAAAAAATACAAGTAAGAGGTGTTTTTAACATCAAAACCTAATAAAGAATCATTTCAAGTGTTTATATATTAACCCCAAAAGAGATTTATTTCATTATATCTTACTTTTAAAAGCGTATAATACTCCCAATATGAGAGACCAGCTAGTTCTCTATGAAGAATTCAGTTCTCTATGAAGAATTCTATGAAGAACTCAGAAATTATAAGATTTCCAACAAATTTTTAAAGGAAACAAAAAGAATGAGTACTTAATTACAAATGGTAAATGAAAATGAAAGATATCAAATTCACCATGGAAATTGCAAAATTTCATAAATAAACACGATTTGTTATACCTCCTCAACCAGATTCCAGAATATATATTTTAACAAAATAAATGTTACTACGCAAACTTTGTATAAAAATATACAATAAAACAAGACAAGTAAGAAAATTTAGCGCGTTTCATTTTCGAAATTTTTAGTGATTAAAAGTCAAAAGAAAATTTAATTTTCTTAAGAACGACATTGGAAAATATTAACATTGATGGCAGTGGTGAAATTTTCATGACGTCACTAACAACACGTTTGTCTGCTATTATTTGTTTTGATTTCGAACAATTATGGTTTCGGTGTTTAGTATTGCATTTTTAGCCGGCCTGTTTTGCCTAGTTATTAAATTTTTTATTAATCTCAAGAACAAATGGAGAGGAAAAAGAAAAGATTTATCATTTGGATTTTTTCATCCTTATTGTAACGCTGGAGGAGGTGGCGAAAGAGTTCTTTGGGCAGCAATAAAAGCAGTTCAAGAGGAGTAAGTTTTCTTAATTTTAAAGTGATATCGACAGAATATAACTCTAAAATTGAAGAGGAATTTCTAAATTTAATGATTTTTACATCTTTAAAATCCACAGGTACAAATATTGGTGTAGTTGTTTTATCTTACGTGTGAAATTTAGATATATGATGATTCTCTAGTTTTTCCAGGTTGTGTAGACATGCCTCATAACTTGATGATAATTTTTTAGGTATAAAGATGCTCACTGCATTGTTTATTCAGGAGATGCGGAACCAGCCGAAGAAATTGTAAAGACTGTCGAAAAACGTTTCAACATTCGTCTCAAAAGGCCGATAAGAATCATATACTTGAGAACTCGCTTTCTGGTCGAGGCAAAGTACTATCCAGCATTTACTCTACTGTTACAAAGTTTGGGATCAGTCATACTAGGCATCGAAGCCATATGTAAATTCACCCCGGATGTGTTCATAGACACAATGGGCTATGCATGGACACTACCGATTTTCAAGCTCTTCGGACAATGCAGAGTGGCGGCCTACGTTCACTTCCCTACGATCAGCACCGACATGCTGCAAGCCGTTCAAGACAGGCGGGTCGCAGTTAACAATAAAAGATTCGTATCCAGGAGCCCTTTCTTCTCCGGCCTGAAACTGTTATATTACAGAATGTTTGCGTACCTGTACGGTATGGTCGGGAGACGGGCAGAAATGGTCATGGTGAATTCCACTTGGACCAGAAACCACATAGTGGAGTTGTGGAAGAGACCGGACAGGACGGTTACAGTTTACCCTCCGTGCGACGTTCGCGAGTTCAGCGGCATCCCGATCCACCGTCGGAGCGACAGCGGAAAAATACTGTCCATTGCTCAGTTCAGACCCGAGAAGGACCACCAACTCCAGATAAGGGCGTTCCACGAGTTTGCCGGCAGGATAGACTCTTCGGAAAGTCCGGTCTTGGTTCTCGTTGGAAGCTGCAGGCACGAAGAAGACTATCAAAGGGTGGACGGCCTCAAAGCCTTGTGCGCAGAGTTGGGGATAGAGCACAAAGTGGATTTCAAGATTAACTTGAGTTTCCAAGAAATAATCCAAGAGATGACGAGTGCTTCTATAGCTTTGCACACTATGAGAGATGAGCATTTTGGGATAGGTAAGAGTTGAAACGTTATTTTTTTTGTTAAAGTGAAATTTTTTTAAAAAGGAAAAAACTGAATAATCCGAGGTGAATTGTTTTTTATATATATTATGGGGACAGCAAGCATATTAAATTTCAATATATCAAGTATTTCTGAGAATTTGAGAGCTTATGAAGTTTTAGTAAATTACTTTTAACTGAGGTTTTACAGGAGAAGGCTAAGTACTTTTCAACTTACGAAACATATTGTCATGGATGCCACTCTTCAGTCCTGGGGACGTTAAATTCCATCTTAAAAGTTTTGTGAAATAATTCCATCTTGGATTTATCATGAATGAATCTTTCTGACTAACAGGCAGCAATTTGTATACTAAATTTCGGTATTAACCTCGAACATTTTGCCAAGAAAACTGTTCTACACAGATACAGCTTAACTTTAAATTTAGGGACCTATTTGATTGTTCAGATATTTTGTGGGTTTTTCTGCAGTTTTAAACTCGACTGGGAGAAAATTATTGAAAAGATAGATCTAAGTTCAGTTTGGGAATTTTGAAGAGTGGCACCCATGCATATTATTTACTTGGATGTAAATCGGTGAAACTCAAAAATACCAATTAGAAGAAATTCTATTTATAGATTAATGGCCATATTCACCATTAATCTAACCTAAGTTTAACTAAATCTAAACTTAACTAATTGGTTGTAGAAAAAGGGAAACAAGTTTAATCCGATCAAATCAAAGTTCTTGCAAAAGCTTGATTCCAAGTTAACCTTAGGTCAATTTATTGGTGAATACAGCTGGGCAATTCCATTGGTAACTGACTGACATTTTTTTAAAGAAAAACACTTATTTGTAATTTTCTTCTCAAAAATAAATTGTAAAAAAACATTTCCCAGGGTTCCCACTCAAATTAAAATTCCCTGACTTTTCCAGGTCAATTTTTAAGATTTTTCGGTAAAAACACTAGTAATTCACGATATTTATTGGATACACACATTCAAATTTTTTATACAAAATAGTTTTTTTTATTTTTGAACACATAAATTTCAAAACACTTGACTATTTTTTCACTTACTCGAGCTATAATTGACACGCAAACATTAAAAATTTTCATTTTCCAGGTATTTTTATAATTTTCCAGGTTTTTGGCCAAAATTAGCATTTTCCCCTGACTTTTTAGGTGAAATTTAAATTCCCTGACTTTTCCAGGAATTCCCTGACCCGTGGGAACCCTGATTTCCCATCCAGTTTTTATTGCTTTCTTGTTAGCTAAATCTAATGCCAAAATTAAATTTTTAAAATATGATTTTATTTATTTTTGAAAAATTTTAAACATCATGGGAACTGACTGACATAAAGGTTTCATAAATGTCAGTCAGTTACCATGTTGCTAAAATTTAATTTTGCCATTAGATTTAGCTAACAAGGAAGCAATAAACTGGGTCGAAAGTGTTTTTTATAATTAATTTTTGAGAAAAAAAATTGCCCAGCTATTAATTCTAGGAAGGGTTTTATAAATGCAAAACCGACACAAGCGCACTCTTTTGACAAAATATCCAAAATTGTAAGGTGTTTGTTTCTACTTACCATGTTAAATGTAATACTCTACCATGTACTTTTTATTTCAATTATGGGTTTTTGTTTGCACTCGTTTAGTCATGCAGATTTTTTCCAAGGTAACAGTTTGAACTTCTAAATATTTCCCAATATTTTTCTCTTTTCAGGAATCGTCGAGTGCATGTCTGCCGGTTTAGTCATGATAGCTCACGACTCCGGGGGACCTAAAATGGACATCGTTGTCGACTACAACGGCAAGAGAACCGGGTTTTTGGCCAGCGACATCACTTCGTTCGCCGATGCTTTGGAAACTGTGTGGAGAACGGACTCTGAGAGTTTGTTGGAGATAAGGAAAAACGCGAGAGAAGCCGCTTCACGTTTCTCTGCACAAAGATTTGAGGAAGGCTTTCTGAGCTGTTTGAGACTGATTTTATAGAACTGAGGTTTTGTTAGAATCAGGGTTGGCTGGATTGGACCCAATGGGTTTTTTCATAAAAGCCCATGTGAAAAAAACCCACATTTTGGACCCATTTTTGGTTTTTTTCAAGAAAAATCAAGATTTTGGCAGTTCCTCTAAAATTTAATGTGTTTTTTATTTAAAGTTTAGGATATTTTTATAATTTTAATGGGTTTTTTCAAAACTTAAACTAGGTTTTAGAAATTAAATGGTGTTTTTTCAATTTCAGGTAGTGAGTTTTTTTAAAGTTAAATAGGTTCTTTCATTATTCAGTGGGTTTTTTCATTATTGAATGGGGTTTTTCAAAGATCAGGATATTTTTTAAATTTTAGTGGGTTTTTTCAAAATTTAAACCAGGTTTCAATAAATAAGGTTTTTTTACAATTTCAGTGGGTTTTTTCAAAGTATAAAAAGTTTCAACTTTGAAAAACCCACTTAACTATGGAAATACTGACATTTTTTTGACAGAACGCATTTACCATAGGAAGAACTCACTAAAATTTAAAAAAACACTAATTATAGAGGAGAAAACCAGTTAATTTTGAAAAAACCCACACTTTTTCCGAAAAAACCCAAAGAAAACCAACCCACTTGGGTTTTTTAAAAAAAACCCGGGTTTTTGCCAACCCTGTTTAATAGAACTGAAGTTTTGTTAGAATACTTAAGAATAGAGCTTTTTCACTAAGTGAAAAATATTGTTATTTTATAGTTTATTTTACAACTTACGCCTATTTTTTTGGACCAAGAATAGAGAATCTGTAAATATTACTGTGATTCATACAAATATATTAAGGGTATTTCCTGTCCTAAGTGTACTGTAAATTATTTTAACATTTTCATTTGGTATTTTCCCATAAAAACATTTCTATAGACTTGGAGGATTGGAACAGAATTGAGGTGCTAATACATCGAGGTGACAAGCTAACTTCAAGCTTTTAGAGCAATTTATGCTATATTTTAATTTTTATCATATTAAAACCCTGCATAAGATTGATTTTCTCATAAACATCTAACCTGGCATTTTCTTTACATTATTTTTTTAAATATACTTACACAATTATCCTCAAGTTTCTGCACAATGATAGAATCAACCATTTTGTTGTTTTGTTACAAAGGGTTTTAATAGAACTCTTGTGAAAATATAATAAAGGTATGTTCTGCATATGAAATAATTGTATCATACTTAATGAAAAGTACAAGAGTATATAAATTTATTTCAACAAAATATATACATAGAATGTACACATAGAATTCTCAGATAAATATAACATTTGTAGCATGGAAGCAGTTCAAGTTCATTCCAGTTGATGAAAGCATGTTACTTCCAGCATTCTCAAAGGAAAGGATTTTGAAAGGCAAGAGCAGATTTAAATTAAATAGGCTGTGCTATGTTTATTCACATAATTCAATGGTTGGAAAACCTAAGATATTTTTATATAATGGTGGAAATTATTCAAATATATAATCTTGATAAAAAATACCTTACTTCTATAAATAATGGATAATTTACAGGAATGAATTTCCATCTATGAGTTTAAAAAATGTCAATAATACATCTCAAAACACAGTCAAATTACTTAAAAGTTTCATGACCACATATGTGTCTTTCAATAAAGCTTGAAACATAAAAATTTCGTAAAACGCTTTATTATTAATAAAAACTTTAACAGTAACAAGACTTAACAATGCTGGGGTGGTAGCTTTGCTTTCATCAATTAAAAAGAACGCTTCGTTTTTAACACTTAAAAAACATTTCATCACAGCTCGAGGTTTGAATTCCTGAAATGAGAGGCAAAAGCATTAACATCCGCAGGCGTAAATAGTTAAGCTGATGCGCTTTTTTGATATTTGTCCTTGTTCCAGATACATAAATAATATATACCAACACACTAGAGATGTTAGATAATAAGGCCAATCACAATCAATTTGTCACAACTTGTTCAGCCTCAGATGTATCTGAGCAGTGGCAGATCCCGAGACTCTATTTGGGATTTCAAGAGATTCAATTTTTAACTATTTTTATTGTCTCCAAAAGCTTACATTATAAGTTGAATTCACCCTTTTAAAACACGGATATATATCCACGGAAGTAGGCAAGAGGATCTACAGGTTCACTCCCAGAAAATTTTGGAAATTTGCCCCTTCAAAATGAAATGTAATGTAAACTTGTTTTTGTGTCTAAATTACCAAATTTTGTCCCTGCATGAATGATATGAAGTTTCTAGCAAAAAATGGGGACGTGGAAAATTTAAAATTTGCCCCTTGAAAGTAGTGTTTTAATGCATTTTGTACCCTATATCTATCTGGAGATTTTGTGGTACCCACAATGTGCGTCTAGTGGTTATGGGGAAATCGATAACCCATGTCGATCTGCCACTGTGCTTGACAAGTTGTGCAAAGGTGGAAAAAGACCTATTTTACAGAATATTTCAGGCTTCAAGAATTCGGTTATATAGGTAGTAATTAGTTAAAATTAAAAGTAGACCTTTGATAGATCAATACCTTCTTTATCCAAAACATAAGGATAATAATTAAACTAAAAGATCATTATATAAATAACATCATTCCTATATCAGCACTTTTACTAACCCTTGTTTTTAAGAAGGTGTTGCTGTATCATACCCAAAGCTACTGAAGAGTAGGTCTACCAAAAATTTTATTTTTTATGGAAGTAATTATTCAAAAAATATAACCAGGGATATATAGGATGTTAGAGTTTATATAGGCTAACAGCTGTTACATTGAAAACTGAAAAGAAAATTAATATTAGTAGCATTTTAAAAGCAATGCATATTCATTCAATTTTTGCATCATATCAACATTGATATCTGCATTTCTTTGAAATATATATTAATTTGAATCAAAGTCAATAGACATAAAAAAAACTTTTAAAACCATACAAAACAAAAATGCATCACATATCAGTAAAGGAACTTTAAAATAAATAAAAATGGTCTCAAAAAGTTAAAAAATGACATTAATATTTTTAAATTAGTTTAGTAAATTTAGAGCTATAATTAAGAACATAATAAATGTCAATCAAACAATACAAAAGTTATATTCAGAACAAAAGGAAATTCTTCATAAACTCTTATGAATAAAACTTAATAAAACAAATGTAATTACAAGGGATCATTCTTCACATTTTTTTATACTGATGCAGTTTGTCCCCCGAAATTTTTTTCATCATGAAAAATGTCGTTCACTTTAAAAATGTACGATTGGTAGAAAGTTTTCAATGATTCTAGATTCACTCCGAGTATCTCTAGGAGATATTTGAAAGAGGTAATAAAAATATTTCAAATCAGTGGTCCGAGGTATTTTTTCATAAGTACAGAAGTTTCAGTGATAGTAATATTGGTAAAAAACATCACTTCAGTTTTCACAGAAAAACAGTCATTATTTGTTGATGCATATAATTACTTTATAAAAATTATAAATTAGAAAAAAATTGGAGCAGGATAAAAGAAACTATTGCAAATTATGAAGCATCTCTGATCAAAAGACAACAGGTAAATTCTTTTTCAGAGTAGAGAAGTTTTAGAGAAACAAAAAAAAAAGATGGAATAGAATGGGAAATTCCAGCATTTTTATTTATTTGATAGAGTTACCCAAGAGAGTAATATTTATATACACAAGATGTTTTTTTAGTATTATGATGCATATATTTATTTTTAAATTCAATTTCAAAGTTGGACTTTAAAAAATAGCGCAAAAACACATCCGACTTTATTCAATCCTAAACAAGTGGATTTCAATTTTTATTTTAAAATATTGAATTAACAATTTTTTAAAAATTGTAACGTCGATTTTCAAATTTACATCTATTTCTTATACAAGAAGAAATTTTCGAAAATTGCTGGCATTGCCCATTCGTGAAATTTAGTCTCAGCACAATAGGTCTCTCATTACTTATTAAAATTAAATAGTTGATCAAAAAATATAATTTAAGTAGATAAGCATCACATCAGAGCATTGATTTTAGTCGCCTCCTTTCATACATATATACACCTATATATTTGGTCACAATATATTGGGTCATCCCAAAAGTTTTGTAGCTTCAGGGACAGTCTGTATACAATGTATTTTCTGGTACTTTTCCATTAGGGTAAACCTGTAAAAAACGTCGACTTCTATCTAAAGCCAATTTGGCGAATTTTGGCTCTTTTTGTTGGCTCACTTTTCGAGCTTTCCTAGTTTCTACGATTAATAAGATTTTGTTCAGTTCAAGCTGCCATTAATTGAAAACTTTCAAAATTAAAAGGAATTTAACTTTAATTTTAAGTCATATTAAGATTGTACGGAATATCTTATTTATTTCATAAATTGGAACTCATTTTATACTATACTTTTGAAGAGCGGCAGTAGAATTTCCAGCGTGATCTAGATTCCAGCAAATGATCATTCGGATCTTTCCTAATAGAGGGTTAGGGGCAGCAATCCAGCAATTTAATACGGATGATTGTGATCAAACTATCCGGACGCCTCAGAAAAAATTTAAATCAAAGTTAAATTTTCCACACTCGTCAGAAATACCTAAAACTATGGAAAGATCCAGTTGTTAATTTTAATTTAAAAACCTTAACTTTCGGAAAAATGCAAAATTTTGAGCAGAAAAGAAATGAAGCAACACGTTATCATGGATTTAAGGAAAGCCCAGATGTTGATCAGTCCCCAAAATCAAGCCAAGATATAAAGTTACAGTTTATATTGGTATCGCATAATGGAAAAGTGTCAAAAATATTTTATATATATACAGATGCTCCCAAGAGCGACAAAACTTTCGGGATGACCTAATATTTAGAAGAAAAAAGAATTCCTCTAGACTTCTTCCCCGCCAATGAATGTCTCCATTTCTTGGCTCTCCAGTTTGCCCTTCTTCCCTGAGATGATACTGTTGAAAGTAAAGCTGAAACTGTTACTTTTGATGGAGCCTTTGGGTTCCGGGAGGGGTATGTCGTCCAGACCCCTGTGGATGGAAAGGTCATCGTATTCGTCGGCCTGGTGGTGTAGTCTCGTTTTGTGGAGGACTTCCTGGTAGGCCGGGGTGACGAGCTTCTCTTTTGTCGGTTTCTTGTAGCTGAAACGGAAAATTTCCGGTTTAGTCAGCATGGAATAGGCAGGGTTTGTACTCTTAAGGTGAAAAAAAATTCCATGACTTTTTAACTATTCAGGGATGCCAACCTGAGACAACGCTCATCCGTAATCGCACCCGCCCCCCCCCCAAAAAAAAAATTCCGGCGTGACGCGTGGCTGGCTGACCGATGCCACGCCTTCTGCATGTAGAAAAATGCCCCAATCTTTTGATATATTTTAGAAAAGTCCTGAAAACGCAAATATTTGAGAAAAAAGAAGGCCCTTTTTCTCCCCATGCAGATTAGAATATTCCGAATTCCGATTGATTCCCCCTTCTTATTGCCCATATCATCAGTTAGCGACTAGCGTTATCGTTTTTACTCGCAATTCTAAGTAAAAAAAATATGTATTGTAAGGATTGAAGGCTTAAAACAGAGAATTCAGAAGAAAAATTTTATACATTGTCATTATAATAAAAGCAGCGTAGTTTCCGTAGTTTTTCTAGCTTTATCCGTAATTGCGGAATTCGGGGCCGAAATGCGGAATGATTCCGCAAAATCCGGAATGGTTGGCATCTCTGACTATTGAAACAAGCTGCTTTGCCGAAGTATTGTAATTTAGCCTGTTTCCCAGTCTTTCAGATCAAATGAGAGGGTTGCAATTTAAAAGAAATCCGATATCGAGACGCTTCTCA
The DNA here is from genome assembly GCA_024610705.1 of Tetragnatha versicolor. Classification (NCBI taxonomy): domain Eukaryota; kingdom Metazoa; phylum Arthropoda; class Arachnida; order Araneae; family Tetragnathidae; genus Tetragnatha; species Tetragnatha versicolor. The sequence goes on along the minus strand of JANDEH010000040.1, from coordinate 1,705,669 downwards.
ATGGTTCGGAGAAAGACTGGGAAACAGGCTAGTTAAGTACTTCTTAAGAACTTGAACGCAACGGAACCGTGAGTGTTTGCGTTATCAAATTCAAAAAGAGAAAATGATAGCCGTGGATCAGTACACCAATTGAAAAGACAGAAGTTTAAAAACTAAACCATTTATTTAAACATTATTAAAAACTGAACACTTTAACTGTTGAATAACATTTCAATGGAAGGCAAACAGCACTTATAAATACTTAACTTTTGACATAGAGAATCACATGGCAGGTGGCTTATCACACATGATGACCTGCATCATATAAACAAACATAAAAGCAAAACCACCTTCAAGGTGGGGTAAAAGTAAAACACCCACAGGTGCTTGAATAAGAATAGAAGCAGAAGTAGTAATCCAAAAACCCAAGCTAGTATTTATATACCTAGTCAACCAATCACATGCCTGTTGTTTACCTGACCTTACTTCACTTTACCTCTTTCTTGAAAACTGGGAAAAATTGATTTGCATATTGTCTTCTTCTTTAACTTAATTTGCATAAAGCTAAACTTCCCTAACCTGATATTCAAATCAAGCAATCAAGAAAAGTAAACAAACAACAGGCATGGACTGCATGGTTACAATCCAGAAAGGTTAACACTTAGGATAGGTGAGGTGTTACTTGTTTGTATATATTTATACAGGTGAGGTGATAATATAGTTGGTAAGGTACAATTACTTATTTACACAACAGTTTGTTTATTCTCTGGCCGCCACAGTGGCGAGTTGAGTTAGTAAGCGCCTGATTTCATTAACACTACGCGAGGAAATTTTGCTTCACGTTAGTAAGAACGCTTCCGAAGCCAATTTCAGTCGTAATGACTTTTATGAAAATTTTCAAATTCCATGACTATTCCAGGCATGGAAAATGAAACTTTCTAGTTTAGATTGCATGAAACAAAATGTATAGCTGCAAACTGAGTTACTTTAAAAGCTGGAAGATTTTTACTATACATGCAAGAGCTTTGAGATTTAGTAATAAAAATTGGTCTTTTATGATCTGAAATGGGGGAAATTTTAATGTTAACAATAAAATGCATAATATCCTTCATCATTTCAACTTTTTTATTTTTCCTTGATTCCATACAAAATTTTACCTTGAATCAGTATCTAAAGAATGTGCAGACTTAATTGAGCAAAAAGTAGGGAAAACTTTCCCTTAATTTCTACTAAGAATTTTCCTGAAAAATCAGAACACTTCCAAGTAAACCGGGAGGATTGGCAAATACATAGGCGCCGACTTTTATCAAATATTGGGGTGGCCCAGTACTAGACAATGAAGATATTAGTTTTCCATATAACAGCGGTCCTTAAACTTTCGATCGTCACTAATGCTAGACATCCCACCCCCCTCAAGATTTTGAAAATCCAAAGGCTTATTCCTAATGTACCCCTAAGGAGTTACTCAAATTATATTTCACATTACGTTAATATTTTACTATTACTCGGAAGTATAATGGGGGTTTTAAGTCATTTTGAGACCCTTTGAGAAGACCAAGTGAACGAGACCAAACGAATGACATCCAATACATTGACTTCTTTAGTTCATGAAAGAAAATAGGTAGACTTTTACGAAAAATATTGGAGGGGCTTGGCCCCCTTTCTTGCAACATTGGGGGGGCTCAAGCCCCCTCAAACCCTATGGTGTCGGCGCCTATGGGCAAATATGAACATTGAATAGATGAGCATACAGCTTTGTTAGAACTAATTTAAGCTAAGTAAGCTGAGCATTTGTTAAAGTGAAACAGGTATCTTTCAGAGTTGGGAATTTTTATTTTTTTACCCTCGTAACAAATGCTAAAAAAGTAACATGATTTTTTTTAAATTTAATTTTTTTAAATTGAAATAAGACTAATCAAATCCAGTTTTTATAAAAAAATATCAGAGACATCATAGCAGTCACAGTTCAAAATACAATAATAATAATAATAATAATACAGTAAAATCCCGTTATAACGAACTTCACGGGACCGTAAAATTTCTTCGTTGTAACCGTACTATCGCTAATTCAAATAAAACGGTTGGGGACTTTCTGGATATTCGTAATAATGGGATTTTTCGTTGTAACGGGATTTTACTGTAATAATTAAGTTTACAAAAAAAATTAAATATACATGAAAATGAAGGCAAAACTTACAGCTTCAGCAGTAGTGAGGAACAGACGACAGACACGGAAGATGCTGCCATCGCGGCAGATCCCATCCAAGGCTTCAAAACGAGCCCCCACGGCCGAAAGACACCTTCAAAGAGAGAAAATTATTATTTTACAAAAGCAGGATCAGGACAGAATTATGAGCAAAATGTATTTAAGTTTTGAATTCAAATGGTCTAATGAGTGTAACAACTAACATTAATCAACTTAAGTGGTTTCAATCAAGTTGTGTGTTAATTTGAGAACTTTATAATGATTGTTTTACTTCATAAATAACTCAAAATTATGTTTATTCCAACAGAAATCACAAATTTTTAAGGTCAGAAGTCAGCACAACACAATGATACATTTTAAATGTCTTTGTAAAAGCTTACAGACAAAAGTAATGAAAGAAAAATCTTTTGTCAGATTTCAGTCAGATTAAGTTTAATAAAAGATACTCAAAAATTAAAGACAATTATACACATTGATTAATCCTTTCCTACCAATTTTGCCTTCTGTGAAAAAATCAAAGAAGCAGTTAAAACAAAGGTTAAGGGGTTGATAAATTTCTACAGTGTTTATATTATAGCTTAATAGAATTCAGGATTCGTTAAGAAGTTTTTCAGGAGTAAATCACAAAAAAAAAATCAGGAGGTAACATGAATAATTATGAACTTTATATAATACTTTACATATTATGAGTAGAATGATTTATGAAGCAAAAAGATGTTAGAATTTTATATTTCAACATAATTTTATCGATTTCAAAACAATCACTATTAAAACTTCGTTTTGCTCATGGACGGACGTTTTTCAGAGGGGAAAACTCAGGAGAAAAAAAAAATTTTTTAGGAGTTATAAGTTAATAATAAGGAGTCTTAAAAAATAAAGCACATTTCAAGAGTTTTTCAGGAGGCATACGAATGCCGTGACTAAAAGAACAGAAGAAGAAACGCATTTATTAGAAGAAGAAAGCAAAAGATATTTAATTATAAAACTAGGGAGCTATTTGTGGGACACCCTGTATATTAAACTCATTCAATAATCTTTTTTAACTACCAATTTTGCTTTCTGAGAAAATAACTGGTTGAAACAAGGGTTAAGGGGTTCGTATAGATTTAAAAAAAAAGAACAACGGAAGAAGAATCCCATACCAGCTGCCAGGGGGATTCCTATGAGGTTGTACATGCTGGCAAACACGAAATTGTATCGGATTCTTCGAACGGTGCGATGAGACAGATCGATGGCAGCCACCACGTCCAAGAGATCATTCTGTAAAAAATATACATAAGAGGCTGTCCATAAACGATGTTGCACTTTCCCCCTACATTTCCGACCCCTCCCTCCTCTTTGTTGCAATTGAAAACTCTTTTAACTTTGCACTATCCTGTAATTATTAACCATTCCTTTTTTTGCACTACCACTAACCATACCAGACATTGAATGGATAATTTATGACACCCTGTTTACCAAACTGGATCCAGTTTTAGTAAAAATTGTGAAAATCTACTCAATTGTGTGAATTTGCGAAAATAGGCTCCTATATTTTTAGTATTGTGAAATATAGAGTTTGTTTAAAGGCTAAAATACTTCGTGAAGTGAAGGGTCTGTTGTTAAGGTGAAATATTTTGTAAAGGGTCTGAAAATGGATCTGAATTTCTTCTAAACAGACCCTGTAAAGTGTCAAAGATTGATTACCAAGTGTGACATTTATGGGCAGCATAAACATTAGGACTTTGCAGAAAATCTTTTGAAGTAATTTATATTTTTGATTAATGAATTGTTTTCTTTGTACTGTTGTTGCTCAAAAAGCATTTTTTTAAATATTTAGGTGAACAATGTGACTATCATAATGTCTTAAGTCGAAATTTAAATGACTTGGGGCATTTAATTACTTAGCAGAAAATATTTGGAGATAATTTTGTGTGCCGAGAGTTTTTGGTTTTATCAATGAATGGTGGACAGACTCCAAGTGCTTATGTAATAAAAACCTTCACGTCCCTTTCCAAGATTCAAAAAGGCGTGATACGCACCCTGATCAGAACGACATCGGCGGCTTCCACGGCGACATCGGTGCCGTTTGCGATGGCTATCCCGACGTCGGCCTTGGCCAGGGCCGGAGAATCGTTCACTCCATCTCCGACCATCGCAACCTTTAGCCCCTTTTCCTGCAGTTGCTGGATCTTCATCACTTTGTGGGAGGGGAGGACTTCGGCGAAAACACGAGAGATTCCAACCTATAAGAGAAGGGAAGAAAAACTGTTTTATACAAATACAAATTAAGTTGACCAACTACAGGTAAGCGCCCAACAAGGTTGGTCCGGTCACTCAAACCACCCAATTCCCAGTATCTGTCAATTTTATTCTTGAATTCGTTCACCCCACTTGAGTTGGTAATCGTTTCAGGTAACCCATTCCATCTGTCCACTACCCTGTTAAAAATATAATACTTCCTACAATCCCGATTAAAATATGCCTTGTTCAATTCAAATCTGTGACCCCTCGTTCTAGTCCCTCTGTGTCCCCTTGTTTTATCATTTTAAAAAGTTGAATGAAATCCCCTCTAATCCTTCTTTCCTGTAGAGTGAACATATTTAACTTCTTTAATCTTCCCTCATAACTTAAACTGGATATACCCTTGACCAGTTTGGTCGCCCTATGCTGAACCCTTTCAATTGAATCAATATCTTTTTTCATGAATGGAGACCAAATTTGAACAGCATATTCTAGAAGAGGCCTCACCAATCCCCTATATATAATCCCCCTATATTATCTGCAAAAATTTATCTAAACCTACCCTACAGTTGCCAACTGAGTCTGTTTAAACACTGGAAGATTTCGGATGAAAAAGGAAGATTTTAAATACACATGATGCACACATTGATATTCCATAAAAAGAAATCATCCTTTTGTGAACTAAAATGGGGGAAATTTTAATGTTTACAACAAAAGGCTCAATATAATTTCAACTTTTTTCTCTTTCCTTGATTTTATACAATATTGCCATAATCGCATACCTTGAATAAGTATCTGGAGCAAATGCAGACTCTTTTAAAGCTCAATTCAGCAAAAAAGCAGGGAAAACTTTCACAAAAATAGTGAATTTTCCTGAAAAATGTGAAAAACTGGGAGGATTGTCACACCCAAACATTGAAAATCAAGGACTTTCAAGTACTTTTCAAGGACCTCGACAAAATTTTTCAAGGACCTTTTTTGCAGACATTTAAAAATTAGTCGTATTTCAAAGCAAGACTTTTTTCCCGCATACAATCTGAACGAGAGGAGAAGTCGCTCTTCATTGTCAGTTTGTAAAAATGGCCGCAAGTTTTGTTCAAAAAAGTAGTTTTAAAGAAAATTTCTAGAAAAAAACAAAGAAAGATCTGAAAAAATTAAGTTTGATTAGTGGCCGAGTGAAAATTCAAGGACCTTCCAGGACCTAGAACGTTTTTCAAGGACATTCAAGTAACTAAATTTAGCCTTAAAAAATTCAAGGACTTTTAAGGACTTTCAAGGACCGTGGGAACAATGAAGTAGTTTTCTATTAAAAAAAAGTATTTACCTGTCTGGCAATTGCTGCGGCAGTTTTCTTGTTATCCCCCGTCAAAAGAATGACATCTAAGCCCATTTTCTTCAGGGTGTAAACAGTCAGATGAGCTTCAGGTTTAATGGTGTCAGCAACAGCCATCATACAAACAAGTACACCTACAAAATTTTTTATATTTTTTAGTTTGTTTGAATTTATTTATTTATTCAAATAAAGGTAACTCAAAATTGATTCACTAGTTGTATATTTGAACAGAAATTCTAACATAAGATGTTTCAGTTTACTGAAATTAGAATAAAAACAAGGTAGATAAGAATGTATTCTTTAATGTAAAGTTAAAAAATTACATTGAAAACTTGTATGTATGACATAGGCTTGATAGAAATGGCAAAAATTATAAGTTCTTATAGTTGTAGAAGATACTTATAATTATAGTTATTTTATACGATACTAAAATATTTTCAAATATAGATAACTTTAAATTGATTCACAAGCTACATTTTTGCACAGTAATTCAAGCATCAGATGTTTTACAGTTTAATGAAACAAGAATAAAGACAAGGTAGATTAAAAAAATGCATCCTTTAATATAAAGCTAAGAATTATTCTTAAAAACAAATGTATAACACTGGCTTGATAGAAATTACAAAAACTATTATAATTATTTGAAGTTCTTATAATTCAACTCAGACTTTGTTTACTCTTATTTCACTATGCATTCATTAGCCAAAGGTACACCTAAAAGTAATCAGCATCTCAGTTTTTTTTGTCAATATTTTTAAGTCAGGAAAAATATTTAATAATTTATGTGAGAGCTGAAATGGCCCAAAACTGGTTAGCTTTATTTGTTTATCTACTTTTCAATAACATGGTGAAGGGTTAGTATCAGAAATTGTTTCAAAAAGAGGTAATGACATCAGCAATCAGTTACCATAATTTAAACAATAGCACCAAATGGAGGGCTCAGAATAAAAGTAGACCAAGTCCACTTTTTGTTATTTTTGAGTTAGCAACCCTATAACATGCACCAACTATGTAAAATTTCAGTGCAATAATGAACCAAGTCCTAATTCTGATAATATCCGCTAGGCAGCAGCAAGTTCTGTTGCGTTAACAGGTAATTTTATTATGAAGCTTTAACTTTAAGCTTCTGTAGCCCAAAAGTAGCTAAAGTGAACTTGGTTCACTTCTATTCTGTGAACCCTCCAAATTCAACTAAATTCCTTATTAAAAATGATGTTCTATCAGAAAACCAATTGATATCACTTTTGTTTAACATGGTGTTCATGGATAATGGAGCTAGTGTACATACAAGGAACTTATTTGTTTTAAGATAATTATTGTTTATAATATTTTGGCAACTTTTTATAGTCTGTGTACATAAAACAGGCGGCTCGCAACTAGTCATTTTCCATTGCATTTCTATTGCGTTGCGATGAACCACCAATTTTAATTACACAGACTATAGAAAGGATTATTTTAAAATATTTGAATTTAGATAGTTTGGGAAAGAGTGTTTGAAAATAGTTTAGGATAGTTTGACAATGGAATCAGTAGTGAGTAATATTTAGGTTAAGTAGACAAAATTTGATGTGTGAGAGTATACTTTTACCTTTAAACATAAATTATTAATTAAACTCATTATTTTTTTCTAAAGCCTGTTCCTTTTTTTTGAAAAAAGTTATCACAACCAGACAGTGGCGTAGCCAGAAAAAAATTTCGGAGGGGGATATTGATATTTCGGGGGGGATATGGAGTATTTTTAGTGGTTTCCTATGGTCAAAAAATGAAAATTTCTAAGTTTCGGGGGGGGATATATCCCCAAATCCCCCCCCTCTGGCTACGCCACTGCAACCAGAACTAAATTTAATTGTTGTTCTACTTCGATGAGAAAAATCGACAGTATTCAAGTGGTTGGTTATAGCTTTATATTACACATATTGGTTGGTTTTATTTATTTATTTATTTATTCTACAGTCAAACAGATAAAAATCCAATTACATGACTGGTAATACAAAGTAAAAGACACACCAAAAACACTATAAAAGACACACAAAAACCCTATAAAAGACACATATTAAACAACAAGAACAAACAATGAATAAGAAAAATTTAAAAGTCGAAATTCATAACCTAATTACCCTGACAAGATCACTGCAAGAATTAAAGAAAATATCAGAATCAATTGGCAAGTTGTTTACCAATTTGCAGAATTGAAATATTGACTGGTTTAATAAATAATTTTTGTTACAGGAGGGAATTTCAAAAACAGTTTTATTTCTTGTCATATATTGTGGAACGTGAAAATTTAAGAGATTAAGTAGGTCAGAACAATCAATCTCATTATTTAGAAGCCTAAAGAAAAACTTAAAAACACAAGTATTACGTCTAGTTTCAAGAGTAACAATGTTAGGTAATACGTTGAGTGAATTATTCGATTTAAAGGAAAGAAAACGAAGAAACATATTTTGAATTTTCTCAAGAGATTTAATGTGAGATTTATTATATGGATTCCATACTGTACAATTATATTCAAGAATAGAACGAACCAAAGAAATAAAAAGATTATATAAAACAAAATTGTTTGTGAAATCATAAGTGGTTCTCTTTAAAATTCCTAAAGTCTTAATTGCTTTGAGCTATAACTATATGATAATTGCTATGAGCTTTAACTATATTATTATAAAACTATATAGGATTATTGTTGGTTATAATTTTATAGCAGGGAGAGAACAATACCATCAATGGCACAGAGGACAGCAGTGTGTCCCTTCTCCTCGTGATCTTTCATGATGGAATCGACGCCTTCGGAATACTGTATTCCGTTCCTCATCATCCATTCCCGGTTCCCAATGAGAACTGTGTAGACATGGTTGGCGTCTCCCGGTTCGTTTTCGCCTGAAACACAAAACTCATCTCATTGTTTGAATAAAAAATATCTTCATTTTTTAAAAATTATTCAGTATTTAGTTTATGTTAATTGTCAGGCAGTTTAAAAAAATATTCTTATTATTCTAATCCGTTAAGTTTTGGGTTCGATTCCATTATAGTTCCCCCTAAATATCGCCAATCTCTTTCGAACGCTCAATATTCAAATGTAAACAAATTTTTCTAATTTTTAATGATAATAAACTGAACAGTTACAGATATAATTAAACATTTTAATCTATGAGTTTGAAATTATTTTAGCAATATTTATACTTTATAAAGAGATGGCGATATTTAGCGGGAACTATAACGGAATTGAACCAAGTTTTGTTTCAATAACTAACTTTTTTAAAAGCACATGATTTAATCCTTTTTGAATTTTGAATTTGTTTCCATGGAGACTATTTTCACCACAATTTCATTCCATAATAAGGTACCCCAGAAAAAATGTTGGGTGAACCCCACCCCCACAAAACAAAAGTTGGGTTACATCCGTGGTAATATTTTATGCTAATAACCTTGTTCTGCCAACAGAGTATTTTAATCTAGATTGTGGCAACACTCTTGTTTAGTTGCTGATCATGTAAAAGCAACTACATGTGTTATGTATGATTGTGAGTTGATTAAAGCCTTCAATTAAGGTACTTTTTGAAATGTCTATTCCAATTATAACATCCCTAACAACAATGAACAAATTCAAAGTGATTGAGCATAGCTGCCAACCTGATGGGGGAAAAAATAGGAGTACTTTCATAGACTACACATGGAAGCCCACCCACCTTTTTTTACAGCCACGATTTAAAATTTAAGCTGCTTTTTTAGTTCATAGTAGAACTAAATAATTTAGACAAATAATTTAGATAAAAACCTAAAACGAAGTCTATGAATAAACAGAAACAACATCCCTCTTAAAGTAGATGAAAACAAAATCATCCATAAGTTACAACTACAGGCGTCCAAAACGATTTAAATATTAATCATGGTGCTTGCTTTTACCATACCAGAAATTAACGCTTTCTGGAAAAATTAAACTTAAGAAAGAAAATGCAATATTGAATTCATATATTTCACTCATCTTACTATTAATAACATATTTTTTGAATGATAAATTGTTCTTATAATAGCACTACTCTTTTATTTCGCTTGTCTTTTACAATTTCAACATAAGCATTTTTTTAAATATCGAAAAATCAGATTATCGGAGAAGAAATCAAAATCAGGAGTAACTCCGATAAAATAGGAGTACTTGGCAGCTATGATTGAGTATTACCTGGCCCATTCAGGTTCTGAATGAGATCGGCGGCGAGATTGGCAGCATTCTGGTGTGGAGTGTTGTAGAGGTGGCGATCGATGACCACGCTCTGAATCGGGTCCTGAGAGAAGTTGAGGCTGGCGTTACTTTTCCTCTTGGACCCCACCAGGTTCTCGACCTGGGACTCCTCGGTCAACATGTGGTGGACGTTGGACACCTTGCATCGGAGACCGCAGCCCGGCACCGCGGCAAAGTCCTCGCACTTTCCAAACGCTTCCACGTTCAACGCCTGGATGGGAGAAGCAGGTTTTTTTTAACATAGCTGGTAATCCAGGCGGGTACTGGATTACAGGAGAGCAGAAAATATGATAACTAAAAGTGTTGTTTTAGTTCATCTCAATTGTGACCAATATGTATCTAACTTTGTTTTGATATTCTGATTGTTGGTTTGACCAATGTAATTTTTGAGGTTATGAGTTCTAGTATTATGTGTTGAAGGGTTAAAGTTTGTTTAATTTAGACAGTTTGTATCTGACTTTGTAACTGAAGTGAGTTGAGTCTGTGATGTCATCACCTCTGATTGGCTTAGGTTGGTATGACATCACATAGTATTTCAGATAAAAGCCCAGTGTGAGGCTGGCTGTCTCTCTTACTTTTTGCACTGATTATAGAATGTATACTTAGTCTTTCTGTTTGTGTCTTTGTTCCTGCTAGTCAGGATGACACGTTTAATCACCATGTTAAGTGTTTAGATATTATAGGGGTTTCTTGATAACTAGATGTTTTTCTTAGTTAAGCCACATGTCAGATTTGGTTGTTTTTGAAAGTTAGATTTGTTTATAGTTGTTAAATAATGTTTACATTCGTTAATAAATTACTCCTTGTTATTTTAGAACTATTACCAGAATCTTAAGGAAACTGGTATCTAAAAACAATTCAGCAGAGTATGATATCAATTGAATTCATGAAGGCAAGGAGGACTAAGGATTCAAGATAATAAATTCATTTATTTAAAGTTAGTAAAACATTAAAACAACAAAGTGTTACCATAACATAACATAACAGATCATAACAAATAGTTGGGGAGTGGAGAAGGAGATAAACTCAAAGGCCAAAGGGCCTTACAATGACTGGAGCAGCTGTAGAGAAGAAGTAGCTCAAAGAGCAAGGGTGTTTACTTTATACAAGTGGTAGATGTGACATCACCAGACACTGAACCAATCAGGAGGTGATGATGTCACATCCACCACTTCAGCTCAGTTCTGCAACAGTATTCAGAAAGCTCCAAAACAGACAGTGAAACATTAAACTCACTTTGGACAACAAACCAGCATGTCCCCCTTCACTGGTAAACAAACCTCAACAAGTGTGGTGAGTCTAAAGCAGCAATTCTCCTTTGCTTATTTACCTTTTTACTTTTACAACAAGAACACTGCTATTATTTTTTAGTCTACCTTTTTAGAGTTTAAGGGTAACAAAATAAGATATCCCCATCTTCAAAAAGTCGTTATTCAATAGAACAAGTTGCTTCACATAAGAGCTTTAACCCTTTGACTGAGCATCCCGCGATTTCCACGGGCATGTGTTTTTCTTCCTTTATTGAGGATCGCATCTGATATTGCAAATTAGCGATGGATCTGATCATGATTCAACAATAAACTTGCTCGATAAACTAAACAGAAATTAACTGTACCAATTCAATTGAAATTTATGAAACAAAATTTTTTTGGTAATAACGTCTGAAATTGGATTTTCTGGCAACTTAGTTTCTGATAATAAAAATCCATATAAAAAATATCATCTAGAAAGAAAAAAATCTTGTTTCAATTCCCCAATAGGTATAGATTTAAAATATGCAATAAAAAAATCACACAATTTTTGAAGCGATTTTGGTTCACAAATTGCACCAGTCAGAGGGTTAATAGGTATAAGGGCCATGTTCAGAATAACAAAGGATGGACACATAAGTTATGGACACGAGAGATTTCACACAGCAAATCAGGAGCTTTTGTCATGAAATACATCATTCAGCAATGCGAATCCAGGTGGATTGCTTTTGCTCTGGGGTCCTTTAAACAGTTCCATAAACACTAGAACAGCTACTTATTATAAAAAAAGGTTTTCAATCATTGATATACTGTTACAAAAATTACAGACATCTTGTTTGCGACAGGTGCACAAACTTGATTCTATTACTTTCATAACATATTAATATTTATAATAGCTTCTCGTTTCTTCGTCATTCTGAACATGGTCATTTCATCACTTTTACTCAATGAAAATGAAATAAAACAACTTTAAAAAATAGATGTACCTTTTTGACGAAGGAGGTGATGGCAGAAGCGATGGGATGCTCGCTGTTGGCTTCAGCCGTCCCGGCCACGGCCAGAATCTTGCCGAGGGAGAGCACGTTGTGGTCCACAAACACGCTCACGCGCGTCATCACGGGAATGCCCCGTGTGATGGTGCCCGTTTTGTCGAAGATCACGCACTTGATCTAGGGAAAACCAAAGCGTGAATTTTAAACTCACAAACATGGAAGAACTTAGGGTGTTTTTTATTCTAAAAGTTTTCAAGAAGTTCTTAACCCTACAGTGCATACTGTAGCCATTTTTCCCCATTTCCTACTCGAACTTCCATTTCCAAATGGAAACACCATGCCATAAGTACAATAAATATAACATTTCATTGTATTAGCACTTCAGACTGCCAGTAGATGGCAGCAGGGGTACTATTTTGAGACATTTGTTAGTAGCTAGTGAGTTAAAAGTCAAAACACAGAAAACGCCAAAATAAAAGGACCATATACCTAAATTAAAATTTTAAAAAATTTCAGCTTGAAAAAAAATTGTTTTGAAAAGATAAGTTGTTTTTTTATATTTTTAGAGCATCGGGTTTTATTTCACTTCACAATTAATTTCACAAGGACAAACTTTTTGTCAATTAAAAGTAAAAAAAATTAAATTAATTTTTTTCAGTATTTTATACTAATTTACACCATAATAGAAGTAAAATAAGTGATTTTCAAGTGAATTTAAAAAATCATGCATTGTAGGGTTAAGGGATCAATAGAGAAAAACTTTTGAAAAAGTGTCACTCTTGTTTTTTAAATGTTAGTCTCAATCAAAGCAAATCTCAATACAAATGAACAAGAATTGATAGAGAATTTCAAACTCAAAAGCATGGAAGAATTTAAGTGTTTTTAATAAAAAAAATTTCAAAGGAAACATAAGGAATTCAAAGGGAAAAAAACAATGGTTCAATTCTGTTATCTGTCTCCCCCAAGCTGTTTTACAGCTGTATTCACCACTAACCTAACTTAAGGTTAACCTGGAAGTAAGCTTTTAATTGGTTGTTGAAAAAGGGAAACAAGTTTTAAGCCAATCAGAGTTATAGAAAAGGCTTGATTCCAGGTTAAATCTAGGTTAATTTAGTGGTGAATATGACCGTTACGTGCCAAATAAAAAAAATATTGCCTAAAATTGCAAATAATGTCGTAAATTATACAATTATATCAGTGACAACCATAAAATGTTGGTGATATTTGAATGATTAGTATTTAAATCAGCTAAGCAATATTTAGCTGGGCAGTTAACTGAATTGAGCCAAACATAATTTTTCATAGAAAAAATTAGAAAGTTAAGGAAAGGTAGTTGTTATTATAGAAAGTTATTATAAAAACACACCTAATACTTGTTTAAAAATATTTTGATGATCAATGTTCTATTCACTACCTTTTGTGTCATTGTAGCATTGAAATTGATCAGAAATACACATGTATTAATTGAGGTGCAGCAGCAACAATAAGCTAAATCTTTTCATTGGAGTTAGCTTATTCTTGCTGTGAACACCCCACTGTTAGTAAGTAGTAGTGGGGAGGGAAAGATAATTAAGACCCTTTTTTCTATGCTTAAGCATTTTTACATAATTAGATTGTTTCACACATTAGGAACTTATAATAATGAGAAGAATTTCTATAGTTTCAAGAGTAAAAATTTTAACCAAATGAACAACAAAACTTTACACTGTGGAGAAATACAGCTATAAATAACCAGTAAATATGAATAAATTAAAACTTACCTTGTGAGCAAGTTCCAAGGCTTCTGCTCCTTTGATCAAAATGCCATTGACGGCTCCAACGCCAGTCCCGACCATGACGGCCGTTGGCGTTGCGAGACCCAGCGAACAGGGACATGCAATGGCCAGAACAGTGAGAGCGCATTGGAAGGCAAACTGAAAAGTTATCTCAGAGTCTGTGGCATCTTCTTTCTGAAAGAGAAACCCAGAATTATTAATAACACACTAATCCACTTTTGAATTCACAGACAGCAAACCGTTTAAAATCTTTTACTATTTGGAAAAGAAGCAGAGCTAAGGATTCCTTTTTCAAAAGAAATTATTACATGTAATAAACAGGTATGGAACATAAGGACATTTGTGGTATACATTCAAGTTTATTTCACTATGGGTCCAAATAGCCTCTAAAAAATTTACCCATAATTAGGCCCAAAGCTAGATTTTTGCTCTGGGGAAGGGACCCTAAAATATCCCCAAGATCCCTCGAATGCAAGTTTAATATATTCAATGCAGCTTTTTAACACAGTTTTAGGCATCATTCACAACTTGATGAAGTAAATATTTAAAGAATAATAGACTTCTGTGCACAAAAAGGGGGTCTGTAGGGTCCTCCCCTAGAAATTTTTTTAAAATTTTTCCCTATAAAACATGGTTTCAACTTATTTAAGTACACTCAGTCTGAATATAGATTTTGCTGAAAATATGACCAATTCTGTTACTTTGCTACTGCTGGAAAATTTATAGTAGGACATGAACTGTGCCTCTCTCTGAATCTGATCTGCTAAAATTAAGCAATCTTAATAATTTCAAAGATTAAAACTTGCAGTACTTACATGTTTTTTGTGGTACATTTTTACAGTATCAGCTGCCACATAGCCAACCACGATCCAGGCTATCAAGGTGATGAGAGAAACGGTAACTACGACAGGAACAAAGTAGCCAGCAATCTTATCCGCAAGTTGCTGTATGGGAGCCTGGGGAAAAAAGGAATTAAATAATTAAAGATTAAATACTCATAAGATAGTCAAGGCAGTTAAGAGTTTTAAAGATCAGACCTTTTAATTATCATTGAATGAAATTTATAAGTTGAAAGTCATTTTTGCACTGGTTGCTCATAAATTGTTCTTTAAATCTAGCAATGCAATTTTAATTCACATAAATCCATATTATATGTTTCATTAAAAAATTGACAATTGCTCCTAGCTAAACATTAAGTGTTTTAAACATGACTCTCACAAGTAAACCATTTTTGAACTTATTTAACGAAGAATTTACTTCTGAAAGATTACTTTTGAAGTCTGAGCTACTTCAACAAGCCATTATAACAAATTCGCTAGAGCTAATTATTTAAACTTATATTTTTGAGTACTGTCAGTACACGGAGTGCTAAAATATTCTCACAATACAAAAAAAGTGCTTCTTTATCGCAGTTTTAAGTCTCATAAAATAATACACTCCCCTTTTGACTTAAAGATATAAACTAAGATTAAAATTCAAAACCTGGATTTTTTAAACTTTTAATGGTCAACCCGACTGAGGACTTCTTCAGGGGTCACCCCCAGCCGAGTTGACCGGGGCCTTTTCTGTAGCAGTAGAACCGAAGTTCAAAAACTGCCGTGACCCGAAGACCCCAAAAAAACGAAACAACATTAAAATGGACTAGAAACGATTAGACCACCACAAAAAACAGTCAACTCACCAAAGAACAAACAGTAATATCTACAATCAAATAAAATCCATGCCCTTTTTTTATCTCCGTTGCCAAACCAGAAAAACGAAATTCACAAATTAATTTCCCCGTAATCGAGCTGTGACTTAAACTACTTTTGACTTAAACTACTTTTGAGGAAACAAAAATGTGAATCAAGGGAATCCGATCAACATGGCAGCTGAAAGCACAACTTCAGTTTTAAATCTATTCGCATTTCCCGCTAAAATTCTCATCACAGAACCCTAGCCGTATTTTATCCTGGAAGAGGATAACTGAAAGAGTGTTCCTGCAAAAGTATATTCGTAAGGATGGTTATTCTATGTAATTTTAAAGTTGGTGGGACTTGTAAGCACCGTCAGTAGATAAAGGCTTAAATGACATGAGACTAAAGTCAGGAAACCATTTTTGAACTCATGTAACAAAGAATTTACCCAGTCATATTATAGTGAGCTAAGATAATACCTTTGAAGTTTGAGCTTCTTCAACAAGTTTGACGATTTGAGCCAAGGTCGTGTCCTTCCCAATGTGAGTTGCCGTGACGAGCAGAACCCCGTTTTGGTTCACAGATCCGCCAATGACCTGGGAGTTGGGTCGTTTGGGGACCGGTAGAGACTCTCCTGTGATCAGGGATTCATCAGCCATCGAGTTGCCAAACACAACTCTTCCGTCCACGGGAATCTTGGCACCAGGAACTACCTGAAATTGTAAGGAATTGCTACTCAAATCCTAAAATGAAGTTCCCTGTATTTTCCCTGTTTACTGCATAACAGAAAAAAACATGGCACAGCATTTACATCTTAAAAGCTACACTTTTATTAGCAGTTAATTTTCTTAAAGTGGGATTTCAATAATGTGTGAGTTTTAATAATGTGTTTTCTTAATGTGTGAGTTTTTCAGAAGCTTTATTAGGTAAAAATTAATTACACACAACTTCATTATGTAAATATTTTAAAGTTTGTGACCAGCCTCCTTTTTAATAAAACGCCAAGAAAGAGATGCTTAATTATTGTAGTCAACTCATGACATTTTAAATCGTGTGCATTGTTTTGAGTTTTGAAAATACAGTTTTAGTTTGTTTAGTAACTACAGATAGTGTTAGTTTGGAAAATAGTTCAAATTTGAAGTTCAAAATTTGTTGTTTAAATTAAAGTTTGTCGATTGCTTTACTGGGGTGTTATTGAAATTAACCCGGAGAACCTCGAGGTCAGTTTATAAGTTTAATTTAGATTTTGAAAAAAGTTACCCAGACCAAAAAATTTGAATAGTAAAAACACAAGAAATAAAAATCAGGATGTGTTAATTTTTAAGGAATTTAAATCCATAGAAGGGATGGATTGCAATAATTTCTTTGTGTTTGCAGTATGATCTCTCTGTGCATAAGAAAGTTAGGTTTGTTATTGTGTTCTAAAGATCTGCATTTTAACCCTACAATGCATGATTTTTTAAATTCCCTTGAAAATCATTTATGTCTTCTATTATGGTGTAAATTAGTAAAAAATACTAAAATAAATTATTTAATTTTTTTTCTACTTTTAATTGACAAAAAACTTTGTCCTTGTGAAATTTATTTGTGTCCCTTGTGAAATTAATTGTGAAGTGAAATAAAACCAAATGCTCTAAAAATATAAAAAAACAACTTATCTTTCCAAAACAATTTCTTTTCAAGCTGGAAATTTTTTTTATTTTAATTTATATGGTCCTTTTATTTTGGCGTTTTCTGTGTCTTGATTTTCGTCTCACTAGCTACTAACAAATGTCTCAAAATAGTTCCCCTGCTGCTATCTACTGGCAATCTAAAGAGCTAATACAATGAAATGTTATATTTATTGTACTTATTGATTGGTGTTATCGTTTGGAAATGGAAGTTCGATTAGAAAATGGGGAAAAATATCGTGTTGCCAAATGGCAACAGTATGCACTGTAGGGTTAAGGCAACAGTGATTGGAGGTGTATCACTATAAATTGGTGGATCTCACTGTGAATAAACTTGGTTTGAAAGTAGAGATAATCTGCCTCAATTATGCTTTGGTACAGTACCAAACTAACCTTCAGAATATCTCCTCTTTGAACTAATTCAACATCAATTTGTTTTTCATTCAAAATCTGCCCATCTTGATCAATTTCAACCAGAGTTGCCTCGGTGGCTTGCAAGGAAAGAAGTTTGGCCAAGGCTTCAGACGTTTTCCCCTAAAACAAAAGAAATCACAAAATTTTAAGTAGATTGTGATAATTCAAATGATTTTCTTAAGTTGCTACGAGAATATCTAGTATAAAGAAGTGCAAAATATGTCACAAACATTATTTCAAACCTAAATTGTAAAACATTCCTTTTTATTTGACAAAAATAGCTTATAACTCATTTGCACACAAATTCCAATTACTAACTAAATTAAAAAGGTTTCCTCACACAATATGTATTTAAGTAATTATGCTTTGAAGTTAAAATGTAAACTTATTTTAAAGGTACTATTTCATATAATTTTATGTAAAAGGAAATATAACACATAATTTGTAAACAGTGAGTTACTTTTCCATAAAAGGCTTTCAACTTCGATAGGTCTTGTTTTTTGTTGCTTTACAAATCTAATTTTCTATACTTAAAGCAAATTTACTTTATGGTACAACATAAAGCACTATAAATCTTTATAGTACTATACATCATTGTCAATCATATAATGATCATATATTATCAATGATATCATTGTCACTATAAATTATAGTCATTCTATCTAAACAAAACTAATCTTATTAATTACCATTTTTACTTCACAAAAGTGCTTCAAACTTTACATTGGGGAAAATGAAAAAATAATTAATTTTTAATATAGTCCTCCATTGCATTTACAACTGCAATCATCAATACATCAAAAAACTAAATACAAACACATTTCAATACTTTAAGAGCTATTCAGTTAATCATGATTTAAAAAAATACACACCTTGGCGATATGTTCCAACCAACGCCCGAGTGAAATAAATATAAGCAGCATGGGAGGAGTCTCGAAAAACGTTTTGGGGCTGTGGTCTGCTTGAACTATGACGAAGTATAAAGTAGCACCGACGCTGTAGACGTATGCTATAGTAGTTGCCAACATAATCAGCACATCCATGTTTGCTGTGCCATGTTTGAGAGCCTTGTATGCCTGTACATAGAAGTATCTGCCACCATAAAACTGGAATAAAATGAAAAAAGATTTTGTTACGACATAAAAGTATCGTTGATGCAAAACTCTATGAATGGGTACGAAATTAAAAATTTTTGTATTCACACTATTACACCTTTCTTTTGGTATGATAAATAGTTGTCCTAAGATATGGATGAGGAATCAGTTTTTGCTAATATATGAGTATTAAACATGGTAATTTCCTTTACTGGAAAAATGGATTTTTTTCAGTCTTCAAAAAATGCTGGGCTTGCCTTTTGTGTTAAATGTTGGATTGGAGTACAGACATTTGCTTGTGAATAACGGTTGCATCTTTTTCCTTGTTTTTTTACAGAATAAAAGTAGTTAAAAAAGTATTAGATTTTTTTGAATTGATGTTTTCCGGGCTTGTTGGCCGTAATTTTGTAGATGAAACACTAAACGTTGCCCGGAAAACATCAGTTTCAATTAAAACTCCGGCCGTAGAAGCCTTCGCAGTTTTATTAGATTTTTTATTATCTTTGATTTGTTTTAACCTTTAAAACTCTTTCTTCAATTTAATATTCTGTACTGTCTGTATGTAAATGTGAAATAATTTTTTTAAAGTCAAAAGTTGACATCACATCAAATATTAAAAAAACATTGATCCAGTGGAAGGAATCCATGAAAATGTGTCTAAATTTTGTACTCACTTGGACGGGAGTCGCTAACAAGAACAAAAACAGATTCTCAGTCGATAAACCAGGAATCACGCAGCACATTTTGATATCCTTCCTGTGCATCTTCATGAACATAAAGTACATCATCACTATCATTGAGGGCACGCCAAACACAAGGGAGAGATAAAAAGAGTTTCTCCACCTGGAAGACGTCAGAATTTATCAATCCATTTTCACTAAAACCATAATTCAGATTGTTAAAGTTAATAATACTCTCAGTAGATGCCTTCCAATAAACTGCGGTGTTTTCCAGGGTTCAACCCTAGGACCTTTATTATTTCTTATCTTCATTAATGACCTGTGTAATCTTAAACTATTTGCCAAATTAATAAGTTTCGCTGACGATACAGTATTACTTTATTCGGTTGATTCAATCAACGATTTAAACTTTATGATAAATGATGACCTTGTAAAAATACGTGATTGGTTTTTTCAAAACAACTTAAAGTTAAACGTAAACAAAACAAAATATATGACATTTAACCTGACCCAAAACCATTCCTATCAACTCTCTCTTAAATACCATGAAAATAATTGTATCAACTATGGAAATTGTAATTGCAATTATATCGATAAAGTGTCAAGTATTAAATATCTTGGACTCCACATTGATTCGAACTTAAAATGGAAATCACATACTCAATATATCTCTGACAAATTAAGATTTGTTATGTTTAATTTTTACCACCTAAAACAAAAAATAAGTAATAAACTTCTAATCAATTTGTATTATTCGTGGGTACATTCCCAATTAATTTACGGCTTAACTATATGGGGAGGGGATTATTTTGTAAATTTAAAAAGAATCAGTAAACTACAGGAAAGGTTCGTAAAGTTATTGCTTAATACCACAGATTCTATTACTATAAATCACTTCAAATTACTGAATATTCTTCCCCTTCGTCATCTTTTCTTTTACAAAATATGCCTGTACCTTTTTTTAAATCCACTAGAATGTACAAAACGTAATAATATAAATCCTCGAAGACCTAATGTAATATATAACATTCCTAAGCCCAAAAAAACAATATTTTGTAAAAATTTTTCCTATATAGCCCCCAAACTTTATAATATGCTACCATTAGAAATCCAAAATAGTCCATCAAAATACCTATTCAAAAAGAAACTAAAGGATTTTTTGTTTTCAATAGAAAATGTAGAAAATTTTTTAATGTAGTGATTTACTTCTGTCCTTCTGCACTTCTAGTTTTTTTATTATGTCTTGTATAAATTTGATGTACGACTGAAAATGTATTTTATTTTAATGACACCCTGTTTGCCACTATTGTATTTTTTCCACCCATTTATATGGTCACCTACATGGACCAAGAGGTCCCAGGCGACTATGTTAATTATATTTGTATTTGTATTTTATGTTCAAATAAATAAATTTCTAAATGAAAAAAAAATTTGTTTCCAATATAATTTTTAAATGGATACAGAGCAGGGGTTTTCAATTATAGATATGTTAGCTACCCCTCATGTTTCATCTTTTTTTCATTTTAAGTCATGGGATTTTTATGAGTACAAATACAGTATATACAGGGTGAACCAAAAGTCCGGCCCTGTTTTTAAAAATTAATAACAAAAAAAACAAAAAAAGATAAAAGTACGCGGTCTGCTGCATCCTACTTTAAATAATCGGGAGTTTTTTTACACAAAATTTTGAAAAAGACTAGTTCTCGACTTTTCTTATAGATGGCAGCACTAAAATCTAATTATTTAAGGAAAAAATAATCGTTTTTTCCCTGTGCTACGAATATTATAAATAGAATCGATTCAAAAATCGAATGAGTAATCGAACTTAGCATCCTATGTGTCCTTTTTAACACTGATGAAGGGGATCATGGGATCCCCGAAACAATTGTATGGTTTGTTAACTGATGATGATTTCATTGTTGATTGTTAAAAATGTTGATCGGAAAGTTGCTTCTTTATTGCAATCTAGCCCATCGAGAACTACACTTTTTCAAAATTTTGTGTAAAAAACTCCCGATTATTTAAAGTAGGATCCAGCAGACGGCGTACTTTTATCTTTTTTTGTTATTAATTTTTAAAAACAGGGCAGGACTTTTGGTTCACCCTGTATTTTCTAAAATTAACATAATACAGTAACGGACCCTTTATCCGGGAACCCAAAATCCGGAGGGACCCGAAATCCGGCTCGCGTTTAGAATTTGTTTTTTTTTATATTTTGAAGAATTTTTAGTGAGTAAATGCTGTTACGACGTGCAATGGCTGCGCGAATCTTTAGCGACATCGTCTCGGTGCGGAATGGGACGATTCGGCGTGGGCCGACGGGGTCGAATCGTATCGTCCCCGCGCTTAAACGGCCGTTCCAAAATCGGCTGCTGCCTCGCAATCTGTTCTTGCTGCAACGACCCATGTGCTTTGCCGGAGTTTTTTTTGCTGGATCCTTTACGATTGGAACGGACTATGTCGTTTCAGCGGGTATTTTGGTTTTACTAAACCAGCTGCGTCTTTAATGGCGTTTTTTCCGGAACGGACCCGAAATCCGGAAAATTCCGAAGTCCGGGATGATGTCGGCCCCGAGCTTGCCGGATAAAAGGTCCGTTACTGTATTTCAGAATGTATAATAGAATAACATTTCAGTTATTTAATTTGAACAGTACTTACTTCCGAACTTCCTCTTTTTGGAAAAAATACGAAGCATCTCGATTGTGATCAGATAAGGGGTAAGCATCAAATCCCATACTCTAAATAAACCACAAAAGAGACGATTTAACATTTTTTTACACTAATCAATACCATACAGTTTTACAAATAAACGCTCAGTCTTGCAGTAAACCAATTATTGAAGCTATTTTAATGGAATACACCATCACACAATGAAAGAACTTTTAAGAGCAAATAAACTAGAAAAAGACCAAGAATAAGGTCTCAATCGATTGATTAATGACATTGTTATAATAAAATAACTGGTGTAGATGGAACAGTTTGTTTTAATATCAAAAAACAATGGAAGAAAACACACTGATAAGTAGTATACAGGTGCAAGATAATAAGGTTACCAAAAAAGCAGAAAGTTAAAAAACAGTGCAGACCTTTAAGCAATAGAAATTACGATGATGTTTTCAAAATAAACATTATTAAGTCTATTCTACTAAATAGTATAAAATACAATACAAGAAAAGAAAGACCACTTTAAAAATTTTTTTTCCGGAAATAGGAAAATTCTTGTCATTCATACTTTTCAAGAATCTTGTCAAGAATATATTCATATTTTTGTCTATTTCCCCTTAGCGTATCTTACATATTTTTCTGCATTCATCAAATTTTTAAAAAAAATTTTATATAAATATATATCCATATATTTTCATAAATATATGGAATATTGGATTTATTTACATCAACAATAGTATACAACATCAAGAAAGAAAGAAAAGCAAGAAATTTAAACTGCACACTAATGGGATTACAATCCCTTACTAGTACAATTCTAAGCCTAGAATACATGATGAAGAAAATATATGTTAATAAAGATTAGTATCATAAGTGTAGGTATTGTGACCAACAAACATTATTGTAAATCAGTAATAATTTTCAAATATTTTAACCTTCTTCAGTACTTCAATTCGCAAAGACATAGTTATGCATACCTTGATAGTTTCGATGATGTTTCTCGTCCCCGTCACTTCAGAATCAAACTTGAAGCGTCCCTGCTGAGTGGCCAAAGCGACAGAAGCGGACAAAACACCAGGACACTTGCTGATGGTGCTCTCAATTTTATGAACACAAGAGGAGCAAGTCATCCCACCGATCTAAAACCCAAAGAAAAAAGTATTTTCAATGAGGTATTTGCTTGAGTGACGGATTTGCTTGATTTTATACTTTTTCGATACATTATGGTCTATAACTCCCAAACTCCTGATTTTTCAGTTCAAAAATGCGTTTTAAATAATTTTAAATCCAATTTTATTTTTGCCAACACGTCAGAAAAGTCACGTGATCAGAAAACGGGCTCCTATTGGATGTGACCCCACAGCGCATGGTTTGGATTCTCTCGGAAGTATTTTCGCGCCAAAACAAAAAACGAAATTTCAAAAATTTATATCTCAGAAACTAGGCTACGAAAATACACGATGTAAACGTCATTCTTCTCATGGATTTTTACCTACTATTTTAATAAAATTTAATCCTAAAACGTGAGAATACCTCATTTAAACAACTAGCTTCTTGCTCAATACATCCATACATATGGAAAACATGGTATAATCAAATATAATGAAATGCTGAATTTTCAGTTTGGTAATGGTTTTATAACACACAAGAGTCAAGTCACAGATTATATTACTTAAGTGTTTTTTTCAATATCTCATAAATATACGGAGATATAGTCAAAAATGTACTGTTTGAATGTGCCCCCTCATCTTTATACAAAGTTCTCTTGCTTGCTTGTGCATGATTTTATATTTACTAAAAGCATTGTGTAATGAACTTCTTAAAATTGGTTTTTGTTAAATTTAATAAACAAAAAGCTCACATGCAAGTTCACTTCTCCGAACTCGGTAGAAACATCATCGAGAACGGTGCTAGGGTATCCGAGGTGGGATATGGCTGCCGCTATGTTGGAAGGCAAGATGTAGGCAGGATCGTATTTCACTTCAGCTTTCTGAGCCATCAATCCGACCAATACTCTGTGGACTCCTATCGAGATAGAAATCACTTTTCGTCAGATTCCTTTTAACACAGGCACCATGTTTTAAAAAAGACAGGTACCGTATACTCTCAATGAGACAAGGTTGAAGGGGCAGTTAAAAATAATGAGACATTGTGGACTCTTATCGAGAAAGAAAACTTTAAATCCCTTTTAGTCAGATTTTTGATATCTTTTAAGACCATGTCGAAAAAACAGGAACAGTATACTCTCGATAAAGACAAGGTTTAAGGGTGTTTAAAAAATTTTGAGACAGTTTTCATAATAACGAGAGAGCTCCTAAATTTCAAAATTGCAAAATATAGTATGGAATAAGATTGTTAAAATAGTCTCCATGGAAACGAGGATGCAAAATCAACGTTTAAGAAAGTTGGTTAACAAAACAAAAACCATTGAAAAGAACTTTCTGCAGGAAAATTTTATTTGTTTTTCTTAAATTAAATTGAAAATGGAATATGGTCTGAATAATGAATATTTTTTTCCATAAATTAAATGTTGAGGTAATTAAAATGTTGAAGATTATTAATGAAGGGATCTAAAGGAGCATATTTTAAGTAATTTTTGGTAGAATATTTTTTCTAAGGGGATCATGTTGTAAGTGTAGAAAAAATTTAAAATGCTTGACAAATGGATTGATTTTATTAGATTTGATAAGGCAAGGGAAGTATAAAAATTTTAAGGAATAAAGCTATTCAGTTCACCCGTGCAAGGGCGGGCATATATCAGCTAGTTTTTAATAAAATAAAGTCTGACAGATGAGGGTACCTTCTAACTTAATGATATTTCTTTCGATGGCAGCTACACAGGAAGCACAGGTCATGCCAGTGACTCTGATGAAACACTTCTCGAGTTCTTCCACATCGTAATAGACAGACTTTTTGGGAGATTTCTGGTCCACTGAAAGTAAGACAGTATGTTAAAGTTACGTTAAGAAATAGTGCAACTGATTGAACTAGGCATAAAAATTTCTGTTAACTTTTTCTTGAATGGAAATTTTTAAAAAATGTGCAGTTTAAATCAGTGTTTCTTGTACACATTGAATGCAATAATTGGGAATAAGGAAGTTGCATGTGTCAGATTTTCAAAAACAAACAAGTGTTCCATATGGTTTTTTGTATGGTAAAATGAAATATCTAGTCAGTTTTTCAATGTACAGGTAATTAAATATTTTAATTTAAAAGTCGAGAAAAAAACGTGACTGAAAACGTTTATTGTTTAAACTATAAGATGAAGTCAACAATAATACCATCAACTACATTGCTTTAAAACAGTGTTTAGTATAAGATGACGTCACATCCAAACTCTTGGCGTTTTCGCGAGCTTTTAAAAAGGGGATTTTTGTTAATTTTTTTGGCAATCAAAAAATTTCTCGATCGGCCTCAAATTTTGGGTAGTTGCTTATTTTTGCAAGAGGAATCGATTAAAAAAATTTAAAAAAATCATGCAACTTCCTCGTTGAATTGGGAGGAATATCCAGGAGGATTGACTTCTGGAAGAAGTGCACACCAATAATTTTAAAATATGTTTTGAAATAAGATATTTTTACAAGCAAAATTTCCCTTTACATAAAGTTGATACTTAACTACTCTTTCCAAGACTTATTATGCATACTAATTTAAAATGGAGGATGTGTTCATCAGGAGGATGT
The DNA here is from genome assembly GCA_024610705.1 of Tetragnatha versicolor. Classification (NCBI taxonomy): domain Eukaryota; kingdom Metazoa; phylum Arthropoda; class Arachnida; order Araneae; family Tetragnathidae; genus Tetragnatha; species Tetragnatha versicolor. The sequence continues at coordinate 1,679,796 of JANDEH010000040.1, read as the reverse complement.
GCATCATCCAGATCTGGAATATACGCTTTACCCTTTAAGGGCCGTATTCACGAACTTTAAGTCGAGAAAGACACGAAACGCATTCGAAACGCAAACGATGAAATCTCAGGAGCCTTTGTGCTGCCATCTGTTAAGAAATACCACAAGTAATTACTAGTAACACAAGTAGTACAAGTAAGGCACTAGATGTCCATTACTTTCGTAATATATTAATGTCTGAGGACTAAGTTATAAATAGCTGTTTTAGATTTTTTAAAACTATAAAAACGTGCCGGAACCAATCGGAATGCGCTTCGGAATCTCAAAAAACAAGATGGCGGCCGATACGTTTTTGAGGAGACGTGAGCTCCGGGACGAACGTTTCCAAAATAATCGTTTCGAATGCGTTTCGTGTCTCTCTCGACTTAAAGTTCGTGAATACGGCCCTAAGACCCAGAAATATCGCTCGATTCCGGCATTTTTATAAAATCAAAAGATTTAATGTTTACTTCAGTCAAGGGCTAACACATCACAATCGTGAAAATTCACGATTCACAATCCGCTCACAATCCGCTTTTAGCCCCTTCCCTTCTAGTTTTTCTCGCTCTAATTTTTAATCATCCTGTAACAGAAATCCAATCCGTTTTAAAAATACAAAACTATTTATCACTCGATGGATCATGATGAAATAAGATTTTCACCAACGCAGCCAATTCGACCCTGTTCTAAGATTTCCCGATTTATGTAATTACAAAGTAACAATATAAAAGTTTTATGGAATACATATCAATTAACAAATTCACTTCATTAATACCTTTGAAAAGCATTTAAAATTGTCAAATTTATAAATAAACATAGTAATAAAAATTTAAAATGGTTGCAATTCAGAAATATAAAAGAGACTTGCCAACTACCCTATTCCTAAACTGTTATGCTTTCTACTGAAAACTATTACTTCATAACAAGCCCATACCAAAAGAAAAGAAAATGCAGAAAATGAAAAGTTGTTTAGATAAGAAACTTTTGACACAACCTAACCTCTTCTGTTACAAACTTTATAAAAACTAATTGAATGATTGGACTAACAGTAGTTCCTTGATATAGTTGCAGTTACACATATTAAAAAACAAGCAAAAGAAAAGTTGCAAATGATCTTAAATAAAAATTTTAAGAATATTAAGTTGAATGATAACACAGGTCTGCAAAAAAAACTTTTTTCGAGCTGTTTTGGATATTTCACCTGAACTTTGTTATTTTTGGTGAGCTGAATCCAAAAATGACCTCCATTTTGTCCTGGGACGTCACGTTTTTGGACAATTCAGATTTTTAGGTTTTATTGGGAAATGCCTTAAAATTTTGTAAAATTAACTTTTTATACTAAATTTTTTATTCAAATTTCTTCCACAAAATCTTTTTTTATGTTTTTTGATGTGCTGAATCTGAAACTGACCTCCGTTTTGTTATAGGATTTCACATTTTTTCACAATTTAAGTAAAAATGTCAATTTTTGAAGAAAATAAAAGTAAATATTTTAAAAAATTATTTTTCGACTCAAACTTTATTTGAAAATAATTTTTTATGATTTTTGGTGTGCTGAATCCAAAAAATACCTCTTTTGATTTTTAAGACACCACATTTTGTAACAAATTGAGAAAATATAGCAACATTTCACATAAAATGTAAGGGTACTTCTCTAGAAAGCCGGCGCAAGCGATAAAGTCGCCAATAATGATGCTACCAGTCGCTTGTAATTGTAACCTTTACTTGTAAAATACCAACAATGTCATTTCAACAATGCCAAAAAATCTGCTTGGCGAGATTTGCGCCGGCTTTCTAGAGAAGTACCTGTAAGTATACTTAAGAAGTAGATTTTTTAATCCAAATTTATTTTTAAGGTTGTTAGTTTTAAGGTTTTTTTGTGTCCTGAGTTCAAAAATGGCCTCTGTTTTGCCATAGAATGTCATGTTTCCTGACAATTTAAGTAAAATTGTAAAATAAGTCACTACTTAATTAGTCAGTACTTTTCTAGAATTTTGCAGAAAATCTTTTTGAATAAATTTAATTTTTGATAAACAAAATCCTTTACCTTACTGTTGTTGCTCTCGTAAAACTTAATTGCCCGGGGTCTGTGTGGAATTTTTGTAAATGGTCTTCTTAATTTATAAATCTTATTTGTGAATTTAAAGTACTTATCATTAAACTATAAACTGGGGTCAGTTCTTTGTGAAAACAGGGTATCATATTTGTAGTATTGTGAAAAATAGTGCCAGTTGAAAGACTAAAAATACTTTGAGAAGCGTCTGTTTTGAAGGTAAAATATTTTGTGAAGGGTTTGAAAACTGACCCCAATTTCTTCTTAACAGATCCTTGATTACAGTATTTAGGTGAACAAAGGGAGGCTCATTATGTTTAGTCAAAATTCAAATGACTGGGGGCACTTAATTATTAGTTTGAACAAAATATTTGAAGAAATATTTGTGTGGAGATAGATTTTGTTTCGTCCAACTATAACTATTAGCAATTAGATCATAAAGTTTAGTGGGAAAATATTATGAAATGATTAAAAATTGCCATATATGTTAACTTAGTATAATTTAGAGAAAATAGTGTCCAAATGTGTAGTACTACTGAAAATAACTATTTGGCATTTATAACTTAGAATAAGATTGATGGGTAATACTTTAAAATTAGCCAGGCACAAGCATTGAATTTTAAACTAAATCTGCAAAAATAATCAAATATGAATACAGAACACTGTTAAATATACAACCTAGCGGTGTTTCTTTTAATTTGTTGGGAACAGCTTTAGAAAGAGTCCTCCAGTTACCTAGCCACGTGTAACCACAACCCCCAGTAACATGATTAAGTGTTATCAGAATAAAAATCTAATAGTACAATATTAGATCTCTATTATAAGTTATTTAAAACTTGCTTGGGTTTATATTGTTTGTGGGTCATGGGAAGACTACATCCAACTTATATGGCCTCACAAAATATCATATACAACTGTGGGAAGTGCTAAACTTTATCCTAACACCTCTCATGAAATAATATTTTTTCCCATTAGAAAATGTCATTCATCTACAGGTCAAAAATAGAATAGAAGAATAGATAGAGTCAGGGGTCTGTCCACACTTTTTGTGAAGGGTCCAATTTTTAAAAATTGTGAGAATCTACTCGTAATTTTGTGAATTTTAGTCAGTGTTAAATTATTTCTTTTCAGCCAAGGAGCCTGTTTTTGTGAAAATAAGCTCACAAATTTGCAGTATTGTGAAAAATCAGGGACTAATCCAGGATTTTAAACTTAACCCCCATTTTTGTGAAAACTTACACATCCTTTTAATTTTTGTGAAAAATTGTAAAAGATTCTTAATTAATGTGAAATTTTTTTACAAGTTTTCTTAAGGGGAACTATAAAATTAATGAAAACAGCATTAAATTACTTATTGCTACAGTTTAACAGCAATTTAAAGACTAATTTAACCATAAACGATTGTCTATCATTAAAAAATAATTTTAGAATTTTTGTGAAGGTGCCGTTTTTGCGAGTACATTTTTTGTGAAGGTGCCGATAAATGGTACCTAGATTGGCCTGCATTAGTCCCTGACAATGCTTAGTACAAAAACCCTAAATTCTATAACACTTTTCATTCCGCAAAGTGCTTGGCGGGCATTGGCAAGAAAGCATTTCGCAAAGAATGTCCATGGCCCGGAATCTTAAAATTTACCCAAAAAACGAGTAATATTTATGTAAAAGAAACACTAGATTAACTTAGATCTTAAAAACTAGATTGGCCTGCATTAGTCCCTGAAAATAGTGGCCATTTAAAGGCCAAAATACTTTGAGAAGGGTCCGTTTTTAAGGTAAAATACTCTGTGAAAGGTCAGTTTGCACAATGACACATTTTGTGAAAGGTCCGAAAACAGACCCAAATTTCTTCTAAACAGACCCCTGAGAGTATAATAATATTAATAATTATATCTCAATGGTTGTCATTCATGATTTCAGCTGTGTGGGTAAGGCTGGAGGACTTTCTAAAGCTGTACTAACTTTTGTTATATTTTCTTGTGTAAATAACAAAACTCGGCCAATATAGTCCGATTGGAGATATTTTTGCCGAGCTAATCCTAAAGCACTGACGGATGATTAGAGACTGCACGTATCACTCACCACCATTTTCAATATTCAGTTTAACCATATCCTTCGGAGACACTTTTGGAGACGACTTCGACGGAGAGTACTGTCTAAGAGATTCCAAGTCCAGCTCGTTGCACAAGAAGCCCATGGACTGGACCGAGTTCGCAACGTCGTTGGCCGAAGTCAGACTGGGCATGTAGTACACAATTTTGTGGCTGGGATTGGACGTCGACTTGACGCATAGAACACCCACGGAATGAAACAGTTGGTCCTCGTCTTCCGGAGACCAACAGGTGGAGCTCAGAGTCTGAATGTCCAAACCCACGCACTGCGGTTTATCTTGAGTGTCGAGGACTTCGATGATTGTTGCAGTGAAGCCCATATCGTCAATTATGTCCCTCAACTCGTTGGACTTGATCACACTGGGGTCGTAATGCACGGACGCGACTTCCTCGGCGAGAGACACGACGATTCTGTTCACGCCGGGCTTCTGCCCGACAAAGTCCTGGATGCTGTTGACGCACGAGTTGCACGTCATCCCCTCGACTTTAATCCTGGCGAACGACTCGTTGAGGACGTCCAAGACGAGCGGCTCGGCGACGAAGCCGAGCTGGGTGACGATTCGGCAGAGCTCTTCCGTCGGCAGTTGGTTCGCGTCGAAGATCACCTTGGCCAGTCTGTGCTCCAGGGACACTTTCACGCTGCTGACCGCGGCGTGGCCAAGGACGTTGGACTCTATCTTGCGGACGCACGTCTCGCACGTCATGCCTTTGACCACGACGGAAGTCCGTTGGACGTCCGGCGTGTTGATCGAGACCTCGAAGCCCATTTCTTCGATCTTCTCGGCCAGCTGTGTGTCCGAAATCACGTCGTTGTCGTACTCAACGTCGGCACATTTGTTTTCGAGGGATACCTGGAAAATAAATGCAAATGTTTAAGAAAAAAATTACAGGTGGTTTATTTAAGTAACTTATTTTGTTTTTTTACTTACAGAAATCTCTGCGCTTACAGTCAAAAACAGATGATAAAGCAGGTAGTTTAAATCATGTTGTATTTTTTATTACTTATTACAGATTTCAATGCCTTTCCTAATGTATTTAACAACTTTTTATAAAAGCCATAAGTAAGAGGTGGATAACTAAGTGCAAAACAGAACCAAGCAAATGTTAAGAATGTTAATACAAATACACATAACTAAATACTACTTTTCCTACTTGAAAGAGTCTAAAATCTAATATAAGAACTCATGTAGCTGCCCTACACAAAACAAAATCCTCAAACCCCAGAAAATAAACACAACAATAAATTATAAGTTTATAAAATAAGTTAAAGAAGGTACAGCTTTAGAAAGGGTCTTCCAGTTACTTGTTTACCCACAGCTCAAATAATGACTGAAAGACAGATTCTAAAAATTAATATTAGATCCTAAAATAATAATAATTAGTAGATGATTATTAGAGATCTGACAGTACTATCAGATCCCTAGATGTTGATCATGTTGCTGTGGGAACTGTGGTTACCTATATGGCACCTGGAGGACTCTTTCTAAATCTGTTCCTTAAAGAATTCAACACAAATTTTTCAGGGCCATACTTAAATCCCAGGAAAATTTAACAAAGTCCAAGAATGGCTTCCTTTCAAACACTAGAAATTAGGGATAACTTACATAAGTGTAAACTCACAACCCTCAAACGTCACCAGAGTTGAGAGTTTACACTTATTGTCCGCTTAACCAGCAATAATTGGTGAAATACTCCTTTCGATAACTTACATATTTGTACTTCTGAAACCACATTTTGAAGAATGAAAGAACTTAAATAACGAGAAAAGAGTGAAGGACCAACATTCCACCAGACACAGGTAGGTTATCTGGTAGATTGGAAGAGGGAGTACGTATCAGAAATTGCGCAATCCACCATCTTGAAATTCCAGTTTCCCCAGGATAAGTAGATTATAGAAATCCCAACATAAATAACAAGAGTAGGTTAAAGCTGAAATATATCCATGTCACAAAAGCAGACTTGGGAAGAAATCAATTAAATGAAGGGGGAGGCAAGCTAGAAATAAGGGAGGGGGAAAGGTAGCCTATAGATAACTGCAAAGGGAAAGTTACGTAAAATCTTCCTTTGACTATGTTTAATCAGTTTGTATTAAAACACTTTTTTTAAAGGTTAAATTGTATTAATCATTTTATTACAATTGTAAGTTAATTCAAAAGCAAAATGTAAATTGTTTCTAACAATGATGACCACTATTTACTAATCCCTTTGAAATAATTACGAAACCAACCCCCCTTAAAAAAAAGAAACATTAGTCTAGTAATGGGTTGGTTGGCGGGCTAAATTGGAAAATATTTTCTTGACCCCCTTCTGAATTCAAACATATGGGGGATGGGGGACATGGGTTGGTTTGTTGTTTAGTTGGATTTTTATGGCACAATGCTTATATCCAGGCATAGAGTGAAAACCAAGACCAGAAACATGGAGGAGTCGACTGGTTGCGGTGTGTTTTAGGCCTAGCGTCCGTTTTGAGAAAATTTGAACTAGACAATAGTCTTTTCAACTTTATTTTGCGTTACTGTACTCAGTCGAAGCTCAGTTTTTCATATTATTTTAGTTGTTTCAAATTTTAACCTTCTCCAGAGCTGGAGGAGTTTGAAAACAATGGGATGCCACTAGAGACCGAAAGACCCAAAAGGGCCTTGGAAGACCCAGAAGAAAACGCAGATGAAAAGGAGAAGAAACGAAGACAAGACTTTGTACTTGTGAATCTTCAAGACGAGAAGGAACAGATATCTAGTGCCTTCAGAAATGGCGCTAAACATGTCAAAATAGTATTTCGTGGGAAAACAGAAAACGCAAGTTTCAGTTCGGTCCAGCTGAGACTACTTGGAAAGGAAATTCTGAAAACAGAGGATGAAATCCAGAACACAGGAAATGGATACTTCAACATCATTGCAAAAAGCGAGACTTCAGCCATTAAGGCATTAGAAGTTCAAACTATATCGGATCAAGAGATTGAAAAGAAAGTGCTGTACAACTCATGCTCAACACAATACATAGTGCGAAAAGTTGGAAAAGAAATTCCACTAAGTGAAATTGCTGAAGACCTCGTACTTCAGGGCATAGCAGTAAACAAGATAACAAGATTCACAAAAAAAGGAGAGAAAAATATACCAATTCCAACGATATTGATCAGGGAACTAGGTGAAGTTAAGAGAGTTAAAGTAAAGATAGGACACGAAATCTTAAAAGTACGAAAATTCATCCCCAAACCAAAAATCTGTCATAGATGCCTGGAGTTCGGACACTTCCAAGCAAACTGCAAAGCCGAAGAGCCAAGATGCGAAAATTGTGGTGAAAACCACGTAACAAAGGAATGCATCAAAATTGACGATCAACACGAATGTTTCAGATGCGGATCCAAAAAGCATTCGGCGTATGACTTTAACTGTCCAGTGGTAAAAAAAGAATCGGGAAACTTGAACAAAACGAAGACTAGAAATCCCCAAACAAAACAGGTGAACAAACCAACGACAAATAGAAGATCATACTCGGAAGTAGTAAGATCAAATGAAAGTGAACCAAGAAACCAAGAAGCGATAGAAAATTCGAACGAAGAGTTAATCATCAGCATAAAAGAATTAAAGTCTACGGTAGAAACCTTAGCAAATGTTACAGCGGAGCTAATTTCTAAAATAAGTGAAAAGGCAACAGAACCGAAGAAAGCAAAGGAATGTGATTTAACATCACAATCGGTTAGCCGAGAGGTTAAAAAAGAGGTCAAAAAAGTTATAAGAACGGACATCGAAAAGCCAATTCTCCAAATCAAAGAATCAGTCAAGTTGCTGGCGAAATCACTGGAAACCTACATAAGGATTACTGACCAGTCAACGGACATAAACCAATTTCAACCTGGAAATGAATCAGAAGAGAAGACCGAAGAGACACTAGATTGTGTCTTAACACAAAAATTAAATGATGACTCAGATGCAATGGACCAATCCGATCCGATCGAAGAAGAAAAACAAGAAATATCCAAAGACAAAGGAAGAAGCAGTGAAGAAAGATTAGAAAAATTAAACAAAAGAATAACGGAGGTAGTGAAACTACATAAAAACAAAGAAATAAACCCGAACGGATCAAAGATCGAAGATTCCCCTATCAGTTCAGAAAGCGAATCAGAAGACGAAAGCGAATCAGTAATAGAAGTTAAAAAATTCGAGTTGGACTTTACAGGAATGAGCGAAGACGAAAAAACTGAACGACTTATGGCCGAAATGAGAGCACAGTCAGAAAGAAACTTGAGGAAACTCAGGGAGAGTTACGGAATTCCCCACCCCGAATGAAAGAGTGAGAATCACCAAGAGAGGAAGACCAAAGGAAGTTCCGAGAGAATTTATAGAGAGAATATAACTTAAAGATAAATTTCATATCTTAACCAACCATAGTCATCTTCATACTTCATCCTTCCATCATATTATCATCTCAAAAAAAAAAACTTTATAAACAATGGGAAGAAGAAGGTTTAAGCGGCTCGTAAGAGCAAGCAAATACCTCTATCACCTTTACCAGTTTACCAAGACCAATTACATAAAAAATTTATAGGGTGAAAGCCCTTTTCGGGTGTAGTCTATACACCAAAAGCCTAAAAATTAAAATTTTGTGGAGCACATGGGAGGGGGTATGATGTCATGGTTACATATATAACATGTTTACCATTAAGTAAAAAAAAGAGTGGAACATCCAGGAAAAGTTGTGGGGGTGACAGTGTTCCCCTATGACCTCCCACGCAAAGTTTATATAAAAATGAATTGTAAAACTCATTTTATAAAAAATATACAAGGGGCAATTAATCTTAATGCATTCATAATAAAAACACTTCAGAAACTCCCGACGATACAGAGCAGAAAATTTTAAAAAGGGAGCTCACTTTTATGCATTCCACTCCTTCAACAGTGCTGATATTCTGCTCAATGGTATTGACACAGGAGTTGCAGGTCATGCCCTGCACATTGAAATTGGCGTAGGTCTTCATTTTCTTTCAGCAATCATGCTTCGAGGGATATATTATTGTTCCAGCGGTGGTGGACTTCCAGGAAGTTCTATATTTAGAGGCACTCTGGAGATAAGATGTTTGGCTGAGGTGTACAACACACTCCTATACAGGAAAAGGGGAGGAAGATTGATAAGGATTATTCTCGTGTGGTGTTCTCAAACTCTGATCCAAAACTAGTGGTAGACACTCACCACATCATGCAACCATGAAACACTAAAAAAAATTTTTTTAATTTTCTAAGTCATCCTTATAAATGTATTCAAATTATTCCAACAACAAAAAAAATATAAAACAGAAGTCTACCAAGGGCCTACCAATACTACTAGGAAGTCTACCAATTTACTGTGGTACCTAAAAATTCACTGGTTTGACAAAAAACACATTAAACTTTGGATAACATGGTTGATAAATTCAATTGTTTTCAATTTAAAATATTATCAAGAAAAATATTCTTAAAACTGGTTGACAATAATTCTAGTATCTAAGAAAGATTTAATAAATGATAGATAAAATATGCAAATTATTTCCAATTCAAGAATAATTTAGCCCAGATTGGTCAAAAAGGTTATCATAAATAAATTTAGTATCAAGATGCAAAGATAGCTTCTTTCTTATATAACTTCTGAAAACCACATGGATTGTTTCTTAATAAATAATAATGATCCCTTCTAAAATAATTATTTCTTCATTAAATAAATAATAATCTGAGCAATTAAAGTATCAAGTATATCAGCATGTTGGAATGCAATGAAAATAATTTTGTTTGAGTATTGCATAAATCTGAATAACGTCATTATACACCATCAGAAAAGAAAGAAAAAATGACAGTAATAAATACTAATTAGAGCATGTCAGGTGTGTTAGAAAAACAGCCTTTTTGGCATTATAATGATAGTTTATTATTATTAAAAGCACAGAGAAAGCAAAATGGAAGAAATCATTTAGAATTCAGCTAACTTTAGGAAATAAAAAGAAACTTTTTTATTTGAGAGAAGTTTGAAATTCAAAGAAAGGAATTCCAGGCTCAATTTATTAAGACACTGAAAAATGCATTCGCGCTTTATCAATTGACATTTAAAATTATGAGCTCTGCTAAAAAGCTAACACTTGTCAGAGATAATCAAAGTGAAATATCCAAAAACCACTTAAATGGAAAGTTTCCGATATCTTTTTGTAGTATAATATTGATAAGTGGGTGAAATGATTAGATCGAAATAGAGCTATCAAAAAGGAAAGGATATTTTCTCTCTTTAAGAAATGTGTCTTGGTTACTGACCTTACTTGCAAAAAGATTAGATAAGAACGTGACTTTGAATGTTGATTAGATATAAAAAATATGGAGCTCGAGTGAGTGGAAATTTTAATCTGACAGTTTTATTTTCAACTGTAATTATCTTAAGAATGTATTTGCATATTTTTCAATCAAGTTTAAATCAATATGTTTTATTATTCAATCAGTCACTATGGGAAGTAATTTTATGCAAGTTCTTGCAAACTTAAGTTATTATAATTTAAGGGTATTAAAGAGCTAAGGGAAATTTTAATTTCACAAAAATAAGATTTTAAATAATAAAATAAAAAATGTATCTAACTAACCGTAAATTTAGGTAGTAACAAAGAATTAATATATTTTTTAACAACAAAAGGTTAATAATGCAAGTGTGGGTTTTTTAGTATTTTATATCAATTGGGTAGGTTGCATTGCTTGGGGGAAAATTAAAGGTTTTATTCCAATTTCAAGAGGTTATATCGCTACCACCATGCCAGAAACACGAATCTTTTTTGAAATGCAGGCGAAAGCCTAGAAGTTGGTTGGGTTGGCGCTGTTTGGCTACACTGCTTTCCCGCCAAAAAAATTTTACCTTTTGGTGTGTTTTCTTCTTGCCGGTGTTTCTGATGTATTTTCGACTAGTCCATGAATAGAGTTAATTTCTCGATTCCAACAATTCAAAGTCGTGGTCTTTAAAGTTAATACCGCCTTACTCTTAAATTTTCGATCCATCACTTAATGCAAACAAAATACAAAGTTGAAAATTCATAGAAATATACTTGAAGCGCGATCATTCCCTAAAGGATTCGAAACCAAACCCTTCAAACCAAATATTAAACTCTTCTTGGAAAGCCGACGTGATTTTTTACACCAATCAAATTGAAGATGAGTAAATGAGACAATCTCTGGATTGAACCACCAGTATTTTATGATTTCGATTTTTTTTTTAAGTTATCGTAAACGCGCAACTCTTATCATAAGCGCGGTGGCATCAAGATGTAATTGGCCGCCAACCATGTCAATTGGGTTGCCGATTGCTGCTCACTTTGGACTGATTACTGCTCACTTGGCGACTGGTAACTATCTCTAGGTTGGAGCCAATTTTCGAATGCAGATTCGTGTTTCTGGCGTGGTGGTAACGATATACTCTACGATTGAAAATGTTTTTCTTTTCCCTTTTGTGTTTTGTAAAAAAATTTTTGTGTGGTAAACTGGTAAATAAACTTATTCTTCTTCATCAGCACTACAGCCTGGTGCAGGCCAAGGCTTTCTCCGTCTGCATCCTCCAGGCGGCACAATTTTTTGCCACGTTTCTCCACCTATTAACTCCCAAGATCTCCAAATCTCTTTCCACCCAGTCCAACCACCTTGTTGCTGGTCTACCTCTTCTTCTTGTACCCTCAATCTTTGAAAAAGTTAGTGTTTTAACAGGGTCCAAATCTGCACGTCGAAAAATGTGCCCCAGCCATCTAATTCTGTTGGATTTAATAACTCTCAAGATGTTAGGTTGTCTGCATTTAGTATATATTTCATGGTTATATAAACTTCTCCATGTATCATTTTCTTTCACTGCTTCAAAAATTAAATTGACCGAAGGAACTTTCCGGTTTTTGTAAAAATTGTGAAAACCTACTCATGAGCCAGTTTTTGTGAAAATAAGTCCATTTAAATCAAAATCAAAGTCTGCCCGGGCCTAGTGGCCCATCAGGCGGTGCCCATCTCCGTTTCTGTAGCCTTTTGGGCCTGGGGTGCTAATTACTAGCGTGTGTCCAGGCCGAGTGGCTAGCCCGACGCTGGACCCCCAGTTGATTCCCCAAGCAAGCTTGGTCCTCATTTATCGACCCCGGAAGGATGAAGGGCTGAGTTGACCCATGACCAGCTACCCAAGCAGGAGCCGCGAGGCATCGAACCTGGGTCGGTAATGCTCGTAGCCAGACACGCTAACCACTGCACCACCGCGGCCACAAGTCCATTTAAAGTGTCCATTTAAAGCCCAAAATACTTTGTGAAGGGTCCGTTTTCACACTGAAATCAATTGTTGTAGGATAAACATACAAATCGATACATTTTTAAATTATTTCTCACTCTGCCAGGCATATTGTCTGGGCCTTGCACGCAGTGCTACACATTTGTACTGGCGAAGCCCCTCTGTAACACACCAGGTGATATCTATTAAAAAACCGAAACCCGGGCGAAGCCCAGGTCTAGCGCGTCAGCGCTAGCAAATCCATATTATGCATACATATTTTGAGTTTTTAATTGCATGCAAATCACAGCCCTAATGATTAGTTTGTTAAAACCATTTGAACCTATATTTAATGTCTTTTTTTTATCACGATTTGCATACTCCTCAGCAACCCACAACAGGCTTTCTGTTTACTCGGTTATTCCCTCGCATAATGACATCATAGGTCAAGAAACATTGCACAGGGTTCTCACTCAATTTCAGAAATAAAATTCCCTGACTTTTCCAGGCTAATTTTTATGATTTTTCAGTAAAAAAACTAGTAGGTAATTCACGGCATTTTTTGAATACTTCATTTTTAATTATATATTTTTCAGTAAATTGACTGTTTGTTCACTTAGTAGAGCTGAAATTGACACGCAAACATTAAAAATTTTAATTTTTCAGGTATTTTTTAGGTTTTTGGCCGAAATGAGCGATTTTCCCCGACTTTTAAGGTGAAATTTGAATTCCCCGACTTTTCCAGGTTTTCCCTGACTTGTGGGAACCCCGATTGCAGTCTAGTATATAGGGCTGGGTTTTATTAAAAAGACTACCTAGGTTGGGTTTCTTTATAGGAAACACTGGACATAACAGTAGAAGGAGGTCTTGAAGTAAGAAAACTAGGGACATAAAAAGGTGTTCAGAAGTGTAAATAAATCCAAGTAGGTTTTGGATAGCCCTTCTATCAAAGATTCTGTAACAGCTTTATAAAGAGTCCTCCAGCCGCCATGTTTACTCACAGCTAAAATGATGACTGACAACTCTAGAGATCCAATTATAAATGTTTTAGTTCTATTACGTATTATCCTGTCGACTGTAACGCTGAATCCGAAAACGGTAAACAACCCATTGACATTACTATGGTATGGTTGTGCTGCTGAATTTGACAGCCACGAAACGTAAGTACCATATTTTGATTACTTCCAAAAGTAACAATAATTATATTAATGATTATATCTCTATAGTTGTTAGTCATCATTTGATCTGCGAGTTAACATGGCGACTGGAGGACTCTTTTTAAAGCTGTTCCAAAGATTCTCTGTTTTCAAAGCCTAACCCCTAATTTTTAATCTACACTGTTTCTTTTTTTTAAAAACTTTTAAAAAATAGAATGATAAATTGGTTCTTATGTAGGAATTAATATTCCATTGAAAATCAATTTCAGTGGCACAGTTAATGGACTTTGGAAAGAGTTTTGCATACAACAGCACTGTTGTTGGGGATAATATGGAAGTAATACCTACTGAAAATTTCTAGGTAATTCAACTCTCTAATTTAAACCGTGTTTCACTGACTTTTAATACCTTTACCTCGATTAAAGTTATCCAGGAGCTAAACTGTACAAGTCATAAAAGTAGTAGGTAGTATGGTGGACCATAAGTTTAAGAGGAAAATAAACCTAAATTAATGGGTTCAGAAGCTATATAGCACAATGACCTTATAAATACCTTATTATTTAACATTATGTTAAAAACTTCGAAATTTTTTATTCTATAGGGATTAAATAAAAAATACTCAATAAGGAATTTATTTCATAGAAGGAACACAGAAAAATAAATACTTCATGCTATAATATGTTCGAAAATCTAGATTGAGGGATGATGTCAACCAAAATGTTAAAAAAAGGTTATAGCATAGAATGATGATGGACAAAATAGTTATTAAATTGAAATACTACATGAAAATCAACCCACTTTTTTCCGTACCAGGCACATCTTGTTACTTGCCAACATTTTAAGTATTGCAAGTAAGTCACAGATTTGAAAGATGTAAACAAGGTGCGACTAAATCAACTCGTCCCTAACAAAATATCTTTTAGATAGGACTCCAAGAGATAAAAACTTACCCAAAATTTATAGGAGGTAAAACAATTGGGATCAGCTGTCTAACATCACGTACTCCTCATCAAAATATCAAAACTTGTTGAAGAACGAAAAGAAACTTTGTGAAATTGATGCCATACATTTAGTCAAAATTAAGAAGAGTCATGTGTTTAACAGGTTCTGATCACAAACAAAAGAAAACAGTAATTTGATAAAAGAAAACACAAGATATTTAGTTGCTTATGGGTTTTGTAATTTCATCATTTCAATAGAAAAAGTTGAAACAGAAATTTGAGTCCTTTCAAGTGAAACTGAAATGTGACGTCACCAAGGCCATTCCATTGTGTCATATCGGTCAAAACTAAACCACACCCATGCTTTGGGGCAAAGGAGGTTTTAACCAGGTTTTCAGTTATATTATGTAAAAAATTTGTTAATTAACCTAGAAAAAGAAAGTTAATCACTTTATTTATCTAAAGTTGGTTTTCCCGCCATTCTGCTAAAAAGGCGCTAGAATTTTAAAGCTGAGACTGCTACTTCTACTTAGTGTTTTGTTTACCATAGGGGTCCGTCTGTGTCGAAATTTCCAAAAAATAATTAATCGCTCTGAAACGGACTTATTTGACCTCAAAAATGTCCGAAAACATATTTCTATTCGTTCCCAATTTAATCGGTTTGTATAAGGTTTCAATATATTCTAAAATTTTCTCGCTATTGTTATTTTTAATGCTTCCGAACGGCTTCGTCGAGACTAATCAGATTAAGGAATCAAAATAATTTTTCCTGTTTTATTTCCCTTTAAAAAGTTTCCATTTTAAATTATGGCAGGTTTTTTAACAACAAACTTACGGGAATCCATATTATTAGAATTCTATAATATTACTTCCTTATTGGTGCAATAAAATATCAATGATTTAAGAATATTTTACCACAGACATAATACAGTTCAATAAATTTTCCGGATTCAACAACTGTTCAGTTTATCGGCATGGTCTCCCCAAATCGAACATTCCCCAGTTTATCAATAAAAATCATAAAAATTTGTCGATATTTAGTAACTATTTGGTGGGGAAAAAGAGGACAATAGGCTTAGGACTCAGCAGAACCTTTTTTAGAATTGAACCTCTAGCATTTATTATTTGTAAAAAAACTATCACCAAAGTGTAAAAATATTACTGCACACTTATTTTCTTACTTGAGTATGATTGAGTGTTTTGTTAGTATTTTCTCCCCTCTACCATCCCATTTAAAATGGTATTCTGTTTGAAGTTGTGCTCTGGAGTACAAAAAGAACAGCATTGCCAGGCGAAGTTTATATTTTTTAAGTAACTGACATATTTGACGTTTCAGGGTATGCAAGAATATTTTTAGCAATCATATCATTTTACTACATGCCAACAGATCATGTGAAAGCTACTTTTTGCTACTTGTTAAGTGGATTTCTGGATGCTTTTGATGGCTACGCTGCTAGATTTCTAAATCAAGGTGAGTTAACAAGGTTTATTACGGAGACGTATTTGAATGCATTTTTTACATCCATTTACTTATGTATCCCTTTTTGTTTTAAACGTGTTTTTTGGGGTTTTTAACCTCAACTCAGAAATGCTGAAAAACCCATGATTTTTTAAAAATTGAATTTGATTTTTCGAATGAATCAAAACTAGATTTAAGAAGCTATACCTTCCAAATACAGCACTAAAAAGTTTGTCCTTTCAAATGATTTTTGTAAGTTTTCATCACAGAATTGCTCATTATCAAAAAATGTACCACCTATTCATGGTGATTGGTACTTAAGACTTACACTTGATATTAACTTTTTAACTCTGAGTGATCCCCACATGAAAATGGTGAGTTCACTGCCTAAATAAAGCTTGCAACTTTATGAAAAATACTTGTCTTAAACAATTTTTTGGTTCAATTCTGTTAACGGTCCCACTAAATACCGCCATGCTCTTTTGGGCCACAAAAAGTTAAAAATTTTGCAAAAAAACTTCAAACTCATAGATTAAAATGTTTTGCTAGATCAATAACTGTTCAGTTTATCAATAAAATATGTCAATGTTTGAATATATATCTTTCAAAAGAGCTTAGCGATATTTCACGGGAACGTTAACAGAATTTAACCTTTTTTTGCTTTCTTTTAAATGTAACAACCGTGGCACAACCTCACTTGATCCCCTAGGCTCCTGACCCACTCAAATGAATTGTTATAATGGTTTTGTGATTAAATATATATAATAATCCTGAAAATGTTTCCAGGAACCAAATTTGGAGCTATGCTTGATCAGCTGACAGATCGCTGTGCCACCATGTGCTTACTGGTCACTCTCGCTTGTTTCTATCCCAAGTGGATGATTTTCTTCCAGTTGAGCATGGCCATAGACATTGCCAGCCATTGGATCCATCAGCAAGCGTATGTATTGTGCCAATTACAAACATAATCTTAATTGCAGGATCTATGACTTAATTCTTTAATACAGTAAAATCCCATTTTAACAAACTTCACTTGACAGTAAAATTTGGAGGGCTCAGAATAAAAGTAAACCAAGTCCACTTTTTGTCATTTTTGAGTAAGCAACAATATAACATGCACCAAATATAATAATAATAATAATAAGTTTATTTACTACACAAAAATATTTACAGAACACAAGAGAAAAAATACATAAATGTATTTATAATATGTAAAATTTCAGTGCAATAATGAACCAAGTCTTAGTTCAGATAATATCCGCTAGGCAGCAGCAAGTTCTGTTGCCTTAACCGGTAATTTTGTTATGAAGCTTTAACTTTAAACTTCTGTAGCTCAAAAGTAGCTAAAGTGGACTTAGTTCACTTCTATTCTGAACCCTCCATTTCTCTGTTGCAACGGTATTTCGGTAATTCAAATTAAAAGGGTTGGGGACTTTTGTAGTTACAGGATTTTTAGTTGTATTGGGGGTATTCACTGTGTGTTCAAATTATTTCATTATTTAGAACTTGTGACTTTAACGGCCTTATTCACCGGTAACCTGACCGGCGGTCTGGTCAGGAAACCATGGTTACAGCCTCTGATTGGTGGAAGGAAAATATTGAATTATTTTTCCACCAATCAGAGGCTGTAACCATGGTTTCCTGACCTGACCGCCGGTCAGGTTACCGGTGAATACGGCCGTAAGATAAGAACTGAACAGAAAGGACCTTAATTTATTACTCTAAATTCTCTTAATATTATGACTCTTTAGTTTTGCTAAAAATACTAAACTTTGCATTCTAACATTAATTCTTTATTCAACTAACATTTATACCTAATATTACAATATATTCATAATTCAAGTATAATTATTTAACTAAATTTTATTCTCATTATTCAACTACTTAGTTATTCTCATTAACCTGGTGATTATCTGAAATTCTTTAACTGGAATAAGCAAAAAAAAGTTGAAAAGGTAAATTTTAACAAAAAAACGAAACAATATGTTTTAAACGTATGTACCCTGTTACTTATGTCCCTATAAATATTAGTGGCAATTTCTTGCATTGCAACTTCTTTTATGACTCATTCTCTCTATTCTAAAAAAAAGTTTTTGGTGAACGGTTTCCAGAGAAAGGCTTTTTAACTACTGAACCGAATGACACGTATAAGGTATCAAAATGTCCGGATTCTTTCCGGATTTCCGAGTAAGCCCTTCGATTTTTCAAAAAAATTCTCAATTTTAAAATACTTCCATTTTTTTAGATTTCGGATAAGGTCGCAGTTACAAAGCAAGAAACTATGAATTTTAAAACAATTGAAAGCATATTTCACTGGTTTTTTATTATTTAAATAGATTAAATAATCATCTTTCTATTTATAACACGAATTTAAAAATATATTTTGGGTTATTTTTAACAATATTTAGATTTTTGTTGTTCAAACCACGTTCAAACGGTTTTAATTATATTTAAAAATAATGCATAATTAATTTATATCTTATTTTTAAATAATAAATAGATATTTTTATATTTATATTTGTCGTAGTGGCAACGTGACAACCTAATCATTACGATATTTACAAAAATATAAACTCGCTTTCGGAAATTTTGAACTTTTGCATTTATTTTTTACAATTATTATTATTTTTTATATCTTTTTGCAGGTATGTTTTTTAAGGTAGTAAAATGTAACTTTTTATTTCATAATGCCAAAACGCAAAAAAACTGGATAACACGGGTGAATATTTTAAAAATAAAGATAAAAATCGAAAATGTTAAGTCTAGACATTTGTGTCATTGCTATGAAACTGATACAACTTCGACGTTTGTTTGTTCTAATGAAGATAAAACTCTAAATTTTCGCGATGTTAACGATAATTACTGCATTTTTCACAGCCAATCGATAAAAATCATTACAAATTTTAAGAAAGTTAAATTTATTCCTGAGATGTCTCAGTGCTTCTTAATGAATCTGTGAAAAAACATTACCTTGATGGGGAAATAGTAAAAGAAGTTTACATTGCTCTGCTGTTAATTTTATAGGAATTATAGGGCGATCCTCCAATTCATATGTTACCATAGAAGAACTGTTAAAAATCCAACACTGAATAAATATCCGCCATTTTTGAAAGAATACCCCGGAGAAGTACTACCCCTGCTTTAAGAATGTTTTATAAAGTGAGTAAGTGCAGTGAGCTGGGGTTTTGTGAGGATTGCGAAAATTTCTGCGCAAGCAGTTAACGGGGGTTGGCGAGCGATAGCGAGCAGGGGGCGGTAGCCCCCTAGTGTTTAAAAAAACAGTTTTTAAACAGTTTCGTCATCTTTATTTCAGGGCATTGATGCAAGGGAAATCAAGTCACAAATTCATTGACGCATCTGCAAACCCTGTTATCAGAATATATTATACATCCAGGGTATGTAGAACTCTAAAATATACTATCTTTTTAGCACTACTTAAAAATTTTCCTACTTAATCTCAGGAATAGAACTTCAGTGCCAACTATATTACTTCGACTTATTTTTTTTTAAAACTGTGCTAAATTAACTGTGTTAAAACTAAGTCTAACTTTAACTTGTAAATTAAACTAAGTCTTTAAAAGTGTTTTTACCTTTTTTTTATCCTACCAATGTTAGACTATTGATATAATTAAACTACCATAATGAATCAGTTTCATTGTACTTTAGAATTTGATCTGTCTTTCTATTTTCTACTTTTGTGCAGAAAATTAAGTAGAAATATAATTTACTTATCCATTAAAGTGTTTTTAAGATGTTTCTACTGTCAACATCAACTTTTTAAAACTGTACAAAATGTTTGTGTGTTCTGTATTCCCAGTAAAAACTTAGTGGTTATACAACAAAAATGCCATTACTTATACAGTTTTTTTCCCCTATTTTCTCAAAACTTGGTTTTGGGGCTTATTAAATTTTTAAACTGAATATTCATTTAAGTTTTGTTTTATTTGTGTGCTTGCTCTCTAAATCATTAATGGTGTTCTGTTCTTTTCAGCCTGTTCTCTTCTGCATGTGTGCCGGAAACGAACTGTTCTACAGCATGCTCTACTTGGTGTATTTTACTCCTGGTCCTTCCGGTAAGTTCAGCTTTTTCAATTCTGTATTTTCTTTATTGCTTAAAATAAACCATATGAACATTAAGAAATAACACACAAAGATAAAGAAATTCCTCACAAGAAATATTGGGAAATTCTTTTTTGCTGTCTGTAAGTGAATGTTAAAAAAGTATTAACCAGTTAAAATGGTTTTGGTATGTAGTTTCTAAAAAAATCAAAACTTCCTTGGAAAAAACATTACTTAGTAAGATAAGTTGCACATCATGGATTCAATCATACACATGGTTTGTAAAACCCTTAATGAGTGCTTACTTTTTGAATTCTTTTTAAGGCCCTTATAAAGTGCTTAAAAGGTACTTTATTTTTTACTAGGGGGCTATCGCCCCCTGCTCGCTTTCGCTTGCCTTACGCTGGTACAGCCTAGCTGTTTTTCATTACCAACTAAATTTATTGGTTAAAATAGAGTTTTAAATATAATAATATGCAGCAGGGAAACATTAAATATGTGTATGAAAAATATATGTATACAGTGTTTATCAAATTCATGGGTACTGTTGCATTAGTCAAGAAAAGCCACCATATATCAGCCAACAAATACATCAGATGAGTACTATTAACATGTATATTAGGCCGGGTCGAAAAAGACGAAATTCAAAGAATCGAAATGTAATAGTGCGGAAAAGTTGTAACACACTAATACAAGCATAACGCAAAAAAAATTTTTGAAATCGGTCAACGTTTGACCCTCGCGCAACGCGGTCAAAGTTTTGATGTTTTGGTCATTTTTAGAGAAATTGACCGAAAATCCCAAGATCACGTGATCAAATGATGTCCTTAATTTTTTCATAGTTGTGTACCTTCATTGTTAATAGTTTGTGCCTAGTTTCATTAGTTTACATCCCCATATTTTAAAGCAATAAATTTTTAAAGTTTTAAAACTCCTGTAAAGTTGTTTTTTCCGCTTTCATAAAATAGCCATAACTCAAGAACAGCTGCAGTTAGAAACTTGCAACTGGTGTCATTCAATGCACACTATTTTTCTGGTTAAAATGGTGGGTATCACGACTATCTTCTTTTATAACAAATATTCAAAATACTTAAAATTTAAAATAAAATTTAAAAATTAAACAAAAAAACAAAATTCTGAAAATTGGTAAAAATGAGGTTTTATTGCAATTGAACATCTACTATGAACTTGTTTTCAAAATTTTAGGTTGAAATTTCAATGTTATCTCACTGAAAAATACATTGCCTAGGTCTTTTGTATAGTCTCATAGAACCTTCTTTATGAACGGTTAAGTACTAATAAAGTATTAATAAAAAGTAAGAAAACTGATTATTCTATTAAATAAGAAGGACATGTTAGCTTTTAACTTATATTTGGAAGTTACTTAGCCTCCATTTTCCCATTTAAAAGTGCGCACCGCAAGATCAAAGTCACCTTTGCTTTCGAATGTATTTCTTCCCGCGGCTTGAATGTTGCTCTTAAAAAATCGTTTACGCTTTTGGTGGTCAGCTTTGGTTTTGGTCATCCGAAAAAACGTCTTCATACGGGTGTGGGGGTTCTTCACTTGATTATAACTTGGCAGAGAATTTTATTCGAGACATCTGTTTAAGAAGTCTTTCTACTTTGTCTACGACACAAATCCTCCCCATTCGTTTGTTTCGTTGTTCATATAGAAACCTAACTACAAGTTTTGGTATTCTTTTCAACTTTTAACAACTGCAGTCAATCAATGGTGGACTGGACAATCACATTCGTTGAACCTTTTTCTACAAGTGCATTTAATATTTATAGGACATTTACAAAATGCAAT
The DNA here is from genome assembly GCA_024610705.1 of Tetragnatha versicolor. Taxonomy (NCBI): domain Eukaryota; kingdom Metazoa; phylum Arthropoda; class Arachnida; order Araneae; family Tetragnathidae; genus Tetragnatha; species Tetragnatha versicolor. The sequence goes on along the minus strand of JANDEH010000040.1, from coordinate 1,657,959 downwards.
GTGAAATGAATGTGTATACACATTCATTTGACACTGCATTTTTGAATTGCATGTTGATTGCATTGTTGAATTGCATGTTGATTGACTGCAATTGTTAATAGTTGAAAAGAATACCAAAATTTGTAGTTAGGTTTTTATATGAACAACGAAACAAACGAATGTGGAGGATTTGTGTCGTAGACAAAGTAGAAAGACTTCTTAAACGGATCTCTCGAATAAGATTCTCTGCCAAGTTATAATCAAGTGAAGAACCCCCACACCCGTATAAAGACGTTTTTTCGGATGACCAAAACCAAAGCTGGCCACCAAAAGCGTAAAGGATTTTTATAAGAGCAATCAAGTCGCGGGAAGAAATGCCTTACATTCGAAAGCAAAGGTGACTTTGAACTTGCGGTGCGCACTTTTAAATGGGAAAATGGAGACTAATTAACTTCCAAATATAAGTTAAAAGCTAACATGTCCTTCTTATTTAATAGAATAATCAGTTTTGTTACTTTTTATTAATACTTTATTAGTACTTAACCGTTCATAAAGAAGGTTCTATGAGACTATACAAAAGACCTAGGCAATGTATTTTTCAGTGAGATAACATTGAAATTTCAACCTAAAATTTTGAAAACAAGTTCATAGTAGATGTTCAATTGCAATAAAACCTCATTTTTACCAATTTTCAGAATTTTGTTTTTTTGTTAAATTTTTAAATTTTATTTTAAATTTTAAGTATTTTGAATATTTGTTATAAAGGAAGATAGTCGTGATACCCACCATTTTAACCAGAAAAATAGTGTGCATTGAATGACACCATTTGCAAGTTTCTAACTGCAGCTGTTCTTGAGTTATGGCTATTTTATGAAAGCGGAAAAAACAACTTTACAGGAGTTTTAAAACTTTAAAAATTTATTGCTTTAAAATATGGGGATGTAAACTAATGAAACTAGGCACAAACTATTAACAATGAAGGTACACAACTATGAAAAAATTAAGGACATCATTTGATCACGTGATCTTGGGATTTTCGGTCAATTTCTCTAAAAATGACCAAAACATCAAAACTTTGACCGCGTTGCGCGAGGGTCAAACGTTGACCGATTTCAAAAAATTTTTTTGCGTTATGCTTGTATTAGTGTGTTACAACTTTTCCGCACTATTACATTTCGATTCTTTGAATTTCGTCTTTTTCGACCCGGCCTAATGTATATGTTATACTTAAAAGTTAATATAGGTGCTTTTACTTACCCCATTATTTAATCACTCCTCTAAAACTTCTTTGTAAACACAATTATAAATACTCTTGCTTTGAGCTACAACCGTCACAGATTGGTAAAATAGTTTCTAGCTCTACTTAAATCCATACTTTAGATTGCTTTTAAATTTACGAAACTTAAACAAAACAAACCAACCGTTGCCAACGGGAGAAAACAAATACCGCCAAATTTGAGCGTCACTTAAGAAAAATATATACAGGGTGTAAAGGAAAGTCCCTTTACCCTGTAATAAGTTGCCAACGGAGCAAGCTAAAGCTATGCAGTTAATGTAACGGTATAGTAAAGTGACTATGCGCAATCGAATGCGACCAACCTCAGCACCCTCTAGCGGAAATTTTAGGAGTTAAAAATTTTATTTTAAAAACTATTAAGAATTTGTTAAAATACTCAATTACAAAGTTGTAGAGCAGCATCGATTTAGTAGGAAAAGACACCTTAAGCAAAAAAATATCTTGAATAGAACCCCTAAAATGCGCGCTCAATTAGGTTGAATTTACGTTGATTTTACGTCTTAAAACGCTTCTCACGAGGCAAAAATAAGAAATTTTCAATTTAATGAGTTAAGAATACTTTTATTCATTTATTTAAGTCATTAAATTGAAAATTTCTCATTTTCGCCTCGTAAAAAGCGTTTTAAGACGTAAAATCGACGTAAATTCAACCTAATTGAGCGCGCGTTTTAGGGGTTCTATTCAAGATATTTTTTGGCTTAAGGTGTCTTTTCCTACTAAATCGATGCTGCTCTACAACTTTGTAATTGAGTATTTTAACAAATTCTTAATAGTTTTTAAAATAAAATTTTTAACTCCTAAAATTTCCGCTAGAGGGCGCTGCGGTTGGTCGCATTCGATTGCGCATAGTCACTTTACTATACCGTTACATTAACTGCATAGCTTTAGCTTGCTCCGTTGGCAACTTATTACAGGGTAAAGGGACTTTCCTTTACACCCTGTATATAGATTGTGGTTCTTAGTTTTTTTTCCTTGAAATATGAGTCATCAAATATTGCTTATTTGTAGGCGGAAACAGTCAAATCAGGGTGTCCGCTAACCCTGGAAACCGGGAAAACCTGGAATACTCAGGGAATTCCAAAAATATTCTGGAAAAATGTGATTTTGCACGATGCGTAGCATTTTCCAGCGGTTGTTTTTTACATTGTGGAGTTGCCATCTCCGGTATTTAGTCAAATCAACGGCTTCCTAGCTCACACGACCTAAATTTTTTTAAATTTGCAATATAATGAGAAAGTTAGATGTTATGTTAAGTTAGTGGTAGTTCATTTTTAGTGTCATGAAAGTGATAATTCCTGTCACATTTAAGTGTAGTTGCTAAAAAAATACATAACCCTGCTCCAAATTTTACAGTTACAAAAGTGCCTTAACTTACTACAAATTTTAAGTGACTTAAGTATTTTGTTGCAAGTTCTAGCTGCTACAAAATACTTGAAATATATCCCTGCTTTCTCAAATTTAGTAGGTTTTATGCTTTGAAATTACAATTTTTATTAGTAATTATACATTGCTAGCATATGTAAGCTTTCCATCTTATCACCAAATATTTAAAAAAAGAACCCTTAAAGCTTTAGTTTGACCGAACCTGGAAAATCCAAAAAATTGTCCTGGAAAACTCAGGGAATTCTTAGCTTAGAATTAAGTGGACACCCTGTCAAATTTTCTTGTGCTTCCATCAAAAGTATGGAAGTTTTTCTTCAATAATTTCAACCAGTGAATTTTACTAAAACCTCGAGTAAATGTTCTTTCAATCATTTAGGGATTATGGTTACAAATATTGGCTAGCTGAAAATGCCAAAAAAAAGTGTAAACACTGGGTCACCTTTTGTCATTTTAAAAACTTTTTTTTGCAGTCATTAATTATGCAATGTTAGTTAATATCTATATGTAAGCTCCAGTGGCAGATCCAGGATTTGGTTTTGGGGGGGGGGGCTAAGAATTTTCATAATCCATTTGAACCTTCTTGTTAATGGTAAATACGGAAAAGGTTGTGAATTATCCTACTCAAACCATTAAAAGGGGGTCTGGGGGTCCTCCCCCAGAAAATTTTTGGAAATTTAAGTCAAAAACCCCACTTTTTCAACTCGTTTTGGTACGCCTCATCCGAATTTCGGATATAGATTTTTTGCGTTTTGACAAACTTAGTAAAATATTAGACGCTTTGGGGGGGGCTTCAGCCCGAAAGCCCCCCCCGTAGATCCGCCACTGGTAAGCTCATATTAATGTTATTCCTATTTGAGAAACAAAAACATGTACTCAAATATTCTTGAGAACTCATTGAAAACATTTTGTTGGCAGTTGGAAATAAACAAGTAGATCCTTAAAACTTCTCAAAAATCCTTACAAAGTCTTTAAAAAGTGCTTAGTTTCACTTTTCAAACTTCTGTAAGAACCATGATACAGTGCAACTTGACAACAAAAATGTAATTTTAAAGTTGTTGATACAGGGGGTAGAATACGTGCCTTCAAAAACTGGCCGTTGTACAGGCGTGGTTTTACTGTAGTTAAAACCTGCGTTTGTTTTCAGTGTCGGGCATTAACTTAACTTTTAAACTAAAACCTTTTTAAACTTTTACTTACTACTTGAATTAAAGGGTTAAAAACTTTTACAAACTGAAACCAGTAAATTATTTAACAAGAGGTACAAAAGGCAATTTCTTAACCCCTAAATCTTGTAAAGAAATTTTTCATGCTGCAAAATTAGAACAGGCTTTGTTAAATCAACAGCAGATGTAATTAAGATAATTTTTCATTGAAAAATTTTTATAGAACTTCTCAATTAAGTATCGATACTTTTAGTTATTGAATACTTAAGTATTTGGTATTGATACCTGCACTAGTAGATTCCCTTTTTACTAAAAAGTTCTATTTATTTTGTAATTGAAATCTGTATTTCTTTTCAGTGTTGGGCGTGGGGCTGTTCTACATCGTCCTCTACATTTCTACGCCGATTGCCATCGTGAAAACGTTGATCAGTGTCCTCCAGATGTTTGTGGCTTGCTTGAACATCGGCATCATCGACACCAACGAAAGAGCCATCGAAGCCATGAAGAAGAAATAAGAGTTGTTTTAGTTTTCGTTTTATTATAGTTTTCTATCAACGCGTCGATGATCGGATTATTTTTTCTACCAAAAGTTTTTACGCTTTGTTCTTATTGTTAGTTGTAATTGTTTTGTTGAAATTTGTTACTTTTTTATTTCATCAGGGTGGCCACAGACCTGGGAAATCTTATTATTCTCTATTCTATTCCTGGAATCTAGGGTAACTTAAATGTACCCCAAACACTCAATTAAACTTTCTAGGTGGTGTAGCGTATTGGATTTTGAATGATAACAAGATATGAGAAAACTCCAGCTCTCAAGCGTCGCCTCCAACCGTGGACCGGTTTCGCCCTTGTTAGGGCTCATCAGCACGGTATAGGAAGGTAACGCAAGAGAGCGGAGGGAGAGCTTTTAGTCTAGCCGACTATAACGGAAAAAGTGGTGACCATTGATTAGTCCACTTTAAAGTGGACTAATTCCAGTGGAGGACTAATCAATAGTCACCACTTTTTCCGTTATAGTCGGCTAGACTAAAAGCTCTCCCTCCGCTCTCTTGCGTTACTTACCTTCCTATACCGTGCTGATGAGCCCTAACAAGGGCGAAACCGGTCCACGGTTGGAGGCGACGCTTGAGAGCTGGAGTTTTCTCACATATTCCTCTAACCAGAGGTAGTGGTAAAGTACTCCCTGTTTTGATAACAAGATAGTTACAACAAAGATATCACTACCCTGCGAAATTCAACTTTTGGAAAAATACAAGATAAGTGTTTAGTAATTTTTATGTTATTTGGTGTGCTGATTACGAAAATGACCTCCATTTTCCCCAATCACATCAGGATTTTTTGTAAAATCAATATCAATATTTTTGCTAAAATCCTATAAAAGAGACATTATAGCGAAAAATCGTGGGTTTATTATCTAGCAACTGTGGTTTTATCCACTTAAATATGTGTAATATAGTCAAATCTTTGTTAGGAAAGTTGGTTTGATTATTTATTGACCATATTTTTATTTTTTATATATTTAAATGTATAAAAATACTGTTGCCAGATCCCATGACCCACCTCTGGTCGAAAAAAACACAAAAAAAATTCATGAGTCAAAATTTTTAATTAAAAGTATTGTTTCTTCAAAATAAAATTGCCGAAATATTATTTTAGTTTGTTTTTATTAAGATATCTTACATGAAATAGACGATTAATCAAGAAACGCAAATAGTATTATGTTTGTATACATGATAGCTTGAAAAAAATTAAGCTTATTCAAAAGCAAATAAAAAAGTTTATAGTTAAATACGTATACTCTTTTTTCTGTAAAACTTCTTTTTGTGGCTCTTCTTTTATACTCAATTTCGGGTCTATCACGCGTTAACATCCAACAATAGTCGGCGAGCATATTCCTGTCCCATCTTCCCTGATACCTGGTTCCATATCTTTGAAGTCTTGGTGGAACCTTTCACCCTGTTCTTCACTGACTGATCCCAAGTTTTCGGGGGGAAAGTCCACATGTGAGTGAAGGAAATGTATTTTGACACTCATGGAGCAACCCAAAGCTTGGTATTTGTCCAGCTCTAGCATATCCATCACAATTGGTTTATAGTCAGGATCCTTGTAATTACCGAGAAATTTACTGACGACGTCTTTGAAGGCAACCCAAGCTTATTTTTCTTTTGTAGTCATGGTAGTCTCAAATTCTTTATCCTTCATAAGCTTCCGGATATCTGGACCATTAAATATTCCCTCTTTTAACTTGGATTCGGATAAGCCTGGGAACTTTTTACACAAGTATTTGAAACAATCGCCCTCTTTTGAAACAGCCTTCACAAACTGCTTCATTAAACCTAGTTTGGTATGTAGAGGGGTAACAATACTTTTTTTGGATCAACTCCGAATCACATTTTTGGTGCCTGGTACAAGATTTTTCTCTTTTCGACCATTCTTTTTTGACCCAATGTTGAGTCTTATCACGGCTGTCCCACTCACAAATGAAACATGGATACTTTGTATATCCACCTTGTTGCCCAAGAAGCATGGATATAACTTTCAAATCCCCGCAAGTGGTCCAACCGTGGTCATATCTGCACTCCTCCAAGGTCAACGAATGATCCGAGTCCTTCGCGCGTCATTGGTGAAAGCTATTGGTTGATGGTACATAAAGCAATTCTTTCAATGGAGACGGAGGGATGGCAATATAATATGGAGTTTCTCATATCGGTATGTTTAACCACTGTAGAATAATGGTTAGGCAACGAGGGAAGATATTCATTGCCAAAAGAATTTTTTTGGTAAAAAATCATAAAAATCCAAGTAAAATTGAATTTTTCTAAAAAACTTGATGTGATTGAAACTTTTCGTTGGTATTTTCGAAATCAGCACCGAAAACTACCCCAAGAACTGCTGTCAGACCCCTTGTATTTTTTTCATCGCAGGGTAGTGTATTTATTCAGGGTAGCGTGCAAAAACAAAACAAACAGGTGCTTACATTCTATTTATATAAGCAATATATCTTCACTTCCCTTTACTTCGAGATAAAAATATTTACATATGGCACCTTGATTAACATAGTCACAACATAACCCCTGATCATAACACTATTCAGATACCATAAACAGGCCGGGGTTAATGACTATATTACAGGAGTAACTCGCAGACCCCCTAGGAAGTTTATAGACTACAGTTTAAAAACTGCTGTTCTATACTAGACAGCAACTTAAGTTGAACCCACTACGTCACTAACAAACAAAGTAGTTCCCATCGCAGTGTCTGAATTTCGAGTGAAATAAAGAACGTCCATTTTAAAATAGGATTATTTCGTTAAACCCATGCATAAATAGTGCATTTTTATCGCGTATCGAAATTCCTCCTATCAACCCAACAGGCTTTGTGTTTATACTCACTTTCTACTTCCGCGTAGTGACGTACTGGGTTCAAGAAACATTGCTGTGAAGTATAGAAGATTAGAATTTACACTATTTATAAAATGTCAGGGGAAATCATAGCAGATTATCAGGGAAAACCTGGAATTATCAGGGAATTTTTTTCAAATAGGTTTTCTGTGGCCACCCAGTTCACTTCATTAATTGTTTTGCATTAGATTTGTCATAATAGTTATTTAATGCATTATCCTCATTTTGAGAATATTTTGATTTCAAATTACAAATTTTCGATTAGTATGCCTACTTTTTTCCTCCTCAAGTCCGGAGCAGTGTATTATATGTCAGGTCTTTTTCTATTTATACATTCCTAGTCTTTCGATGACCTATTTCTCGAGATTTATATGTCTTAGTGAGTTTGATATTTATCTCTGCATTGCTGGACTTTGAAAGAATTGTAGCGTTACTTTTTTTTAAGATTGAGTTTTTGTAAGTCACGAACAAGATTAATGTATTTGATGCGAGTCAAAAATGGCTTTCTCATATATTTTAACATTGGAAAGGGTATTGAATTTTTCATCCTTTGTTAATATCTGTTTAAAGACATCAATTAAGAAAGTTCTTTTAGTCTTATGACGGTTTTGTTCACAGAAACATTATAAATCGTATTCTAATACAATCCCTCCATGTAACAGTTTACACCTTTCACAATTACAAAAATTGTTGAAGTATTTTAATGTCGCAAATGATATGTGGTTTTATTGGGTGACTTGTAAATGAAATTTCAGAAAATTCAGTTTAAGTGTTCGCGTTTACGTTTTTAGTTTACAACACATCTACTAGTAATACTACATATTTTGAGATTTTTTCTTCAAATAGTTTACGGTTTTTTTCTCTGAAATAAAGAATTTAGTTCATCATACATAGTCACTTCGTAGTAAGTCGATGTTGAATGTGTCAAAAATGTATCAATCTATGCCTATTGAGTGTTCAATGCTTGGATACCAGAGATTGGGCTACTTCTTACAAATGACAAGTTTTTGAAACTCATGCACTGTTTAATTTATTTTGCTACTTTTTGAGCTTCTGGATCATCCTATCTCTAGGCTTTTCTATGTCCCTGCCAAAATATGTCTTAAGTAGCCTAGAGACCCTTTATTATATAGAAACTGGACTATGAATGATTTGCCTCTATTTTAGTTAAATTTGCATTGATTTCCATAGAGTGTAATGCTGCTAATTTGTCTGCTTCAAAACTATTTTTATTACTTTAAAATCACACAGCGAGCTAGCTCTTCAAAATTTTCAGTAGTTGGGCAATTCCACGGGTAACTGACTGACATTTTTTTAAGAAAAACGCTTAGTATTTTGTAATTTTCTTCCCAAAAGTAAATTATAAAAAGATACTTTCCACCCAGTATATTGCTTTCTTGTTAGCTTAATCTAATGGGACAATTAAATTTTCAAAATAGGTTTTTATAAATTTTTGAAAAATTTTAAACAACATGGTAACTGACTGACATAAATGTCTTCACAAATTCATCGTTTGATAAATAGGTACTCTCACAAATTCAGTATTAGTAAATAAGGTATCTTCACAAAATGCATTTTTGAAAGATAGTTCTCCAGGAAGCTATATTCCCTTAATAGTTAACTTTTTAGCCATTCTTGACTGAATTTTCTTTTGTTTTTAATGTATAAAAACTATTTACATGTGATTTTTAACTTAAAATTTCATAAATTCACTGAAAACTGTGAACAAATTAAGTACCTCTTAAAGATACCTAGACAGACCCCTGCATAATGCATTTTCAAGCATCAAATTGATTGTTGGGTTTTTAGCTCAGTAAACTTTACTGTATTTGGCATGCTATCGCTCTTTTCGAGGAGAAATGAATGAAATTAAATATTTTTGGACTAGTAGCAATGAATCTAGTCTCATCTCAAATTCTAGTTGTTCTACATTGTTTTCAAATTAGTATCCAAATAGAGCATTTTCAATCACATGACTCGTACCTAGCAACAGTTTGTTTGACCTATAGCAGTTAACAGTTAAGGCGATATAGTACCCAAATATATTTTTTTTTAGTTTTTAATATATTATAATTTTGATTTTAATTGCATATTTAGTGGGCTAATATGGTATACCCATTCCCCTAAAAAAAGTTGGATTTTAATAATCAGAATTTAAAAAATTTAAATTTTTCAAAATTTTTGACCATTTTTTAAATCCCTAAGGCTTTTTTAATTATGCATATTTTTAATTTTTTTTTTCATTTATTGGTGCATTATATTATACTTCATAAAAATGTGCATGGGTTTCTTTCTATCAATATTACTTTATTTTCTAGAATTTTTTGTAGTAAGAACCCCCCAAAAAACCGGAAAAATTCATCATTTTTTACTTTAATATTTTTTTAAAAACAATCTAACCTTATTAGAGCTAAACCCATGCACAGTTCTATAATACATATATTTCAGAATATATATAAAAATTTTCAGACTTATATTTAATGTACATAAAAAGCCTTAGGCTTTCAAAATATTGTAAATACACAAAAATTCAACGTGGAGAAAATCCAACTTAAAATTTCGTTTCTTCATAGAAAACCCTCATAATAGCATCAGAAAAATGTAAATAATTTCATCAATTATTAAGATAGAGCTCTGAAATTTTGAAGACACATTCAGAAAGATCCATGGTATGGATTAAGCCAATAAAATGTTTTTTGATATTTTGATGATTTTTGGGTACTATATCGCCTTAAAAGAAAATAACTGGTCATGGATTGCTTCTATTGGAGCATTTGCAATCACATGACAGCAACAGATACCGCCGCACCTAGCAACGGTCTTAGCAACAGACTGACCTACAGCAAAGAAGAAAATAAATGGTCCAGACGTCACCTGAAAACACTCGACAGGTGGCTAACAAATCTTGGTAGCCCACAGCAGATGCCAAATAGGTTGCCAACAGTTAAACACAATAAAGTATTCAGTTTTTAAAATTGATTACAAATAACTTATGAAAGAAAGAAAGCCAATAAACCTTTTATAACCTATCTGTTAACATTTTTGCTCTTTAATTTTTTTCAAAACTTTTGGCAGCAATCTACACTGTTTTTAACATTATGTAATGCTAAAGTTGTAACTGAAATGGCGAAAAGATTTATTATTGTCACTATCTCACAGCCTCTGTACGTTAAGGGTCTCTAAGGTAGCCCAATCTCGCATTCCCTGTGGTCATCTTTATCAAAAGTTGGCTTTTATTATCTGTTATATTTCTATATCTGTAGCTCAACATCAAATGAGTTCACTTCTGTTTTAGAGGTTGTAGAAGAACCCTTTTATATATGCGAGTGTAAATATGCCTTTTTTTATTTTTCTTATTAATAAAAGATATTTTATACCAGCTGGTCTGGTAACTGATTATGTTAGAGCCTTTTAGATCATTAAGCTTTTGTTACTTAATTTTTGTAATGCACTGTTTGTACAGTTACGATGATATTTTGGTGGTGTATATCCTGATAGCAATGTGTTTGCTAGTCACATTGTTCAAATAAACCAAATAAACTCTAATTAGTTTAAGATTTTTTTTTCTGTGTGAAAATATTGGATTTGTACGCCCTCTTGAAGTTGTCTTTAAGACTATGAGTTTCTTCCGCAGAATGGTGATGTTACATGGAGGGTTCAGAATAGAAATGGACCAAGTCCACTTTAGCTACTTTTGAGCTACAGACGTTTAAAGTTAAAGCTTCATAGGAAATTACATGTTAACGCAACAGAACTTGCTGCTGCCAAGCGGATATTATCAGAACTAGGACTTGGTTCATTATTGCACTGAAATTTTACATAGTTGGTGCATGGTATAGCGTTGCTAACTCAAAAATGACAAAAAGTGGACTTGGTCCATTTTAATTCTGAGCCCTCCACATTTGGGTTATTTTTATGCAGATCACTTGAAATAAATATGCATTCTTATATATGGAGATATTAATCTGGTTAATATTAATGACTACTTTTATGCAAGTTAAAAGTTATTCAAATCCTCCAAAATATAAACCAGGTAAATTAAAATTTGTTCATTTTTAAAAGGATTTGTTTCACGCTTAAAAGAATTATATATAATTAAGTTTAAGCTCATTTTTCATTTTGGGACAAACTCATCCCTGTTAAGAGCCTTCATAACCAGGGATGGCTGGATTGGACCCAATGGGTTTTTCAAAAAAAAAACATGTGAAAAAACCCACATTTTGGACCCATTTTTGGGTTTTTTCAAGAAAAATCAAGATATTGGCAGTTCCTTCAAAATTTAATGTTTTTTTCAAAGTTTAGGATATTTTAAAATTAGATTGGGTTTTTAAAAATTTAAACTAGGTTTTAAAAATCAAATGGTTCTTTTTCAATTTCAGGGAGTTTTTTTTAAAGTTATATAGGTTCTTTCATTATTCAGAGGGTTTTTTCATTATTGAATGGGTTTTTTTCAAATTTTAAACCAGGTTTCAGTAAATAAAGGGTGCTTTTACAATTTCAGTGGGTTTTTTCAAAGTATAAAAACTTTGAAAAAACCCACTTAACTGTGTAAAAACTGACATTATTTTGACATAACACATTCAACATAGAAAGAACTCACAAAAGTTTGAAAAAACCCACTTACTTTATAGGAGAAAACCACTTAATTTTGAAAAAACCCACACTTTTTCCGAAAAACCCCAGTTTTATATGGGTTTTTTCAGGGTTTTATTGAAAAAACCCAACCCACTTGGGTTTTTTTAAAAAAAAAACGGGTTTTTGCCAACCCTGCTTATAACTCCTGATTACTATGTTTTTTCTCCTGAATTTTCACTCTGCCTCCTGAAAATCATCTGTCCAAATCCAAAACTAAGTTTTGTAATAGATTCGGTGGAAATATTTGTTTTTATAAATTGATAAAATTCAATTGAAGTGTTAAATTCTAATCTGTTTTGCATTTTCTTGTTCCAACTTTATTCTGAACTTATTCTTCTCTTAAACATGTATAGTTGTGAGAGGTTAATAATTATTCATGTAACTTCATCATGATTTCTTAGTACTACTTAACTCCTTAAAGACTTCTGAATTTTACTTTCTTTAGAGCAGCGTTTCTCAACCGGGGTTCCGCGGAACCCTGGGGTTCCGCGAGGCTTCCTCAAGGGTTCCGCGAGGGATCGGAAAATCTTTTTTTTGTTGTTCTGGTTTACATTTTAGAATAACCCTCTAAATAAATTTAGCCAGCCAAATGTGAGCAAGTGTTTTTCCGTTGAATATTTTCTTCTATAGCCCTTGGGTGTTCTACGAAGAGTTTGAAAAGAAGATTAACACTAGTTTGAAGGGGAATTTAAAAATTAATTTCTGAGGAAGGACCCCTGCCCCCCTTGAAATTTTTGCGCTAATTATATTTTTCCCCTTGAAAATTATGTGTTTTACAAGGAACTGTTCTTTTCAGATGTTACCCAAAGGTTCTTAAAATACACTGAAACTCTACTTTAAGTGACAAATTTCGAAAAATTTCTAGGGAGAACTCCCAAACTTCTATCTAAACTTTTGAAGTCTGTTATGCAGCGTTTTCCTCTTGAGCCTTCTGCTGTCTCAAGAATCTTTTCTCCTTGGGGGTGTTCTGCAAAAAGTTTGAAAAAGAAGGTAAAACACTAGCAGGGAAATTTTAAAAATAAATTCTGAGGGAGGACAAAATAGCAAGAAAACATATTGTTGCATGGTAGTGGCGTATATAAGGGTGGCCGAGGGGGCCTTGCCCTCCCCCGAAATTCGGACTAGGCATATCAAAATACGTTAAAACCCTGTTATTTAGAGTCAATTTTTTTAAATTTTTCTGGGGGAGGGCCCCCAAACCCCCCTTTAGTACATGAAATTGTATTATTTTCAATTTCTTATAGTACTTTTATGAAAATTGAAATCCTACATAAAAATGCAAATCCAAAATTTGGACTAAATGTACCAAAAACTAGCTAAAACCTAGTTTTTAGGGTGGGATTTCTAAAAAAATTTCTGGGGGAGTACCCACAAACCCCCCTTCCTACTCGGAACTTTATTAATCACTATTTTTATTATATTAAGTTCTCATGGATGCAAATTTCACATAAAAATGCATTCAAAAGCTACGTTAAACCTATTTTAAATATACTTTTGAGGTGTTGAGTAATAATTTTGGGCCCCTCCCGAAATAAATTTCTAAATACGCCACTGTTGTATGGACGCTAGGGTTCCTCGGAGCTTGATCATTATCAAAAGGGTTCCGTGAGAGTAAAAAGGTTGAGAAACGCTGCTTTAGAGTATACAGTAAATGTATAAAAACTGCTTAGAAACTCAGGATCATTTTGTTAAGTTGCAATTCTCATTTTAAGATGTCCCTAACTAAAGATAGAATTTAGGATTTTTTTTCTAAATTACTATTAATACCCCATTTTAAGTTAAAGAACTATAAGTTCTTAAGAGTTTAATTCAACAATAAATAATGCTATGTTTTGAAAATCCCATTTCTTTTTCAACCTGTGTTCAAACAGATATAGTTAAATGTCCTGCAAGAATTTTTTTTCTGTAATTTATATTTTACTGGTTTTAATTCTAAAATAATGCTGGAAATTTTTTCTCATACTACAGAAATTTTTATTAATTTAATTTCACGATTTTCATAGCTTTTTCTTTTCAAAATGTAATTGATGTTGATAAAAACTGACTGTTAAATAAATTAAATTACTATTCTAAACCAAACTGGAACTTTGAATACCTTTGACAAATTTAAACCTCTATCTTAAAAACTTTTGGTCTTTCCTTTTCTTTTAATTTAAAAGTAAGAGTAGATAAATAGAAAATATGAATGCCTTATTCGAGGCACCAGATTTGATAATGAAGAAAGTAAAATGGGTATTTTTTTAATGAATAAGTTTTTATGCGAGTAATGTTAAAAATTCTCTAAAAAAAAATTTAATAAGTTACTCTCAAACCTGCTTTTGTGCGATTTTTTATTGGTGCAGTCTTTTTTCTGCGATTTGTGTGGTATATAAAAAAAAAAGATCGCACAAAGAGGACCACACGAAAACAGGTTCGAGTGTATAAACTTTTTTTTGACAGAAATTTGAATCTTAACATTAAAGTTGACCCCGTTTTATTATTTATAGGTCGAATTTCCAAAAATTTTAATGGGGAGGACCCCTCTCGTGTCAGGATTCCCGCTTGTCAGCGGTCGTTCAAATATTACGTACGCACCTAAGGGGGGGAAGGGAGGGGTTTGCTCTCTGCTTATTTTTTCTGACAGGGGGGAGGGGGATGATTACGATGAGTATGTGTGATGCTTTACGAAAGATACTGCATTTCTCTTGCTTCTTGCATAAATAATTTCAAAACTCAACCAATCATGGGCGTAGCCAGGGTTCAACTTAGGGGGGGGCAAATAGTTTCGACTTTTTTTAATTTGTGGAGTTCAATTTTAAAGCCCCGCGTGAGAGACCCTTCAAGTTTCAACAGGGGGTTTGGGGGTCTTCCCCCAGAAAATTTTTGGAAATATGCCCTAAGTAACATGGTTTTAAATTGTTTTTTGGTACACGTTAACTCAAATTTGGGCGTACATTTTTAGGTAGAATTTTGATTTTAACGAACTTTTTACAAAAAAGTTTGAATAATAAAGGTTTAAATGCTAGAGGGGGGCTCTCCCCCAGAAAAATTTTGAAAATTTGACCCTAAAATACTGGGTGTTAACTTAATTAAAAGTTAATTACTCGGGACTTGGGGGGGGCAGATGCCCCCCCCTTGGCTACGCCCATGCAACCAATAATAAATTTAACAAAAAATTGAATTAGGTGAAGTAAGCTCAAGGGGGGTTATAAAAATGAGAGAGAGAGAGAGACCAAAAAAGTGCTTGTGTACTATTTGAACGGCCCCTCAGGGAATACCTGGAAAAACCAGGGTATTAAATTTAACCGAATAAAAGTGAGGGAAAATATCTTATTTTTTCTAAAAAACATGTAGCTGCCAATCTTCCGGATTTGTTGAGCTTTTATAAGTTGAAATGAGCTACAAAATCATTCAATTGTTTTTACACAAATTACATTTTGTAGAACAATGAAGCAGTTGTATAATTTTACTTTTACAGCTTATTTTGGACTAGAAAAGTTGAGTAAAGGGTCTATAAAAACCGCAGGAAGATTGGCAGTTATGCTAAAACCTGTGGAAAATCATACACCTGAAATGTCTGCAACTCATTTTTGGCTCTGGAAAATATTTAATTTGAAACAGCAAGAAATATTTGAAAAAATGCCGTTTATTATTAGGTTTTTTACTGAAAAAAACTTTGAAGATTAACTTGGGAAAGTAGGGTCTATAGAATGATATTTATTTCTAAAACTGAGGAGGATCCTTCTGTGCTGTTATTTTCAACGTTTCTTTCATTAATTTCATCAAGATTCAAATCTTACTGAAAAAATGCATTAAATAGCTAAGCTGAGGAATAACTTTTACTCCTATATCCTGGGTGCAAAAACAGGGGTTGATGCAGTCAAAAATTGGGGCCTTTTTGCTGGCCCTTCACAAAAATTCCCCCTCTTCACAAAAATAAATTCATAAAAACGCCCCTTTCATGAAATTCAAATTAGCTTCAGTGATAGTTTGGAAGAAAATATTTTAATTTTTCATGGTTTTCTTGGTTTGTGAGTGAATTTTACTTTTACGCACTCATCTGCTAACTATCACTGCTTCAATTTTTCACAAAAACAATTTCTTTTCATAAAAAAAACATGTCATTTTTTACCAAAAGTAATGAAATAGGCGCCAAAATATAAAACCTGGATCTACCCCTGAAAAAAATCAAGCTATGGGCTCGATAATGACTGAATTCTGTAGAGGCCCCTAATCCTGAAATAAAATCCTATTATATGCCATTGATAAACAGAGACTAATTCTAAAAAGCTTTGGCCTGTGATTGTGTGCATATATTGGGAGGATAAAAATAATATACCCCCCAAAAAAAGTCTGGCCAGAAAATATTGCTCAATGGTCGCTCAACATACATGGTTTAGGGACAGCTGGTTTATTAAAGAAGAGAACTTCTCAGTTGAAAAAGGTTTCATTTATTTATTTTTAATTGTTTTATTATTGAGAGAGAATTAACCATCTGCTTTGTGATTTGTGGTGCCGATAATTCACTTGTTTCTCTCTGTGAAAAGAACAAAATTTTAAATAGGATTTCCCTTTTAGCACATCTAACAACTTTTCCAAGTTTCAATTAAATAAAACATCTTCAGTAACATGTTTTTAAAAAAAGTTTTGTTTATGTTATAACGCGAAAAAGCATCATGTTGGAACAACTAGGAATTAAATTCATTAAGTTTAATTTCTCATAATATTCTGGTATAAACATAAAATAATAATTATTTATTTCCATTCTTAGATTTGATTTCTTCTGTATTCCAAGCAGGAATCTTTCAAAAAAGTAAATAATAAAATTATATTGCCATCGATTTTATCTGTAATTAATCCAGCGTATTGTTGAGTTTCAAAGGGAAATGGGCAACTAATTCTGCCCGTTGATTGGTTAATATTAATTTCATATTTTTGCAGGGTAGTTATATTTGGCTTTTTACTGCTGTTTAAAAAATTTCACTCTGATTGAGTGCAATGTTAAACACTGTTCGCCAAGTTGCGCCAAACATCGCCAAGTGTTGCAACCCTAAAGTTTCCATTCGCACTCTAAATTATCAAAAAATTAAAAAGTTATTAAAAAATTAAATTAGTTCCACAAAAAGCATTTAAAAATTTTAAAAAGCACCGTGTAAAATTATTGAACTTACTTGTGGCTTATTTTTAATTTTTTTAAATAAGATAAATAATTTCCCTCATATCTCAAGAATGGCAATAAATTATTTATTGCCGTACAGATATTGGAACTGATTATTAAAGAAATAATTCTATAATGGCGCGAAATTCGTATTTGTTTTTAAATATACTAGGTAAGTGATCGATTTTTTGTCTATAATTATGTGTATGAATGTTATGTTTTAAATTAGTTAAAAAAACGATATTACAAGAAAATATTAAAAAGAATTTTCTAAATTTTAAAAGTTCGTTTATGTTTTGTACACCTCTTGAGAAATTCTCGTGCACTATGAATTTGAACTATATAGAGAGTGAATAAATTGCCACGTTAATAGAATGGTATTTTTTTTCTATAAGTTTTGACTTTAATGAAATTTAAACTAACTACATAACGATAACGTAAATAACTGTAAACTCATTTTTTCAGAGAAAGTTTAACTTTCTGCTTATTGTTGTATTTTGCAGTTGTTATGTTAATACTGATGAAATGGAATTTTGATAAAATTGTAATCAACCTTAAAATATTTATTTTTAAGGGATAGACAGCTTCTCTTGTGTGGCTTATGCCGATGGATAACTGCAGTCAAATTTGATTTTAATCTTAATGTATTCAGAATGGCTTTAAACCTCCAAAAAAATTGAATTTACCTTTCAAAGCCCTAAATCTTAAGTTATTTTCTATTAAAAATAGCTTTTTTCTGTCTGAGCTGAAACAACATGTGACGTAAAATGTGCCTTTTTTACTATATTCTGCTTTGAAATACTGAGCTCTAGTTTTTTATAGCCTTGTGTTTTAATCGATTCTTCTTGCAAAAATAAGCAACTACCAAAAATTTGAGGCCGATCGAGAAATTTTTTGATTGCCAAAAAAATTAACAAAAATCCCCTTTTTAAAAGCGCGCGAAAACGCCAAGAGTTTGGATGTGACGTCATCTTACAATAGGCATTGTTGAAAAGCAATGGAGTTGATGGTATTATTGTTGACGTCATCCTACAGTTTAAACAATAAACGTTTTCAGTCACGTGTTTTTTTCTCGACTTTTAAATCAAAATATTTAATAACCTGTACATTTTTTTGAAAAACTGACTAGATATTTCATTTGACCATACAAAAAACCATACGGAACACTTGTTTGTTTTTGAAAATATGACACATGCAACTTCCTTATTAACTGGAAAAAAATTTGTAGGAGAAGACAAGCATATTCTTGTTCTTGGAATCAGGAGATAATGTTTAATAATTTAAAATTGAATATTCAGAATTTCAAGAGATGCTGCAATTCTCCATTATAGCAATTAAGGTAGGATCTAAAAAATTTAAGGTCAGACCCAATGGGAGGGGTCCGGACCCGCCCCCCCCCTTGGCTTTGGCTACGCCCCTGAATTAGTATATATTCACGTTACCTCCTGATTTTCCTGTAATTTACTCATGAAAAACTCCTTAATAAAGATTTCTGAATTTTCACTATGCTAGATAGAGTATGAACCCAGATAGTCTCTTATCTTTTGATATATTATTCGGAACTCCCGAAGCATTACCGGGGGAAAAATCGGAAGTGAGGTGTATTCTCTTCTTTTGTTTTGCTTTGCCGGTGTTGTCGGTCAGGTATGACGAAGGTCAACGAGAGTTCCTCCCCTTTGTTTGAACGGACGTGAGTTAGAGTTAAAAATATCCTTTTGTGTTTCCAATTTTTTTTTGTCGAGTCCGCGAAAAGTGAGATTCCATTTTATTATTCCCTTAAAGTTATACGATATTCGACAGTTTTGTTTATTATATAAGATTAGTTTGACCTCAATGCAACTCTGTTCGTAAAGTTTGATGCTTCGATGCTCCTAATTTCACTTTTTTGAATGTTCTATACTCTAGTTCAGGGAGATCGCTTTGAATAGCTAGAAAGGTAAAATTTCTGCAGAAGGAAAGTTATAGATCACTCTTTCTGGATATTTCCTTAAAAAATAAGTTTTAAGAAACTAAATTAATTTTATAACAATCACAGACATGACTGTGAATATACCTCTGTAAGGCTCTCCCCAGACACCAGGGGTGAAAATAAAGGGCCCACTTGTAAAAAATAATATAAACCACTGACTTTGTCAAATCAGTTTTGATCAGTGGTGGATCCAGGTGGGGTGGCACTCTGGAAAGTGCCCCCCCCTTGAAGACCCAAAAAGGTTCTCAAAATGAGTAAAAACCCAACTTTTACAGGTCTAATTTCAAAATTTTTCTTGGGGGAGGACCCCCATACCCCGCATTAGTATCAAAATGGGGTATTCAGTGTTTATTTTTTGGAAATCCCCAAAATTTTGACATTTTGGATAAAAAAGTAAAGGTAATAGTGTTGAAAAGGGCCCCCCTTAGACTCAAAACGTTTCTAAAAATGAGTTAAAACCCTACTTTTACACGTCAAATTTTAATTTTTTTTCTGGGGGAGGACCCCCATACCCCCAATGGATCTTTTCGGGAACAGTGCCCCCCCCTCTTGGAGCCGTGCTGGATCCGCGCCTGGTTTTGATTTACTACTTTTATTTGCTTTTAATGTTAAAAAATCACTGCCAAAGTTACCCCATTTTACGGTATAAAATTTACGTCTAAAAGTACTCATAAGGGATACTTCAGAAAAAATTTTAAGTCTCAAAACCACCCACAAACCAAAAGTCTGGTTACGGCCCTGCTGGGACCTCCCGAAATAAATATCTAATACATTTACGTCAGAGAAACACTATAGTGAAAGGTCGGAATGCATTCCAATGCATCAGATAGTAAACAATAAGTCCAGAGAGAATTTACCGACTATGGCCAGTGTATTCATTATGGACGATAATTACGCAAAGGGCAAACAATTTGATTCAACCAACCGTGCGCTTTGATCTCATAAAACCTGTTTAATGCCGCTCTAATATAAAGGCAAATGGGGATACTCATCGTCTCTCATTTGTTTAATAAGTACTGTGCGAACAGCTGTTTCTCATGAAAACTGACGTTTGTAGTTCCACTCGAATGGCGAAAGAATCGCTCGAATGGAGAAAAAATCGATACTTCCATAGGAATCTAATCGAGTTTTCATATTTCAACTACTTTTAGAAAAGCTTATTAGCAAAGCACATTTAAAAATTGATACCAGAATTCAAATTAAAAGCGAACCGGAAGATCCTCTCAACAGAGGGAAATTTTAAATTAATTGCTTTATCAGCAAATCCATGTATTGGCAATCTTTTTATTTCATTTCATCCCAAAAGTATCATTTTCATGGTATAATAAAGTACAAAATAATGAGTCATTCATGTAGTCATGAAAATAGTTTGCCCGTTTAAAAGAACTTTCAAAAAATTAACGAAAAATAATAAAATCGAATTATGAAATTAACACATTCAATAAAATTATTAAAATTTAACAAATATTTTTTTCCACTTTAAAATATATTTCCTTCTTTTAATTTTTTTCTTCCTTACATAAATGTTTCCTTTAAAAATTTTTTTTCAAGTTCCGAATGCTTAAAAGATGTTTAAAAATGTAGGTATACGATTTTTTTAACATGAGTATCTCCGAACGTTATTAAAAATAGCACAATGCAGTTATAAAACAATTTAATTTTTTTAAAAAGGGACATTTTTAACAATTTCATCCTGATTTACCAATTTTTTTAAACACCCATCCCTAAACTCTTTTAATCTAGTCAGTCAAATAAAGAAAAACCAACCATGAAATAAAAAAAAGAACAGGTTAAAAGAATAAAGTTTTGTAAAGTTGTTTTCCTTGCAAGAAGCCTATTATCAAGGAAAAACTAGTTTTACAGTAAAGAAGTATAAAACGGTTTAGTACAGGGAAAAAAATTAAGGATTACGAATTCATAGTAGTATTACTCGTGTTGGGAAAATACTGTACGAAAATAAGGAACTTGCCTGATTTTTTTATTTTTGTAATCTTTTCTTCACGCAAAAATAAGCCACTACACAAAATTTGAGACCGATTGAGAAATTTTTTGATTGCAAAAAAAATTATCAAAAATCGTGTTTTTCAAAGCAACTGAAAACGCTTAATTGCATGCACAGTGACGTCACTAATCATGGACTTCGCCTAAAATGTTTGCCTTTGATTTCTGACCGTCACCAGAAGTGTCTAGAAGGTAAATATTTATTAAAACACTCATATCGGACACTTCTGAAAAAATAAATCATCAAATAAAACATAGAAATTCAATTTTGATTGCAATTTGGTTCGATGGATTCTACGTCACTGTGCATGCAAACACATTTCGCGTTTTCTGTCACGTATTTTTTTTTCTCGGATTTTGAATTAAAATATTTAATCACTTGTACACTTTTTTGAAAATTTGACAAAATATTTCATTTTACTATACAAAAAACCATACGGAACACTTGAATGTTTATGAAAATCTGACACATGCAACTTCCTTATTCCTGTCAAAGAAACCGGCCAGCAAATTCCGTTTGGTTGGTTGATTGAGGTTTTATGGCACTTGATCCAATAGCAAATTCCGGTCATTAAAAACAAATTTATTATACATGGGTAAAGCAGAGTAATTTTTTTGTCTTTTTGACCGGAATTTTCGCTACACCACTCCGATGAAACCGCGAAAACCCCTGTTTTGGAGCGAAATGGAAAAAAAAGAAATTTTTGAAAAAAAAGTCGTGTTATAAAAAGTTGAAAAGTCATGTAAAAAGGGGTCGTTCAAATATTAAGTAAGAACCTAAGGGGGAGGGGGTTTGTTCTTTGCTTATTTTTTCCTGACAAGGGGGATATGAGTAATGCTTTCTTACGTAAGATACTTGACTTAAGTCTCTTTACGCCTATGTGGCGCATGAGGCCTACGTAAGATACTGCATTTTCGAAAATTTCTTGTTTCTTGCATAAATAATTTCAAAAACTCAACCAAAAATAAATTTAACAAAAAATTAAAGTAGGAATCTCCTTATTGAGCCTCCGAAATTCATTCTACTTCTAATCTTCATTGGAATTCAATACTACAAAAACGTATTAGGAAAACAAGTAACATTTCAAGAAAAAAACAGCAGCATCTTCACAATATGTAAATAACCTTTGTCCCTCTTTCACTGGAAAAGTCCCATGAAAAACACTCACGTAATATACGGACGTGCGCTTAACGATCGGATTTCAGTTTTATTTTTTCTCGATTCCGTGATTAATCAAACCCAAAGTCGGAACTCGTAGTTATATATTTGAACGGCTTCAAAGCGCGTTGGCCCTTTCATCAGCGCAATCGGTCAAATCGGCTTTTATAAAAAAAAAACACCTCCACTCACCCCCTCTTCCGAATTTCTAGGTCGAGAGAACCCCCCTCCATCCATTGAAGAATGAATCCCCCCTGGTGACGTCATATGCGTCACGGCGTGAGGTATGCGCTGAAGCCCCGCCTACACTGGTTTCGCGGATTCTCCTTTCTCCCGCCGAGATCACAAGAGCAGATGAAGCTTGCTTGGACGGCATGACACCTTTCTGCTCCTGCTGAATCTCCATTCTACCTGTCCTTCTCTTCTGGTGAATTTCTTCGGTCCCTTCATTTGTAAAGGTAAGCGAACTTTACGGTATGCGAAAATCTCTCGAATGTGGTCTAGTCTTTCTGAGATGATGTTCGAACGAGCGATATATCGCGGGACGCGGGGATTGTATCATTGTATGTAAACAAATGCCTGCAATGTGACTCGATTATTTGAGTCTCTTCCTGTTACGACCAAAGGCGATCATCAGGAAAATCACATACCACTACTATTAAGGTGACCAATTTTTTCTCAATAAAAAGGAGGACGAAATAATTTAAGAAAAAAGTACAACGTTAATGAATGAAATATTTTATTAATTCAAACAAAAATACCCCAATTAAGCTTGCATATCTTTGAATTAAACGAGTATTTTTCCATTGAATGAATATTTTTTGTCAATGTATCTATCAACATTTAATCTTGATTTCTCACTATTTTTAAAATATTGAAAAGGAGGGCACTTTTGAAAGGAGACAGAGAACCTATAGAAAAGAAGGACTGTCCTCCCTAAAGGAGGACGTTTGGTAACCTTACTACTATATAAGCTGGGTTTGAATTAAATTGTCATATTTGATCGTCCAAAACCTGGTTTAATGTGATTAACTTTTGAGTAAAATAGTAAAAATCTGACCGGGTTTGAGGCAAAATAATCACGGAATTGCATATTCACTAAGCCTCAAACATGGGGAACCATTGGAGAATTTTTTGTTTATTTTTTGAAATTTTATTTAAGGAGTTCTGAATGAATACCAAAACTTTTCTTACGTATTATGCCGTCGACCGTGCCGCTGAAAACGTTATCAAATCCTATTGACTACTCTTGTACCGCTGAATTTAACGGCTGATGAACGGTCGACGGTATAATACGAAAGTATACCAAAATAACTAATGAGGTTCCCCTGTCTGGCAAAATATGCCATCGGATTTTGAGTTTTATTAGTTTTGATTAAAAATATAGAGCTATATTGTTTTACTTTTTAGATGATTTTTAAATCATTAAATTCATGATGATATTTCGTTCTATATATTAGTGATTTTTAATTTTAGGTACGAAAAATAAAATTTGAAAAAAAATTAATGAACACAGGCAATCATTAAAATTGTGATCACTAATATCCATTACGAACCGATTTTTTTCTTTTCTGATCTCCAAAAAATAATCTGTGTTTAATGAAAAACGCTGTCTGATTTTTGAAAGTGGCAGATAAAATAACCATCATCGGAATTTGCCTTATTTGCTTTCTTGCCAATCAATAAACGGAATTTGTTTGTTTGGCACGAACAGCATGGTTTGATATCGGATTCTTCCACCTTAGATAACATTGCTTGATAAAATTACAATAACTTAGTTTTTATGGAATTTCATCTTAAGAAAAAGTGTTCAAAGTTGTGTAAAAAAACATCGTAAACCTAATTTTGAAATAATGTATACGATAAATATGTGTCATATCGACAGTTTTAAGACTTTTTTGCCAATTTTATTCCTGGGTACATGCCATTGGCGTACTATATAAGGGAGGGGCCGAAAGAGCCTTGCCCCCTCCCTGAAATCCGGACTTAGTGTACCAAAACAGACTAAAACCCTGGTTTAAGGGTCAAATTTCCAAAACTTTTCTGGAAAAGGACCCCCAGATCCCGTTTTCTACTTGGAACTCTATTATTTTCAACTTTTTTTACATTAAGTTCCCCCAAATGCAAATCCTATTTGAAAATATAAATCCAAAGTTCGGATGAGGTGTGTCAAAACTAGTAGTTAAAAACCAGTTTTTTCGAGTCAAATGTTCGAAAATTATCTGGGGGAGGACCCCCATACCCCCTTTTGCTACTTGGGACTAAATCATTCAAAACTTTTTCAGATTAAGTTCTTTTAGGTTAAATTATAACAAAAAATTTATAAAAAACTGAATTGGACGTAATAAATTTTCTTAGGAGAGGGGTGAACAATAATATTGGATTGGAAATAAATTTCTATATATTACGCCATCCACTGGTATATGGAAAGTTATTTCCATCTCAAAGCATCTCCTCTGTCCCGTTAACAGACGCATTGTTCTAAAGAGAGCTCTCTCATACCCTCTCTCTCCCTAAATTTTTTTCCTCCGACCCGGAACTGTTCCTAAGGTTCCAAACGAGGCCGCCCAGGTGTGTCCGTGTCCCACCTAAACCCGGCGGTCGGTGTTTAGAGTTGTACGCCAGAATCAAAAGGCGTTTGGTTTCTTAAAGAGGGAAGAATAAATGTTAAGTTTTAATTTGAATTTTTGGAACAATTTTTAAACATTTTATTAAATTAGCTCGTTTTAAAACTCCAAAAATTCGAATAAAATACTAACATTTTGGTGGTTTTTTTTAACTAAAGCGATAAGATCTTTTGGTTCTGAGGTTACAGAATTTATTTAATTCTGAGACTAGTGACGTCTGTCTAGGACAGGGGGTTCCCAAAGTGGGCGGTACTGCTTCATGGGGGGCGTTGAAGATTTCTAGGGGTGGTGATGATGAGTTGAAAGGAAATTGTGGGCGTTATTAGAGTAAGGAAATTTAAAATGGGATATTCCAAATTTTCCTTGGACGTAGACAAAGATTTCAGCTCATTCAAAATAAGGCAAAGAATTGTTTTTAAATCAAAGCTTTTGAAAAGGTAGAGTCTTAAAAAAGGTATAATTATTAACTGATTATTTCAATTTAATTTTTACGTGCATAGAAACATAACTTGAATATTGTCCATTAATAACTTTTAATTTTTTTTGTTTGGTTATAAATTAGTCCTTATTACAGAATGTTTGTATAAAATTCTATAAAATTTAAGAAAATTCGAGGCTAAAAATTTTTAAGGGGGCGAGGGAACACTTTCTCTATATGAAAAAGGGGCGGTAGTCCCAAAATTTTTGGGAACCTATGGTCTAGCTAGGCTAGGAGGCCTCGGACACATGTCGCCCTCAATCAAATCTTTCTCCCTTTTCTTCTCTGTGTTCCGGGCACGGGGGCATGGAGCAAGATGGTCTTGAGAGCGCATATTAAGCAAACCTCCGTGCCCAAATGTGCAAAAGGAAAGACGTAATATGGGGAAATCCCCATAAACTAATCCAGATCCTTCAAAGTTTTATAACACTAAGGCCATTTTAAAGGTTCAACTCTCCCACAGAAATTTTTGCGTCGATGTATATGTTGTTTTTTTTCTGGAAAATTCTGCGACGTACAAGGAGCGATCCTCTTTGGTTGGATGTCATCCAAAGGGTCGAAAATACAACTACAAAACTAGATGTCCTACAAGGACGGTCCAGTCAAAGGGAACTTCCCGATTCCCTGTAAATATCAATCATTCTTAAACCCTTTGACCGTGGTAGATTTCTCTACTCTGCTTGAGTTCCAGCTATTATTGAGTAATACCCTGTTAGAAAAAAAGTAACGTCCTCCCGATTAAACCCGTGTCCTCTTGTTCGATTGTCCGGTGTCCCTTTGTTTGATCAGTCAGTGACAGGCCCAATCCTAACTATTATGTATTCGAATTTTTACAATTCGTGGAAGAAAGGAAGAAGTCTTTTAAATTAATTGAACTGGAGATTTAATAACATAAGTACTCACTGCCTCAGGCGCGGATCCAGCACGGCTCCAAGGGGGGGGTGGCACTTTTCCAGACAATATCCCGTTGTGGTACCAATGGGGGTATGGGGGTCCTCCCCCAGAAAAAAAATTGAAATTTGACGTGCAAAAGTAGGGTTTTAACTCATTTTTAGAAACGTTTTGAGTCTAAGGGGGGCACTTTTCAACACTATTACCTTAACTTTTTGACCCAAAATGTCAAAATTTTGGGGATTTCCTAAAAATAAACACTGAATACCCCATTTTGATACACATGGGGGGTATGGGGGTCCTCCCCCAGAAAAAAATTTTGAAATTAGACCTGTAAAAGTTGGGTTTTTACTCATTTAGAGAACCTTTTCGGGCACTGCCTTAAGAACCAACTTCTATTATAAGCGACAATACACTAGTAATCAGAAAATGCCAAAAAACCACTTATGTCACCGAGAAATGTTGACCCGGTCGTTACTCCAACGTTGATAAGAGGAGGTCGGTTGCGGGAGATTCTATTCTTCTCTTTAATCTCCCCCTCCTCCTCTTATATCGATTCGGTTAGGGGGGGTGTATCAAGTGTCTCGTTGAGGCCTCGTTATAGAGGGTTTCGATGAAGTGACAGTACGTCACGAGTCATCGGCAGCGAAGGGTCATTATGTAACGAGAGAGCCGGACGCTATTTCTTTCTTTAATGGAGCCGAACGGTATTATAGGTGGTCTAATATTACATTATTATCGTGTATGTGATGAAAATTTTCGTCAAAGCCGTTGTGTAATATAATCTTATAAATATTATTCTAAACTGAAATGTCACTTGTGGTTAGAAAGCCTCCTGAGTTGGCTTTTTTAAGCCCCTAATCAGACTTTTTTTCGAAGGGATATGACTCAGCATCATTTTTCTAACCCCTTACGAGTACTTTTAGATACGATAAGGCACTTACAAGCAGGATTTAATCTTGCACTTTGTGTCAAAGTTTTCAGTTTAAGCGAGTCTCCCAATTAAAGATGAGGGGTTTGGGGCCATTCTTTAGGAAATTTTTTGAAATTTGCTCCTTTAAACAAGTGTTTTAACTCATTTTGATGCCTAAAAGTGAACCGCTCCTTAAGAGCCTTCGAATTTTAAAAAACTCATATGGGGTTTACCCACGCTGATGCAGCTATGGGTTTTTTAAGACCAAATTGTCAAAATTGACTTTAAATTCATCGATTTAATTTTATTTCCACCTAGACACTTTAAACTCGTTAATTTTTTATCACTTAATAATAAATAATTTTGTTTGGCGTACTTTGATACCATAGCAATCAGTTTACAATGCTCATATGAGAGTTGATAAAATAAAACTTATCGCATACTTGTAAGCAATCAATCAAATTATTGAGTAATGGATTAAGAATAAGGAAGCATAGTTTTGAACATTTCGATTTATGACCAATCCGGAGATTAAAATATTACTCTATATTTGAACGTTTTTTTCTTATATAATTATCGTAACCGAGAATCGTTTTTATACGCATTTCCACCTGAATCATGAGCAAACAAGAATTTTGTTTGATTGAACTACTATTCATTCATTCACTCACATAGTGTGTGAGTCAGTCTTTCTATTCCGGTTTTCATGTTATTTCAATGACTGCACCCGATAAAGAAGGCCAGAGGAGCAAAGTGTCAAAGAACTTGGATTTCCCATCATTCGGAAACCACCTTGACGAAGCTAGTTTCTTTCGATTTTGCATATTATGACGTCTGCAGCAGTGAAGGTTCCGTTTAAGAAAAGCTTCAGGTTTAAAAGAATAATACAGAAATCTGTCATGTATTCAGCGGAGTAGCTATAGCCTGTGCTTCACCCCCATTGTCATTTTAGGGCCGCGCCAAACTAAGCTGTTTGAAGACGCGAAAGCAATAAAAAACGCGTTAAGATCTTATCAAGAGAGGCTCAACTCCAGCTTTCTCCCCGATAAGATGTTAACGAGTTTTTTTATTGCTTTCGCGTTTTCAAGCAACTTAGTTTGGCGCGGCCCTTAAACATATTTCATTCCCCATGGGCGGAATTTCGGAGATCATAGAAAGATAATTCCCCCAAACTTTTTTCAGGAAATTACAAACAGATCCTTCTCCCGAATTCTTTTTTTTTCGGGGGGGGGTTGGTATTTGGTTTTAAAAACACATTATTGATCATCTCTTGAACATCGTGAATGCCATCACCTCAATGATCAAGTTGGGTCTTTTGATTTATTTTTTCTAAGAATTCTAAGATCTTTTCAGTGGCGTAGCCAGAAAATTTTTTCGGAGGGGGTTATTGATATTTCGGGAGGGGATATGGGGTAGTTATTGTGGATTTCTATGGTCCAGAAAGAAAAATTTCTGAGTTAAGATATGGAGGATATATTCCCAAATCCCCCCAGGATCATTTGTTATTACCATATCATCTCACACTGTGAGGATTAGAGAATGTATCTAGTGTCGTAAACCATACAAAAAATTTCGCTGGTGATATTGGAATGATTTTGAAGGCGATTTGGGGGTATATTTCGTTCTTATGTCAAGAAAGAAAAAACTCTGACTTTCGGGAGGGATATTTCCCCATATACCCCCCTTGACTACGCCCTCGAAAGGAATGCAATTCAAAGCAAGGGATTTTAGAAAGAGACCCTAAATAGGGCCATGCTGTTTTCATACATGTGATTCTTCCGCCAATTGGCGGAAATCCGCCAATTTGCTTAGCAAAATTAAAATCCGACAATTCAATTTGCAAAACTGAAATTCCACTTTCTTATGTTCCAATCGTTTTATACTGAGAACTCTGACCGCTAGTGGGGCCTAGAACTAAATTTTAAGAAAAAAAAGTAAAACAATATCGAAGTAATATGAAAATTAGTTAAGATTTAAGCTAAAAAATATGAATCTAGTCGAAACCTAGATCTCGGGTTATACCCTGTCTTGGGTCATGTGTCATAAAACCCAACCAACCTAGATCTCGGGAAGTAGAAGCCGATGGACCCCTTCTACTTAAAATGAAGATAAATTTTGGTGCCATCAAATTTTTTTTTAATATTTTCCGCCAATTTTTTGTCTGTCTAATCACATGTATGTGTTCGGGGGTATACTGACCCTGGTGCTGGCTATAGAAAAAAATTTAGAAGGGAAAATTTACTCTTGAAAAATGGTGTTGGTTCCAAAAAGATCGAGAACTTATGTCATAAAGGGTCCCTTGAAAAATTTCTCTCTTTTTCCAATAACAAGATCCGCTTCAAGTTCGTAAAACAACTAAACATCCTGCTCCACACCCTCCTTCAAAGATGCCCCAGTTTCTCTTCAGAGTCAACATCCTCGTTGCCTTCACCCCTGAAACTTCCCTCTCTGTCCACCACCCTTCCAGAAGAGTTTTTTTTTATTAATAAATGTCCGTTACGGTGAGTAGCGGCCTGGAACGGCGAGATGGAATGTAATAAGAATAAGACAACGAGATTTTGATCACGGTGGTTTTCAGGGAAAGTTGGTTTTACCTTCGGTTTCTCTGACGCGTTCTTCCGGTTGTGACGTTTTCGTACCTATGGGCGAACCTCATTTCATCACAGGTTGGAAATTGTTTGGTCAGTGGCGAATCCAGGATTTCGGTCTGGGGGGGGCTGAGTTTCACAAATAACCTTATTGCTATTATGGGCTGTTCTTTTCTGGGGTCTAATCTTAGGAATACTCTCCCAGTTAATGGGGTAAGCAACTCCCAGTAAAAGGGGGGTCTGGGGGTCCTCCCCCAGAAAATTTTTGAAAATTTGCCCCTCAAAATAGTGTTTTTTTAACTCATTTTCAGCCTTTCAGATTCCACCCCAAAGAGCACAACTCATTGTAAGCGGCAGAATTTTCGAGGAAAAGAGTTTATAGTATATTATGATTTTCTAGGGGGTTTAGGGGTTCCTATTCCAGAAAAATTTTTGAATTTTGCCCCTTAAAGTGGCATTTTAACTCATGTTGAGACACTTTAGGTTACATCAAAGAGGATCACTCCTTGTAAATCCCTAAAGTTTCAAGGAAAAACCGTGCTTATTAAATTCCAAAATTTCGGGGGGGGGTTGGGGGTCTTCTCCCAGAAAAATTTTGGAATTTTTACCCTTAAAAGTAGGGTTCTGATTCATTTTGAGACCCTTTGGGTAACACCAACCGAATGTCCGCAACGTAGTGAAATTTCTTTTTTGCTTTATTGCTATTACCAAAACTTGAATGTCTTATTCCTGGGGGGGGGCTGCAGCCCCACAGCCCCCCCTACTGGATTCGCCACTGTGTTTGGTGGTTGGAAGCGTTGTGTCAAAGGTAAGGTGACCACAGAGTTTTCAATCTAAAATGCGGGACATTTCGCTCACGAGAGGGGAGGGGGGTTACAATATAGCGCATATAAAAATTTATTTCGGAATGGGCCCCAAATTATTCTTTTAGGTAAAATTTTGCGTCTTAAAGAACTTAATATACAGGGTGATTCTGAAATGGACCGCCAAACTTTGAGGGGTGATAGTACTCATCAAGATGAACAAGAATTGATGCGGAAAGGGGGGTCGCAGTTACACCGTTAAAGAGCTAGGTCCTAATGTAGTGCGAGAGCGTTACAAAAGGACGTTTTGCCAAGGCCCGTTTAACGAAAAAAAAACATAAGGAAATGAAAAATTTATTGCATGAGGTACAGCAGTATCCGTATTACTTACATCATAAATTTGATAGAAATTGGACCACTTTCTAAACCGTGGGGTGAGTTTTAAAACGTGCTCTTAGTCAAACAATGGAGTTCCATTAATGGTATTTAGAAAAATGATGATCGGGGAAGGAATTTTCAATGATCAAACAGTTTCAATGATCCATGTTTTGATCATTGAAAATTCCTTCCCCGATCATCATTTTTCTAAATACCATTAAGGAATGTGATTCTTTGACTAAAAGATTAATATTGCACTTTTGAAACTAACTCCGCGGTTTAGAAAGTGGTTCAATTTCTATCAAATTTATGATGTAAGTAGTACGGATACTGCTGTACCTCATGCAATAAATTTTTTCATTTCATTGTGTTTTTTTTCGTTAAACGGGCCTTGGCAAAACGTCCTTTTGTAACGCTCTCGCACTACATTAGGACCTAGCTCTTTAACGGTGTAACTGCGACCCCCCTTTCCGCATCAATTCTTGTTCGTCTTGATGAGTACTATCACCCCTCAAAGTTTGGCGGTCCATTTCAGAATCACCCTGTATAGGAAAAGCTATGGATATTAGAGTTCTAAGTATCAAAGGGGTGTCTTGGGATCTTCCCCCAGAAAATTTAATATAAATACGAGAAAATTCATACTATACTAGGCAGCAACTTAATTTCTTACTTCACTAACAAAGTAGTTCCCATCGCGGTGTCTGAATTTCGAGGGAAACAAAGAACATCATTTTTAAAATACGATTATTTCGTTAAACCTTTGTATAAATAGTGTCTTTTTATCGCGTATCGAAATTCCTCCTATCAACCCAACAACAGGCTTTGTGTTTACTCACTTTCTCCTTCAGTGTAGTGACGTACTGGGTTCAGGAAACGTTGCTGTGAAGTATATTTGTCGCCTAGTTGGCACTGTTTCATAATTAATGAATATTTGACAACTATCTTGTTAAACACCAGATCGGCATTAAAATAGTGCTAACTCGGCCAAGGGCTTTCCCTAAAACCCTTTCAAAAGTAAGACAGTTGGTTTTTACTAGACTAGAGCTTCTATTGTAACTAAAATGACCAATATTTGGACTTACGAATAAAGTAACAGATATTATATATTCGCATGGGGCAGCAAAAGTAGTGAGTGGCAGGGACAATTTTTCGAAGATGCAAAAATCTGCGAATCTCTTCCGCGTTAATTTTCACTCATGGCCAAGAACACAATGGCCAGTACATCACCCTGAGAACCTTCACACCTCATCGAAAGTGGGTCCTTGAAAAATATTCTCTTTTTTATTTTACTGTTTGTAAAACTTCTGTCAGAGGTGTGAAATTTATTTTCTGTTGTTATAACAAAGGCTTCGCCATTATTATCTATGCTTATATTTGGAAATGGGTTCTGCAGTTAGCGTTAGGTAATACTTGTCAACTACAAAGTATAGATTTTTTATTAAGGAAGTAAGATTTTTTTATTGAAGGAAGAAAAATAGTGCATTCTAGTCAACAAACATGAACGAAAGGACAAGTAAAAATTAATGAATTCGAATTCATATTGCGACTTGGTATCTTTGGACATATTGGCGCTGTGAAATCAAACCGGCATATATCTGGGAAATGCACATTTTTCACTAAGAGCGCTTTAAAGTTTTCGCATGTGATACTTAAAATAATAATAAAAATGTAATATATTGTGAGATAGTTCAGTTTTTTTAGATGATGGACATCTTTCCACCTTGAAGGTTTTGAAACAACTGGTGTATTGCGCAATACATCTTGTCTTCTGATAAACAAAATGACTATTCCCGATTACATGCATACCGGTCCAACGCGATCTGACGGAGTTTTATTCAACTTAGCGATATGACATAAAAATAGACGGAAAAAATGATTTTTTGACACCAACCAGTGGCGGATCCAGGATTTGGTTTTGGGGGGGGGCTAAGAATTTTCATAATCCATTTGAACCTTCTTGTTAATGGTAAATATGGAAAAGGTTGTGAATTATCCTACTCAAACCATTAAAAGGGGGGTCTGGGGGTCCTTCCCCAGAAAATTTTTGGAAATTTAAGTCAAAAACCCCACTTTTTCAACTCGTTTTGGTACGCCTCATCCGAATTTCGGATATAGATTTTTTGCGTTTTGACAAACTTAGTAGTAGGCGCCGGACCCTGAGGGTCAAAGGGGCGTGTCCGAAAGGGGCGTGGTCATCCATTGTTTTAAGGGGGCGTGTCCCAATTAAGTCTAATTGAGGGGGCGTGTCCTAATTACCCTAATTAAGGGGGCGTGGTCAGTGACGTCAGGGGGGCGTGACCTGTTAGAGTTGAGTTTAGTTGTTTTCTTGCTGCTGCTAGATTTTAGTTTCGTTTTAGCGGAGTTGAGTTGTTTTTTAAAGTTTAGTTTTTCCGGAATGGCAACGTGGTTGACTTGTTAACATTTTGAACTTAATATTTTTTCTCAAGTTGACTGCCATCTATCGGTAATAGAAAGAGTTAATAATTATTTTTTCAAAAGTGAATTTTATATTTTTGGACTTTAACTTTTTAATAGAATTTTTTTAATTTAATGCATTTTTAACTTTCTAATAGAATTTTTTTTAATTTAATGTATTTTTTGAATTTTATGTTTTTTGGACTTTAACTTTTTAATTGAATTTTTTTAATTTTATCCTTTTTTTTAAATTTTATGCATTTTTTTTAATTTTATGTTTTACATTAAATTTTAACGTGACGCATTTAGGAAGTATATATTTAATTATTATTTTGGTAAAGGACTTTATTTTATCAAATTATTAATTTCACAGGCCTTGTACTTTATTTATTAAATTAGGACTTTGTCAGAAATTGTAAATCAATGTGTTGCCGTATTTGGCGATTTATTTCTATTTTTTTTCTTCGATACATTAATAATAAATTTTAATAATAATAATAATTTTTTTAATATCTTTTTTTTTAACTTACCAACACATGGTAACCACTTTTATCGGCAGTTCAAAGTACTTGCAGGTTTTTTTACTTAACATTTCATTGGTCCAATTCCTTTATTTTTTGTTACATTTACAAATAAAAATATTGACAACCAACAACAGCCGTGAAGCCCAACTAGGTTGGTCCACCAACTCAAACTACCGATTCCCAGTATTTGTCTATTTTATTCTTAAATTCCTTTACTCCATTGGAACTTCGATTCTAGCAACCCATTCCATCTATGCTATGTAAAAATAATACTTTCTGCTTTCCCTGTTCTGCCTTGTTTAATTTAAACCTTTAACCCCTTGTTCTATTATCTGTACTTAAGTCTAGACCCTCTGTCTCCCCTTGCTTTATCATTTTAAAATAGGTGAATCATATCCCCTATCCCGTCTTTTCTCTGGAGTGAACATTTTTGTAGCCCTATGCCGTACTCTCTCAATTAAATCTATGTCTTTCCTCAAATATGAAGACCAGAATTGTACTGCATACTCAAGATGAGGCCTCACCAAACCTCTGTACACAGGTAAGATTATGTTCCCTATATCCTTGAAGAGATAGTTTTCCTAATATATCCCATTATCCCATTAGCCTATGATTTTCTAATATATCCCATTATCCCATTAGCCTATGATTTCCTAATATATCCCATTATCCCATTAGCCTATGATATCCTAATATATCCTATGATTTTTTTATTGCTACCCAACCAAGTTTATTCTTTTCAAACACAGATAACATTTAATATTTCTCTTCAAATACACTTTCTTATAATTAATAATTAAATTATACCTTTTTTTAACTTACACCAACACTTGACAATCACTTTTATAGGCAGTTTAAAATCAAAAGCTGGACTGGTTCAACTTTACTTGTTTTACTTAATTTTTCTTTTATATTTCAGAAAAAGTATGATATTTTTTATTGCTAATCAACACGATGAACTTATTACCCATTAAAAGTTTAAAATATTCCTTTTTTCAACTAAAAAATTCGAACAAACAAAATGCTTAAACGGTGTTATTATATAATAGGGTCAATACTTACTTTTATTTCAAAAATAATGTGTGTTTAAGTCGTAGTGTTCAACTCTCACACCCCAAGTAAAATATATATTTACGAAATCATTCAACAGCATCTTTCGTCTGTACAAAAGGAGCTCCTAATAATTCCCGCATGGCATTTGAGAGACTTTCATGTTGCCGAAAATAAATCTTTCAGCAGACGCGTCCCCCCATTGAAACCAGCTCGGTTAATGATCATCGTTCCCATGGAGGGTCCGACAGAGGGGTTGACGGAACCAACACATCCCAGTTTTTTTATTCATTGTCTTTTTACAAAAAGAGCTACATTAACTTTAAAAATTCACATTGCGTCTCGAGAAAAAATACGATGCAGAACCCTACAGCTGTTAGTGGATATAAGTCACAATGGAGGGTATCCAAGTACCGTGCAGTGACCAAAAAGGATGGGGCGTAATGATAAATGGAAGGGGTGTAACACAGCCCCTTGTCCGTGAGGTTTTAAGGGGCGAGAAGCGTTAGCAATGGAATCCCCAGATCACACAATTCGAAGGGTTTGAAAAAAGAGTTGGGATCAAAAGTGCCGACTTATGGGGGGAACAAAATGAACAGATTCCCATTACTTGGGAGGTTTTTTTATTAAACATGTATTAAAATCTCAATTTAAATAATTTATGTTTTTAATTTATTCCGGAGCAAACAGTTTACAGAATCTTTTTTCTTACAAAAAAAAGGTTAATTTTGGACTAAAAAATACCTACTTAGATGCCATTCTCCAAGAACTCAAAATGTTACATGAAGAAATATCAGAAGTGGAAGAAAATGTGTTAAAAATATGTTGGTTTTAAAAGGATGATTTTATGTTTTTTCAGTAAAATATGGTACTTTTTACCTATTTGTTTTATAATTGGTTTACATTTGGACTTTATTATTTTCAGTTTTTTTCAGGGGGTAGTTGTAAATTTTTAATATTTTTAAAATATATCTTCCATAGTAGTTGCTGTTTTTTCTTAATATTTTTTTTTCTGCAATACACTTTTCTTAAAAAAATATAATAAATTTCCAAAATTTATTTTTCTAACTTACCAAAACATGGCAATCACTTATTTGTAGTTTAAAATCAAAGTACAACTTTTTATTTACCGTACCATTTCATTGTTTAATTTTTCTTTTTTAAAATATCACAACTTTTTGTGCTATATTTTGTTAAAAGCATGATTTTTTTCGTTATTACAACCGAGCATGATATACTTGTTACCTAAAATAATTTATTCTATAATATTTAATTTTTAATCCATTAATAGTTTAAAATAGTACTTCCTTTTTTAAATAACAATCAAATTTTTCGACAAACAAAATTCAAATTCCAGCATATGAAATATGCTCCTAATTTTCACTGCCTATTCAAAATCACTTACATTTTTTATAACTAACCAATCATCCAATTAAGTATCAAAAAGCATTCATATTTCTAATGTATTACTTGCCTCTCATTTTTAGGCATACTAATCACTTTACTTTGGGGACATTAAATGGGAATAGATCTCTGAAGCTCATTCGTTTCTTATCATTAGCATACAATTACCACTCTAATCATATAAATTTTTTCTAGTGTTATTTTTACTACCTTGTTGCAGACTAAATTCAAATTTAACTCATTTTTACTTTACAGCAGTTGCCTAGCATTTTCATAAAAGTTTTAATATAAAGTTTGTCATAATACCAAACAAATTTCAAAATTTATTCATTCTACTTTCAAATTAACTTAATCTTACTTTCACACGGCAGTCAATCATTTTCAAGAATCACATTTTTGTTAGAGGTTTTTTGTTAATGTAACAATATCAAATTTTAGTTCAGTTAATCACAAACAATTAAAATTATTTTTCATACTACCCTATTATTTTATCAAACATTTAACTTATTAATAGAGTTTAACAGCTTACTTTAAACATCTTAAAATCAATGTACTGTCAGTTTTAAAATCAAAATTGTTTCAGTTTGTGCTATTTTTATTCCCACTCATTTTTATTCCTAATAAGTTTTTTTTTCATCATTCAGTTTTGAACATTTAATTTTTAATCAACCCTATCTCAACCATCTAATACAGTTTTAAAACCAAGTTTTATACTTATAACCAAATCATTAAAACCAATATTTTCAAACCAAATCATATACTTATAATCAATTTGCCTTTTTCCTAATTCCAACAATTTAAGTTTTTTTTCATAACATTACTGGAATTTTTTAATCTTACCAAAGGATATCACTCATCGCAAGCAATCATTTTCTATCCACTCCCATCTCTTATTTGCAGCTCTAACTACATTAAGGACAAATTTTCTGTGTAAATTAAATAGTTAAAATCCCATAATCCTCTCTTTTACTACATCATCCAAATTACATACATTGAAGTAGACTATTTTCATATTTCTCCTTTCCAACTCCCCTGTTTCGTCAAAATCACATAAAAAATGGAATTTAGTAAAAAATTTACATTGGTCCCATTAGACCGCATGCAAGAATTTGAAGAAAATCACTTGAGCGAGCTTGATTCGCAAATTCAAAATATTTTAAAAAAGAAAGTAAGAGACAATGAAAAAGTGAAATTGTACAATCAAATTTTACAAAAATATGTTACCTTTCCAAACGTGAATGCTGTCAAGCCTGTTGTGCCTGAGCCTAAGATTGACATGGAAAAACAACACCTGGAAAATGAAACATCGGAAGAAGCTGAAAATGCAATGCTGGAATCCAAGATTCTGAGTTCTGTTCCTGTGAAATTTAAAAAGATAGCAAAGAATATCACATCATTTCTTCAACAAAATTATATCACATGGAATGAAAAGCAAGAAGTTATTATTGATAATAGAGTGGTTCCTGGTTCCAATATCACACATATGATTAATTTTCTACTGAGAAATAGGAAAAGAAGACCGGAAGCGTTTGACAAGTTTCAAGAGGTATTGAGAACGCTAAAGTTTCCTGAAGAATTTGTGAAAAACACATTCTTAAATAATATGAAAACTTATCCTAAAAGAGTTGTTGAAAAGAAACAAGAATCTGTGAAAACCATAAACTTTGTTTGAAATGAACTAGAAAAGAAAATTATTACAAGAAATGGAGACTCGTGCATTATAAAACTCGAATATTTGATAAAAATGAAAATTTAGAATAATAAAACTGAAAATTTTGTTAAAAAAGTATACAAGTGTAGAAAAATAGCCCAAAACTATGTAAAAATAATAATCAACACAGAAAAAATATTACCAGAAATAAAACAGTTAGACATAAACTAAAAAAGCTGTCGAAAAAATAGAGAAAAAACACTGAAAAATATCTGCGAACTTTTTTAATAGCCAGAAAATTAATAATAATAACGATAAAATAGAAACATGAAACTAAAAAATTTGTTTGAAATGAACTAGAAAACGAAAAATTTTACAAGAAATGAAAACTTAGTCACATAATGAAACTAAAAAACTTTGTTTGAAATTAACCAGAAAATAAAATATTTTTTACAAGAAATAAAATTCTAAAACTTTGTTAAAATAAAGATAAACACAGAAAAATATCTGAAAATTTTGCTAAAAAATAATGGTAAATACAGAAAAATAACTTAAAACTTTGTTTAAAATAAAGACAAAGAAAATAACTGAAAACTTTATAAAATGAACACTAAAGCCACTAACACTAACAACACGTTAGTGTTGTTAGTGCTAACTGGCACACTAAAAACAAAAACAAGACGAAAAATCAACCAAGTTGAAACACTAAAAAAAATTACAATATAAAAAACTTTCACACTACAAAACTAAAATCTTTGTTAAAAATAAAAGCTAGGAAACAAAAAAAATCTGAAAACTTCGTTTAAAATTAAGACAAATGCAGAAAAATAACACAATGCTTTGTTAAATATAAAAACTTAGAAACTATAAAACTAAACACTCTGTTAAAAATAAAACTTTATAAAAAAAGAAATACTTGTTAAAAATAAAAAACACTTTGAAAATATTTTACAAGAAATATAGTCACACTAAAAACTTTACCAAAAAGAAATAATTACTAACAACTTTAACAAAAAGAAATACTTAGAAATTATTAAACTAAAATAGTTGTTAAATATAAAAACTTAGAAGCTATAAAACTAAAAAAAAACATTGTTAAAATAAAAACTTAAAAACTTTGAAACTGAAAACTTTGTTAAAAATAAAAAACGAAATTAAAAATAAATAAAAACTTCAAAAAAAAAAG
Source organism: Tetragnatha versicolor (assembly GCA_024610705.1). Taxonomy (NCBI): domain Eukaryota; kingdom Metazoa; phylum Arthropoda; class Arachnida; order Araneae; family Tetragnathidae; genus Tetragnatha; species Tetragnatha versicolor. The sequence goes on along the minus strand of JANDEH010000040.1, from coordinate 1,618,927 downwards.
AAATAACAAATTACACTAAAAAACTCTAACAAAATGAAATACTTAAAATTATAAAACTTAAAACTTTGTTAAAAATAAAATAAAAACTTTGTTAAAAAAATATTACAACAAATGAAAAGTTACATTAAAAAATAAAAACTTTATCAAAAAGAAATGCTTTTGATAAATCAAAATAAAAAGCTTTGAAAATTTTTTTACAAGAAATAAAAAATTACACTAAAAACTTTACCCAAACGAAATACTTAAAAATTATAAAAATAAAAGTATTGCTGAGAAAAATAAAGACTACCACTGTAAGAAACTAAAAATTTTGAAAAAAAAATATTACAGAAAATAAAAAGTTACACTGTGAAACTGAAAAAAACTTTGTTACAAAATAAAAGAATAACATTATTAAACTAAAACATTGTTAAAAAGTTTAAAAATGTTAAAAAATAAAAACTTTGAAAAATATTACAAGAAATAGAAAAAACTCATGCATTATAAAAAATAAAGTGATAAAAAAACAAAAAAAACTTCAAAAAGATAAACCTGAAAACCTCCCAAAAAACCTTCATAATTGTCAAAATTAGAAGACTTCAATAGGTTCACATCCCCATTCATTGGAACCAATTTTTTAAATTATTATGTAAAACGTGGGCTGAAAAAATTAAAAATTTGGATTTTTAAATGTCCTTCATTCAGAAGGAGTTTTCAGCCCTCAATGTTTTCATAATAAAAAAAGGTTCTCAACGAAGGGGTGTGTACCTATTTGAAGCCTTCTAATTTTGACAATTATGAAGGTTTTTTGGGAGGTTTTCAGGTTTATCTTTTTGAAGTTTTTTTTGTTTTTTTATCACTTTATTTTTTATAATGCATGAGTTTTTTCTATTTCTTGTAATATTTTTCAAAGTTTTTATTTTTTAACATTTTTAAACTTTTTAACAATGTTTTAGTTTAATAATGTTATTCTTTTATTTTGTAACAAAGTTTTTTTCAGTTTCACAGTGTAACTTTTTATTTTCTGTAATATTTTTTTTTCAAAATTTTTAGTTTCTTACAGTGGTAGTCTTTATTTTTCTCAGCAATACTTTTATTTTTATAATTTTTAAGTATTTCGTTTGGGTAAAGTTTTTAGTGTAATTTTTTATTTCTTGTAAAAAAATTTTCAAAGCTTTTATTTTGATTTATCAAAAGCATTTCTTTTTGATAAAGTTTTTATTTTTTAATGTAACTTTTCATTTGTTGTAATATTTTTTTAACAAAGTTTTTATTTTATTTTTAACAAAGTTTTAAGTTTTATAATTTTAAGTATTTCATTTTGTTAGAGTTTTTTAGTGTAATTTGTTATTTCTTTTTTTTTGAAGTTTTTATTTATTTTTAATTTCGTTTTTTATTTTTAACAAAGTTTTCAGTTTCAAAGTTTTTAAGTTTTTATTTTAACAATGTTTTTTTTTAGTTTTATAGCTTCTAAGTTTTTATATTTAACAACTATTTTAGTTTAATAATTTCTAAGTATTTCTTTTTGTTAAAGTTGTTAGTAATTATTTCTTTTTGGTAAAGTTTTTAGTGTGACTATATTTCTTGTAAAATATTTTCAAAGTGTTTTTTATTTTTAACAAGTATTTCTTTTTTTATAAAGTTTTATTTTTAACAGAGTGTTTTGTTTTATAGTTTCTAAGTTTTTATATTTAACAAAGCATTGTGTTATTTTTCTGCATTTGTCTTAATTTTAAACGAAGTTTTCAGATTTTTTTTGTTTCCTAGCTTTTATTTTTAACAAAGATTTTAGTTTTGTAGTGTGAAAGTTTTTTATATTGTAATTTTTTTTAGTGTTTCAACTTGGTTGATTTTTCGTCTTGTTTTTGTTTTTAGTGTGCCAGTTAACACTAACAACACTAACGTGTTGTTAGTGTTAGTGGCTTTAGTGTTCATTTTATAAAGTTTTCAGTTATTTTCTTTGTCTTTATTTTAAACAAAGTTTTAAGTTATTTTTCTGTATTTACCATTATTTTTTAGCAAAATTTTCAGATATTTTTCTGTGTTTATCTTTATTTTAACAAAGTTTTAGAATTTTATTTCTTGTAAAAAATATTTTATTTTCTGGTTAATTTCAAACAAAGTTTTTTAGTTTCATTATGTGACTAAGTTTTCATTTCTTGTAAAATTTTTCGTTTTCTAGTTCATTTCAAACAAATTTTTTAGTTTCATGTTTCTATTTTATCGTTATTATTATTAATTTTCTGGCTATTAAAAAAGTTCGCAGATATTTTTCAGTGTTTTTTCTCTATTTTTTCGACAGCTTTTTTAGTTTATGTCTAACTGTTTTATTTCTGGTAATATTTTTTCTGTGTTGATTATTATTTTTACATAGTTTTGGGCTATTTTTCTACACTTGTATACTTTTTTAACAAAATTTTCAGTTTTATTATTCTAAATTTTCATTTTTATCAAATATTCGAGTTTTATAATGCACGAGTCTCCATTTCTTGTAATAATTTTCTTTTCTAGTTCATTTCAAACAAAGTTTATGGTTTTCACAGATTCTTGTTTCTTTTCAACAACTCTTTTAGGATAAGTTTTCATATTATTTAAGAATGTGTTTTTCACAAATTCTTCAGGAAACTTTAGCGTTCTCAATACCTCTTGAAACTTGTCAAACGCTTCCGGTCTTCTTTTCCTATTTCTCAGTAGAAAATTAATCATATGTGTGATATTGGAACCAGGAACCACTCTATTATCAATAATAACTTCTTGCTTTTCATTCCATGTGATATAATTTTGTTGAAGAAATGATGTGATATTCTTTGCTATCTTTTTAAATTTCACAGGAACAGAACTCAGAATCTTGGATTCCAGCATTGCATTTTCAGCTTCTTCCGATGTTTCATTTTCCAGGTGTTGTTTTTCCATGTCAATCTTAGGCTCAGGCACAACAGGCTTGACAGCATTCACGTTTGGAAAGGTAACATATTTTTGTAAAATTTGATTGTACAATTTCACTTTTTCATTGTCTCTTACTTTCTTTTTTAAAATATTTTGAATTTGCGAATCAAGCTCGCTCAAGTGATTTTCTTCAAATTCTTGCATGCGGTCTAATGGGACCAATGTAAATTTTTTACTAAATTCCATTTTTTATGTGATTTTGACGAAACAGGGGAGTTGGAAAGGAGAAATATGAAAATAGTCTACTTCAATGTATGTAATTTGGATGATGTAGTAAAAGAGAGGATTATGGGATTTTAACTATTTAATTTACACAGAAAATTTGTCCTTAATGTAGTTAGAGCTGCAAATAAGAGATGGGAGTGGATAGAAAATGATTGCTTGCGATGAGTGATATCCTTTGGTAAGATTAAAAAATTCCAGTAATGTTATGAAAAAAAACTTAAATTGTTGGAATTAGGAAAAAGGCAAATTGATTATAAGTATATGATTTGGTTTGAAAATATTGGTTTTAATGATTTGGTTATAAGTATAAAACTTGGTTTTAAAACTGTATTAGATGGTTGAGATAGGGTTGATTAAAAATTAAATGTTCAAAACTGAATGATGAAAAAAAAACTTATTAGGAATAAAAATGAGTGGGAATAAAAATAGCACAAACTGAAACAATTTTGATTTTAAAACTGACAGTACATTGATTTTAAGATGTTTAAAGTAAGCTGTTAAACTCTATTAATAAGTTAAATGTTTGATAAAATAATAGGGTAGTATGAAAAATAATTTTAATTGTTTGTGATTAACTGAACTAAAATTTGATATTGTTACATTAACAAAAAACCTCTAACAAAAATGTGATTCTTGAAAATGATTGACTGCCGTGTGAAAGTAAGATTAAGTTAATTTGAAAGTAGAATGAATAAATTTTGAAATTTGTTTGGTATTATGACAAACTTTATATTAAAACTTTTATGAAAATGCTAGGCAACTGCTGTAAAGTAAAAATGAGTTAAATTTGAATTTAGTCTGCAACAAGGTAGTAAAAATAACACTAGAAAAAATTTATATGATTAGAGTGGTAATTGTATGCTAATGATAAGAAACGAATGAGCTTCAGAGATCTATTCCCATTTAATGTCCCCAAAGTAAAGTGATTAGTATGCCTAAAAATGAGAGGCAAGTAATACATTAGAAATATGAATGCTTTTTGATACTTAATTGGATGATTGGTTAGTTATAAAAAATGTAAGTGATTTTGAATAGGCAGTGAAAATTAGGAGCATATTTCATATGCTGGAATTTGAATTTTGTTTGTCGAAAAATTTGATTGTTATTTAAAAAAGGAAGTACTATTTTAAACTATTAATGGATTAAAAATTAAATATTATAGAATAAATTATTTTAGGTAACAAGTATATCATGCTCGGTTGTAATAACGAAAAAAATCATGCTTTTAACAAAATATAGCACAAAAAGTTGTGATATTTTAAAAAAGAAAAATTAAACAATGAAATGGTACGGTAAATAAAAAGTTGTACTTTGATTTTAAACTACAAATAAGTGATTGCCATGTTTTGGTAAGTTAGAAAAATAAATTTTGGAAATTTATTATATTTTTTTAAGAAAAGTGTATTGCAGAAAAAAAAATATTAAGAAAAAACAGCAACTACTATGGAAGATATATTTTAAAAATATTAAAAATTTACAACTACCCCCTGAAAAAAACTGAAAATAATAAAGTCCAAATGTAAACCAATTATAAAACAAATAGGTAAAAAGTACCATATTTTACTGAAAAAACATAAAATCATCCTTTTAAAACCAACATATTTTTAACACATTTTCTTCCACTTCTGATATTTCTTCATGTAACATTTTGAGTTCTTGGAGAATGGCATCTAAGTAGGTATTTTTTAGTCCAAAATTAACCTTTTTTTTGTAAGAAAAAAGATTCTGTAAACTGTTTGCTCCGGAATAAATTAAAAACATAAATTATTTAAATTGAGATTTTAATACATGTTTAATAAAAAAACCTCCCAAGTAATGGGAATCTGTTCATTTTGTTCCCCCCATAAGTCGGCACTTTTGATCCCAACTCTTTTTTCAAACCCTTCGAATTGTGTGATCTGGGGATTCCATTGCTAACGCTTCTCGCCCCTTAAAACCTCACGGACAAGGGGCTGTGTTACACCCCTTCCATTTATCATTACGCCCCATCCTTTTTGGTCACTGCACGGTACTTGGATACCCTCCATTGTGACTTATATCCACTAACAGCTGTAGGGTTCTGCATCGTATTTTTTCTCGAGACGCAATGTGAATTTTTAAAGTTAATGTAGCTCTTTTTGTAAAAAGACAATGAATAAAAAAACTGGGATGTGTTGGTTCCGTCAACCCCTCTGTCGGACCCTCCATGGGAACGATGATCATTAACCGAGCTGGTTTCAATGGGGGGACGCGTCTGCTGAAAGATTTATTTTCGGCAACATGAAAGTCTCTCAAATGCCATGCGGGAATTATTAGGAGCTCCTTTTGTACAGACGAAAGATGCTGTTGAATGATTTCGTAAATATATATTTTACTTGGGGTGTGAGAGTTGAACACTACGACTTAAACACACATTATTTTTGAAATAAAAGTAAGTATTGACCCTATTATATAATAACACCGTTTAAGCATTTTGTTTGTTCGAATTTTTTAGTTGAAAAAAGGAATATTTTAAACTTTTAATGGGTAATAAGTTCATCGTGTTGATTAGCAATAAAAAATATCATACTTTTTCTGAAATATAAAAGAAAAATTAAGTAAAACAAGTAAAGTTGAACCAGTCCAGCTTTTGATTTTAAACTGCCTATAAAAGTGATTGTCAAGTGTTGGTGTAAGTTAAAAAAAGGTATAATTTAATTATTAATTATAAGAAAGTGTATTTGAAGAGAAATATTAAATGTTATCTGTGTTTGAAAAGAATAAACTTGGTTGGGTAGCAATAAAAAAATCATAGGATATATTAGGATATCATAGGCTAATGGGATAATGGGATATATTAGGAAATCATAGGCTAATGGGATAATGGGATATATTAGAAAATCATAGGCTAATGGGATAATGGGATATATTAGGAAAACTATCTCTTCAAGGATATAGGGAACATAATCTTACCTGTGTACAGAGGTTTGGTGAGGCCTCATCTTGAGTATGCAGTACAATTCTGGTCTTCATATTTGAGGAAAGACATAGATTTAATTGAGAGAGTACGGCATAGGGCTACAAAAATGTTCACTCCAGAGAAAAGACGGGATAGGGGATATGATTCACCTATTTTAAAATGATAAAGCAAGGGGAGACAGAGGGTCTAGACTTAAGTACAGATAATAGAACAAGGGGTTAAAGGTTTAAATTAAACAAGGCAGAACAGGGAAAGCAGAAAGTATTATTTTTACATAGCATAGATGGAATGGGTTGCTAGAATCGAAGTTCCAATGGAGTAAAGGAATTTAAGAATAAAATAGACAAATACTGGGAATCGGTAGTTTGAGTTGGTGGACCAACCTAGTTGGGCTTCACGGCTGTTGTTGGTTGTCAATATTTTTATTTGTAAATGTAACAAAAAATAAAGGAATTGGACCAATGAAATGTTAAGTAAAAAAACCTGCAAGTACTTTGAACTGCCGATAAAAGTGGTTACCATGTGTTGGTAAGTTAAAAAAAAAGATATTAAAAAAATTATTATTATTATTAAAATTTATTATTAATGTATCGAAGAAAAAAAATAGAAATAAATCGCCAAATACGGCAACACATTGATTTACAATTTCTGACAAAGTCCTAATTTAATAAATAAAGTACAAGGCCTGTGAAATTAATAATTTGATAAAATAAAGTCCTTTACCAAAATAATAATTAAATATATACTTCCTAAATGCGTCACGTTAAAATTTAATGTAAAACATAAAATTAAAAAAAATGCATAAAATTTAAAAAAAAGGATAAAATTAAAAAAATTCAATTAAAAAGTTAAAGTCCAAAAAACATAAAATTCAAAAAATACATTAAATTAAAAAAAATTCTATTAGAAAGTTAAAAATGCATTAAATTAAAAAAATTCTATTAAAAAGTTAAAGTCCAAAAATATAAAATTCACTTTTGAAAAAATAATTATTAACTCTTTCTATTACCGATAGATGGCAGTCAACTTGAGAAAAAATATTAAGTTCAAAATGTTAACAAGTCAACCACGTTGCCATTCCGGAAAAACTAAACTTTAAAAAACAACTCAACTCCGCTAAAACGAAACTAAAATCTAGCAGCAGCAAGAAAACAACTAAACTCAACTCTAACAGGTCACGCCCCCCTGACGTCACTGACCACGCCCCCTTAATTAGGGTAATTAGGACACGCCCCCTCAATTAGACTTAATTGGGACACGCCCCCTTAAAACAATGGATGACCACGCCCCTTTCGGACACGCCCCTTTGACCCTCAGGGTCCGGCGCCTACTACTCTTAGTAAAATATTAGACGCTTTGGGGGGGCTTCAGCCCGAAAGCCCCCCCCGTAGATCCGCCACTGACACCAACAACTCCAAAACTCAATTTTTGCAGATATGGCGGTTTGATTTCACAGCGACGATAATATGTTAGGCTTTCCTACACCAGGAGGATGTGAAACAACAATAAGTAAATTAGTTCTTCACAATAACACTCAAAATAAAAGACCATATTCTTCAAAGGAACAATTTCTAGCAAGAAAATAGGGTTTTCAAACAATGAAGATAGCCCACATAAATAAATTAAGGGACATAATCAGATCACTAGTGAATTATTCAAAACAATAGGGGAGCAGAAAAATGAGACTAAAAGATTGCGTACATATGCATTCGCGGACTGACTGAAACTCTGTCGGGTGAGCTATTTTTCGTTGAAAATGACCGGTGAAATCTCGTGGCATCATTTTCAATGGGTCATGACCACAGTTTTCTAGGTTTTCTACCGATCATAGTTTCTACCAAAATCTTTAGGAGTTTCCCCATTTGGAGATTTTTAGGGTTATTTTTGATTACCTCTGATGGGGATTTTATTGAAATTAATTTAAAATGTATTATATCTCTCTTTTGCTTCGTTTTTGATACTTAACTGGATCTTTATTTCTTGTGGAAGGTTGTTAGTTTTGAATTAAACTAGTCATCATAAACACTTACCACAGAAATTAGTATAATTTAAAAAATTTTTGATTTTTTAAGTTTGGGGTTTTATGGAACAATATGCCTATTGGGGCATTCTGCGCCAATTCGTGAAGTCTGCGCCAATTCTTGGAAGAATATTGTATGTTATTAATTCTTCAAGAAAGTAGTGCCCCTGACCCTAAAAAAGGATGTTTCAAATCTAATGCCTTGAAATTGACTTTAGAAGAAAAAAAACCACTGTAATGTGTGTGAAACTGTGCGACGCAACATTTGAATTGACCGTTTCTTCCAATCTCAATATTATTACGAAATTCGACTTTCTTAGATGATGTTTTCATGGGTAATTAATTTATTTAGAAAGATAATTAATTGATTTTTAAAAAGGATGAGACGTTTCAAAATACCGATTCCTGTTAAAAATTAAAAAAAAATACGAAAGTGTGAAATCTATTTGTTATGAAACTTTCTGTGGATTTGAATTCTCAAAAGCGTTAAGGAAATAAGAACAGCTGCTATTTGTTCGAAATAAGAAGCGTGGTGATCAATCCATTGTAAGTTAAGATGGCTTGACAAATGGCGCAATGTTATTTTTTCTGACTCCGAAGCACACCTCATGAGCTAGTGTTTAAGTTAGGGAAAGATAGAGAAAGGAAAGCTTAAAGGCAAAATGGCTAAAATAACGAATTGTTTACAGGTCAGTGTTTTTAGCTGGAAACATTTTATTGACGGGAATTTTAATGTTACAATTTTCTTTAAAATCTTAATTTTATATTTTAAAAACTTTAAAATCTCTGCAGGGTATTTACTGTGTAGTTGTATTGTAATTAAAGAACTTGCTTCAGTCCCGTAACTAGACTTTCTTTTTTTAGGGCAGGATTAATTCCAAAAATTATTTTTAGAACACTCACATAAATATAATTGCGAATATATCGAATTTTTTCGGAGGCTTTCAGGCACAAATCAGGGTCTGAAGGTCCACCAATTTTTCAAAGTTTTGAAATTTGTCCCTCCAAAACAAGATTTAAACTAGTTTTTATTTTATCTACTTTACTAGTCTTCCCAATTTCATGGATACCTACCTCCTGAAGGAATTTTTATAGCTTAGTGCACTGGATGTGAAAGTTACAAGTTTGGCAGTTTCCTGCAAAACTGGAGGTTTGAAGAGAAGTTTTGAAATTTGTTTCTTGAGAGTTGTTTTTAACACATTTAGGACTCTATATTGTGGAATCCCCACAATGTCTCTCATTTACTGGGGGATCACCCCAAATTTGCTCCCCCCTCTGTGGATTTGCCACTGGCTAAGAGACAATAGCCATCTGTAGGGTGTTGATTTCTACTATCTACTCCGTCATTTATCCTCCCTTGTTTTTTTCTACAAACTACTCATTATGTATGCGTTACTCATTGTTCAAAAGAGAGCAAAACAGGTATAATTTGCAGGAGAGGAAAATAAGAGCAAATTGATGCGGTGATCCGGAAACAGACTAACAGCTGACAGAGCTTTTCCTCTTTGGCGATAACTCTATGTTGAGATACCTAGTGCAATACTATTACCTACAACCAGTGGCGGATCCAGGATTTGGTTATGGGGGGCTAAGAATTTTCATAATCCAATTGAAACTTCTTGTTAATTGTAATACGTAAAAGGTAGTGAATTTTCCTACTCAGACCACTAAAAGGGGGGGGGGTCTGGGGGTCCTCCCCCATAAAATTTTTGGAAATTTAAGTCAAAAACCCCACTTTTTCAACTCGTTTTGGTACGCCTCATCCGAATTTCGGATACAGATTTCTTGCGTTTTGACAAACTTAGTAAAATATTAGACGTTTTTGGGGGGGCTTCAGCCTGAAAGCCCCCCCCGTAGATCCGCCCACTGCCTACAACGGTACAATACATCTGGGTATGAACCTGGGCGGATTTAGTTGGTCGCACGTCTTTTAAAATAATAGTTTCCATTTTAGTAATTTTTGTATTTTCCATCATAAGTATTAATTGCACCTACAATGTAAATATAATAGAATCTGGAAGAGTGTTTTTCAAAAAATTATATTTTAGCAATCAATTTCATAAGAGTGCATAGATAAATTAAACGTATTTTTTCAGTTACCGTTGGGAGGGGTTAAAAATGACTGCTCACGTTAGGGGGCATCCATAAATTACGTGAGGTCAAAAAGGGGGGGAGGGGTTTGGAAAAATCTCACCAAATCTCACCAAGGGGGGAGGGGGGGTCGGTGAAAAACTCACGTCAACTTTTTAAGTTCGAAATTAAACGATTTTTTTTAAGTTTGAGAAAGGAATAATACCCACAGATAAGATACTGTGGTGATTTTTAGGCGGAATAATGTTCTTTTCCTCAAAATGCAAACGAATGGGATAGAAAATTATTTTTAAAGGTTGTAGGTAAATCTCACTTGGGGGGGAGGGGGGGGGGGGTCCAGCAAAATCTCACTAAATCTCACTAAATCTCACCAAGGGGGGAGGGGGGTCCAGATTTTGGAAAAAACACCTCACGTAATTTATGGATGACCCCTTATCACAATAAATTTCCTATCAGATAAAATATAACAAAAAAAATGAGTGTAAATAAACAATCCGTAAAAATTGCTTTTGTTTATCCTTTGTCATTTTCCGTCGTTTCCACATCCCATCAGAGTGACTCCCATAGTTTCAGTTTGTTATCTCGACATCAACGACACTAAAAAGAGTTTATCTCCGAATATTTTTATCCGTTCATCGCCCGGAACAGGAACAAACATTTTAAAAAAGAGGTGAGAAAAATGGCATGTTTATTTATTTCCTCAGTGCCGCGGTTGAAATAGGCTGTTTTTCACGCGTGCATGATTCTTTATTTTATCCCAGTGCAGAATACTGTATTTTGTTGGAGCGGAGGTTCTGAAAAAGTAAGGGAACTAACTGTACATTTATTATAGGTATTTACTAGTGATGGGCAGGTATCGATACCAAATACTTAAGTACTCGATACCTGAAAGTATCGAGTGTATTCGATACCCAAAAAAGTATCGATACTTTATTGTCATATTTCGTTTTAAATTTTTCAATGAAATAATCTTTAAAATACTTACTGTAGATCAAACACAAAGGTAAAATACAAACTGGTCTCAAATACAAACTGGTGAGTATGTATTTCGATGATGTTGAAATTAGATAGCCAATTTTATTTGTAAAGCAAAAAGGAGTAAAAAACTATATTTTAGGCAGGGGGGAGCTGTTCATGAAGTTCCATATAAGTTAATAGAATTTGCGTAGAAGGAAGTTTTCTAGAAATATCTCATTTAAAAAAAAGTAGAGATAAGAGGATATCTGGAGGGTGCAAAACAAATGTGACATAATTTTCCCATAACTATTGGATAGATCCGTATTGCAATCAGTATAAAAAATTCGGACAGGGTTTAAGTTTTTAAAACTCATCTCTTGACCCAAATTTTAAAATTTCATTCATATTTTTATTTATGAATTTTTTTAGGATTTTATGCATTCCCAAAAAAAGTCTTTTAATATGTTATTGCTTTAATAAAATATTATCAGCAAAGTAAAAAGTATTTAATATTAAATTAAGTACTCAAAAGTTTTTAAGGCAAAAAGGATTATTTTAAATGTTTAATTCAAAAATTATATTTACTAATTACAATTTTAATGCAAAACGATCGAGTAGGTAATAAGCATGTTTTATTTATTTTGTATTCCCGCTATCTGGCTTTAACTGCGTAGAATTCTAATCAACTAAATTTAATTTTGTTTTGATTCTTTAAGCTTTGAAAATAAGCTATTCAGTAACACGGAAAAAAATTAGTTTATTTTACTTTTGAAGAAATTAATGCTTCATAACACGAATTTCTTCGAAAAATATTGCTAACTCAATAATACTCACCAGTAAAAGATATTGAAAATTAAATTTATATTGTAGAATCGATAGTAATAATTCATGAGAACTTCCCGTATGAGTAGATAAACCAAGCTTAGTGTCCTAACTTTTAATCGAAGGATTGAATTAAAATAAGTTATTTATAAATTATTTAATTAAATAGTGGTGACTTCACTGATTCTGCACAATATATTATTCTTTTTTGATGGATAGGGTTCATTTTTTAAAATTTCAGATCGAGTATGGATAAACCTTAGAAAAAAATGGTCCATTCAGGTACATTTCCCCACTTTGGAAAAAAGTACTCGATACCTAAAAGTACTCGATACCTATAAGCATTCGATACCAAAGTATTCGATACCTATAAGTATTCGATACCAAAGTATTCGATACCTAAAATTATCGATTTTGCCCATCACTAGTATTTACTTATTTTTAAAGTTATCCAAGATTTTTATCATTTTGTGATCCTAAAAAATATTCCATTGCATATCTTTTAACATCTTCTGTCTATATGCAACTAAATTAACGTGTACTTTTTGATTAACAAGGCGTATAGCAATTCGAGTCCCAATCTAGAACCCGTTGAAAAAATACAAAAATGTCATAAAAGGATTTCGTTTTCATAAAAAAATATATGTATTGTCAAAGTTCAAGAAATCAAAGTTATAACTGGCATTGATTTTTTTCTCCGTTATTGATTAGAAGTTCATTTTTGCGTTGATCCATTGCAAAGCATTGTCTGCGTCTATACATCCGTTTGTTCATCTCATTGTCTTTATTTGGTCACTACGAACGGGATGTTTGTGTCTTATGTCCATAACAAGATTAGTTTTTTTTTCGCGAGTTAACTTAGATACGTTTGGATGGTTTTCGTCTTTTCTCCATGCATCGTTACACCATTCATTAAAGCTTTTGTTCGAATTGTTTCAAAGCAAATTCACTAAATTATTAACTATTACTAATTGAATTCAATCAAAAATTGAGCCCAAGCATGTTTATTTCCTCAATGCCGCGGTTAAAAAAGGCTGTTATTCACACTTGCATGAACTTTATTTTATCCCAGTGCAGAATATTTTGTTCGAAGAGATTCTGAAAAAGTAAGGGAACTGTAAATTTATAAAGATTTTTACTTATTTTTAAAGTTGTCTAAGATTTTTATTATTTTGTGATCCTAAAAAATATTCCATAGCATATCTTTTATTCAACATTTTCTATTTAATGGGGACACAGAGGGACTAGATTTCAATACGGGTAATAAGAACAAGGGGTCATAATTTCAAATTGAATAAAGGAAAATTTAAGACGGATTGTAGGAAGCATTATTTTTTTAATATATGGTAGTGGATAGATGGAATGCGATGCCTGAAACAATTGTAAATTCAAGTGGGGTAAACGAGTTCAAGAGGAAAATTGACAGATTCTGGGATTCCGGTAGTTAGGGTTAAAAAGACTGGACCAACCTTGCTGGGCTTACGCCTGTAGTTGGTCGACTTAATTTGTATTTGTATCTACTGTATGCAACTATCGTGTGCTTTTTTTATTAACAAGTTGCAATAAGCAATCGATAAATTGCCTAAGATATCAAATATCAAAAAGAGTCAAACTATGTCAACCGTATATACTGATGCTTTTTGATCGTTTTTATATTTCATGGTGTTAGTTGTAAAAATGTCCCCAACTAAGTAAAAATTGCGCCCATATTGAAGCTAATGAAATAGCACTATGTTGTCATATCGTAAAACGGGATGAATCGGATCACTTTTGAACTTTGAACTGCTGCCAAAAATTTTCTAATTTAGCTTATTTCGAGTCCCAATCTAGAACCCGTTGAAAAAAATACAAACAATATGTTGTCATAAAAGGAGTTTGTTTTCATAAAAAAATGTATGTGTTGTCAAAGTTCAAGATAACGAGGTTATGTACTGCATTGATTTTTACCTCCGTTTATGATTAGAAGTTTCATTTTTGCGTTGATCCATTGCAAAGCATTGTCTGCGTCTATACATCCGTTTGTTCATCTAATTGTCTTTATTTGGTCGCAACGAACGGGAAGAGCTGATGTTTATGTCCAGAACAAGATTAGTTTTTCTTTTTTTTTCTTTTACGAAGTTAACTTCGATACGCGTTTGGATGGTATTCGTCTTTTCTCCATGCATCATTATAGCATTAAAGCTTTTGTTTGAATTGCTTCAAAGTCCATATAATTAACTATTTACTTGAATCGTATTTTGAACTGTTAGTTGTTTACACTGCTAAATTCTCGAATATAAACAGAACAGTTTTTTTTACTAAATTGATGCCTCTTTCTTTAGTTGTTTGTTTGGTAGAACACTTTGACACCTTATTGTTTTGTGATATAGTGTTGCGAATATGTTGTGCGAACATGTGTAGTGTGAAACACTACATATGTGTACTAAGAAAAGTAATAAAAGTTGTTTGGTTAGTTACGTTTGAAAGATAAGCTTCCAAATAAATATTTGCTTTTTGAAGTACATATTTAAACTGTTGATTCAAAACTAAAGCAGCTCCTGTACTTTTTAGCATTGATTCTTCAATAATTTAAAAAAAATTTACATGCATTTACTGTGCGTGGTATAGAATTTTTTATGCTAAGTCTCTGCCGCTTTTCCAGTTACTTTACCTATTAACCTAATTTTTTGGAAACATGGCTTTTTAAAGTCGTACGCATACTTTATGTCAAATTTTACCACCCTTCAGCTCAAAACCGCATGTCCTATTTTCAGAGCTTAGGATCATAAAAAAAATCTTAATCAAATATTTAAAGACTAAGATATCACGAAGCACACATAAAAAAAGGATGCAATTCCTAAAACCCATATCCTATGCTTTTCGAAAATAACGGTATTTTAATTTGAGGTTTTGTAATTAAGGTATAACCTTGAGCATACTCTGCATTTGTGGTATCATGCTTAAGCATTCCGTTGGTGGATTTTCTTTTGTTTTCGGCAATTAGCTGATTCGTCTCACCGTATTTTAGATCTTACTCACTTTTCTTGGAAAAGTTGGGCTAACCGGAGTTCTTAAGCAATTTAGTGGAGTGTGGCTCAACCCAATTTTTCTCAAATTCGACTAAAGGTCACCACTTTTGCCCTTAAGATGATGAGTAGATGAAAGGGAAATTTTTTTCATGCATGAAATAGAGCTGCGCCATAGTTTTGAAAGTACTTTACTTAATGTTTTTCTTCTATTTTTTATATTCTGGGTCAATTCATCGTGATGAAATTTTAGACTAAGTTTACTGAATGATTTAATACTTAATATTTCACTCTTTGAATATTACGTCTTCTAGTCTAGATATTAAGTCCGTAAAGTCATTTTAACATGCATCCATGTACTAAAATACTTTAAAAATATAGTTACTAAAATAAATAACATTGAATTCGACTAACGTAACAAATACTTAAAATGTTACACTAGTCACAATTCGAATTCAATGTTATTAATTGTACTATTGTACACCACAAAACTTTCCCGAATTGGCCTCTTTAGTGCACAAGTTGACAAGTTTCTATTTTTAGTAATTATATTTTAAAGCTACTTTTAAAAGTAGTTCAAAACGTTACTTTTGCCACAATGATGGAATGACTCTTCTATTAACATTTCTTGACAAGCTCTTTTTTTCCAATATAAGGTTCATCACTCTCGATTTATATGTGTATTTATGCACTGTTGTCGGTTTCGTCACCTGTTTAACCAACTTCTCTGGAAGGGTCTTAAAAAAACTATCGTTCGGTAAGAATAATACTTACACAACGGTCCAGTGTCCATTTATTAGGGACACTGACTGATTCATATCCAATCATAAATAATGCATTCAGCCAGTGTAAAATAAAGAGTGCTGTGACATCATGTTCGCATGTTTGGAAAGTTTAGTTGAAGCCTATTATTTCTTAACTCATTCAGGCAACAAACCTGTATTAGTAGAAGTCGTTGATCAAATCAAACGAGCATCGTACTTTTCTAGCTGGCACTTTTCAGCCAAAGCACTGAATTATTTCCATATTGTAATTCTACTGTCGTAAACCTTTAGAAACGCATTTCTTTAAATTGCTCGTCCAAATGCTGCATGTGTTGAAACACTCCAAACGAGTGATATTAGAGAAAGTAGGAACAACCTGTTTGGGTGTCCATTAGATCACGATTTTCCTATTTTATGAAGACTGAAACGAGTTGAGGCTTTTCTTAAAGCTCTGTAGATGAAGGCATAATATTGAACTCCGTCCAGTTTGATTTTATCAGTCGAGCAAAATTATTCCGAAACAGTTGGAAGACCTCTCGTACCACAGAGAAAAAGTCTAACAAGAGGGTCCAAAACTCTATTTTCAACGCCATATATTCCAATATCGACATTTTTTCTGATTTTTAATGATAAACTGAACAGTTATTGATCCAATTAAACATTTTAATACATGAGTTAGAAATTATTTTGCAGATTTTCTACTTTTTGGTGTCCAAAAAAGCATGGCCATATTTAGCGGGAACACTAACGGAATTGAACCGAATTTTCAAAGAAAAACAGTATGGAGTAGATTTCAAGGGGTTTTGGGGCCCCCCTTCCTAAATAATTTTGGAATTTTCACCATTTAAAATGACATTTTAACCCATTTTTTACTTTCAAACACTTTGTATTATACCACTTCTTGTAAGTCGCATCATTTTCAAGGGAAAACAATAAAAATGGTGATGCCCAAATGAAGGGTTTGAACCCCTTTGATACGGCCCCGCTTTACTACTTTATAAATTAAGGGTAAATGTCAAGGTCCCTATTAATCTCTTTAATAAGAAGACCGCCGGAAATAAAAACAACAAACGGACATGTTCCGGTTAAACGTCACACACCGGTGATGAGGTAACAAGCACTTCCGTTCGGTGACCACACCTGAAGATATTCGGCGGAAGGTGACGTCACTACGTACGGCATTTCGTTCATCCAAGAAACGTCCTTTTTTGAGTGCCTCGGGGTAAAAAAACTCAAGCTGCTTTTCCATGCGACTTATTTTCAGCGCCCAATACGCGTGTTTTCGGCGTGGCGACCTCTTGGCGCGAGAAAAAATAGCCATACCGAACGCCGAACACGCGCGGATTTGGTTGACTCTTTTTAGTGGTCACGTGAGTCCTACGGACCAATGGCTAGGCGTATTCAACCAGCGCGCCGAAGCTGGTTTTCAGCCCGGCATGGATGGACTTTTTCTCGGCGCTGAAAGACTTTCAGCGTCATCCATATTGGATCTGATAGCTTTGAAGCGCATTCCGATTGCTATTACACTTTTAATAGTTCCAAAAAATCTAAAACAGTTATTTATCACGATAACAAGTCCTCAGACATTAATATATTACGAAAGTAATGGACATCTAGTGCCTGTAAAATTTTTACTATCAGTGTAAAATTACTTGTGACGCTTTTGACAGATGGCAGCATGATCACTCACTCGCGATCTTGAAAAGCGTTTTTTATTACTTTAAAAGCAATTA
Source organism: Tetragnatha versicolor (assembly GCA_024610705.1). NCBI lineage: Eukaryota > Metazoa > Arthropoda > Arachnida > Araneae > Tetragnathidae > Tetragnatha > Tetragnatha versicolor. The sequence continues at coordinate 1,601,447 of JANDEH010000040.1, read as the reverse complement.
CTTTAAAGATTTTGTACTAAAATAGTTTTAGGGCCTTATTCAGAAACTTTAACACGAATGGGAATCCAGACGAGAATGAGATGGAAAGGAGAACCCGATGTATTTTAAACTAGATATTTCTACTCGCCACCAGGTTCCGATTGCAATTACACTTTTTGTGGCCCATTTAATAGTTCCAAAAAATCTAAAACAGCTATTTATTAACAAAATAAGTCCTCAGACATTAATATATTACGAAAGTAATGGGCATCTAGTGCCTGTAAAAAGTTGTACTATCAGTGTATAATTACTTGTGACATTTTTGATAGATGGCAGCATGAAAATCGGCAAAGGGAATAACTTTGTCAACCAAAGTCTCGTCAACATCATCCGCGTGCCAATTTTCAGCGCAGAAAAAAAGCGTCATGGAAAAGGGCCTTCACGTTCGCTCGTTTGTACGTGCCGAGATTTCTGATTTGGGCATCAGAGACGTACTTTGACGTCTTTTCGCTCTTCTTGTGAATACTGATGCGCAGTTAGCAGTCTGTGGACAGTATTGCCCTGAACTTCGAAGTTTTTTGATAATTTACCGATTTATTTTAAAGAAATGTTCGGTGACAGTTTAAAGAGCTCTTGTGAGTTTTTGAGATTCGTTTAAAAGTTAAAATAGAAGTCTCCTATACTCGGGAATGTGTAGAAGGGCTATTCCATATGAACAGGGACATGATCAAGAAAAATGAAAAAATAAAATAATAAAATTTTCTAATCATTTTAGGGAATAATTATGCAGTATTGATCTAATTGTGTTTTTCATTGCTTAAATTTTGTGTAAAATTATTTTTATCGGAATGTCAGCATTTAAAGTCAATATTTAGAAATATTTGTTTTAAAGGTTAATTTGCTAATGAAAAATGTATAGTTTATTTAGAAAATTAAAAGTAAATTAATTAGTTTTTACAACTTTTTTGTTAAATATACTCATAAACTTTATAGTAAAAATGAAATAAAGTGTTTAAATCAATTTAATTATATTTATATTCATGAATAACTGAACGCTTATACACATGTAGCGTGAGTTACGAAGTACTGTAGCGTGAGTTACGAACAGCTCTCTATATTTTATTTTATTTCTGATTTTCTTAAGCATTCCCAGTAAAACTGTTTGCTATTTTAGAATAAAGGAAGTATATTCAAACACCTGACAAGCATATAGAATTATTGAAACACTATTTAAGCAGAAAAACAAATTTGAATTTTATACTCATAAATCCATGTCTTTTTCTTGTAGCGTGAGTTACGACTCTATTTTAATTAATATTTAAAAAACTAAAATTCTTAAAAGATTCGCAATACTTATTTTAAATTATTAACATAAATTTCAATATGTATGATTTTTTTAGAAAGAAAATAATAGTTATTTCTATATTTAAAAATTATTTGAAATTGCAATTTTGAAAAAAATGTAGCGTGAGTTACGGTGGAATTGCCCAGAAGAGTTTTCGGTTTTTATCATGTAAGAAGAAAGTTTTTGATTTCCCAGTCTTGTTATACTCACTGTGGTAAAAAACATGTGTTTTTGTCCCTTTTTTGAATGAAAGTTTTAAGTGTTTTGTTATCAGGCAGGATTTTATTACTTCGTTAGACGTTTCAAATGTTGGTTCTGTTGCTTTAATGGTTCTTTTCCACAGAATCTTTCATTTGCTTCAAAAATGTATTCTTGAAGTGTTACTTGTTTTCCAAATACATTTTTTGTAGTGTTTTTTAGCTTAAATTTCGATGTAGAGTAGATTACTATACTCTGTTCATTTTGAACTGGCGCTTGAAAATATTTCCTTCCCCCACCACCGATCGGTAACCATAGCAACTATCCACGTCAAAGTGACGGCTTACGATTGGCTGCTCGAAGCTCGTAACTATGGTTACGCTTCTAGCGTGGGGGAAAGCACTATTTCTCAAGCGCCAATTCTAAATGAATAGAGTATAATAGGGAATGTATAGCAATTATTTTATCGTTTTCTATGACCGAAAAAAAAAACCTCTTGAATATCTGGGATTTGCGCATTTGTGTGTTTCTTCCAGTTTTCACCTTTGAATGTTAATTTTAAATGAAAGCACAGCTTATACCACATATGTCAAGTTTACGAAACTGCTACTAGAGCAGGCATGGATCCAGGGGATAGCACTCTGGACAGTGCCCCCCTTGGGAACCCAAAACGGTTCTCAAAATGATTAAAACCTTTACTTTTATAGGTCGAATTTTCACAAAACTTCTGGGGGAGAAACCTCATACCCCCCATTAGTACCACAAGGGGATCTTCAGTGATGATTTTTAGGAAATCCTCAATATTTTGAGATTTAGGGTGAAAAAGTAAAGGTAATAGTGTTGAAAAGTGCCCCCCCTTAGACTCAAAACGTTTCTAAAAATGAGTTTTATGGGGAAGGACCCCCATACCCCCAATGGTACCATAATGGGATCTTGTCTGGAAAAGTGCCCCTCGGAAAAGTACCTTCGGAGTGGCCGTCGAAATTTCTCGTTACCATCTCGTGTTAAAGTTTCTGAATACGGCCCTAAATGAAATTTGGCCTTAACTGACGAAAAATGGTTAATGGCTTTGGTAGTAAGAAAGGAAGGGGTATATATACAGTTTTCTTTCTCTTATAATAAGTTTAAGAGCAAAATACGAGTACTTAAAAGATGATTTAACATCGTCATTTAAATCTTTAGAGATAAATAATTTTACAATTTATCTAACCTTAGACTCACCTATTTTCGCACTTAAAAATATGAGCAAAACTGATAAATTTCAGTTGATAAATAGAGCTGAAATAAACTATTAAATTTAATTAATTTGTAGCAATTTGATTTAGAGAACTCTTTGTGATACGTATGTCGATGTAATAATAACCATATCACATAAGTTAGGAGAAAGTTACGGAAATTCCTTTGAAAGAAACATCGATCCCCATGATAGAATCTCCTTACATTCGAAAAAAGAAAACAATAGATTTTATAAATATCGTTTAATCAGCCAAAACGAAGAAAGAGAAAGTTTCTAGTGAAAAAAAACACTTTTTTGATCCCTGTGAAACCCGATAAGCCGCTTACAACCATCTTAACCACTTGTCTAATAACTCAAGAGATTTAGTTGTTTTTCCGCGTCTTTTGGAAATTGTGTCACGTTACGGTAAAAAAGTTAGACACTCTTTACTAAAGTTCTCCAATATCAGAGATTGATGTATTAAAACATAAAGAAAGTATGAGGGCAATAAACTAATTATAAACCAAATAGTTTAACTTCATCCTAAAAGAAGTGATAAGTGTGTCGCCACAAAAGAAATCGCCAAATAAGCAGCAAAATATGACTGGGTAATCTTTGTTGAGTAAAATTAATTGCCCTAAAACCTGTAATAAATCATCAAGGCGAGCGTATAAGAGAAGAATTTAGTCTGCATTTTTCAAAGTAAACCGTAAAGTATGTAAAAAGACCTCTAATATTTAAACTAACATAATTTTTAATAATGATGTTTAATTGCCTTTCAAAGAGTTTTCTTTTTAAGAGGATGATTATGAATGATTTGGGCTGAGGTCCAGTTTCTTAATAATAATGGGACTTTACTTCAAAGTGATTAATTCTGTGAAAATATTTAGTTAAAAAAGTGTCATTTTTTATTCTTATTACACAGTGCAAACCTTCTACGCAAAAAAATAAACACGTTTAAGAACACTTTTTTTTGTCTCCAAATTAACAACACACTTCAATTGTGTTATTTGGTAGAACACTTTATCAACTTTTTGTGTTGTGATAGTAATCTGAATGTTTAAAAAGTGTTGGGGAAAAGTGTTCTATTCAGGAATGTGTTCTTAAAATAGTGTTGCAAAATAGGTTTAGAATCTGAAAGTGTTTGAAATTTAGATGGAAACACTATAAGAACACATTTTCTGTCTCTAGCAACACTTTAAGAACACTTTTTTGTCTCCAGATTAACAACACACTTTATCAACTTTTTGTGTTGTGACAGTAATCTGAATATGTTTAAAAAGTGTTTGGGGGAAAAGTGTTCTATTCAGGAATGCGTTCTTAAAATAGTGTTGTAAAATAGGTTTAGAATCTGAAAGTGTTTGAAATTTAGATGGAAACACTATAAGAACACATTTTCTGTCTCTAGCAACACTTTAAGAACACTTTTTTGTCTCCAGATTAACAACACACTTTATCAACTTTTTGTGTTGTGACAGTAATCTGAATATGTTTAAAAAGTGTTTGGGGGAAAAGTGTTCTATATATTCAGGAATGCGTTCTTAAAATAGTGTTGTAAAATAGTTTTAGAATCTGAATGTGTTTGAAATTTAGATGGAAACACTTAAGAACACATTTTCTGTCTCTAGGAACACTTTAACAACGACATCTTTTTCCACACAACAACAGAATTCATAAGAACAGAGATTCTAAACATATTTCTTAAAAACATATTCAGAAGTCAGAACACCGTCAGAAAACACAATAGCTAACAACCCAACTGAAGTAACGTCGTTCATTCTAGGACAAAAAAGTGTTCTTAAATGGGTTTATATTTTGCAGTAAATGTGTTGAAGTATATTAGAAGTATTTTAGAGTAAAAAGAGCATTTGCATTCAGTTAAAAGCGTGTGTGTTTAACATTAACAATACAACTAAAGCGTTGTTATAATTGAATCGTCAGTTTGAAGAAGGGAATAAGTCCAAAAATCAAGTTTTGAGAAAATCGAAAAAAAATGTATAAGTAATGGAATTATCATTGTATAACCACCAAATTTTTACTGGAAGTTCAGAACCCTATTTAGAAAACAGAGAAATCATCAAAACAAGTATAAGTATATTCAAAAATATTTTACAGTCAAAATAAGTTGATGGACTTATTCCCTTCTTCCACCTTATGAAATTTTTCTGATGAAAAAATCTTTTAAAAACCCTTAAATTAACATTTAAATTATATTTCTCCTTAGTTTAAACAACGAAAGGGTGAAATAAAAATAATAAGACAAATAAAATTCAAAATTATAATGAAACTGAGTTATTAAAGCAGTATCAATGGAGTGAGTGAATATGAATGGAGTCAAACGTTCCCTACATAAAAAAAAGTTTGAAAAAAAAATTGAAATTAAGAGAAAATTTTATTTTAACTTGGTTTACAGCACAAAGAATATGAAAAGAAAGATAAATTACCTTTAATTCCAAATTAACTTAAAAAATACAATGAATGGACATCGATTTCACAACTTCAAGGGGCGATATCTCCCTATAGGGGTTAGTAATTTTTCCCCTCTTTTCACCCATGTGTAGAGCAAAGCTTGGAGATTGTTTTGAGCACGAAAAGTCAATTTGTCATTTTTTGGACTTATTCCCTTCTTCAAACAGACGATTCAATTTTGGGACATAAAAGGTTCCTAAGTTTATTTTTCTGTGTGGAGTAGGTATAGAAAGTAGTATTAAAAACTTCTGTTCTTCCCCTGTAGATCCTATATACCGGTGAAAACGACAACTGATGACAATCGAGTCCGTTGGTGTCGCAACCCCGTATAAATGCAAATTTCCCGCATGCCATTCATCACACGGGAAAGCGTTAAATATTATTAGTGTCAAGAGTATTATTTCCTCACTCACGCCATCCTACTTTTTTCCCCTTTATTATTATTATTTCGGCTCTCGGTGACACCGGTCATTGTTTACCTTCGCTCATCTGCTCCACTTTTGTTCCTGTCTCTTTTTTTTATAAAAAAGTTCTCGAACACTTTCTCGAGCTGTGTGGAGAACCCGGGTGAGTTTGATATCGAAGTACACAGTACTTCAGTTTTCGGTGTTATCATGTAATTTTTGCGTTTTTTTAGTTAAACGAAGACGAATTTTAACTTTAAAAAAATCCAAGAAATTTGTGAATTCTTTTTATTTTTTGAAAAAGAGGCATTTTCCCTTGCTCCTCCAATATCTCCATCTTCCAGATTATTGAAGTTATTTCCATCATTAAATTGTTTTCTTGCGTTTTGCATATGATATTGCCAACAAATTTCTCTGCAAGTAAATATGCTAATGGTTACCTAACATACATAGCTGTGTAGCTCTTTTGTTCGCAAGTATTTTAATTAATAGACTTTCCTATGCACCCTGTATAGTGCATATACAGGGTATTCGGAAACACCGTGGACAAATTTTAAGGGGGGTAGAGGGGACCTAGACAAAAATATTTCGAATAGGAATGGGGGGGTCGCAGATGCACCGTTTAAGAGCTAGAATCCCTAATGTAGTGCTAGGGCGTTACAAAATGCGGTTTTCCAAAGGCCCGTTTTACGAAACAAAACATAATAGAATGAAAATAATTATTGCATGAGATAGATACACAGCAGTATCCATACTACTTCCACTATAAATTTGTACAAAACTGGACCACTTGTTAACTGGTGAGTTATAAAACGTGCAATATTTGTTCCCTTATTGTAATTGGTATTTTTTTTATGGAAGTTGGTTCCACGGTGTTTCCGAACACCCTGTATAATACGTCACCTTAGTATCAAAAACCATCTCCATTCGGCAAACTTCGGGAATCCCGATTCTTGGCGTTTAGATCGTTGGAGAAGAAAATTTGATTGGTTTTGATCTTTTCTGCTCGATCAAGTCAGCGCTTGTAAACCAATGAAACCAGCTTCTCCAACGATCTGATCGCCTCAAGGATCGGGATTCCCGAAGTTTGCCGAATGGAGAGAGTAGTTTTTGATACTAAGGTGACGATATATAATTTAACTCACATTCTCTAATTAGAAAATCAGATGAACGAATGAATGTGAAATTTCACTTCCATCATACACCTTAATCAAGCAATGATTAAACAACGAGTAGATGAATATCTTTAGATGGGGACCTTTCCATATTTCCATGATTAGGGGCCGTTCAAATATTACGTAAGCACCTAAGGGGGGAGGGGGGTTTTGCTCTTTGCTTATTTTTGCTGACAAGAGGGGAGGGGGATATGAGTGATGCTTACGTAAGATGGTGCATTTTCGAAAATATCTTGTTTCTTGCATAAATAATTTCAAAATTCAACCAAAAATAAATGTAACAAAAAATTGAATTAGGAAATCTGACGTAAGCACTTTTTTCTGGGAATGGACCCCCCAAACATTTTGAAATTTAACCCCGAAAAGAAATGTTTCGACTCAATTTTGAACCCTTAGGGAAGTCACCTAATTTTCAAGGAGAAAAAAACGGTACTTACTAAAAGGGATGTCAAAATTTCGGGGGGGGGGCGGCAATTTCTTACGTAATTATGGTAGGGGGTTTGAGGTTTGCTTATATTTGCTGACAAGGGGGAGGGGGACTAAAAATGACCAAAAAAGTGCTTACGTAATATTTGAACGGCCCCATACACCTTAATCGAGCAATGATTAAACAACGAGTAGATGAATCTTTAGATGGGGACCTTTCCATATTTCCGTGATTGCGTTGTAAAGGGCATCGTTAAGTGTAATCCATCATTTAATGGCATAGCGATATACGATATATGATTAATTTGGCGAGCGGAACACATCAGGAGTATATATCTGTTTAGTATCAATTTATGGTCGAGAATGCATTTGGGTTTCCTCTTCCTAGTTCCCGGTATATAATAGGAAAGCGGCTTACAACATTCATGGAAGTTGGGGTTATGTGTTTCATTACTTTTTATAATTAATTTCTTGACGCTGCAATAGATGAACTCTTGCCCATTTCTTTTAAATAACATTCAACAACAAATAACAATATACAAAATTTTTAGTAGCCTGGGATCTTATTTGCTCCATGTAATAAAAAAATATAAAAACTACAAAAACATAAAAATAAAATTTTTATTCCATTTGTTAATTTGTTGGTGTTGTCTTCTAATTTTGTAGGACATTCATTTTACTCTCGGACCACAAAAAAGCTTTATTTGCAAAGGAATATAGGATACAGGAAATAAACAAAATTATTAAGGAAGTGTCTAAATAAACAAAATTATTAAGGAAGTGTCTAAATCCACGAAAGTTGTCCCATGTATTAGCGAAATTCGTTAGAGTTGTTACTTTCGAGGAGCTATAGATAGTGCCATAGGTTTAAATAGCGAAATTTGTTAGAGTTGAGTTGTTAACAACCAAACAAAAACGTTTAGAAAAATAGAACCATCTACTAAAATGGCTTTAATTTGTAAAACACAGTTTATGACTATTTCTGGAAAGAAGTTTATTCCTTGGAAATAAAATAATTTCTATAAACTGGCTTTCAATGCCAGTTATAGTTCCAGTTATCAATATAGTTACAGTTCCAAATATCACATTTCATTACATTTAGGTAGAACACTAGAAACGTTGAGGGGAGTTAGTGGTTCATGATTGTTCTGGAAACATGATTGACCAATAAGAAAATGAAATTTCTTTAAAAAGTTTGAGGGCATTGCCCTCCTATGACCCCGCCCTATGTACCAATATTCATAACTCGCCACCACAGGCTTTTGAGTCCGAAAAAAGGTTATAACCCTAACTGAAAATGTTTGTTGGATCCAAATTGTATTTTGTAGAAACCCGCCCAACTACTAAATAAATTAGCTTTTTTCCCACATGTTTAAAAACGTCTCAAGTGGAGATTATTTTTGGACCCGTGACAAGTGTCACTTTCTCCTCCACCCTAAACACTCGTTTTCTTAAGTTATTTTGAGACCCGCTCTGGTGACAACCTAATGACGCTCAAAGAGCGCCGATTTTAAAATATACGCGGTGTTTTAAAAGTCCTGTCACACGCCCTAAATTTTCGAAACCACGCTGATCAGGTTTTTAACCCGCCCGCAAACCCAAAATATAACCCAGGTGATTTTTTTAAATAAAACCTACTTAATAAACCCCGCCTTTTAGTGGGTTGTTTTGAAAATTGGGTAAAATTTCATTAAAAACAGCATATGATCAAGGGCCATATTCTGATCTTCGCCATCAGTGAATCCGCCGGCGGCGTTTCCGCCCAGCGTGAATCTCATTCACCGTATTCAGATCGCCTTCCGAAAGAGGCGAAGATCTCGGAGAGTCAGCTCATTGGTTAGTTGTGTTTTTGACGTGGCGTGACGTTGAAACGCTCAACGACCAATAAAATCTGTCTATTAAAAGGCGGGAAAATGTCACTGATGCATTCACATGCTTCCAAAAATGTAAACAAACTCAATCTGCACTGCAAGTCGCTTGTTTTTGTTGTTTGAGTGAACTAGAAACCAAGCTGAAGCTTTTAACTAATCGAACTTATTAAAGAGTTAATAAAAACAATAAAAGAAAAAGAAAATATTTTATCTTTTTTATTTCTAAACGCTTTGCACATTTATCATAACCAAGTAATTATTGTAACTCATAACAATAATGCTTCATTTCCCAAATTTAATTCCAAGTATGTTTTGGAAATTCATTCTTACATGATTTTGGAAAAATGGTTATAAAAAAGGGAGATAATAGCAAAGGGTAGAAAAAAAATATTCAATAGAAAAAAATTAGTTATTTTGTAAGGTATGATTACATGGAAATATCTTTTCATCAAAGGAATTACTCATTAAATTCAATTTAATGCAAGATGTTAGGAAGTAGGAACTATGTTTCTTAATTCTGGTTGAAAGACTCTCACTACTCACCTTATTGTGCAGTAAACTAATCCTTAATTACCATTTCCCAATATTAGCAGCATTTTTAAAATCTATAAAACTGAAACTTTGCAAGCTTATATAAAACAAAATAAATAATACTTACACTATTTTCATATCTTCAAAATATTTGGAAGTTCCATTTTTTATTCTTACAATAGATTCAATAAAGTTTAGGAATTTTGTAAATAAATATTCTATATTCTTCAACTTATTCTATTTTTAACTGCATACTTAATTTGTTGGAGAATTTTCCACTCAATTAGCAAAAAGTATGTTTCAACAGTTAAATGTGTAAACTATTGCAGTTACTCTTTATTGAATTGAAATTTGTACAACATGTAGGAAAGAGTGAAGCAGATTTTAGAAACAAATTTTTAGTACTCCAGTTAGACAAAAGTGTAACTTATAAAAATTTCAAAGTATATTGTATGAACTAAATCCTAAAAACATAAAAACTCTTCTAATCACAAAAAAGATTATTTATTATCAACAAAAAAAGTAAGCACTACACCAATTTGTTCAAACATTTTTACAACTATTTTCTAAATAATGGCATTTATTAGTAGATACCGTTTGACTTATTTAAGTATGGATTGTCACTGTTTGATGGTCACAGTTCATAGGAGCAAGTTTGTTTCATAAATTATATCAAATACAATACCTGTACTACCTCAAAGCAATTTAAATGAATAATTGATTAATTTCCATTACCATTTATCAAATGGTTAATTTTTTAAAAAGATAACTCTCAGTTTAAATAGAAGTGTCATCCTTTTAAACTTTCATAATTTGCCCTTTTCAATAATTCTTTCTTGGATTCACAAAGAACAGCATTTTAGTTGAGCTGAAAAAAATTATACTAGCATGTAAACAAAATCAAAATATTAATTACATACAAGAAAAAATTATTCAACAGTATAATTGATTACTATTCAATTATATATTGAAATGTTTATACAATATACATTCAATGATTTTTATGTTGTATGTGTGTGGTGTAAACTGTAAACTTCATAATTCAATTAATACTATCCTAAATTTAAAAAAAAACCTTTTTGCGGAAGGAAGTTAGTTTAATAGAAAGCGAGAGAATAAGAATTCTTTAAATATGTGATAGTCCAACGCAAACAAATGCTATGTCAGCTGCGCATAAAAACAATCAAGAATTACAAGTAATAACCAAATTATATATTCTGTGCAAAAATAATATCTTAAAAATTAAAATATATTTATTTTAAAGCTTTCATTTATAACTTCCACTGAATAAAAAAAAGTATTGAACACCATTCATGTTCTTAATTCATATCTTGAATTGGACTTCCTCTAGTCTATTCAGAATTCTTAATCTTAAAATATAACAATTCAAAAAGAAATTTGCCACGTCGATTAATGTAACATTAAAAATATTATAAATTATTCAATTTTATACAAAATGAACATTTTTATCACATTAAGATTAGTAATTTTTGAAGCGATTTTTCTAATATTTGATACCAAAACAAACTTGGTGATATTTAACGGAACATCTAACCGAATTGATCCGAAATATTGAATACTAAAACATTTACCAATTCTGAAATATTCCATAAACGAGAAAATTAAATAAAAATACAATTTACATACCTCAATACATTTTTCTTTGCTATCGGGCGTGATCCGAAGCAGGGCAAGGAGTGTTGGTTTGACATGGCGACTCTTATCCCAGCTGTTCCATTTTCTTCTGTGCTCTCTCATTTTTGTTAAAGTTATCAATTATTTTAATATATTAATCCATACCAACATCCTACTAATCAAAGCATGCACATTTCACGCAAGATGGACGCCAAATTTTTGTTACGAAGTACAACCGAATGAAGAATGTAAACAAACTGTTTCCAAGGTTTCAGCGCGGTTTCAGCCAATGAGAGAAGAGAAAGTCGTCGGCGGTTTCGTATCCGCCGGCGAGAGAGCCGGTGAGTCCGCCTTCGGCGTTTCAGACAAAGTGAGTCACGAAAAAGTTAATTTTAATACCATTTCGGCGGATACGCGCGGCGGATTCACTGATGGCGAACATCTGAATATGGCCCCAAGTCTTTTAATGATGCAAATTTCTCAAACTATAATATGGGAGAAGAAATATATTAAAAAAATATATTTATTATTCCAAAATAATATTGGGCAAGTTAAATACAGAGCAATAAAACTCACGCCCACAAGTTGGTTTTTTATAATATCAAATTTTTGTTATACGAGGGTTGTTTTTTAATTAACTTCCGTTTTTCTCCTGAAAAAAAAGTAGTAGGAATTTCAAAACAATTTTGGTACTGGTAGTTAGATACATCCTTCAGGTTCAATTTGCTACCTTACTGAATAAAATCGGACATTTTTTCTATTTTTTATCGATTTTACAAGCGCGCTCCTCGAACTATTTTCCCGCCAACCCATAGAGAATTCGGCTTTTTTTTCTCCCTTCGCTCCGTCCGCGAGCAGGCATTATAACATTAAACAATGGGTGGGCAGGTGATCGCGGACGGAGCGAAAGGAGAAAAAAAAGCCGAATTCTCTATGGGTTGGCGGGAAAATAGTTCGACTAGCGCGCTTGTAAAATCGATAAAAAATAGAAAAAATGTCCAATTTTATTCAGTAAGGTGGCAAATTGAGCCTGAAGGATGTATCTAACTACCAGCACCAAAATTGTTTCGAAATTCCTACTACTTTTTTTTCAGGAGAAAAACGGAAGTTAATTAAAAAACAACCCTCGTAATTATTTTAAATATTTTGCTATTTCTTTTAAATGTGAATCTAACTTACCTACCTGCATAACAAACCGGACAAAAACCCAATAAAACCTAAAAAAAACCCAATAAAAAACCCTCAATATTACCCAAAACCATGGTTGGGTTTAAAAAACCCCGTTTTTTTTCAAACCCCGACACTGATAAAAGTGGTTGTCTTGTGTGCCCCCCTTGGATCCAAAAAGCTTCTCAAAAGGAGTTAACACCCTACTTATACGGGTAACAATTTAAAATTTTTATGGGGAAGTGCCCTTATTGGTACCACAAGGGGATCTTGATTGATATTTTTTCGGAATTCCCCAACGTTTTTATGTCAAAAAGTAACGGTGATGACCTGGAAAGTGCCCCTCCCCCTTGAACCTGTGCTGGGTCCGCGTCTGCTATGGGTTCAGTAAATTGACCATGAGCTATCCGATGAGACTATTTTCAACAACTTTTATCAAACTATTCTAAACAAATGTTAGGAGTTTTAATTGGTTAAATTTTATTTGAAATATTTATTAGTCATACCATTCAAAAGTGTATCACAAAGTTGTAGAGCATCATGGGTTTAGTACGTAAAGACACCTTGGGCAGAAAAATGCCTTGAAAATAGTTTCCAAATTTGGCAAATTCTCGTATACAGAGTAGTTTGTCTTTCTCTTGTTTGGGCCGCCGAAGACTGTCATAAAACACTAATGTCCCGTTCTTAACTGTGTCGTTTGCTGTCATTGATCTGTTATCATGATGCCTTGACATTTCGCATATTATCCCACTGATGGAGAGACCAAGAAATGTCACAGGGTGCTCTTCCATCAGTCTTATTTACCTTTTAGTCCGTTTTTGGCCGCCTTAAATCGTCCTTTGAGTAGTAGACACTTAGGTGGACAAACCTTGAGACGGGTTCTGGACATTTGCCGACTGTTGACTGATTGTGATTAAATGGATAAGGAAAGGTTATGGGGTGACAATATTTTTTTCTAGAGATGTTTTTTCTTTTCCCATCAATCCGGTATGTTTCAAAGCTTTTTGAATTTGTTTCTTAAATGTTGCTCAAAAGAACATTTTATCGATGTTTTTTTATCTTTATTGATGTAAAACATTTATTTTATAAAGCTTCATTATAAACTATAGTGACTATTATTATTACTAACTATAGTGATGTATATATTTTATGGTTTATCAACATAACATGCGTGTTGTTTAACAAACGTTTAATAACGCAATTTATGCATCAATGAAGGTTCGTTAGTGTTATTTCCCCCATTTTCATGCTTTACAATTAGTAATTAATTAATATCGAAACAAACTCAACCGAAGACTTGGCAGAATAAAATGAAAGTAAAGGTTAGGGTACGCACAGTCCTTAAAAGTCCTTAAAAACTCCTTAGATTGCCCTAATCCTTACAAAAGGGCCCTTAAAGTCCTTAATTTCCACATTAGAGTCCTTACTTTTTAGAAGAACGCAGTTTTTTTTCTCTTTATGTCAATTTTTTAATAAAGGGATTTTATCAAAATTATTAGCGTACTTTTCTAAAAGTTTAGCCTTTCTATTTTTGCCGATGCATGTTACGAATTTTCAGGAAGCAGTCCACTCTCCACCCGCAGAAAAAACAACTTACCAGTCACAATTCCGCTTTAATATAGCTTTGTTTTGGTGAATTTGTTCTTTCATAGTAGTCAACAAAATTTGAACAATATATATAGCTGACAAATTCAAAAAGTAAAAGAAAAAAAACTAAATTACGTTATTCCTATCTTATCAAAAGAAAATATGTTAAAGTATTCTTAAACATTTGTTGAAAGCATTTTATTTACAGTTTCATTATAAATTACATTCAAGAAGGTCCTTAAAATGTTTCAAAATGTCCTTAAGAAGCACTTAATTTTCCTCTTTAAACTTCTGTACAAACCCCTGTTAAAGCTTTTTTCCCACCTTCCAGCAATTTAACGAAAGTTTCATTCCGACATAATGATCTGAAGTGAACATTTCCGTGGTGATTTTTCCCTCATCGAAATCGGCTTTCGAATGCACCGAGCAGGCGACCTTGCCGCCAGGTGTGGTGACCCAATTTTCGCGAATCAAATCAACGTTCTTTTTTTTCTCTTTGTTTCGGATGGACGGAAGAGAGACGAACGACCTTTTTCCAAAGCAGCAAACCGTTCGCTACGTCACACTTGCTTTTCTCTTCGTTCGTAAAAATAATTTCTGTTTTATTATTTTAGAGTTTTATTTTATTGGGGAGTAGAAATTTTTTTTTCAGAAATCAATAAACAACTGATTATCTTAATAAAAAATAAAAGCGTGGGCGCGCTAGTAATTCTCTATTCACCATTCATTCTAATTTTTCTATTCAGTGGGGTATATAAGGGGGTGCGAAGGAGCCCTGCCCCCCCCGAAATTCTTAATATAAAAGCGTTTTTTAAAGCTTTTTTTTATTATTCCAAAGCAAACCGTTCGCTACTTCACCTTTACACTAGTGATGTGGGTCGGAAAATTTTCCACTATGATTTTCCAAAAAATTTTCCGCTATTTTTTTGCTTTGTTTTATTAGTTCCATTTTGTATCCAATTTGTTTCTCTTTCAAAAAGAAGTAAAATTATTGTTATTGTTATTTTTTGTATTGAGATCATTGTCTTTAGTGACTTTCTTTGGTATATTGGAACTCGGAAATAGTAATAAAAAATCAATTGAATTTTTTTTTTGAGAAATATGCCCCTGGGGCCAGTAATTTTAGAATACTATTTTGTTTTCATTTCAGTTATTCAAAGGTCAATTTAGTAAATGAATAATAAAATAATTTCTCCGTATGTGGCATCTTTTAATTGAATATCGAGGGGCATTTTATATAAACATTAAATATGATTTAAAATTTTTAAATCATGATTTCAATGTTTTATTAATTAGTTTTTCTTTGTGTTTAATTGTTGGTGTATCTCAAAGGAACATCACCCAGAATAGATAAAAATACTCCAGTTTTGTTAATTTGTTGCCTCCAGTGATTGGAAGTTTGATTTAACAATACTTTATTATAATTTAGTGGCTTGGAAAATTTTCCGGAAAACCGACATGTCTACTTCACACTCGCGCACTGCTTTTCCATTCAGTCGTAAAATACGGTTTTACAGCCCGACGAGGAGTGTTCGGAATTTTGAAGAGTTGGCTTTGGAGCAGGGAACTGGAAATCTTTTTCAAACCGTGCAGTAGTGAATCTAAGATCTAGGTTCGGATTCTTCAGGCTTCGGGGGCTATCCATAAATGAATCGTCAGTTGGAAGAAGGGAATAAGTACAAAAACCAAGTTTTGAGAAAATAAAAAAAAACTGTATTAGTAATGGAATTTTCTTTGTATAATCACCAAATTTTTACTACTACTACTAAGAATACAATATTTCGATAAGACAGGGAAATCTGTGTTTGAAAACATTGTTACTATCACTCTTTTCAAGGATCTAAATATGTTCATGACGCATAACTTTGCATAAGCGAGTGAAAAATTATTTTTTGTTCATAAGATTTTCTCCCGAGATTTTCATTCTCCCATGATGATTGAAACACCTGTTCAGTCAGTGACACAATCTCCTTTACCGTGAGGAACTTCACTGTGTTCTGTTATGCGGTTCATTTTGACATCTCGAAATATTCAGTAGGGGTATTTAAGAAGTTTTAAAGGTTTTCCTACTTGTTATTCTACCGTTAAAACATTTGATGGTGGCGATTTTGAAATAAAGAGATAAGTTTTATAGGTTCTGCGAATAAAAGTGAGCTTATTTTACTCCCCAGATGAAAGCTTAGATTTCACGACTTATCCCTTCTCAAATAGAAGTTCATAAAAAAAGTTCATGAAAAAGCAATAGGTTTACTAGTTGCAAAGCATTTGGTATTCAATAAAACCGATTGTATGTATTCAAAACTAATTGTAATCGAAATATTAAAAAAAATCCATTTGTTCCAGTATGTAAATTATTATTATTGCAATAATAGATTATTTTATTGATTCAAAAGTTACATTTGTTTTTCCTACTTTTATACGAGTCTCGAGCTTAATCGATTTATGTTGTAACTGGCCTTTTCACGCAGCTCTTAATAGCTATTATATTTTTCTAATTTATTTACATAATAAACTAATGTTTAACTTTTGAAAATTATCCACATCCACTCAGTGGCGGATCCAGGGGTGTGGCACTCTGGATAGTGCCCCCCTTGGAGACCCAAAAAGGTTCTCAAAATGAGTAAACACCCAACTTTTACAGGTCTAATTCCAAATTTTTTCTGGGGGAGGACCCCCATACCCCCATTAGAATCAAAATGGGGTATTCAGTGTTAATTTTTAGGGAAATTTTGACATTTTGGGTCAAACAGTATAGGTAATAGTGTTGAAAAGTGCCCCCCTTACACTCAAAACGTTTCTAAAAATGAGTTAAAACCCTACTTTTACACGTCAAATTTAATTTTTTTTCTGGGGGGAAGACCCCCTTACCCCCAACGGTACCACAAGGGGATCTTGTCTGGAAAAGTGCTCCCCCCCTTGGAGCCGTGCTGTATCCGCGCCTCTGTTCTAATATTTTCTTCCACTGGTGTAACTTTTGCGGGAAAAAAGACTTGTTCATTCCGTTGGCTTCTCTGCAGGGTTTCTTTATCGACTTTACCAAACCGGCCTTTTCCTCAGATCTCCCGTCGACCAGTTTTTCCTGGCAAGAACAGAGACGTCTTTTTTCAAGACTATATATTTTTACCTTTTATAATGCTTTTGAGCACGTATCCGAATTTGGTTGTTATTGGTAGGCTTACCATATTTTCTCGGGTCCAACCCAGGACATATTTTTGAAATTTCTTAATAAGTGCTCTGTAAAACTACCAAAGATTAAAAACTAAGAAAACACTATTCAAACTAATGAACGTTAATCAGAAATATATCACATTTATATTTTCATTTAACATTACTTTTCCAAACATTGTTTGATTGACTTAATTTTTATCACAAAATTCACTGAAAGTAAGTTTTTTGAAGTAGTACAGACTTTAGAAAATGTAAAAAACCCAATTTTAAACAGATTGGTCGGGATTTTTCATAAAAATGTCTGGGAAATCTTAAATGTAAAAAACCCCGGACATTTATGCGACCCCGGACAGCTCTAAAAACTCCGGACTGTCCGGGGTAATCCCAGACGTATGGTAAGCCTAGTTATTGGTAACACTGTAACTTCTGATTATTTCCCAAATTATTACTTCCTTTCAAATGTTTTTCTTTTATAAATAAGCATCTTTTTCATATTGAAAGCCTTATTTGTAATTTTGTTAAGTACCAGAAAAACAGTGGAAAGAAATATGTTTTTCCTCGTAAAATTTATGTGAGTTTAATTTTATAAATTTTATATTAAACATTAACCTTATATAGTCTAATGACTATAGTCATTGGATTCAGTCAGTATACTTGGAAGCTTTATGATTTATAAAATATTGTGAGAGTATTAATTTATTTTGAATATGGTTAGAAAGAGAATAAAAAGAGAAATTAAACTTTTCTACAAAACTGATCTCTGTATTACGATATAATTAAGGAAGGGCTGAATATTCTAGGAGAACACGCAAATGTGCTTTAATTTATATCTTTCAATTTACCTGTGATGTGAAGATTTTTCAAACAGATTTGGAGACTTCGGAAAATTCTGTTTGAAATGCGCCTTTTTTTTGGCCGATAGTCAGTATAAAATCGAGAACTTTGAATTTTTGATGCAAATTAGGGCAAAAAAAGTTGCTTTTATGAAATGAAAGAACAGTTAAATAAAGCTATGGGACAGCACGCGAAAATTGCCCCTACCAGGAAATACTCTAACTAACTATACCTACGCCATTAAAAACTGTCCGAAATAAAGCAGAATATAGAAGTATAATAATTGATTGAGTACTGAATTTGATGTATATCTTTTTTGTTCCAGTTGCTTCCTAAAAAGGACAATGGCCTTCCTGTCAACTTTTCTGTTCTGTGTCGTCGTCTGCTGGGTCATTCCTCCCTCCGCCCTCTCCCTGGAAATAGACTTCGTGTACCACAACTTCCCCCAAATGACCACCATCCTGCGACAGATGACTAACGAGTACCCTCAATTGACCAAGCTGTATTCCATTGGAAAATCGTCGCAAGGTACTCTTCTTTTTTTCTTTATCGTTTCAAAGCTTTTGAATTTGATGCGTTAAAACTATACTTGACAATCTAGACTAGTATACTATACTAGTATAGCTAGATAAAACCACAGATTATAGAGCTTACAGAGATTCCAAACGGCACTTTTCCTCTTAAGGTACTTAATTTAATTCCTGCTCCCAGATTATAATTAATTTCCCTAGAGGACAATCGGAAAATGTGCAAGTGATTCCTGATTGGATATGGAACTTCTATCAAGCGGCATTTTAATTTTCCGCTCTTTTCCCTCCACTTCCGATTCGAATGACAGCTTCAGTGGGCGAATGACAGAATTAGCACGAATGATGTGGTATTATAGGAGGCGGATAGTTTGTTTTGGCGGATAGTTTGTCTCTGGGAAAATCCTTGTTATAAAAAAGTTGCCCTTAGCGTCTATGGAGATGAATCCTCTGTTAAGCTCTATACTCTGTGGATAAAACTATTAGATTTATCTGATATTTCCTAAAAAGTTATTTTCGAATAGTTCTTGAGTGAATTTTAGGGTCTTGTCTCCAAGAACATGAATCAACCAAACGACTATACTAGACAGCAACGTTAGTTGACCCTACGACGTCACTAACAAACAAAGTGGTTCCCATCTCGGTGTCAGAATTTCGAGTGAAACGAAGAACGTGACTTTCAAAATACGATTATTTCGTTTAACCCATGCATATGTTACGGGCAAAGTGATTAATTGGGCATTATTTAATAATGCCCAGAGTGGAGGCGGGCAAAGTGATAATTTTCATTGATAAATGCCATTGAATGTATCACATTGCCCGGGAATTATTAATAATGCCTGATTTATCACATTGCCCGTACCATATACATAGTGTCTTTTTATCACGATTTTCGTACCAAAACTCCTCCTGTCAACCCAACAGGCTTTGTGTTTACCCACTTTCTCCTTCCGCGTAGTGACGTACTGGGTTCAGGAAACGTTGCTGTTGAGTATTATAATGGTGGATCCAGGTTTTTTTTGGGGGGGAGGCTAAGAATTTTCAATTAATAAAACACTGTTTCTTACCTAACACCCCTTAAATAGATACTATACTTAAATTTAAAAAAAATTGAGGAAACTGCCTATTTTTGAAAGAACACAATTAATTTGATCGAACTCGCTAAAATTTGAAAAAACCACTTAATTTCAGTTAGAACTTGGGTTTAAAAATAACCCGGGTTTTGCCAACCCTGGCTAATAGCCTGCCAGACTTCTACCACAGAGAAAAATCCTAACAGAGGGTTCAAAGAGTTGAATGGATATGAGGGCGCCACCTTGAACTAAATGATTGACAGAGAGATCAAACATGTGATTGGCTGTCACTCAATCTTCTATTTTCGAAGGAGAAGGAAAAAGTTTTTCTCAACCAATCAGGCTTTCCCCCCCCGCCTCTCGTGACGTCGATGCGATCGCAGCGCCAAAAGAGCCCCATATCCATCCAACTTTTCGATTTCCATTAGCGCCTATGGCGACAGACTCTCTGACGTTCTAGTACTCTGTGACTTTTACCTTCTACACTTGTTAAAATTCGTTTAGTCAGAAATAATTTTGTTTTTTTGGTGTGACCGTTCAAACTTATAAAAATGCAAGTAGAGATCACCAGTACTTCCACGCGTCTGAAGTTTAAGGCGTGAAGTAATTTTGATGTTAAATAAAAGTTTCACGTTTTTATTTGCGTTCAGAATGTGAAATTAGCGACTCCTTTTCAAATGCATTTCAACGCTTTTGCAAGCGTGTCACGCTGTATATCGCTTCACATTGACCTCTTCTTGATATCTTATCTTGATGGAATAAAGTGAAAGTGAAATACTTTTTTTTAAGTTATTCAGTTTTAGAGGAATTGTATTGACTTAGAAGTCAAAACACAACATTTAGTACAGTCAAATTAGGCGAAAAAAGGGCCGGAGGTAGACATTTAGAAATACAAGCAGAAACCCCCTGGGATGTGTTTAGGGGGATCTGAGGATGCCTCACCTGAAAATCCCAAAAAATCCGGTGACGGGTTTTCCGCCATTTTGAAAAAGAAGTCGGCCATATTGGATTTTTCCATAGTTCATAAAAACAGCTATAACAGGCGAACTAATTGGTTTAAAATGTTCGTTCTTGTTTTAAAATGCGTAATTCAGTGCGTTTTTTAAGTTTCATGCATCAATTATTGGTTCTAAACCATACATTTTTTTGAAATTAAGCTAAAATAGCAATTTTTTCGTATTTTTTTCGGTTGTAGTTCTTTCGTTTAATACTGTGTCGTAACTATTACAGATATCAAGACCAAAACAACTGGAACTTGTTTAAGATGGTCTTAGGCTATACCATACCAAAATTCTAAGAAATCCCGCCATTAGTTTTCCGCCATTTTAAAAAAAACTGCGGCTATACTGAATTTTCAATGTTTCTTAAAAACTGCTATAACAAGCGAACTTATTGGAATAAAATGCTCAATTTTTTTATAAAATACATGTCTAAGTGTATGTTTTTGAAATATCATGCAGTAAGTTAATATCCTGAAAGATTTAATTTTAAAAACTGGGAAAAATAGTAATTTTTCAGTCTTTTTCTGTTGTAGTTTTTTTTATAGTCCAGGCAAATTAGACATTCAATATAACAGGCTGAAAATTGGTGGAAATGTAGAGAATAGTGTCCGTCTTGATATCCTGAAATTCCCAAAAAATCCCTCCAGGGGAAAATCCGCCATTTTGGAAAAACCAACGCCATCTTGGATTGAGTTTTCAAGCATAGCTACTGAACCAAGGGGCCGATTAAGTTCGTTTTTGTCCCAAATTGTTTAATATTGTGTATTTTAATAGAAAACATCAAAAAATTCAAAATGAAAAACTTAATTTAATAATAATTAATTTTTATTTAATTAATGATTTGTCGTGTGTAAATGTAGGTAAGCATTCAAGATAACAAGCTGAAAATTGGTGAAAATATAGAAGACAGTGTCCTAATTAATACCTCGAAATTCCCAAAAAATCCCTCCAGGGAAACCGCCATTTTGAAACAACCGCCGCCATCTTGGGTTGTATTTTTAAGCATAGCGATTGAACCAAGGGTTCGATTGAGTTTGTTTTCGT
Organism: Tetragnatha versicolor; assembly: GCA_024610705.1. Taxonomy (NCBI): domain Eukaryota; kingdom Metazoa; phylum Arthropoda; class Arachnida; order Araneae; family Tetragnathidae; genus Tetragnatha; species Tetragnatha versicolor. Next base: position 1,579,797 of record JANDEH010000040.1, on the reverse strand, counting down.
CCCAAATAGTTCAATATTACGTATTTTAAAGATAAAACCTGAAATAGTTCGAAATAAAAAATTTAATTTAAATAAAATTAAATTTACTTAATTAATGATTTGTCGTGTGTAAATGTAGATAAGAATTCAAAATAACAAGCTGAAAATTGGTGGAAATGTAGAAGATAGTGTCCTGATCGATATTCCGAAATTCCCAAAAAATCCCTCCAGGGGAAAATCCCCCACTTTGAAAAAACCACCGTCATCTTGGACTCTCAATTTAAGCATAGAGATAATGGAGTTTTCTCTTTCCACAACAATGAAATTTCCCCAAAAAGGCATTATTGAAGCTGAAAAAAACTGCAAATTTAAAGTCGAATATTTCAAAAACTATACGTGCGATTTAAGTAAATTTAGGCTTAAAATGTAGTTAATTTATTCAAGAAAAACATGCAGTTCCGTGCATGGTCAAGAATATCACCGTTTAGTTGAAACTAAATAAAAAATATTGGACAAAACGGTCAAATTTAAGAAAACAAACTATGCTCAAACGATATAGCAATCAAACGGTCAAATTTTTGACCATGCACGGAACTGCATGTTTTTCTTGAATAAATTAACTACATTTTAAGCCTAAATTTACTTAAATCGCACATATAGTTTTTGAAATATTCGACTTTAAATTTGCAGTTTTTTTCAGCTTCAATAATGCCTTTTTGGGGAAATTTCATTGTTGTGGAAAGAGAAAACTCCATTATCTCTATGCTTAAATTGAGAGTCCAAGATGACGGTGGTTTTTTCAAAGTGGGGGATTTTCCCCTGGAGGGATTTTTTGGGAATTTCGGAATATCGATCAGGACACTATCTTCTACATTTCCACCAATTTTCAGCTTGTTATTTTGAATTCTTATCTACATTTACACACGACAAATCATTAATTAAGTAAATTTAATTTTATTTACATTAAATTTTTTATTTCGAACTATTTCAGGTTTTATCTTTAAAATACGTAATATTGAACCCTTGGTTCAATCGCTATGCTTAAAAATACAACCCAAGATGGCGTTGGTTTTTCCAAAATGGCGGATTTTCCCCTGGAGGGATTTTTTGGGAATTTCAGGATATCAAGACGGACACTATTCTCTACATTTCCCGCAATTTTCAGCCTGTTATATTGAATGTCTAATTTGCCTGGACTATAAAAAAACTACAACAGAAAAAGACTGAAAAATTACTATTTTTCCCAGTTTTTAAAATTAAATCTTTAAGGATATTAACTTACTGCATGATATTTCAAAAACGTACACTTAGACATGTATTTTATAAAAAAATTGAGCATTTTATTCCAATAAGTTCGCTTGTTATAGCAGTTTTTAAGAAACATTGAAAATTCAGTATAGCCGCAGTTTTTTTCAAAATGGCGGAAAACTAATAGCGGGATTTCTTAGAATTTTGGTATGGTATAGCCTAAGACCATCCTAAACAAGTTACAGTTGTTTTGGTCTTGATATCTGTAATAGTTACGACACAGTATTAAACGAAAGAACTACAACCGAAAAAAATACGAAAAAATTGTTATTTTAGCTTAATTTCAAAAAAATGTATGGTTTAGAACCAATAATTGATGCATGAAACTTAAAAAACGCACTGAATTACGCATTTTAAAAAAAGAACGAACATTTTAAACCAATTAGTTCGCCTGTTATAGCTGTTTTTATGAACTATGGAAAAATCCAATATGGCCGACTTCTTTTTCAAAATGGCGGAAAACCCGTCACCGGATTTTTTGGGATTTTCAGGTGAGGCATCCTCAGACCCCCCTAAATACATCCCAGGGGGTTTCTGCTTGTATTTCTAAATGTCTACCTCAAACCCTAATTTGACTGTACTAATTAAGTTAGCCAGACTATTAAAGCGGTTGAATCTGAATGAGTTCAAAATCGTGAACTTATGTAGTAACTGTTATACTTGAATACTTCTATTTTAAATTTTTGCCAGCGTATTGGCTTAGTGTTAAGAACATTTGACATGCGACCTTTTTGAAGCAATTCCCGGCATTATAATGACCGCGTATTTCGGGCAAAGTAATGAATCCTCGATGATAAATGCCATTGAATTTGTCACTTTGCCCTCCTCAGTTTATCACTTTGCCCGTAACATCCACATGACCATTGTAGGATATGCAGGAAAATTATAAAGTATGTTTAAAACTGAAATTTGTTAAACAACAAAAATTTTTAAAAAACCTTATATTAAAAACATTTTCTTATTTTTCTACTATACTTAAGGATCCTCTTTTTTTAGTTGTTGTTTTTTATGCCACTTGGAAATCATACATTGACCGTGGCACGTAGGCAAGTTTATTGGATAAATTGACATATGAAGATAACTTCTTAAATTATCGTAACTTATTATTTTAAATGCTTTACTGTGTAGCTTTCGATTAAAAAAGTGTATTATCTTTCAATACATTCTAAAACATTGCAGTCCCTGCTGCTGGAGATGTTTTGCCTCCAGAACCCTATTTGAAAAAAAAATTCTGGTATTCTATAAACCAGTATGAATTCTGGATCCAATATCATTTATACTGGATCCAGTATAATTCATACTGGTTTATGGAATACCAGAAAAAAATTTTCCAATAGGGAAGTAATATCAAACCGAGATTTGTCGCCCCTGACATTGACCTTCTCTAATAACCATCAAAAACAAAGTAATACTAAAAACTAGGTCCAGCGTGAAATAGGATCTTTTTTTTTAAAAAAGAAAACACTGAACACAAAAAGCGCGTTATCTGCTTATATTTCGGACGCTCATTTTTTTTCTTCTTTCGAACAGGTGTCCGAGTCACGGAGGTGGGTTTATTGGTGCGGAAAAGTCACCGGAGCGCTCGTCTAAACATCCCGATCGTAAAAACCCGTCGCTTCTTTTATTTGAATAGCGCATCTGTTGATTTCTGAGCGAGGCATAAAAAATTAGCGGTTTTGTCGGGATGATTCCGGGTTTTATAGGAATGCTGCTTATTGCGTGAGTGTGGTTAGATAGAGGACCGTTCACAAATTACACTCAGGGCCCGAGTTAGAAAATATTTGCCGAGACGCATAGATGCTAAAGAGTATAGATATGCTAAGATGCTCAAGAGCATGCTGAAGATCAGAACGTTGCCCAAAGCAAAAACGTTGGTGAGAAAATACAGGATGTCCCAAGAAGATAACTGGCCACGCCCTTTAACTTTTAAACCCCTGCGTAAAGGGTGTGAGCACTTGGGACACCCTGCATATGCTGTAGGTAACACAAAGGGATGCTAAGTAGCACAGAGGCTGCTGGAGAGCAAAGGGATAGTGAGAAGCAGAATATGAGGCTTAGGGCCAACGTAAAGTTTTATTACAGCCAGTGCCTGGCTGTAATAAAACAATTACTGCTAGGCGTCCAGCACTTGCGGTTTAGGGGGAGATATCCCGATATCTCCCCCTAAACCGCATGTGCTGGACGCCTAGCAGTAATCGTTTTATTACAGCCAGTGGAAAAGTCTACGCTGCACCTTAAGATCAAAGGGATGGTTAAGGGGCAAATGAGATACAGGGTAGGGGCGAAGGGCGTTCCTTGAATGAAAGCTAAGTTAAGTAGTCCGCTATAGTTTCTTTGAGTTAGGAAATTTACTGCTCTAAAATAGTTATTTAAAAAACTGGATCATATATTAGACAGACAATCCTTAAGAGCTGAGCAAGATTAATTAAATTTAAATTAAACCATTCATTCTCTAATCATACGTCTTTCTCATCCCATTTAAACAATCCTGAATCGCGAGTCAACCGGAAATTTTCCTCACTTTCAGATTTAATATCCGGGGAAGGCCGCTCTTAACTGCCGCCGTTCTCAGCAGAACAATTAGCGAAAATTATCCCCTAATAGGGAATTCCATTATATGCATTTGGGGAATTCCCTCGACGCTCGTTTAGAAGGAGACTACTACTAACTGGAGACACCTCATTATTATCTTTTTGGTCCTCATTTAACGTCATTTCTCGCCCACCCCCGTTTCGTCGCTTTGTTAATCTTCTTTGCTCGAGTAATTTCGTCGTGATATTTTGGAAATGGATAACGCATAAGCCCCTTTTGTAACAAGTTTATTTTTACACTACGTAATTCTCTAATGTAACCCCAAAAATATGGCTGGATTTTTTTACACCATTGTTGTTGGAAACGATTCGTTTGTTTTGTTTATGCTCTTCTGTTCGAGTATTGGTTTTGTTGTGTATGAAAGTGTTTAATATTGTGCCCATTTCCTAATTTAGTACTTTTTTACCATTGTATTTTATTATATAGGGTGTCCCACGAAAAGTGGTCAAACCCCTTTAACTTTTGAACCCATACACATAAGTCATGAAAGTGGGGTCTAGGTAAAGTAAAGTGACCATGCTCCATCCGATGAGACAACTTTCAACGCCCTCTAGCGGAAACTTTAGGAGTTATAATTTTTATTTTAAAAACTATTTGAGGTATGTGAAAAAAGTCAAGGACTTAGTTGTATAGAGCACCATCGATTCAGTAGGAAAAGACACCTTAAGCAAAAAAATATCTTGAATTAAACCCCTAAAACGCAAGCTCAATGAGGTATTTGCATGAGTGAGGGATTTGCTTTATTTTATACTTTTTTGATACATTATTATGGTTTAAAACTCCCGAATTTCTGATTTTTAAGTTCAAAAATATGTTTCAAATAACAATTTTATTTTTGCCAAAACGTCAGAAAAGTCACGTTATCAGAAAACGGGCTTCTATTGGATGTGACATCACAGCGCATGAAAACCATTGTGTCAACTGTTTTCACGTGATCAGAAAACGGGTTTCTATTGGATGTGACCTCACAGCGCATGATTTGTGATTCGAAAGTGTTTTCGCGCCAAAACGAAAAACGAAATTTCAAAAATTTATATCTCAGAAACTAGGCTACGAAAATACTTGGTGTAAACGTCATTCTTCATGGTTTTTTTCTGCTATTTTAATAAAATTTAATCTCAAAACGTGAGAATACCTCATTAGGTTGGGCCACCTTATTTTCCTTAGTTCACCTAGGGGCACACCTTACTTTCAAGTCCCTAAGGGGATGTTTGTTTTAAATGCAAGCCGTGAAGCAGACTTTTGAAATATTCTGTACATTTACGATCATTTTTCGGATGAATTACGAGCAAGGGGAGGAGTCCTTTAGTTTTTAAACGTTACTCATACATTCATGTTCATGATCAAACCAATTCCTTCTTTTCAATGAGCATTCACTTCGGACACAGCCCTGTTTAATATTCCAGAGGAGATGGGAGAGGCCGTGAATCAAATCGCCTCCATCCATTGTTAACGTCCTTTCTTTAAAAGCACTCTCTTATTACTTTGCTCCAATTTTTTTCTGTGGAATCTTTTCTCTATAGCTCGGACAAAACGGACGAAGCGATGTCGCGTGCTCTCGCGATTTTGTGTGTCAAGGTTCGAAAAGTGCTCTTGCTCTTTTAACTCGTCCCCACTTTCAATGGAATGTTTTTTTCTCCCCTCGGCATCCCCACCTTTGATTGGAATGCTCTAGGAAAAGTCCGCTCCTCAGACAAGTTCTTAATTAGACCTTTCTTTTTTTCATTTTTGCCCTAATCTATATTTTCTGCTAGGATGAAAGCCAATTTGTTACTAATCTCGTAAATAATGTGTAATGGGTTTTTTTCATCACTAAGAGTCAGTTTCATTTTTTCAATCGGCAAATTAATTTGTAATGATATTGTTTTTTTATACCTCTCTATATTTTTAAAAAAATAACACTTACCGCCTGCGCTGATTTTGAGTATTTTACTTTGGAACGTTTTTAACTACACCTAAACTATTCGACAAAATTATGAATTATTGACTATGTGTAGAAAACTTAACTGTATGGGGATATTTTTCGTCCAAAAAAAACTTGCATATTTGCGATTGTTTTTTCTTTTTTTAGGCTTGAAAAAGGGCTTTATTCTCTCGCTTTATTTGGGGGGGGGCAGGGCCCCTCGTCCCTCTTATATACTCCCCTGCCTTTAGGTTACATCCGAAGACAACAGTTACTTGTAAACCACAGAATTTTCTAGGGCGGAAAAGTAATAAATAAACGTCGAAATCCTTCGATAGAAATTTTTTTTGAGAATTCCCCTTTAAACTAGTGTTTTATCTCCTTTTCAAAATTCCTAGCGGCGGAACATCCAAGGGAACAGCTTCTTGCAAGCAGCAGAATTTTCAAAGGAAAAACACAGTGTAACAAATGTCAAAATTTTACAGGGATATTTGGGCGTTCCTCCCTCTGAAAAATTATAGAAGTCTAATCCTCAAAAGTAGTGTTTTAACTCCTTTTAAGACTTTTTGGGTTACACCCGATGATCCTTGTAAGGAATTCACAGCTATTTTTCAAAAAACAGAGCTTAATGACGCCCATGGTACTGAACAAAAAATACTTTTAAATGTTATTTTTGTGCGTGTGAGCGTTTTCAATGCCTAACACGTGACCATCTCTTTCAGGTCGAGAACTGTGGGTGATGCTGGTCACCAGCGACCCGAAAGAGGAGCCCATCCTCAAACCGAACGTCAAATACGTCGCCAACATGCACGGCAACGAGGTACGTTCATCATTCTTAGAAAACTTTTTTTGTGTATTTTTTTTAATAATCTTTGGAAATCTTGTCCATCTTTTCATTCATTTCATGTAATATTGAGTATGGGGGGAATGGCATCACCACAGAGTATAAAGCTAACAGAGAGGGTTCATGCTCTCATGCGCTAATGGCAACTTTTAAAGCAGTGGTTTTCCCATGGACACTTCGGACCGCCTCCTATAGCGCATATAGCTCCACCTCACTCCTTCTACGTCTCTGTTACTCTCCCACTGAAAATCGGCAGTGGAGGGAAAACAGCAGCACCGATGGAAATTAAAATGCAACGCCTCGATAGAAGTTCCATATCCAATCCAATCAGAAATCACTTTCGCATTTCGCTTCTCCTGATCGGCAGCTAGTGAACTGAATTATAATCTGCGAGCTTGAATTAAATGAATGACTTAAAGAACAAAACTGCCACTTGGACAATCTGTTGTTAGCTCTATACTCTGTGGGCATGAGTTTTTTTGCCAGTTTTACGTTTATTTGATTACGGGGACGTGTGTTGAACTAAACACCTCTTCTAGCAGTAAAAAAGAGGAGAAGAGCCATCTATCGATCAAAAACTGAACTAAAATTTTTTATTGCTTATTGCGATTCCCCGTGCTTATACTATCATAGCTGCCAACCGTTCCGATTAAATCGTATTTGTTCCGAATTTCCGCTGTTGTTCCGATAATACGATTTTAGCCCAAAAAGTTCCGATTTTTCATTATTTTACTCCTTTCTTGGTGAATCTTTCCTTTTCGACCGATTCTAATTGCTCAGCGAGCGAGAATCATCTTTGCATACAGCGTATGGGTACTTTATCCTCATTCATATATGCATGCTTATTTTTAATTGATCATTGAAATTGTGAGTTACTCTTTGGTTAAAAAAATGAAGTTAAACGTTTTGTGAATTACAAGCCTTTTTATAATTATACCCCTTTAAAAACGTTTATTCAAAATGTGTCGTGGATAGTGTTCCGATTTCTGTTTCTGAAAAGTTGGCAGCTATGTAACTATACGTAAATACCAAACACCATCAAAGAGAGACAACTCATTCCTTGGTTATTCGCAGGCGGTGGGCAGGGAGCTGATGCTGCATTTGCTGAACCACCTGCTGAGCGAGTACGGCAGGGACGAGTACGTGACGTGGCTGCTGGACAACACCAGGGTGCACGTCATGCCCTCCATGAACCCGGATGGATTCGAAGCTTCCGTAGAGGGAGAGTGCTCCGGAATACAGGGAAGGTGAGATATCCCATATCCATATTAACTACCTGTACATTAGTAGATGCCATATTGAGTTAGGAAGACGTAGCAGTTTACCTTGGGTCCAGGTGTCTGGAGACTATTTCCCTCCCCTTCAGATGCATGGCAAAATTGTGGTGGCGGCATCTATCATCCGAGGCTTAAGTCGGACTCCTGCCTTTCATGGGCCTCGCTTTCTCAGCAGCCACACCCTCTTTGCCTTAAATCCTGTAAGCTTTGAGGTGGAGCTTGGGTATTCCAAGTGGCTTAAGACAACAACAACAAGACAACAGACAGGAAGACGTAATTCAAGGGGATCTCAAAACCTTTTAAACTGTCTCGCACTTTCAGAAGTATATCTTCTCTTAACATCTTCCCTTGAATCTATCGATGGCCTAACATATCTCCCTGTGATGACACTTTATGTCATGATCTCAGTAGCTCTTTCTTGAAGGTATATCAAGCGTCCCTTCTTTTCTAACGTACAGCTATCTAATATTGTATATTCACGGTAAAATAAATGTGTGGCAGATATAATATTTTTTGAGCCATTAAACTTCCCTAAACGTGGGGTAGTATTTCAATTTTATTTTCTTCACTGTCGCGAAACCTTTTACGGGCTTTATCAAGACAGATCCCTTCCATTTTGATCTAACTAAGTAGTATTAAGTTCTTTATTTTCGAATTTTAAAAGCCTTTTAAGTTGGCATACATCTAACAATCAAGCCTTGTCAATATAAGTAAACTTAATAGAAGTTTTTTTTATGGGGGGATGGCTGCGGCTGGAAAAAAACAGTTTAAGTGAACATTTTGGGGAACCATTGAAGTTATAGGGTTCGTATGCCTTCTTAAATGCCTCCTGATGTCTACATATATACAGATGTAAGACATACGAGGTACACATGAGACTCATGACCGGGGTACATTGGGCATAGGACTGGGGGACATGGGACATATGACTTGGGAAACGGATACATGGGAAGTATATGAACATGGACAGGGGGACATTAGCCATTTTACAGGGGAAAGGAGGACATGAGACATATGAGACCAGGGTCACCTGGGACATATGGACGGGGACAGGAAGATACATAGGCGGATTTAGGTTGTGAACCCTGGGGGGGACGAACTGGAAACCTGGGGGTGCAAGCTGTCCCTGAGGACTATGAAAACAGGATTTTCCCTTATAAAAATGGAATTTTCTCAAAAAGTTGGGGTGCATTGCCTCCCATGCACCCCCTTAAATCCGCCCATGGGACAGTGGCGGATCCAGGGGGTGGCACGCTGGAAAGTGCCCCCCTTGGACCCAAACAATCACTCCTAAGTACAAAAAAAAGTCCCAAAAAGTACTCAAAATGAGTTAAAACCCTACTTTTACTGGTGAAATTTCCAAAATTTTTCAGGGGGAGGACCCCCATACCCCCCTGTGGTACCAAAAGGGAATCTTGAGTGATACTTTTTAGAAAATTCCCAAAATGTTGACATTTTTCTCAAAAGATAAAGGTGATGGTCTGAAAAAGTGCACCCCCCTTGGATCCGCGCCTGCCATGGGAAGATATGGGACATATAATCAGGAGCAGGGTCACACATTGTATTTATGACCATCAGGTACAAAAAAGAACCTAACAAGTCGTTGCATTTTGTCATCAGAGGGAACGCGTACTCCGTGGACCTGAACCGCAACTTCCCCGACTACTTCGCGGGGCAGCCGAAAGCTTCTAAGCAGCCGGAGACCCGCGCAGTCATGGAGTGGATGCGACAGGTGCAGTTCGTGCTCTCGGCCAACTTCCACGGAGGGGCGCTCGTGGCCAGCTACCCCTTCGACAACGTCGCCCCCAACACGCCAAAGTGTAAGTTCCATCACTCCGTTAAGTTGCTATCATTGTTTTTACTATCAAAATATACTATATATCTATAACTATACTAAACTGCAATGCCTTCTGACTCTATGACGTCACTACATGGAAGGAAAACTGAGTAAATAGAAAGCCTGTTGGGTTGCTTAGGAGGAGTTTCGTGATAAAAAGATGTGATGAATGTGAGAAATCCAAGCATTATTAATAATGCCCAGTTTATCGCTTTGTCCGTAACATAACATGGGTTTAACCAACTATTCATATTTCTAAATTGAACTTGACTTAAAACTCAGTTACCGAGCTGGGAATTACTTTCTTAGTTTGGTCTCAGCCAGGGTCAAGTAACATTGCAGTCTGGTGTATAAGTAAAACTTTTCCTGTCAGTGACTTCACGGGTTGATGTAAGAAGACGCCCCACTTTCTAGCTACCTAATTGGCGAGTCAGAGATGACTCTCTCTGTCTTTTTCACCAATCAGGTAGCTAGAAATTGTTGCGTCAACTCGTGACATCACTGACAGGTAACGTTGTGTTCTAGTATAGTGCTGTATTATGTTGTCACATATTTCTTACATGTTGTCTCACATCTTTGTCATGTGTTGCAGACTCCCGTCGCCTGGGGAGCGCGTCGGTGACTCCCGATGACGACGTCTTTCGTCACCTGGCAGAGAGCTACTCCTTCAACCACAAGACCATGTACTTGGGGCTTCCATGCAGGGACGGCAGCCCCCCTTTCCCCAACGGAACCACCAACGGAGCAGCCTGGTATTCGCTCGTGGGTCAGTACTATTACGTACCTAAGTATTTCTTAATGTGTCCAATCACTCTGTTTCACTTTCACTGTTCATCCTGAGGGTCCGTTAACCCCCTCCCCCCTTGTCAGCAAAGATAAGTAAACCTCGAACCCCCCAACCATAATTACTATGAAAGAAGCTGCTGGACCCCCCACTCCTGAAATTTTGACATCCCTTTTAGTAAGTACCGTTTTTTTTCTTCTTGAAAATTAGATGACTTATACAAGGAGCTGTCCTTTTTGGGTGTAGCCCTAAGGGCTCAAAAATGAGTCGAAACACTACTTTTCGGGGTTAAAATTTCAAAATGTTTGGGAGGTCCATCCCCAGAAACAAGCGCTTACGTCAGATTTCCTAATTCAATTTTTTGTTAAATTTATATTTGGTTGAGTTTTGAAATTATTTATGCAAGAAACGAGAGATTTTCGAAAATGCAGTATCTTACGTAAGCATCACTCATATCCCCCTTCCCTCTTGTCAGAAAAAAATAAGCAAAGAGCAAACCCCCTCCCCTCTTAGGTGCTTAACGTAATATTTGAACGGCCCCTGAGTAGTGATGGGCAAAACCGATACTTTTTGGCTTCGATACTTTTAGCTTTTAGGTATCGAGTATTTTCAGGTATCGAATACTTTTTAACAATCTTTTGAAATCGAGTACAAATACGGTTTTAAAAATACAATAATTTTACTTGCAAGATGTCGCCTTACCAAAAGACTTTTAGTTAATTACCCATGTTCAAAGATCAGCTACTTTTAATCTACATAAACTTTTAGGTTGTTGAAAGTCTGCCTAGAGCTTGAGATTGCAAACACATTCTAATCTAATACAACTGCATGAATAACATTCTCGTAATTATGTATTAACTTTTTAATAATATAATGAAAATTATGAATACTGCGCCCCGTGCAGGTGCACTGGACTCGATCGAAATTCTACAAATTAGAAATTCTTGTTTCAGGCGGCATGCAGGACTACAACTACGTGTGGGGATCGTGCATGGAAATAACTCTGGAGATATCCTGCTGCAAGTATCCCAGGTTCCACCAACTCTCGCAGTTCTGGAGCGAAAACCAAAGAGCCATGCTGCAATATTTGGGAGAGGTGCATCAAGGTATGTCTTCCACGAAACTAAATAAAAATTTTTATCATTCATACATCTAGTTTAATGAAGGAATTCTGACAATTATTTTTAAACTGATTGAAATGGCCTTTGCTTCCTTAGCTTCTTTAGTCCCTTTAGAATCATATGTTTCTTAAGTCTATCTTCTCCGTAGCATATATTTCCTCTTCAGCATTCTTGAGCACCTTCTTTCTATTTATTTCCATTGCTATTAAATATGTCTATTCCCCTTAACATTTGTTTTATTGTTAAGCCTTTCTCTTCTCTTTAGCATCCTTATGCTCTTGTGAGCGTCCTCTTTTTATTTCATTTGCTCCTTAACATCTCTATTTCCCTAGCATCAACTGTTCACTTTTTAAGCTTTTTCTTCTCCTAAGCATATATTTTCGCTTCAGCATCCTTTTGTTCTTGAGCATTCTCCTCTCTTTGTTCTTAAGCTTATGTTTAATGGCTTTGCTGCTTACATCTCTATTTCCCTTTCAACTGTTTGCTTCTTAAGCCTTTCTCTGCTTCTCCTTAGCCTCCATTTCCACTTCAGCATCCTTTTGCTCTTCAGTCTCTATCTCTCCTTGATCATCCTTTTTCTGTTGAGCATCTTCTTTATTGATCATCCCTTTGCTCCTCAACATCTTTAATTCCCTTAGCATCATCTGTTTGCTTCTTAAACCTTTTTCTTCTTCTCCTTAGCATCCTTTTGCTCTTCAGCCTTCTATCTCTCTTTGGAGCATCCTCCATTGAGAAATGAGCATCCCCTTGCTTCTTAATAACTCTTCCCCCCTCACTTATTTGCTAATTAGAATATCTACTTTGTTTTACTCAAGTTTTAGCAAGAAAATTTACTGGTTTTTTAACTCTACACTATTTGTGTATATCAATACTTATTTAAAATTACTGTAAAAAAGATTATCTAAAATTTTTGTTTAAATGTGGTGATTATACCTTATGGGGAAAAACTCTTCTTATACAGTCTTTTTTTCCAATTTTCTCAAAACTTGGGCTTTTTGTTCTCATAAAATTGTAATTCAAATAATTCCTTCTAGAAATTTAAAAGATGTAAACAGGTATTAATTATATCATTAGTGAACATACAACGTGGTGACTATAATTCATGACTTTTTTTCAGGCATTTGGGGTCAAGTCACTGATCCCGACCGGAATCCTATCTCTAACGCCTCCGTCAAAATCCAGGGTCGAGATTTCGGATCCAAGACGACTTACAGAGGAGAATACTGGAGGATTCTCAGGCCAGGAACTTACACCCTAAACGTAATCTTACATCATTACCTCATTTTAATTAATGGATTCTATTTATTAATTAAAATATAGAATTCCATTTATTAAACCTGTATTAAACTTAGAGTTTTTAAAAATTTTCTCTTGTATTCATCTGTAAATGTTCTCCTAGGTTCAAGCGCAAGGCTACGAGCCCGTCGAGGTGTCTGTGCAGGTGTCGAAAGGGGTGTCGGTGCAGAACATCACCCTGTACCCCCACTCCACCACCCTCTACGAACCGAGGAGTGACCCCACCTCCCTGCGCTCTGGACCCCCCAGCGTATCCCCGGTGGTGCACAACTCCGCATCCTCCTGGCCCCCCACCCTATCGGTAAATTCCACTTTCCTCTTCTCAACCCCCGCGACAAAATCGAATAATGAGGAAAATTCGATCGTCACCGTCCCTGTGACGAAATCCCCTCTTGTGTCCACATCGACTTCTCTTCCTTTTAAATCGGAGAGGGGAGTCGCTGTGGATGTTCTGTCTTTCTTGGAGATCCTCCCTTCTCCAAAGAAATTTAAAGTGGTTAAAGTGCTCAGACGAATCCCGAATTTCAGGAGCGAATAAGGAAGTTGCATGTGTCAGATTTTCAAAAACAAACAAGTGTTCCGTATGGTTTTTTGTGTGGTAAAATGAAATATCTAGTCAATTTTTAAATTAAAAGTCGAGAAAAAACACGTGACTGATGAAAACGTTTATTGTTTAAAAAGTAACGATGACGTCAACAATCATACCATCAACTTCATTGCTTTCCAACAATGTTTATCGTACGATGACGTCACTTCCCAAACTCTTGGCGTTTTCGCGCGCTTTTAAAAAGGGGATTTTTTTTTAAAAATTTTTGGCAATCAAAAAATTTCTCGATCGGTCACAAATTTTGGGTAGTTGCTAATTATTTTTGCAAGAAGAATCGATTTAAAAAAAAATCAAATCATGCAACTTCCTCATTAAGGTTCGAAAACTTAGAGAACTTCCGAAAAGAAAAAAATGGAATGGTTATGAAATTGAATGATGAAATTTGGAATGGGGATTATTTTGGAGAAGCTTGCCTCTCAAGGAAAATTATGAATTGATGCCTTTTAATGAGATTACTCTAAGTGAAAATCTAGTCTTCAGTGATTTAATCTTCACTGAAAGCTCCTTACATTTATATTCGAGTGCATGTGTTGTATTGTTATTATCTATCTGTACCGCCCCTATTGTTTTCTGTATTACTTACTTTCTGAAAGCCTTTTCTATAAGTTCATTTTGTGAATATGTCCTTTAGTTTTGAATTAACCAACTCACTAACCTTTCCATTTTGTTGCATGACTTTTTTTAACTATTTTTGTTTAACTATTTCCTATATGCATGTAATATATGTTTTGTTTCTGTATAACCCTTTTTAACATTAAATCCTTTGTTTCTTTCATTTGGTGTTGGTTTATTTGCATGTCTATGAGTTTTACTTTTGTTTTTTGGGGTATTCAAGGACTAAAAACTGATATGTGAGTATTGATGACAATAATGATAAGGTTTTTAGGATTGTGCTTTACTAATGCACAAACAATTATACTTGAATATTTTTTAATTATAAAACGTTATTTTACACTTGTAGAATGTAGATAGTATAGGCTCCACAGGCTAAACGTTTTTGAAAAGTTCATCTGGGCCTTTAGATTATATCTTTCTTAGTGTCCATCCAGTCAAAAAGTTAGAAAGCCCTTTTCTAGATTTTTATTTTAAAGTAACTAGATATTCAAAATACAACTTGGTTAAACCTTAATTTTTCTCTAAATGCTATGCAGTATTTAATTTTACATTTATAGTACTTGCATCAAGACAAATTTTTTATACATTTTCAAACACTCTCTTGCATACTATAGTTACGATTTATATAGTTATTAAGACTACATACATAGTGTTTCCTTTATCTTGCATGATATCATTAAATAAATCTAGAATATTGCAGTTGATAACTTTGAACTGTGGTAATAATATTATATTCTAATAAAAGAAAATAAATACGATGTGAGGAGACAAAATATTTATATTTTGTGTTCTGTGTAACCTCCTTTTTGGTAAATTTTTGTCCAGCTTTAAATGTTTGTTTTGAAGAGAGTGTTTCTTTTTATTCAAGTTGGTACTCAATTCTTTAACCAACCTGTATTATGTTCCTTATATAAATACCATTAATAGTTTTTCATTAGTTTTGTACATAAAACTTATTAAATTAGAATTCCTTTACCTAACTTTATAAATACCTTTTTCATACATGTGATTCCTCCGCCAATTTGCTAAAGCGAAAACAAAATCCGACAATTCGATTTGCACAGCTAATTCCACTTTCTTATTTTCCAATAATTTTTTACTGAAACCTCTGGCCGCAAGTGTTCCCTAGTAATAAATTTTAAGTAAATTCGGAAAAAAATATCGAAGTACTTAATATGAAAACTAGTTAATATTTAAGGTGAAAAATATTACTCTAGCAAATCGAATCGTAGATCTTGGGAAATTTAGGTGCCATAGAATTTTTTTTTATATTTTCCGCCAATTTATTGTCAGAGTTATCACATGTATGCTTTTTGTCAAGTTTTCATTAGTTGTATTTAATACATTAAATATTCTATTAGAGTGTTATTAAGGGATCATAAAAGTAATTAAATTTTTAGTAATTTTTCTAGCCGAAAATATCTGCAAAATTGCTTTAAAAAAAGAAGGAAATCCAAGCACTTTGTCTGCTATTGCTTATAAAATCTGCAGTTTTTCTTTTTCGCCGCTGATAAGTCTTGAGGTTGGTTGCAAAATTGCAGGAGGAAAACTGCAGGATTACATTCTAAAAGGCTTCCTAGTCATAGTATTACAAAGTAACTGTGTTTAAAAAAAACCCAGCATTTTAGACATTTTTTGAAGCAATTTACAGATTTTTTATGGCTGGGTTCCGTATATTGATAAATATTGACAAGCTGTTTTGGACACCAAATATTGCAATATCGCCAAATTTTCTTTATAATTTCCATTGATGCTTTTCTGTTTTATTCGTTTGGTTTAAAATTTTTTGATGAGTTTTCTTATACGATAGTATTTGGTGACTAACGCCCGTATTCGCCGACCTGCTCGACGGTAAACCGGCAGTTCGTTTTCCTCCTCTAACGGCCGTATTCACCGGTCACTTGACCGGCGGTTAACCGGGAGTCAAACCTCTGATTGGTGGAAAAATAGTTTTTCCCCTTTTTTAACTGCCAATCAGAAGGTTAACTGCCGTTTAACCGCCGGTAAAGTTACCGGTGAATACGGCCGTAACTGCCAATCAGAAGTTTGACTGCTGGCTAACTGCCGGTGAATAGGGAAGTAAAACAGCTTGACGGTATTTAACGGAACAGGTACTAAAGGAATTTATTGGACCAAATTTATAAAACTGACATTTTTATATAGTAATAAGAAAACCGATTGGTAAGCTTTGTTACTGAGTCACGCAAAAACAAAAAGTGTCTCTGATGGACACAACAGTACGAATGTTGTATAGAAGATGATGATGATGTGTGCATGTGCTGACCCGGTCTATTCTAACAGGTGGTGGGTGTAGTGAAGATGTTGGCGGTGCTAGTGGTTGTGCTCTCCGCGAGGCCTCTGTGATGAGTGAAAGGGATGATGAGTGAAGCAGAGTGGTTTAAGATTTTCGATCAACAGGTGGGATTTTTTCATTTTCTCCTCTGCTGCATGCGGAAGGATGGGAGCAGACGGACTCCGCGCATGCCATCACCGTTGTCTTGTCTATCCACCTTCCCCCCCTGCGACATATCGCGCATGATGCTCTGCGACACTCTTGTCTTTTTCTTTTTTCCCCACGACGACGACGGCTGCACACTCTGTAGTGTCATTCCTTGTTTCGTGTGTGGTGGATTGTGTTTTTCTGTTGCAGTTATAAACTACAGTAGAACCATATAGAGAGGAATAGAAGTGGAATGAGCATTCCCATTGGATCGACCATAGCCATCTTGAACAAGGAGGCCTGGACACTTCGCCTCGATGAGTCATTCTCTCCGTCTTCATGGTGGCAATTAATCGCGCGCTTCTCGTGTTTTTGTTCCTCCGCTCCTCAACCAATCGTTCGAAAGCTTTCGACGGAAAGAATGACTCAGCTGTCCAGACCTTCTAGCTCTAGATGGCTATGGTTGAACCTGGAGGAGAAATACAGGGTGTCTCAAAAAAGGCCAAGGTTGGTGACAAACAAGATTTTCTTAGGAACCCGCTAAATGTAAATTGTGTTGGCACGCGCCACATTGAAACGTAACTATACGTCAGTCCCATTAATCAAGGGGTGAGAGGGAAAAGCATAGAGTTGAGCCTGCAATGTTGTGGCGCGCGTCTAAAGGACAATACATATACGCCGGCAAAGGGGAACTGAACTCTTTTATTCCACCGAAAGAGCAACTCTGAAAAACCCCTGTAAACCAAATTAGAAGAGAAAATCAGTTTCAAATTTGAAGAAGTAGGTTTGCAGATAAAAATTGAAAATTCCAAGAAAGTTATTTTCTCGGCTACACTGTAAAAAATAATCCTGCAAAAAAACAGAAAATTTCTGGCAGCAAAAGTTGCCAGAAAATTTCTGTAGGCCGAAAAATCCTGTAAACAGAAAAAAGCTGTTACCTATAGGTAAATGCTGTAAAAAGAAACTTTCTGTCAAGTAAGCTAAAGATTTTTCTGTTGCCTCTCAATAATTTTCTGCTTGTGCGCATGCACTTATTTTAGTAGAGTTTTTTCTAATTTTAATTAATTAATATCCGGGGATAGAACCCACGACCTACCGCATGCTAAGCACGCACGCTACCACTGAACCAACGAAGATTCAGTATAATGTTGCCAATAGCTGTATTCGTTTTCGATGCAGTAAGTTTCTGTTAAAGTACAGATAAGCTAAAAAACTAGATAAAAGCTGTTATTTTACATAAAATAAGTAGAACTGCGGTGGGAATGTTACATGACAGAATATCTCTGTAAACATAAAGTCATTGTTTTTGAAAATTTCTGTTTTTCTACAGTTTTTTTTACAGTGTAATTACCGGCAGAATTGCATGAAATTTGGTTTTGGTGGTGTTCTTTATAAATAACTAGCTGTTATACCCGGCCTTACACGGGTGGGGTGTATAAATTTATTTTTTAAAAGTTTTCTTAAAATACATTTATAATTTTGTAAATTAGCAATATTACAAATCATCCCGGTATCCCAGGCACCTCTTTCCTATCCCGGTGTTCCCGGTATCTTTTCTAATCCCGGCGTTCCCGGTAATTTTCCTACCTCGGTGTTTCCAGTAATTTTTGTATTCCGGTATTCCCGGTGTCTTTATGGTGAATATCCTATCCCGTTGTTCACGTTAATTTTTATAACCTGGTAAATTTTCCTATCCCGATGTTCCCGCTAGTTTTCCAATCCCGGTGTTCTTGTCACTTTTTACAATCCCGATGTTCCTGATAATGTTTAATATCTTGGTGCCTTTATTAAATAACAAATTTGAAACAATAATAAAAAGTTTAGTAAATGAAAAAGTCTAGTGATCTGTCTCATTTGAAACCACTGAGCTATATAACAAACTGGAGTGACTAGTTAGCGTGCTGAAACCGCATCACACCGCGGAAAGGATTTCCATCTTCTTTTAAATTTCTCCATCTGGTAGCACAGTTGTATGCACAGATTGAAACGACCATTCTAAATTTTGCTCATAATATTTTGAAAAACAGGCACGGGCGGATTAAAGGGGGAAATGCTCTTCCAACTTTGCTTCAAGCTTGCCCGGATTGCTGAGAGCAATCAGGGCATTGTGACCTTCCGCGCTGGCATGATCAATCGCTTGTTAGAGTATCGGAGGTTGACACTCCAGTTTGTTTTATAGCTCAGTGTTTGAAACAATGTTTTATTTTTAACTCGTTTTCCATGAAAAAAATTGTATTTTTCAGTAAATATATTTATTTCAAAGGGAAAAAATCTTGAAATGGAGGAAATGTCCACGCCTTCGGTGTGGTCTAAAAGGAGATGCGGAACACACATACATACACACACAGTCACAAAGGTTTTTATTTATATAGAGATTAATAAAATTGCCTAGTAACTACAACACTGGTACTACTAAAGATTCTTATTATTGGCTTGCATGACTGGTAAAACAGGTTTTCAAACACGGAAAAATAAGTGAAAAAAAGCAGGAAAAATGGGAAAAAAAGAATGAAGGACCGATTTTCTCTTTATAAATTATAGCCTATGTCCTATTCTGATGTATAAGCTACATTATTGTAAAATTTCATTAAAATCCATTCAGTAGTTTTTGCGTGAAAGAGTAACAAACATACAGACAAACTTTCACAATTATAATAGTAGTAGGATAATTATTGATAATTATTAATTAATAACTATTATTGCAATAATAATTGAAGTTTTTCGTAAAATAAAAGAATTAAACGTCGCACCTTCGCCTGACATTTTTCTCTAGCGGACACTGTTTCCTACGAAAATCACGTTTGTCATGGCATGACAGATCTGCACGTGAAGTTTGACACCAAACCTTTTGAGAAACCCTTTAGAAGTGGAGTGAGCATTTCCATTTAATCAACTCCGAAAAAAGATGCCTGTTATTAGCAGGGCTTATGGAGATTAGTTTTGCGCGTTATAGCTTGCTTGGCAGTTTGAAATGCACTCGCTAAAGCTTGGTGACATAACACATCGCCAAGAATGCACGCATTAGCAACACTGCATGGCATAAAAGTTGGGCTGTGAAAGCAACTTCCAGTAAGACCACGTGTTTACGGTCGTCACATTTTTGCAGTAAATATGGCGGTCTTTCTGAAAGTCATCTGTCACTCTTAACTTGCTCACACCACCACTATTTCTCCTCTTTGGGGGAATCTAGAGATGTTTACCCCGACGATTGTCACCAGCGAAAAATTTATGAGAAGGGGAACATCTTTTGTTCGCTAATTGACCTTAGCTAACCACACAAAAGGAAGGGGATATTATCAATGCTCCTAATCTCCCCCGAATGCCGGAAGGAGCCTCGTCGTTTTGTGTGGTTAGCTGAGGTCAATTAGCGAACAAAAGATGTTCCCCTCCTCATAAATTTTTCGCTGTTGACAATCGTCAGAGTAAAAATCTCTAGATGCACCCTTTGAGTCGATTCATCCGAATAAAGTACAAAAACTACAATTCCGAGTCAGGCTCCGAACACAGTCACTGAAAATCGTCGCTCCAAGTCGTTTATCAAGAGAGGGGAGAAAACAATGGAGTTGAGC
This sequence comes from Tetragnatha versicolor, assembly GCA_024610705.1. Classification (NCBI taxonomy): domain Eukaryota; kingdom Metazoa; phylum Arthropoda; class Arachnida; order Araneae; family Tetragnathidae; genus Tetragnatha; species Tetragnatha versicolor. The sequence goes on along the minus strand of JANDEH010000040.1, from coordinate 1,559,625 downwards.
TTCAGTCCTTTGATAAGTATCTTACAGACTTCGAGCGACGATTTTCAATGACTGTGTCCGGATGAGCCTTAGGCGCACGCCACACTAAGGGTGCATCTAGAGATTGTTACCCCGACGATTGTCATGAGCGAAAGATTTATGCGGAGGGGAACATCTTTTGTTCGCTAATTGACCTCAGCTAACCACACAAAACGACGAGGCTCCTTCCGTCATTCGGGGGAGATTAGGACCATTGATAATATCCCCTTCCTTTTGTGTGGTTAGCTGAGGTCAATCAGCAAACAAAAGATGTTCCCCTCCTCATAAATCTTTCGCTGTTGACAATCGACGGGGGAAAATCTCCTTCTTTCCCCCCTCCTCTTGATAACATCTTAATCGTTTTTTAATGGAGATTTATCGTTCTCGCGTCTTCAAGGAGCTTAGTGTGGCGTGCGCCTATAGCTCCGGACACAGTCACTGAAAATCGTCGCTCGAAGTCGTTAAGATCCCTATCAAAGGGAGGGGACTGAAGCTCAATTCCATTGCTTTCTCTGCTCCTCTTGATAAGGATCTTTATGGGCCACGCAACGTTTTTCAAAGAGTGTGGCTGGAGCCTTTTTTTTTACGAAGTGGCATCAACCTTTTGAGACACCCTATATTTGTTGATAGAAGTATACGTATACTTCGCAGTAATTTTCCATATATGCTAATTTCTATGCTAACAAGGAAACATTCTCAGGATGAACTCACAGAATTGGACGAAAATTTTACAGGGGTTAGTATATGACTCAAAACACCTTCTGTAAAAAAATTAGCAGCTGAATTACAGTAGAAAAGCTGTAAAAAATTATTGAAAATTATCATATTTAACGCCAAATGTAACCCTACAAGGCGAGAAACGCAGAGAGAACGCCAAATGCTAGAATGAACTGGCCGCGTTTTCTCTGATGCCACTTAAATGAGCGAATAAAAAAAGTTCAGCAAAACAGGAATAAAAATTTATTAAAGAAGGAAAATTAAAATAAATAACGCATGAAGCAATACAAAATTATATGCAAATTAAAAAGAATCCAACATCTATTTAGCATTTAATTTTTAGGAGTTATCTGTTTGCCGCAAATTTTTTAAAAATGCATTGGAAACTATATATTTTATGGCACTGTCTAAATCCACGAAAGTAACAACTCAACTCTAACAAATTTCGCTAATACTTTAGCACGGGCCAACTTTCGTGGATTTAGACACTTCGAATCAAATTTCTCATTCCATCCGATTGGAAAGTCGCCAAGTGGTGCTAAATGAATGTGTTTGGCAACTCAGAACCCAAATTTCAAATTTAAATAACTCCTCTCCTATTGAAATTCAGCTGCTAATTTTTTCACAGTAAGTGTTTTGAGTCATCTTCTTATGCCTGTAAAATTTTCGTGCATTTCTGTGAGTTCACCCTAAGAACGTTTCCTTGTAAGAAATAGAAAGGTGCTAATTTCTATCTTCGATTCCAGAACTTTCTGAAACCCAAAGAAGCTGTGATATTCCCCCGCGGGTACAGGAACATTCCACTGTACCACAACGCCCAGCTAGCGAGCGACTACAACAAAGCCGTCAGCAGACTACTCCTCAACTACAACGTCTACGGATAATTCTACTCAGCTCCTCTCCTCATCATCTTCAGAGTGGCCCCAATCCGACTTATATTGCACTCTGAAAACGATTGTATCAAAATTGAGTAAAAAGTACTCAAAAAGGCTCCGATCCAATAAGTACTCAAATTTGAATACATGAATATACTCATTCTGAAAATACTCAAAAATTAAACATTATGAGTTCATTTTTGAGTTCAAGCTTAAGATGTTTCATTTTTTTTGAGTATTTTCAGAGTATATTCATGTATTCAAATTTGAGTACTTGTTGGATCTTTTTGAGTACTTTTTACTCAATTTTGATACAATCGTTTCAAGAGTGTGGTTTTGAGGCGACAATAAACTCATGGGCAAAAAATAATGCGGACTCTTCCAACGTCTTACGCGTGCCGTTAAGGGGTCTTATTTTACTCTGTTCGTTTTGAATAGGCGCCTGAGAAATAGTGCTTTCTCCCTCCCTATAAGCGTAACCATGGTTACGCTCTTTGCGCAGCCAATAGTAAGCCTTATTCGCCATTTTGATGTTGATAGTTGCCATGGTTACCGATTCCGTGGTGGGGGAAGGAAATGTACTCAGGCTCCTATTCATAATGAATATAGTAAGTATAGAGTAAGTGGTTCTGGCAACTTTTGTCTAGCTCCTTGACGCTCCGCCCACCCGAACCAAGGGTGATTCTAAACTGTCTTAAAGGATCATTCACACTGTTTCACTTTCTTCACCCTGAGTGATTCTCTCTCCTGTGAATCTCTAGTTTGCATCGTAGAAAAGGGAAGGAGTAAAGAGTGGAACGCCCCAAGTTAAAAAGCTCATGATCTTCATTTCGGAGAATTCATCAAAAGTGAAAAGTGTGTGAATTGGCGTTTCACTCTTTACTCCTTCACTTTTCTACGATGCAAACTAGAGATTCACGTGAGTGAATCACTCAAGATAAACAGTGAAACTCCAAAATCTTCAAAAGTGATTATGTAATCTGAATGAGCGTTTTGGGTAGTCTACAGTCCCTACCATTTTTTACCATGAATTTTGAATCGCCCTACTGTATTGTAAAGGCTTTTTTGGAAGCAAAGTATTGAACTCTTGACCATAGGCCATCAGAATCGGAAGGATCTGAAAAGCAGGATGATGCATTATTATTATTCATATTTTCGGACTTGGGCCACTTCTGAGCAGCTCGTATCGAATCGCCAATGATCTCATCTCCCTCTTTTGGACCATTTTTTCAACATGCGTTTCTTGCAAAGAATCGATGCTTCCTATGGGTATAGAATATTAATACTTTCTTTTAGAGCTCCCACCGACGGTCAACTTGGATAACAACCTAGGTCTGCCACCAAGTTGATCAACTGTGTTGATCATCTCAACCTTTAGGTATGAATTAGCAGAGATATAGGGAGGAGGTTATACAGTTTAAGCCTTCTACCAAGGTTTTTTTTATAAATTTAAGGGTTTTTAAATTTAATACAAGGTCTTTTTAACCCTAACTACCGGATTCCCAGTATCTGTCAATTTTTTTTCTTGAAATCGGTTAATGTGTTCAGAAAGGGGAACCCATCTCTTTTTTTCTGGCTCAAATGTTCAAAAATGAGATTAAAGTTTTCAAGAGTCCAACTTCAAAAAGTTATCCTACCTCTTGGCGTAAAACGTAATCATCCAACTCAAATTTCAGAACTTTATATTCCAAGGAACTCCAAATCTTTTGCGGTTCTAAAAAAATAACCGCATTTAACCTCTTTTGCGTGCATAAAGGTATTGTATGTACAAAACATTGGAGTCTGATCTTCTCCTAAAACTTGTCATTATTCGTCTTCTTCTTCTCGTGTCCATGGATACGTGCGCGGTAAAACTAGACACCACCGAAGGTGGCAACACTATCTGTATTCGTAAAATATGGCATTAGATTCCTTTGAAAACCTTATAAATGGTACCTTATAATGGTTACCTTATAAAATGAACGTATGTGTTTTTGATGCAAAAAAAGTTCTTTAAATATAAATATTCTATACCTATAAGTACATCAATTCTGAAGAGTCAATTAGGCGCATTTTCAGTTTCTATATTTCTATCTACTTTTGATCAAAGAGTCTGACTCTAGATTGATTTAGAACGCAACTTGCATTTTATAAGTGACTAAGAAGCTAACTAAGAACTTTTCAGGAGGTTCTCATATCAATTTTAATTTTGGTTTGATTATTTCTATTATTTTATCACTGCAGTTTACATTAAAAATCCTTTTACAAATACCAATATAGTACTAACAAAAGATGTCAATATCATATGCCATACACAAAGTACAATTTCTATTACTTTTTTTTTTCGAATTCTTTTTTTTGTATTTTTAATAATATTTAATAATCTATTTTACTATTGGAAATTTATTAATGTGCATTTAAAAATGAATGAAAACTTATGTGAAATTTTCTTTTGTTATTTCGCGTGCGAGTTATTGGTTAATTTTTGTAAATAAGTATGAAGGTTAATTTTTTTTGTAAATGAGTATAGAGGTAAATTTATGTAAATGAGTATAAATTAAGTTAACCTTCGATATCTTACATAGTCAACAAAGTACAATTTATTTTAACTCAAACTAAAAAAACTACTAATTGTGTTTTTTTAACCTCTTTAAAAAATGTAAGTTCTTACAATTATTTCTATTTACTTTTCAAATCTCAATTCTTTAATAGTATGTTTTTACAACTTTAATTTTTTTTAAGAAGTAGTATAACTGTATAAATTTTAAACTAACTTAACTCGTGGTATCTCTTCCCCATTCGAGTTTTATATAATGTTCTGTAGAGTGAAGACAACTTTATAAAAATTGCATTTTGAGAAGCTCTTTAAAAAAATAAACCTTTTCCATTGTACAGCTTGCGATATATGTCTTCATATGAAAATTCAAAGTGTCATATTCTCGGCATGCTTTAGAAGAGACTGAATTATTGTAGTTTTTTCTTAAAATGTTTGTTTTGGAACGGATGTACGTGATTTTCTTTTGTTGTAGTCAACAACCATGCAAGCTAGATTTTTAATGTACACTAGTTTTTTTATTTGTTTTTGATTATATTTATTGCACACATTTTTGTTGACTGTACCACGGCTTATCAGATGTTGCTATATAAATCTTGTAAGCCGTGACTGTACTTACATCATGAAATAAAGTTGCCATTGCACAATTGGTTTTCTGTTTATTTTAAAATACTATTGTTTAGAACCAATTTCTTTGCATTATACGACTATGGTATGGTTTTATAGTAATTAGTAGGGCTAGGATTTATATGTAATTACATATTTGTTCAGGAATCTGATATCAAAGTGTGCTCTTGAATTCTATACGTTTTAAAAGATTTTGAATTGATTAAGATCATGTTTATTTTACACATTTTCACATATTCGGTTTATTTACATATTTTTACATATTCAACCTATAACTACATATTTTTATTACATATTTATATATTTTTCAAGTTTTTCAAAAATAATCACATGTTTGACCGATTTTCAAAGTTAAGTAACCCATAAAATGAAATATGCATTCAATTGCAGATAAAATTAGTGCACCCAATGCTGAATTTAACTTTTAAAAGGTTGTGAAGTCGGGATTGTCAGATGAAATGTGTCAGACGCTCCGAGAAGGGAAGTAGATACATGGTTTTCGTTTTTTTTCTCACAACAAGACAGCATAAAAAACATGATCTGTTGGCAAATAGTGAAAACCACCCTTCCCTACTATGTATATGAGTAATATTTAGAGCCCCTTTAAAAAAATTTCTTAAAATTTTCTTTTTATTATTACATATTTGGCCTTTTTTAATACATATTTTGCTAAAATAAACACATATTATATGTACATATTTTGGATTTTTAATTACATATAAATCACAGCCCTAGTAATTAGTTTTAAATAGAGGTAAAAAGACATGTAAAAAATATTTTTGGGTACTAACGTATTATACCATTCATCAGCCGTTAAATTCAGAGGTACAGCTATAATATAGTCAATAGAATTTGATAACGTTTTTGGATTCAGCGGCACGGTTGACGGCATAATACTTATAAGAACCGAAATTGTCTTTCTTATTACAGTTTTTCATTGGAGTTAAAACTGTTAGTTTTAGCCGAGTCTGCTCTGATCAATTGGTTGATCTCTTCGAAAATACTATAAGTTTTTTCAAAAAAATATATAAATTGGGATATAACCATGCTAAGTAAGCATCCTATCACTGTTCTTGGGGAGATTCAGTTACTTTAAAACTTATAGCATATTTCTCATTGGGTTAACTCCAATATTGCGGATTGCAAAAACTGAGACCCTGAGAAAATAGTCTATCCCAGTGGTTCTTAAACTTTCGATCACCGCGGCCCCCCTTTGTGCGAGACATAGGCTGCATCTAGAGATCGTTTCCCCGTTGATTGTCAAAAGATTTATGAGCAGGGGAGCATCTTTTGTCCGCTAATTGACCTAAGCTAACCACACAAAAACGACCGGACTCCTTCGGGCATTCGGGGGAGATTAGGAGCATTGATAATATCGCCTTCCTTTTGTGTGGTTAGCTGAGGTCAATTAGGGGACAAAAGATGGTCCCCTGCTCATAAATCTTTCGTTTTGACAATCAACGGGGAAACGATCTCTAGATGCACCCATAGCGGTTCCGGACCCCCCCCCCAAGATTTTGATCAACCACATCCACAACCCATACTTTTGTTTCGTGGGAGGTTGACTCAACGTTATTCCAAAGGTATCCCTATGAGTTGAGTTTTAGATTACTTAAAAGTAATATTAAAATAATTAATGAAAAAAACCTTTTTTAAAGAACAACGTTTTTAAAATGCACTAAAAAGTATAAAATAATTTTTTGCAACTCCTTGTAAAACGAAAAACGTGGGGATCATGCATTAGGTATTTAATCCAACTTAATTTCATCATTAATTTCATCATTAATTTAAATAATTTTTAACTGTGGATATAATGGTAAATAGAGTAGTGGCTGTAAATATTATTGCATGATCCCCACGTTTTTCGTTTTACAAGGAGTTGCAAAAAATTATTTTATACTTTTTAGTGCATTTTAAAAACGTTGTTCTTTAAAAAAGGTTTTTTTCATTAATTATTTTCTGGTTTTTAGTTTTGTTGTGTAAAGTTTAGAATTCGCGACCTGAACGCCTTCCAAGAATTTGATTTTTTTCTCTTTTTAATAAAACTAAAAAGTGTTTTTTTTTCTGAACTTTAGCTATAACACATGGCTTTACTGTTTTGTTAAAATCATTGCACAGCTTTTGCCTCTAGCTATTATTCAGATGATCATATGAGGTTGGAAATTTTTGAAACACTAGTAATATAAAAAAAGTGTTTTAAAAATATATTGGTAAAAAACTTGTCAGTAACTAATTAATTAAGTCAGTCCCTTAGATGCATTACAAATACAAAACTTGCATGAAGTACTGCATGTACTGTGTTTCTTACAAATTTTCATTTTACTAATATTTTATACAGCACTTCTGAAGCCATCTTGATAACGAGAGGAGGCAAACTGCACAACAATGATTTTTTAACAATAAGGTCCTATAGTTGAACTTCTAAACTTTAAGTCCCCCTGGGGGTTCAGGGACAGCAAATTGAACCGAACTAACGAGATAATATCGTATTGTCATCCAGATCTGAACTATGTTCAAAATTTCAAGTCTCTAGCTCATGGGGAAGTATATTTAAAATTGATTACTAAATTCCTCCCGAACAGACAGATAGACGGACGGACGGACAGACAGACAAGATTGAAAGCGACCTAATAAAAACGTTGTAATTATGTTTAAATTTTACGATTACTCCAAGTAATAAAGGATGGTCTGGGGTCTCCCCCAGGAAAATTTGCCTCAAAAAGTAGTGTTTAAACACATTTTTAAACATTTTTGGTTACACCCGAAGAGAACAACTAATACTTGTAAACCACAGAATTTTAAAAGAAAAACATTCTAAACTGAAGTCAAAATTTAAGGGGAGGGCTTAGGGTCCTCCCCCAGAATTTTGTTTTTAAATTTTCCACTTTAACCCATCTCATATCTCTATGTGGAGCACTCAAAAGTAACTTGATTGTTTCCCAAGGTAACTCGCGGACCCTCTAGGAAGGCGCTGATGAGAACCCCCGGGGGTCCGCGGACCACTGTTTAAGAACCGCTTGTCTATCCTAATCAAGAAACAAAGTCTTGGGGGACTTTCCCTTGTAAAAGTTAGAAAACAAAGAAAAACCCTTCCGGAAAAGCTGATAAATTTAAAAAATATAGCTGAATCGTGTGTGTTTTGAAACACACATTTAAGCTATTGATACTTCTCTGTTCTTTTATTTAATTAGTCGTTTAATTCACGTTCTTAGAGCCCTCAAAATTTGCTCAAGAATTATAAGGAAATAACTACTGAAAATTTCAAATAAATCTAGTCTTAATATTTTGTTAAAATTGATCCACAACTCAAAATGACCGAACATTTGAGTTATGTCTTGAGGGCACCGATACGACAGCAGGATTCGAACTCTCGACTCTTACCCAACTGCACCCCTGACTTGTTACGGCTTAATTTTTCTTCAATGGAATGGCAACGGTGTTTTTAAGTGTCGAGACATCATTCGAGAGGAAAGCTGTCGTCGAGTTGGTCAGTTTTGAAGTTCTTCACACGTTGAGTTAAGCGAAGTTTCTTCGGTCTTCTTGAATCTACCAGAACGTCATTATCAGGATAAGTCTAATTGGCATTTTCATTTATCTGCCTATTGTTGATATTGTTAGTTGGTAACAATGGTATACTCGTAATCGCAAGAGTTATCGCAAATATATTAATTTCCTAGTCGGGGGGTAGTCAAGCTTTTATACCTACCGCCCCCCACTGTATCTGTTAGTTGTGAAATTGTCTATTAACCTCTCACTAAATACCCAAACAAATATCTAAATCTTTACTTTATTCTGTAATATTTGTAAGGCGGGGTTTTGGTGTCAAATTGTGTATCAATTTTTTTGTGAGGATTTTTCTAAGTTTGCTGGAGTTTGACATAAAGCACTCGAGTATATTTTAATCTATCTAAATCCCTTCCATCCAACGTAAAACTAGAATGCCCCTAACAGCTTTAGAAAGTCCTTCAGCCGCCATTTTTAACCACAGCTCCCGCAACATCATGATTAAGAGTTATACATAGAGTACTAGAGATGTAATATCGCCTATTAGATCACTATTTAATAACCTACTAAGTATTTTTAAGTAGTATCTTTAAGTAAATAATCGGTTCTTACGAATTATCCCGTCGACCGTATACCTCTTAACCAAAAACGTGATGAAAACCAATTCATCAGATATTGCTGAGCCGCTGAAATAGACGGCCATTGAACGGTTGACGGTATAATACGTAAGTACCAAATAATCTTTTGCTTCGTTTAAGCCCCCGTTCAACAATTTAAGTGTTTTTGTTTCTTACGTATTATACCGTCGACCGTACCGCTTAATCAATAACGTTATCAAATCCCATTGACTTTTCCATTGATGTGCCGCTGAATTAAACGGCCTCTGAACGGTCGACGGTATAATACGTAAATACCTGTTTTTGTGAATCAAACTTTTGCTCCAAGTGTTTGTGAATTGTTTGTAACTTTCAACTAAAAAAGGGGGTTTGGGGATCCTCTCCCCGAAATTTTAAATTTGACACAGGGTCAAACTCATTTTCAAAATGTTTTTGTTGAGTTTGACTCCTGCACTGGCTTAGCCTGACAAGAGTGGGGGGGGAGGATGCAATCCCCGCGTGGCCTTGGCCCGAAGGGGGCGCGGGATCCAGATTTTTATATAGCGAACTTACAGCAGGGTTGGCAAAAACCCGGGTTTTTTTTTAAAAAACCCAAGTGGGTTGGGTTTTTTCAATAAAACCCTGAAAAAAACCCTTATAAAACTGGGTTTTTTCGGAAAAAGTGTGGGTTTTTTCAAAATTAAGTGGTTTTCTCCTTGAAAGTAAGTGGGTTTTTTCAAATATTAGTGAGTACTTTCTATGTTAAATGTGTTCTGCCAAAATAATGTCAGTTTTTCCACAATTAAGTGGGTTTTTCAAAGTTTTTATACTTTGAAAAACCCCACTGAAATTGTAAAAACAACCCTTATTTTCTGAAACCTGGTTTAAATTTTGAAAAGACCAACTAAAATTTAAAAAATATCCTAAACTTTGAAAAAACCCATTCAATATTGAAAGAAATCTATTCAACTTTGAAAAAACCCACTGAAATTTAAAAAAAATCTTCATTTTTTATATCTAGTTTGAACTTTAAACGTCCTAAATTTTGAAAAAACCCCATTCAAAAATGAAAAAACCCACTGAATAAGGAAAAAACCTATTTAACTTTTTTTAAAAACTCCCTGAAATTGAAAAAACACCATTTAATTTTAAAAACCTACTTTAAATTTTGCAAAAACCCAATAAATTTTTTTTAAATATCCTAGACTTTGAAAAAAAACACATTAAATTTTGAAGGAACTGTCAAAATATTGATTTTTCTTGAAAAAACCCAAAACTGGGTCCAAAATGTGGGTTTTTTCACATGGGTTTTTTTGAAAAAACCCATTGGGTCCAACCCAATTGGGTCCAATCCAGTCAACCCTGACTTACAGGGATATAATTTTGAATGTTTTGGGAAGCAAATATGTTCACCTGGAAGGCCAAATATGAGTTAATTCCCAGTTTTCTAGGGGCATATTTTCAAAATATTTTCTGGGGGATATCCCCCAGAACCCCAAAAGAATCCATTACGAGAAGGAAATAATAATTCACTAATTTCACGCATAAGATAAATCATTAAATGGGGCTCAACTTCATTTCAGAAAAAGCACATTCCTGGGTGGCACTCAATTATGAACAATATTCAAAAATGAGTTAAAACTTCTTTTATTAAGGGTCGGATTTTCAAAAATTTTATGAGGATTCCCCCAGACCCCCTTTGCTGCTCGCTTGGGCACTGCTTCGATAAGATTCGTCCAGCCGACATGTTTACCCACAGCTCAAATGATGACACACAACCATAGAGATCTAAGTTGAGCTGTGGGTGAACATGGCGGCTGGTCGAATCTGATCGAAGCTGTACCAATTCAAGAATTATTCTAAAACCACATGGGGAAACCTATATGAATGGGTGGAGGTACTTGGCTCTCGGCGGCCCTGCTGGCACTATTTTAAATGAAATCGTGTTCTAAATCACTTGGGAGTCCGTCCCTAGGGTTCTAAATATTTCTGAAGGAATCGATTCCAGAATCTAATACCTTCAACAAACCGATACCAAAGAATCGAACCCTTGAAGGAATCGAATCTTAGGAATCGTACTTAATTTTATAATTAATACTGATAATTAACAATATTGCTCAATAATTAATATTTTGCTGATTATTAGTAATAATTCCTAATTATCTTTGATTTGTGATTGAAATAGATAAATTTGATTCTTTTTCGATACTGGCTCTAAGGAATCGATTCCAAGTCGGAATCGAATCCAAGAATCGAAAGAATCGTACCTCAGGAAACGATTCCTGAATCGAATCGAAATATTTTTTAGATCCCTATCCGTCCCCCTGTTGTATACTTCTTTTAAGTTAGGATCCGGCAGCTGGAATTCATAAAGTTTAAATATTTTAAAGGAATTTTAAAATGAAGGAAACATGAAAAGATTTTAACTATTAAATACACATGAATTTTCTCATGAACTTTCTTAAATTTAGTCTGCATTGTGCATTTGTGTGGATTTTTATTATTTTGTGAGTTTTCTCGGAAGTAAGTGAAAAAGATTGTTATTGACCAAAACTATGAATTGAATGTTGAAGTATTTTTTATTGGTTATATAGTTTTCTCAATTCGTTATTTTAGGGATAAAGTGAGCAGTGATTAGCCATATTATCAAGGAACTCCAATCGAGCCATTTGCAAGGAATTCTGATCTAAGGAATCCAGGTATATATGACCAAAGAATACTGATTGATCTCGGGAGTACCCGTCACTTTCAGCACATATGTGAGTAACGCGCTTTTAACGAATTTCAACTTAAAGTTATTATCGGAGAATCAGTAGTATATTAGGGGTGCCCAATTTTTTACCTTCTCATTTGATAAAATATAATTTAAAGTTCAATCAATTTCAAGTATTACTTTAGAAAGAGTCCTCCAGCCGCCCTGTTTACCCAGAGCTTAAATTATGACTGACAATCATAGAGATCCAAGTATTGATATTAAACCCTAAAATAATAATTAGTAGATTAATATAGATCAGTGTTTCCCAACCTTTTTCGGTCCATGCCCCACCAAAGCCTTTCTAAATTTTCCATGCCCCCCCGGTCTCAGTGACATATAAAGAAATATATTTTAAGAGGGAGCCATAATTATTTCTTAGCCCCTCCCCCTATGTATATCTAATAAGTCTAATGAAGCTTTACATAACATTTTTAGGTAGAATTTGCATGCTAAAGAACTAAATCAAGTTATGAGAATTTAAGTTCTAAGTACGAAGGGGGGTCTGGGGGGTCCTCCCCCAGCAAATTTTTGGAAACTTAACTCAAGGAAGCAGGTTTTTAACTAGTTTGGTACCCCTAGTTGGGAAATTTTGGATTTTAGGTAAAATTTGCATTTTGATAAACCTAATGTAAAAAAGTCCAAATATAAGCGTTCTAAAAACAAAGAGATCTTGGATCATCCCCCAGAAAAGGTTTGGAAATTAGGACTAGAGTTTGGAAATTAAACTCTAAAAACAGGGTTTCAACTTCGTTTTGATACATACTGGTCCAGATTTCAGACATACATTCTCAGATAGAATCTCAATAGAATTCTCAATAGAATTAGATTTTGATAAACTTCTTTTTAAAAAGTTTTTTTTATTTCCCCCCTAGATTGGGCCCACCTGGGGTCAATTTGGTTGAAAATTTTTAAATTGCCCCCCTAGAAAATGATATTGCCCCTCGGTGGGGCGTGCGCCCCACTTTGGGAAACACTGATATAGATAGATCTAATAGTACTCTATTAGATATCTAAATCTTGTTGCTTGTTGTCAATCTTGTTGCTGTGGGAGCCATGTGTATTGTGGTTGCACAATACACATGTCGACTCTTCCTAAAGCTGTTCCTTTACCTAAAACTACTAACCGAGAAGTACAAAGATAACTTGGGCAAATCCAAGTGTAGTTTTTATTTTGAATGGTTTAAAATACTATCTTCTGTAATTTTCCCTCTCAAAAATCTGATAGGAATACAGTGTTCACTCGTTATTCGTGGTAGTTATAATCCAAAAAATACCGCAAAATCCGCGAATAACGAACTCAGTTTTAAAACTAGCATATGTAACAGATATTATGGTTCGATTCCGTCATTTATTACATAAAACTGGTTCATGTAAAAAGTAGTTTTAACTGTAAATAATTGTAATAACTGTAAATAATTTGTGGTAAATACCAAAAGGGTCACTGGTTAGCAAACTTGCTTAGTAGAAGAAGTTACATTTTTCAATATGGTTTTACATAATAAATGCCGGAATCAAACAATTATCTTTTCTGCCAAATATGCAAGTGTCATTGCTAAAAAACTTTGAGATCGAAATCTGCGAATATGCAACCGCGAATATGCGAAGGCCCACTGTAAAAGATAGGTCTAAGTGAAAATAAGTCTGAAGTAAATCGTTAACTCGTTTAAGATAATCAAATTCTAATATAAGTTATTAAATATTCTATTCTTTATTCACTTAACTGTAAATCTGCATTAAGTAATGCTTAAATTTCTATCCAAAAGTTTTGGGTAATGTAATTAATGGTAAAAATTTAGGTGTGATCCGTACACATTTAATGAGATCAAATGAGCAACTTAAATTTTTAAAACATCACATGCAGAAGCTTAAATATTTTCTATTTTATATTTATCATCGAAATATCAAAGGTTAAGTGATATAGTATAGAAATAAAATTATTTTATAATTATATTAATTTCTCGGAAAAATTTAAAACATTTCGCTTTTATTTTAAATTTAAAGGATGTTTCAATGTTTCAAAAAATATTCTAGCATATTAGATTTTTCGCATCAAAAGCTTCTCTTGTATAAAACCGCTCTTAATTTTCTATTTTTATGTGAATTTTTCTTGCGAATGAAAAACAACTTGAGGATCTCCTGTTAACTTCAAAATATTACATCCAGAAAAAGTCGGATTGCCAAAAATTCAAACAAAGTAATTTTTTATTAGAATTTATTATTGCGATTCGAAATTTAAATTTTTAAATGTGTTTAAAAGTTACTTTGGAGGCAAGAGGATGGTTTTAAAGATCTATACACACTATTTTCTATCGAACGAGCACTTTTAGTTTATTTTTTGATTTACATATTTTCATCAACTTGTAACAATAATCTTTGTTAAAAACTTTAATAATTTTCTTTAATAGTTCAATTATTTTAAGTCTCATTAGCTGATATGCCCGGCCTGGAGTTAGTTTTCTTTCTTTTAAATTCCCAATGCATTCCATCCTTTATTTTGTTGAGTGAAAGGTATTAAAATCCATCTCCAATGTCAAGCGTTTTATTATTTGAACTATATCTACATTTAGCACTTGATCCCCATGAGAAACGTTGAAAAAGATGAGAAGATATTCTTCCTTAAGCTACTTAAAATATTCCCATTTAGATCCCTTTATTAATCATATGTTACTTTAATTTGTTTATTACAATATCATCAAATCTTTCTTATACAGGGTGCGTCAAAAGTTCGTGAGAACTTTAAAAATTAATAATAAAAAAACAAAAAGAGATAAAAATCTGCCGTCTGCTGCTATGTTCTTGATTTGGCTTTGGATTTTTTTACACCAAATTTTGAAAATTCGTAGTTCCCCGACCTTTATGTAGATGGCAGCACCACTTTTCTTCGAAAATAGGGAATTTCGGCTAGCTAAGTTTCCCCCTTTTCTTCATCGTAGGGATTTATCGGATATTGCGATTGAATCGATTTCCGAATCAAATGAAACTTTAATTCTCAGAATCTAATAGTCAGGGCCGGTTTTAAGCCATGCTGATCTTTTAAACATTTGATTAGAATGTTAAATTAAGATATTTTATGATCCTTTCTTTGTTTCTCGCACAAATTTAAACTTTTTACGAATGAATTTAGTTCGATCGAGTACTGTGATAACTGGTCTTAATTTGTATGCTAGGTTTTTTTTATTTATTCAGTCCTTGAGAGTGAGAAATCTACTCTAATCTTAGAAATTTTCAGATTTTTCTTTTTTCCATCTGATTTTCAAGTTTTTCTATAATGTTTCAAATGATCAGATTTTTCGAAATATTTTAAATGTTAATCCCCCATCATTTTAGTAGGTATGGTAAAATAAAAAAATACAAATAAACAGATAAAATTTCCGTTTACGACTTGGCGAGTAAAAATGATAAGAAAGACAATCAGTGGTCATTTCAGAGAATCGTTTAGGGGGGCTAATCTTCTGGCCAAAATCTATCGTTTCAGGGAATATGGGTTGATTCAAACTTATTTCTATAACCCCCCTTCATACCAAGCGTACACGATTAAATCATTAAAGTAGATTGTTAGAAAACTTATTGCAATGATTTAAATCATAGAATATTAGTTACGATTTGGTGTGCAACGAGCTAAGATGAGGGATAAGGCCCCACTGAATAGTTTTGAAATTTTATTCAGGAAGAAATGTCTTAACTTTCTTTCATAAAACCTTTATTGTTTGTCAGAAATATTTTGTCCTTATTTTTAGAGCTGCGATCATCCCGATCCACCCTTCTTTTGTAACGAGGGATAAATCTGGATGTACTGTGATGGATCAAGTGTACCCCAAGGAGGCGCACAAATAAAAAATAATTCAAACGCAATTTACAGAGAAAAACCAAAAGGGGTTAAGATTAAAAAAACTTCAAAAATTTTTATCATGAATCGTTTTTAAAAATCTATAATTTAAGTTGAAAATCAGATGAGAAAAAAAAGAGAAATCTGAAACCTCGTAAGATTAGATATCTCTCTGTTAAAGACTGAATAAATAAAAAACCTAACATACAAATAAATACCCGTTATCACTGTACGCGATCGAACTAAATTCATCCGTAAAAAGTTTAAATTTGTGCAAGAAACAAAGAAAGGATCAAAAAATATTTTAATTTAACATTCTAATCAAATATTTAAACGATCAGCATGGCTTAAAACCGGCCTTGACAATTAGATTCCGAGGATTAAAGTTTCATTTGATTCGGGAATCGATTCAATCGCAATATTCGATAAATCCCTACGATGAAGAAAAATGGGGAACTCAGCTAGCCGAAATTCCCTATTTTCGAAAAAAAGTGGTGCTGCCATCTACATAAAGGTCGGGGAACTACGAATTTTCAAAATTTGGTGTAAAAAATCCAAAGCCAAATCAAGAACATTGCAGCAGGCGGCAGATTTTTATCTCTTTTCGTTTTTTTATTATTAATTTTTAAAGTTCTCACGGACTTTTGACGCACCCTGTACTAGACAGCAACGTTAGTTGACCATTAGTATTGCATACTAAAATCTTTTGTAAACGCTATTACCGATTCCTTATTGTGCTTTATTTGATATCGCTGCAACCAATTTCCTTTCAAAACGTAAAAAATTGTATTTTATTTCAGATCCGGCGATTCTCGTCATCATTATACGAGTGGATGAAATGAACTGATGAAGATGAGTTTTTGGGAGAACTGATGTCACATAACGGCATGTATTACAGAACGATGAAAGGACCCGAGAAGACATTTTGCTGTTGTCAACTCTGATGGACCTTTGTTGTCGCATGTTAAAAGGTAATTTAAAGTGCAGCAGATACGATTTTACTTTTTTATCTTACTCATTTTGTTTGGGTGTAAGAGAAATAAAAATTAGCCTTAATTAAACCTAAATGTTTCCTTATGCATTGCTTTCTTAAGTCTTCACTTATGTTCCCGCTAAAGCTTTTTTGAACGCCATAAATTGAAATATCGACACATTTTCTGATTGCTATTGATAAACTGAAAACTGAACGTTTTAATCAATAAATTCATGTAAAAAAATAAAAGTATGTTAAAATGACAAAAGTTTATTTCATTTGGACGAATATCTTAAAGTTTAAGCTTTATTTCATTCATTAATTTCTCTCTGATAAGTTTTATAAAGACAAAATTGTGTAAAAAAGTGTCATTGAATGCACGAGATGCATACTAACATCTTTTGTAAGCTCTATTACCAATTCCTTATGTACTTTACGAAGTGTCTAAATCCACGAACGTTGTCCCATGCTAAAGTATTAGCGAAATTCGTTAGAGTGGAATTGTTAATTTCGTGGATTTAGACCCAGCCTATACCTTATTTGATATCGCTGTATGCAATTTCCTTTCAAAACGTAAAAAACTGTATTTTATTTCAGATCCGGCGATTCTCGTCATCATTATACAAGTGGATGAAATGAACTGATGAAGATGAGTTTTTAGGAGAACTGATGTCACATAACGGCATCTATTACAGAAGGGTGAACGGACCCGAGAAGACATTTTGTCGTTGTCAACTCTGATGGACCTTTGTTCTCAGATGTCAAAAGGTAATTTAAAGTGCAGCGGATACAATTTTACTTTTTATCTTACTCATGTACTCATTACTCATTTTTTTTTAAATTGTATGCTTTTATTTCAGATCCGGCGATTATCGTCATCATTATATGAGTGGATGAAGTGAACTGATGAAGATGAGTTTTTGGGAGAACTGATGTGACATAACGGCATCTATTACAGAAGGGTGAACGGACCCGAGAAGACATTTTGTCGTTGTCAACTCTGATGGACCCTTGTTCTCAGATGTCAAAAGGTAATTTAAAGTGCAGCGGATACGATTTTACTTTTTATCTTACTCATGTACTCATTACTCATTTTTTAAAAAATTGTATGCTTTTATTTCAGATCCGGCGATTATCGTCATCATTATACGAGTGGATGAAATGAACTGATGCAGATGAGTTTTTGGGAGAACTGATGTCACATAACGGCATCTATTACAGAAGGGTGAAAGGACCCGAGAAGACATTTTGTCGTTGTCAACTCTGATGGACCTTTGTTCTCAGATGTCAAAAGGTAATTTAAAGTGCAGCGGAAACTATTTTACTTTTTATATTACTCATTGTGTTTGGGTGCAAGTGAAAATAAAAATTAGCCTTAATTAAACCTAAATGTTTCCTCATGCATGATTTTTTTAAGCATACACTTGTGTTCTCGAAAAAATAACGTTCCCGCTAAATATCGCCAAGCTTTTTTAAACGCCATAAATTGAAATATAGACACATTTTTCTGATTGCTACTGATAAACTGAACAGTTATTGATCTAACTGAACGTTTAATCTACGAGTTTGAAATTATTTAGCAGTATCTCTTAATTTTCGATGTCCAAAAGAGCATGGGAGTAGTTAGTGGGACCGTTAACGGAATTGTACCAAATTATCAATCTCGTAGGTTCAATTGTTTGAAGTTTTTTTTAAATCTCGTAAAAAAGTAATACTAGTCTTTGTTTCAAAGAAATTTACACGTTTAGTTTAAAAAAATCAGTACACGTATTTGCTTATTTAAAGTTTGGTATTTAACTACATGCATTTTTTGTGCTCTAGTTAAATCCGTCCTTTCCCCTAAAATATATTTAGATACCCTTTTATCTTATTTTTCTATTGAGAATCGGTTTCCAACTATACTTCGCAAATGAAAATTTAACCTCATTGACAACTTTTTCCATGGTGGTTGACAGGGGCGTAGCCAGAGGGGGGGATTTGGGGATATATCCCCCCCGAAACTCAGGAAATTTCCTTTTTGACCATAGAAAACCACTAAAAATACCCCATATCCCCTCCCGAAATATCAACATCCCCCTCCGAAATTTTTTTCTGGCTACGCCACTGGTGGTTGACTTAAATATAATTATAAATAATAGGCATTTGTAAAATATTAGTCAATTTTGGGTAGCTCTAAGTGGTATTTCTTCTTTATTAATTTATTAAGAGTAAAACGGTCTCATAAATACAAAATATGACCCTTCCACAAAAATACTGCATAAAAATCTAAAAAAATCTGTTAAAGCCCGAAAAGTTAGTTTCCCAATGAAGACAGCTGAGATAAAATACTAAAGGTAAAATTCCAGATTTCCAAAACTCACACCTATAATGTGGTAAATTACAACATTAAATGGAAATTTTTTATGTATTTGCTATAATAAAAAATCCGCTGCATAAATGTTTGTTTTTTTACATTACTACGATTAATTTTCTAAAACGCAATGATTATTGCGAATTCCTGAACATAATCGATGCTCTTAATAACTGGATAATAAATGCTGGTTACTTTAATAGAGTTGTTTTCTCTGTGAAATACAGTAAATGCTCATTTTTACGAACCTCTTCCCGATTCGTGATGTTTTACGAACTGTAAGCAGGGTTGACAAAAAACGCAAGTGGGTTGTTTTTTGGTTTTTTTTCAATAAAACCCTAAAAAGAACATGAAAAAATGATTTTTTTAAAGGAAGTATGGTTTTTTCAAAATTTCGAGGAATTTTCTTAAATATAAGGTTTTTCAAAATTGTCTTTATCCTAATAGTAAAGAGTTTTCCCCCCGAATTGTAGCAAGTTCTTTCAAAATAAAATGTTTTTTTTTCAAGTTAGAGGCAGTTCCCTTAAAATTGAGAGTAAAAAAGCAGCACACAGCTTCGATAAGTCTTCCAGCCGCCATGTTTAGCCACAGCTCAAATGATGACACACAACCATATAGATCTAACTATTAATATTATTATTGGATCCTAAGATAGTAGTATTTAGTAGATAGCCAGGGTAGTAGTAGGTTTTAGTAGATTTGGTGCACATGAGCCGGTGTTGCTCTTAGCAACTCAAATGTTAAGTCATTATCTTACAGTTAAAGCGGTGAATGGAAGAAAGAAGTATGTAAAAAAAGCTTGTTTCGAACTAGATATTTTTTCTGAGTACGTTTTCTTGTTCTTTTATTGGGGCTTGTATCTTCAAAGAAATGCTGTATGTACTAAAATGTATTCCAAAACGTACACCAATAGCTAGTTTCTCTTGAAAAATGTCACATGCCGCCTTCTTCCACTCACCCTTTGGCTACGGTCACCGTGAGTGCAGAATCAGGCGGATCAACAGGTGGATCTTATCGGGCAGTGGATATCTACCCCACTCTTTTGTTCTCTAATTGACCTCACCTAACCACACAAAGAGATCGGTGAGATACGCCTGATTCTGCGCTCAGGGTGACCGTACCATTTCAGCTGTGTCGAAATCTCACGTCACAGGACCAGGAATGGACAAAGTACTTCAGGGTAAGGTACCAACAGTATTTCGGTTCTACTGATGTTGTACTTTACAGTGCTTTTCACTTCTAGCGTTAATTTCCATTAGCAAGTCGACTTCGACAAATTGAGTTTGTGGTCACGATTGACATTAGTTTGGGATCTTGATCGCTTATCTGATACGTCACAAGCAGATTCAGAGTGAACCCCCTAAGCACGAAACCTTTTTTCTCCGTTAGTTAAGGTCTGATTATAGCATGACTATCAGCACATAAGAAACAGTTAATTGGCTTAAGTCTCTTTGACAGTTATTTTTCATAAAAGGATTATAAATTTGCATTGATATGTCACTAATTCTATCTTTTTTCAGATATCTAGTATCCGTTTCCAGTTGTTTGGTGATCTACTCAAGAAATTAGAACTTAGCGTATGTAAAGACTTATTTTGCTCGTACTTATTGAATGTAACCTTAGTGAACCTAATAAAGATATGTTACCTAATCAGTTGTCTTCATTGACCTTATATGTCCGTTTTTTAAATGTTGCTACTTCGTCCACGCCGCTCAGAATGAGCATGCGCGTGGACTTAGTACAATATAGGTGCGCATCTATGCTTAGAGCGCATGCGCGAACCACTTGAAGTTGCAACCAACTTGGTTGGCAAGCTAAGGCAGCCAAGGAGTAGAGGCAACCAACTGAGAAAGGTAGAAGGAGCAACCAAGGTAGGAAAGCTAAGTCCAGAAGATAACTTGGTTGAAAAGAACAAGTTGGAGCCATTGAAGCCAAGCAAACTTCAAGATCTGGCCAAGGAAGGTTACTAGGTGGAAAGGTAGAGTTAGCAATTGGAGCAAGAAGGTAAAGTACAAAAGCTAACTTTAGACTTGGTTGAAAAGATCAAGTCGAGTTGGTTGACAAGTCAGAGAAGGCTTGGAATTTTCCAAAGTCCTAATATGCAAAAGGAACTTAGAATTCGAGATTTGAGTCAAGAAGATTCTCATGTTTCAAATTCTAAGTTCCTTTTGCATTTTAGGACTTTGGAAAATTCCAAGCCTTCTCTGACTTGTCAACCAACTCGACTTGATCTTTTCAACCAAGTCTAAAGTTAGCTTTTGTACTTTACCTTCTTGCTCCAATTGCTAACTCTACCTCTTTACCTAGTAACCTTCCTTGGCCGGATCTTGAACTTTGCTTGGCTTCAATGGCTCCAACTTGTTGTTTTCAACCAAGTCAGCTTCTGGACTTAGCTTTCCTACCTTGGTTGCTTCTTCTACCTTTCTCAGTTGGTTGCCTCTACTCCTTGGCTGCCTTAGCTTGCCAACCAAGTTGGTTGCAACTTCTCTTGGTTCGCGCATGCGCTCTAAGCATAGATGCGCGCCAATATTGTACTAAGTCCACGCGCATGTTCATTCTGAGCGACGTGGACTTAGTAGCAAGTGTGAGACAGCAAAATAAAAAACAAGGTTTAGAGACAAAATTTTTATTAGAAACAAAAAGGGGGTTACATTACGTCATGGTTACATCAAAGAGCGTCCGCAACTTGGACACATGGGTCCTAACATACCAATAGAGAGCGCCGACAGAACTATCTTGTCCCAGATCAATTTTCACCATTTGAACAAGTCCGGCCATCCTTATCTGGAGTTCCTTCTTCGGAAGATTCAGGAAAGAGTCTGCAATAAAAGAAATGTTGATTACATATTATTAAAGCATACACAATGGAATATTGCAAGTGGATGTTTGAACGGATACTTTCCAAAGCCAACTTGGTAAGTTCCCTACCTACTCTACTGATGTTCTGACTGGTTCCTAGAAGATACTTTTGCCACTACCTTCGAGATAGGATAAGGCCAACGCACGGAACTAAATCGTCACTGCTATGAGACCGAGGAATGGATTCTCATTGGATAGCTTCAACTACATTAAACCACTATTATTCTGAATTTCAATGCTTATTGGCTCGATCGGTCTCTTACCGATGACTCATACACTTCGTACTCAGGCTTTGTTTCTTCTCGAAGGTAGCGCTTTTGCACACACACACAGATTGAAGGAACTGAATAAAACAACCATAATTGCTCATGAGTGACATCTTTCCTAGTATCCAATGAGTAGAGATGGTGGAACTTACGAAATGGCTTTCGGGAATATGCTGATTGATCTTAAACTGAATTTCCAGCAATTTTTAAAATATCATGCAACAGCACTTAAACATCACGGGATCGAATTAGAGTAAAGAAAACCTTAAGTTGAGAAAAAGGGACTTAAGAGTAACGTCAGTCCACATCAAATGGTCAATTTTCTCTCCACCTTTCCCGGTAAGTCTCCCACCTCCCGTTGATGTCCCAGCGTACACCTGGCAGCACTTAATTTTGATCTTCCTTGGTGGAATTCCCCCCCCCTTGGACTCCGGACTTTCTTTGTCCAAAACACTAAATAAAAGTCTACCATCACCTGTTGACTCTGAGATTCCTCAGTTGAACTTGCCCGTTTCTTCATCCAACACGAGACTGCAATGTTTTTTGACCGTGACGTCACTACGCGGAAGCCGGAAAACTGTGTAAACTGAAAGCCTGTTGGGTTGCTAGGAGGAGTTTCGGTATGCAAATCGTGATAAAAAGACTACAATACACAAGTTGAACAAACTATACTCTATTCATTTAGAATTGGCGCTTGAGAAATAGTGCTTTCCCCCACGCTAGAAGCGTAACCATAGTTACGCTCTTCGAGCAGCCAATAGTAAGCCTTCTTCGTCACTTTGACGAGGATAGTTGCTATGGTTACCGATCGGTGGTGGGGGAAGGAAATATTTTCAAGCGCCAGTTCAAAATGAACAGAGTATAATACTATAGTCTGTTCATTTAGAATAGGCGCCTGAAACGGGATCAAAAATGCCTAATAACGCTCATCACGCAACTTCAGTGCAATAATTACAGTAGTAACTGCTTCTAATAAATTACGTCTTACTATTGCGATCTTAACTCTTAACTGATTGTCACGCTTAAGTGGGAATAATACAGAAAGGAGGGAAAGAAAATTAGACAGAAAAGCAAGGGACCCTGATTAATTCAGAGCAACAGGCTTAGGTCCATAAGGTGGATAAAACAGTTTTAAATCGAAATTTTTGTTTTTTAACAAGTGCTTCAAATTTTTATTTTTGTACTGTTAGCAAAGTGAATTTGATTTGTTACATTCAACACCGTAATCAGACATTTAGAAATAATGCATATAACGTTTTTGTGGTTAAGTTTTACGGGTAGGTTTTATTGACTAATTTAAAGCATGATCTTCAAATCTTTTCGTAAAAACGTCTCGATTGATATTAAATAACCTTTCGTTAAAAAAAATCGATTAAAGTTTTTTAATTATTTTGCTTTTAAACCTATGAAGGTAACTTTCTTAAATGTCGTTTTTAGTTTTTACTTGTTCATGATTACAATATAAAGCAATTAAAATTTTACACGCTATAAAAAAACGTTACACTAGAATAAACTTTTGCATTTAAATGTCAAATGAATATTTTTTTACTTTCAGGAAGTGAAGTTTTCAAGTTTTATGAAAATCGTTATTTATTCATTACAGTTTAATTAATGACCTATTATAGTTAAAAAATTAAAATTTCTCATAAGTAAAAAAACATGCAACTTTCAAGGAACGGATTTAAAATTGTTGTTTCCAAAAACTATAAAAGATAACCTTAAACATTAACTACACATGAAAGTTCATGAAAACTTTTTAAAGAGAAAAATTTAAATATTAAAAACTTATTGCAACATTTATGACTAAAAAAAGTAAAAATTTTATGTTTCTAATTAAATAGATATGCTATCGCATTTAAGATACTAAATCGTAATCCATTGTAAAAAAACATTAGTTTTTCTTATTACTCTTTTTGAAATTTCATGTTTCACAATCTTATGATTAATCTGTTATCGAAATTTTTCTTCCAGTAAAGTTAATGAATTTCTTTTACGGTAAAATTTAAGCAATGTATCAAGTAAATTTTGAATTTTAGGAGAGTAATTCTTAAAATTGTTTAAAAATAAAACATTTTAGGTTATTAATTAGGTCAACAACTTCATTCGATGCATAAAATTAATTAAAATGTTGAGAAATCAAATCCAACTTAACTCGTAAATCTTAGTTAGACATTACGTGAATGGTCAAGTTTGAAAAAGATAGTTTCACTTCAAAAACTTGTCTGACTTTGGGTTTGGTTGTAACAAATCAAAGTAATAAAACGATAGATACATATTTTGAACCAAATTATATTTTTGCAATAAAATGAAAAAAATGACTAGCTCAAACAATAATCTCAGTAGTCCAAAGTTGATTTTAAATTTTAAAATCTATTATTGTGAAAACTGACATTAAAAAAAATTTTAATAATCTTTTCAGTGTGCAAGTATCTAAAGATATTCCACACTTTTTTAAAATGCTGAACGCTGTATATTACTTTGGTCAAAATCCCCTAATTTATTAAAATTTAATATATTTTTTTATTTTCTGTCAAAATTAAACTTTTGCACCAAACCGTACAAAAATTAATGTTTATTCAAATATAACCATTTTTTTCCTTGAGATAGTTCTGATTTTTAAAAAATCCACAATTTTGATGGTAAAACGTAAATGCATAAACAGTCAGCAGGAAAATAATTACTGTTATGTGAAATTACGGTTTAGTTGTAAAGCTATTTTCAATAGGGGATTAAATTTAAGATTGATAGAATTACAACATTATTTTTATCTCAAGATAGATGTGGATTTTCACTTAAAACAACTCCAAATAAAATAAACCAATCATTTATTGAAGGCGAAAATAGTACTTGAGTTCTTACATTTCGAAGTAAATAAGGATGATATTCACGTTGTCCCCTCAGATTCCCCAAAGAGGCAACTTTAACATTAAGTCCTTGGAATGCTGCACTTTACAACCGATGTTCTATAATCAGCCCAATGGAACCTATCGCAGCATACTCCTCCCTTTGATATTCGATGACCACATCCTGAAATGGAATCATAAAGACATTAAACATGTCAACTCAGCAAAGCACAATCGCGGTCACCACAACAATAAGTTTTAAGCTAAATGTTGTGAATGTTAAACGAGTAAATTATGTAAAAAAATTAAGAGATTAATATTTAGGACTACTTAAAAACCCAGCAAAAAGGTAATCTGAAGGCGAAAATTACCATGCGACATTCAAATACTTTTTAAAGAAATAAAGCATTTTCTCTTTCTCATACAAACCAAGTTACTTTTCATTAAACTTAAGTTCTAAATTTTTAAAACTGTCTTTGTTGAAAACTTTGTAAATGGGGAGGATTGGTAAGTTGCTTGCGCAATCATTTACCCTTATTTTTACTGACGAGAAAAGGAGGGGACTTAAAAATTAGCAAAATAGATAAATCTCATTTAGTGGTTTCAAACCAATAAAAAATATTTGGATAACTTTATAAGCTGGAAATTAATGGATCACCTCTATACCCCACACTGTTAAAAAATTAGTTCAACCTTTCACCATAAACTGGTTCAAATTTAGCTGCAACCAAGGTTTGGTAACAGGTTTCACCAAGTTTTCGGTTTTTCACTAGTGCAAGCACCAATTTTTGGTATTTTAACTAGTAAAACTTGGTGAAACCTGTTACCAAACCTTGGTTGCAGCTAAATTTGAACCAGTTTATGGTGAAAGGTTGAAAGTTTTTGGTGAAAGGTTGAACTACTTTTTTTAACAGTGCAGCTAAAAAAATCCTCAAAACATAATGTAAAAATTATGTATCAAACTGCGCTGAAAAATGTTCAATTCTTTTACTTCTTTTTTTAGATTATATGCCCGGCCCAGAAAAGGTGGTTTGGTTATAGTTAGAATTCTGCAAAGGTGGCTTTATAGCTTTAATCCTTTCAATACGACAAGGGAATCAGAAAAGTGCAATTTTTGCACTTGTTTGAGCTCCTGGGGGGCAACAACGATGAGATATCCATTAGAACATGATGTGTTTGGAGGCACCATGGAGCATTTTATTCTGTTCCTTGAAGTTTTCCAACAACTGGGACAAAATGTTGCCTCAGTCGTAATTTCAAAAACTTTCCACCGTGGGACAGCAAATGTCCCAGCCGGTGCGAAAGGGTTAAAATAAAAGTTTAATCCCATTCGATCATATTTCGCATTGTGATGTCAACATTTAAATTTTGCCAAATGGTTACTGTGATATTATCATGCCCTGATTTACCATTAAGCCTGATCCTCTAAGAGGCCCCATAAAATTCAAGAGTCCCCAAAATCTCAAAAGTATCTAAAAAAAGTATTTTCTTGAATGCATTTTTATTACTTTTATTTTTCTAAAAGTACAAATTAAAATTCTTAAATATTTAAGAGTGTCAACACAACTTTTGGGGACATGCTAATAAATTAAACTATCATGTTATTTGTCGTGAATTTGATTTTTCATTATAAACCCAACATGGGGGCTTGAAGCCCTTATATTACCACGTAGTGGGCTGTAGTAAATGTTTTAAATCGGGCCTTGACTATTATCTCACGATCCCATGGAAACAATTAGAGCATTTAAAAGGCAAATTTACCCGCACATGCTTTCATTTTTAGTCCTTTTTTTATTATATCTTCAGAAATTTTATGATCAGCAATTCTCAGTAACGATTTGATCTACTAGTATATTTTACATAAATCGCTACAAAAAACTTAATAAATTTTGAAATATCTTTGAGAAGTTAAAACTATCCCAAAAACAACAATGACATCAAAAGGCTGCTTTTAAGCTCATTTAGTTAATTTCAAAGGTAAAACAAACAAATACCTCTAAAGAATTTGAAGTTTGATAGAATCTCTATTCTAAAAAAAGTTTTTGGTGAACGGTATCCAGAGAAAGGATTTTTAATGATCTGTATAACAAATTTTTGGTATCAAACTGTTCGGATTCTTTTGAGAATGTGCAATATGCCATTATATTAAAATATTTCCATTTTTTTTAAGATTACGGATAGAGTTCGTAGTTTTTATCTAATACTGTCAAACAACTTATTATGCATCCAATCACAATGAACAATATTGACGCCATATTTTATGATGAAACATTTTTCAAGTTTTAAAAATGTTATTAAGAGTACTTTACAAAAATCAAATATCATTTAAAGGTTGATAAAGAATTTAGTGTAGTACGATTTAGTTTTGGGGAAAAAATATTAAAAGGAAACTTGCACATAGAATTTTTTTACATGCCTGCTAATACGGTAATATGATAAACGCAAAATATAATAAGCAGCACACATTTTAGTTAACAACTTATGCATAGATAAAACTTAACAATAGAGAGTAAATTGTCTTACCATTACCAATAGGTGAACTATTCCACATCTGAAGCTTTCGATGAGCAGGTTGCTCCGCCATAGGATGGTGATGCTTCAAAAGAACGTCATCCTAAGGATCCAAATGATTGTAGTAGATATGACTGGATAGCACAGGTGTCAAAGTGGACTCCAAAGAGGCGATACCACAATCATCGCCAGCAACTGGGGGAAAAGTAAAAAGAAAAGACTAACTATTCCTATAATCAAATCTGTTCATTTAGAATAGGCGGCTGAAACAGGATCAAAAACGCTCAATAACGCCTAATAACGCAACTGCAGTGACCGATTCTTTAACAGTACTTTAACTACTTCTGTTTAGGCTGTCTTATCATTACACAAGAAACATGTTTCGATGATAATTACATTAGTAACTGCTTCTATACTCTATTCATTTAGAATTGGCGCTTGAGAAATAGTGCTTTCCCCCACGCTAGAAGCGTAACCATAGTTACGCTCTTTGCGCAGCCAATAGTAAGCCTTCTTCGTCACTTTGACGAGGATAGTTGCTATGGTTACCGAACGGTGGTGAGGGAAGGAAATATATTCAAGCGCCAGTTCAAAATGAACAGAGTATAATACATTACGTCTCAGCCGCCTATTCCAAATGAACAGTGTATAACAAAGTATTGAAAAGGGCTCAAAAATAACAAAATGAAACTAAATCGGGAGTCACTAGGTGCTCTTAATAGTTGCTGTCCAAACAGTTACCAACAAAATCGCAAAGGGTTAATACTCACATGGATAGCAAAATGGTTAGATGACTAGCTCAGATTTCATTCGGATCATTTGCTCAAACCTTTATGCCCCAAATGGAGAATTGTAGCATCTCTTAAAATTCTAAATATTCAATTTAAATTTATTAAAAATTCTCTCCTGATTCCAAAAATACGCTTGTCTTTTCCAACAAACTTTTTTTAAGGTAATTATGACATTTTAATACAGAAAGCTCCTAACAATGTGACGTCACATGTGCTAGTGGAAATGTGGGAAACAGCGTTTTCATCGATACACTAGTCTGTAAAAAAACTAGTGCTCATTGTTTCAAAGCGGGATTATAGCAACAAGCGGGAACAAAGCACATTTCACGTCACAAGCTGTTTCAGCTCACACACAAAAAAGGCTGTTTTTAATTGAAAATAACTTAAAATTTAGGGCTTCAGCAAATGTTAGAGCAAATGAAAACATTTTTTGGTGGTTTTGGGCCATTCTGAACACATTAAGATTAAAAAAAATTTGACTGCAGTTATCCATTATTTTCCTCATCCTCATCCAAAATATATCAAGTTTACGTAACTGCAACTATAAGTAAACTAAATTTGGCCTTACATGACGAAAATTGGACGAATTTGGAACATTGGGAAGTGGGACTTAAAAGTGCCGTCGGGACAAAAAGGGTTAAAAAAAAATTTTACCGATTATAAAGGCAATTTCAAACTTATATTCCGATAAAGTATGGCTGCATTCGAGATTCGCTCTTTTCAGCTTTTGAAAAATTTAAATGGCAAAAAATACAAAATACACTTCACATGTCATCAGTCAAGTATTCAAATTAAAGTAAAATCATCAGTAAAAAATATGCAATGAAAATCTGCAAAACATTTTGAGTTTAGTCCCCCAAATTATTATTAATAGTATTTTCTAGGTATTAATATTATGTTAATATGGGGAGGGCCTACAAACATAATTTTTAAAGTAGGTTTATTTTGATAGTAAAAACATGTTATTTTCAAACCTTTATTCTCTATCCCATATTATTTGGTAATAACGTGGGAAATATAATTTTCATCTTTCATGGGAATTTCGCAGAAAACGTAAAATTGTTTAAATATTAATAATACAGAAAACATTGTATCGAGTGGCCTTAATGCATAACAAATGCAATTAAAAACATTGAAAAGAAAACTCAATTCAATATTCAATATTTTACTTAAAAAATTTGTAATTTTTCAATCAAAGCAATTTTAAAGATTCATCCAATTATTTTAGGTTTCTACATTAGAATTTTTTGCTTAAAAATTTTCCGATTTAGAAAAAGATACAATAATTAAAAATAAAACAATTAATATTTTTATTAGTCCAAGTTTCTTTTCTCTTACGATAAGTCATTTATCTAATATGGCAGATTTTCCAAAATGGCGTCCACTAATGTTTATAGTAAGTAAAATTATGATGATAAATTCGTAATTTTTACAGGATATGGTTAGAATTAAGTCATAATAATATTCATATAAGTTTCATCTCCTCAATGTATCAAATATGGCGGATTTTTCAAAATGGCGGACAATCGTGTTTTACTTATTTGCAAAAATCGTTAATAAAATAAAACTTTCGCAGTAAATTATTAGAATTCAGTTGCAAAAATAATGTGGAACTGTTTTTATCTCTTACGATAAGTCATTTATCCAATATGGCGGATTTTCCAAAATGGCGTCCACTAATGTTTATAATACATAAATTCTGATGATAAATTCATAATTTGTACAGGATACGGTTAGAATTAAGTCACAATAATATTGATAAAAGTTTCCTCCCCCTCAATGTATCAAATATGGCGGATTTTCCAAAATGGCTGCCACTTATTTAGAGCCTTTTTGTTCTTAACGTTTTTACATATAAATAAATTTTATTTTGGCATAACATAAATATTTATATTAAATTACCTATAAAATAGTATATTAACCAAGATTTTGCGATACATAGAAATAATTTCCAAAAAGGCGGCCCCATATTTCAAACTTAGTGGTAAATGGTAATTTTTGAATTTCTACCTACCTTTAACATTATTTACCAGTAAATTTTAGTAAAATATAAGTATTATGCTTATATTTTACCTAAAAACATTTAATATTTCTAATTATTAAGAAAAAAAATTAAAAATAAAAAGGATCTAAATAAGTGGCCGCCATTTTGGAAAATCCGCCATATTTGATACATTGAGGGGGAGGAAACTTTTATCAATATTATTGTGACTTAATTCTAACCGTATCCTGTACAAATTACGAATTTATTATCATAATTTATGTATTTTAAACATTAGATGGACGCCATTTTGGAAAATCCGCCATATTGGATAAATGACTTATCGTAAGAGAAAAAAAAACAGTTCCACATTATTTTTGCAACTAAATTCTAATAATTTACTGCAAAAGTTTTATTTTATTAACGATTTTTTGCAAATAAGTAAAACACGATTGTCCGCCATTTTGAAAATCCGCCATATTTGATACATTGAGGAGAGGAAACTGATATGAATATTATTATGACTTAATTCTTACCATATCCAGAAAAAATTACGAATTTATCATCATAATTTTACTTATTATAAACATTAGTGGACGCCATTTTGGAAAATCCGCCATATTGGATTAATGACTTATCGTAAGAGAAAAAAGCAGTTCGCCATTAAATTTACTACTAAATTTTAATCATTTACTGCGAAATTTATAATTTTATTAACAATTTTTAGGAAGTTATTAGTTAAAAACGATTGACCACCATTTTGGAAAATCCGCCATATTAGCTAAAGGACACGGTTAATTTTGGTATACGTTTCACCATCGTTTTCTACGGAAAATTTCTTATAAGAATCACCCATCAAACTTTCTTTTACAATTTGTTCCACTTCAAACCTTATCTTTCTTGGACTATATATACAATCGGGAATCTGTTTATTAGAGAATGAATATAATCTAAAATGGAGATCTAATAACTTCCCGTATTTATGATCTTTGGATCTTACCTAAGTTTTTGAAGAAGAAGAAGATTTATTTTTTGAAAACAACAATTGATACAAAATTAGACACATAAAAAACAAGAAATTAATGACAATAAATAAATACAGAAAATTTGATGTATGAGTTGCCCAGGAGTCAGAGACCCATATGGGCAGCCTATAGAAAATTATGTGATTACAAATAAAATAATAAAAAAAACATGCATGTAAATTAAAATAAATAATTGAAAGTGATCGCAGGGCAAACTTCAGATTAAATAAAGATCCAAATGAGCGTTTGATTACATTTAAAAAAAGTCTTCGATATTTTCCATTGTAAAAATGTAGATCTTTAATAATTTTTTAAACTTAGAAGGGGACTTCTCGGATTTTAGATTTTCGGGTAAAGTGTTAAAGAATTTAGGTGATAAATATACATAGTTTTTATGGAAAATTTCTTTTTTTGCTTTAGGTACTAGATATATGTTTTGAACGTAAATTATAATTTAAATTACGTAAATCAGAGATATTTATCTTGTTTAAAAAAATAAATAACTGCTTTGAAGAAAAAAAGGTGCCGAAGAGGTAATATATTTAGTTTTTTGTAGAGATCAAATAAAGGGAACTGCCTGCTACTGCTTAAAAATTTAATGATCTTGTTCTGAATTTTAACTATTGGATTTATATTTTCTAGGTAATCTCCTCCCCAAACAACAATTCCGTAACTCATTATTGAGTTGACCCAGGAATGATATAATTGAAGCAAAAAGCTCCTACTAATTATCTTTTTAATAAAATAAAACTTGTGGAGAATAAAGCGTAGTTAATTTAATCCAGTATTATCTGAAACTAATAGTTTCTTTTAAAATTTGATTTCGAACGATTGAACATCGAAACTTTTTTTATTTCAACAAGTGTTTTCTCAATATTTCGCTCCATTGAAGAGCTGGTTACCTTTAAAGTTTCGTCCATCTTAAATATTTACCTCAGTCCGATAAAATTAACTTTATGATCCCATTTCCGGGTTAGTTTGGTTGACCAATTTTAACACTGAACCAAATCATTTTGCCCCCCTAGTTTCAATCGATTTCAACTAAGCAAGAAATCATAAAAAAAACCAATGAAATGAATGATTATTTTACTAATGAAGTTACACTTTCAAGCACACTGAAAAATGTATGTATTAGATTCCAGTAATATAATTGCGGTACAACTTTAGAAAGTTCTCCAGCTGCCATGTTTACCCACAGCTCAAATGATGACTGAGAATCAGAGATCTAGCTATAAATATTATTATTATAAGATACTAAAGTAATGTTAGATTATTATTTTAGGATCTAATAATGAAAAAATTAATAAATAGATCTCTGATTCTCAGTCATCATTTGAGCTGTGGGTAAAAATGGCAGCTGGAGGATTCAATCTTAAGCTGTGCCTATTGCATAATGTTACGGGCAAATTGATTAATTGGGCATTATTAATAATGCCCAGAGTGGAGGCGGGCAAAGTGATAAATTTCATTGATAAATTATGCCATTGAATGTATCCCATTGCTGATAATGCTAATAATGGATATTATTAATAATGCCCTATTTATCACATTGCCCGTAACATGTTCAGAGTATACATTTATATTATACAATATTTTTTATACATTTATACAAAATCTATAGTGTAACCATATCGAGTAAATGTAGAGGGCATTTGATACCAAGATACGAAAATTTAAGCAAGCTTAACTGTGCTTTAAAGTGCTTAACACAGTTAAGCACAAGTGCTTAAGCTTAAAGATAAGGAACAGCTTTAGAAAGAGCCATGTTTACCTACAGATCAAATGATGACTGAAAACCAGAGAATTATTAATATTATTAATAGATCCTAAAATATGTTAATTATCATTATTTAAGGATCTAACATACTTAAATCTAATGTTGTTAGTCATCATTTGAACTGTGGGTAAATATGGCGGCTGGAGGACTTTCTAAAGCTGCCCCGAATAAAAATTAACAAATAAAACCTATTCCCGACCATAATTACTTCAAAAATAACTCAAAGAAAGTAAAATTCAAAATTGTGCTTACCTTCCTTGAACAAGATTCAAACAGCCCAGAATTTCACCCGGAATCCCTTGCTCAAGACTGTCTGATCCCCTCTAAAGTATCATATTCACCTTCAGGGCTTAACCTCTAGTACGGCATGGACCAACTTCAGTGGAACAGGAGGTGGATAAGGCAGTGGACACTGTCAATTTGGATCGTGGACCAATGTTGAATCTTGGAAAAGAGCAGGATATTCAGAAGGGACAAAGTTACTCCAACTGTAGGTGCAATAGCTTGTATAAGACGTCTCTTCTTGCATCAAGGCAGGAACAATCTTCACAGTTGTTTCCATATAGGCAACCACTACATCAGCTTTACACTTGCTACGACAATCAGGCAGAAACAATCTACAGTTGTTGGAGCTTTGAACACGCCTTTCAACTTTCGGTATCCGCCGACGAGCTGGCCTAGTGGTTAGAGTATCTGACTGCGAAGCCGGGGTTCGAATCCCCATTTGGCATGGATGTTAGTTTCTGTCCTTGTGTGATGAATGAATGTGTCCACCCCCCCCTGTAAAAAGGGGTTGTGCGATCGAATGTGTGTGTGGCGCGGGTAACAGTACCTCACCTCCGTGGCACCGGTGCTCGCTGGATAACGCTAAGTAGGCAATTCTTAGGGCAGTTCATTGGTCAAGGATAATGTCCAGTAGTATCCGCCCATTGGAAACAAATAATAACTTTCGGTATCCACGTCAAAAGACACGACATGGCAATTTTCTGGGCATGGCTTCTTTTGCTGGCTTGGCCTGCAGTACACGTACTCCTTCAGACTCTGGACTGCATTCACCACCGTGAATTACTACGTGGACAAATAACCCCAGCAATAGCACCGTACGGGAATTCTGCGCTTGAAAGGCTCCAGCCAAACCTATACGCAGTTCAAATATCACTCACAGAGCTAATGGAAAGTTCTGTCAAAATGGTCGTTCGAAAGAGAACTAGAAAAGGGGACACTGCCGGAGCGAACCCGAACCTTCAATTTCCGTCGTAAGCTAGACTGAAAACAGGACAGGGGACTCGCTTGGACACAGACGCTGTATAAGACATTGTCAGTCTCTTCTTGCATCCAATCAGGAACAATCTTTACTGAAGCTTCACAGTAGTTGTTACGACAACCAGGCAGAAACAGTTGTGTACTTTCTTCAAAAGCTGTTCTTTACAGTTGTGACAGCTTTGGATAAGCCTTGCGGTATTTACATACACAAGATGGCAGTTTTCTGGTCATGACTTCTTTTGAAAGCTTGGTCACACGTACTCCGCCAAACTCTGGTCTCCATTATTCACCACAGTGCTTACTTGGCCAAATATCTTCAGCAATAGCACCGTAGGGGAATAGTGCGCTTGAAAGGCTCCAAGCCTAAACCATTAAGGCTTATCCGCAGTACTCTTTGAAGGAAGGATAAAGGCACTGTACTACCACCGCCAATAGAAAATCCGAGCAAAACGGGCATCGGGTCGTCAGTGCTCTTTATATAACTTTCGAATGTAGAGTTGAGTTGAGAAGGAAAACTACTGCAGCAGCGCCACATGGGAGATTCAGCCGCAGCATTCCAGCTCCCTCAAATCCATCATAGTTGTCATGAACCCAAGCAGCACAAACGTTCAATATACCTCCAATTTTCGTCATGTATGGCCCAATTTCGTTTATTTCTAGTAGCAATTACGTAAACTTGGCATATTTGATACGAGCTGTGCTACTAGGGAAGGTTCAGGCATAATGGGATACTTTCACCCGGAGAAGAAGACGACAACTGCCGCAGGAGATTCGATTAGAGAGATTCGATTGGTTTGTTGATGGGACGTATTTCCGAATTTGGGATATCCGGTCGCTCTACAAAAGTTCTGATAGGTCCATGCAATGGTTTCTACCCTACAACATGTGACCCCTGACGTCAAATGAAAGTATCCCGTTTGGGACTCTATAACAACTTTTAGAGCTTTTTAGACATTTTAAGGATTATTTTATGTGTGTTATCTATCTAATTTATAAATTTAGGAGCATGAAATGAGAGACTCAAAGAAGTTCAATCATGCTTCTTAGATGTATAGGGGGAAAGGTTTTCTTCATTGTGCAATTTAACCCTTTATGCCCCAAATTATTTTCCTCGTCCAAAATATATCAAGTTTACGTAACTGCAACTATAAGTAAACTAAATTTGGCCTTACATGACGAAAATTGGACGAATTTGGAACATTGGGAAGTGGGACTTACAAGTCCCGTCGGGACATAAAGGGTTAAGAACCCAATAATAAATGTTTCATACGCAACCTCTGTGACTTAAAAAATATCGATCAAGTTTTAAGAATTGGAAGGCACTGTATATTTGGACGGCTTTTTTCAACTAAACTCTACTCTAATTTCCACGGCTAGGCTACAGCTCGGCGTTTCATTGGTTCAATCACTAAGCGCCGAGACTGCTACGTAATCACGAGACCTACAGCGCATGCGCCACTGGCCGTTTTGGCCGTCCAAATATACACTTCGGAATTGGAAATAAAAATGGCACTGTTAGTTCCACGAAAGTAACAACTCAACTATAACGAATTTCGCTAATACTTTAGCATAGGTCAACTTTCGTGGTTACAATAGGTTTTCAACAGGTTACACAAGAATATTTTTAGCAAGACTCCATCCAAACAGAATTCATACTTAGCTTACCTTATTTACAGTTCTATAATTTAATTCACTAAACTGCTTTAAAATTTTTTAGTTAATTTTTTAAAAAGAACAGCATGCATATAATTTGGCTGATATGTTATCATTTCAAAAGTTTACAAAAACTAATAATAAAGCAATAAACTAATAATAAAGCAAGGATATTAATCTTATTCAGGTTTGTTTGGACAATAGTGCTTGGATTTAGATAAAAAAAACTCGTTTAGCACCAACCTTTTGAGGCACCCTGTTATTAGGGTTGTGATTCTGAGACATTTTTTAAAAATATTCAAAAGCCTGATGTTGCATTCGATAAGTTTTATGTTAATTTAATTTCATAATTTTTTTGTATTGAGAAAAAACCTTGCGCACATACAACATCATTTCGCTTTCTCATATTGCAATCACACACACTCAATCGTACAATATCACCTAACTTATACTCTGTTCATTTTGAACTGGCGCTTGAAAATATTTCCTTCCCCCACCACCGATCGGTAACTATAGCAACTATCCTCGTCAAAGTGAAGAAGAAGACATACTATTGGCTGCTCGAAGAGCGTGACTATGGCTACGCTTCTAGCGTGGGGGAAAGCACTTTTTCTCAAGCGCCAATTCTAAATGAATAGAGTATAAGTGCCCTCTGGCCTTAAAAATCCTTGGCAAAAACTGGATAAAGGAACCATTGATGTGCCTCCTCGACCCAGTATGGTGGCCGAGCTCGCTGCTAAAGCTGATGGAAGAGCTTTGAAACATTTGTTAAAGTGGCAAATTCCTATTTAGCAAGATTATAAATTTCAACCATTTTTATGATTTACATTATGTCCTCTTCAAATGCAATTTTATTAACTGCCTTTCAGTGCTTCAGCCATATACAAAATCTCATTAGGTGAGCAAGCTTTTTTCAGAGTTTTCAGAGTTATTTTCGAGAGTTATGGACAAATACTCTTCATTTCCCAAAACAGGCTTTTATGAAAGGGGTATTCCACCATTATCGCTGGGTTAGCGGACAATAACTGTAAACTCACAACTCTCAAGCGTCGCCTCCAGCCATGGACCGGTTTCGTCCTTGTTGGGACTCATCAGCACGGCATAGGAAGACAACGCAAAGAGAGCGGAGGGCAAGTACTAGTCTAGCCGACGGAAAAAGTGGTGACCATTGATTAGTCCCATTGATTAGGAGGGGGTTTGAAAGTTGTGACATCACATCCTGCAGCTGAAAATCAACGAAAAAAATTTTTTTAAACAACCGACTTATTTTTCTCTCAAAAGGCAAAGGTTGATAGAAATGAAACTATCGAGAGGGGTAAAATTAGGCTAAAAAAAGTTGGTTCTGGGATTTTTCAAATTCATGCACAAAAAAACATATTGTTGGTTTAGGAGCGTGACAGAGGGGGTGTGGGGAAGTGTGACAGTTTGTGACAAAGGGGGGGTCAAAAATGGGCAAAAAGAGTGTGACATCATTTATGGATGGCCCCATTGGGGCCGTTCAAATACTACGTAAGCACTTTTTTGGTCATTTTTAAACCCCCCTCCCCCCTTGTCAGCAAAGATAAGCAAACCTCCAACCCCCCCCACCATAATTACGTAAGAAACTGTCAGACCCCCCCCCCCTGAAATCTTGACATCCTAGTAAGTACTGTTTTTTTCTCCTTGAAAATTAGGTGACTTATTCAAGGAGCTGTCCTTTTTAAGGGTTCAAAAATGAGTCGAAACACTACTTTTTGGGGTTAAAATTTCAGAATGTTTGGGGGTCCCCAGAAAAAAGTGCTTACGTCAGATTTGCTACTTCAATTTTTTGTTAAATTTATTTTTGGGTGAGTTTTGAAATTATTTATGCAAGAAACAAGATATTTTCGAAAATTCAGTATCTTACGTAAGCATCTTTCATATCCCCCCTCCCCCTAGTCAGGAAAAATAAGCAAATAGCAAACCCCCTCCCCCCTCTTAGGTGCTTAGGGGCCATTCATTAATTACGTAAGGGTCCTGAGGGGGAGGGGGGATTGGAAAAATCTCTACATACCCTTACTTGGGGGGTGGGGGGTCAAACCCATTCTTACGTACGACTTTCCAAGTTAATGCAAGCAAATTCCAATTATTCTAATCAAATTACTACTGAATAACCCAAGAAAAACTAAAAAATGCTGACGATCTCGGTATATTTTCGAAGCTTTTAATTTTTTTTAAAATGAAGGTAAATCAGACGTATCTTTTTTTATTGGAGAAGAACTAAGTTAAGATAAAAAATAAAATTATTTGATTTACGTCAAACTGAGAGTTTTAGTGTAACTGATCCTTTTCTAACATTTTATTATTTTGAAAAACGAAATGGAATCCTACGTAAGAATAGGGGGGGAGGGGTTTGAAATATCTTACGTACCCTTACATGGGGGTAGGGGGGTCAAAAATTGCCAAAATCATCCTTACGTAATTAATGAATGGCCCCTTACGTAATATTTGAACGGCCCCATTTGAAAAAAAATCACATAACCCTACCCTGTATACTTCGCATATTACTTACCGAGGCTCCGAGAGAATTCGCATCCGCTCCACAAAGCCCCCCGGCATCATCCCAAAATCCCTTTCAAACTCGGCGCGGGGAGAAGTTCCCTTCTCCGCCGACAGAGGGCGCCGTTGTTCCCCATCCTCCTCTCCTCCGATCCATCTGCTCCCGCTTTTCTCTCTCCACAGCTGACTCTCTCCCCGTGCAATGGCGGCTGAACCAACCTCCGCCTGCTGAATCGACGTTTCCGACGCTGCTGCTGGTGGTAAACGTGCAACTCATGAGGTAAACGTCGCCGGCTTTTTGCTTTACGGTTTAGCTGATGAAAAATTACAAGAATTAGTCTTATATTTCAATGTTCCAGTGTTATATATTCAGTATTTATGTTCCAAATTTAACCGGAAAGCTATCTTCCTCATGAGGTAAACGTCGGAATTTGCTTTACGGTCGAACAAATTTCCAAGTGTATAGGATTCATCTTGTATTTCTATGCACCGGTATTGTGAAGTATTTATGTTTTAAATAAAAAGTCATGGTTTGGATGTACCGGACAGTTGACGAATTCTCCAACAAATTATCAATGATAGAATGTATATAAACAAAGATTACATCATTGGAACAGTTTAACTCCTATAGTTATTTAGTTTGACTCGTATTTATGAATGGTTTTACTCTTAAGGGTGACAGGTTAGCAGATGAAGAATTCCTAGGATCCATCTATAGTTCAATGTGATATGTTATAATGATGCTTTAAGTATCCAGTATTTATGTTCCAGTTTAACTGAAAAGCTACGGTGTTAATGTACTAGAGACTGTTAACGAATTCTTTAACAAATTATCAATGTTTGAACGTATATCAACAAAGATTACATCATACGAACCGGTGACGGTTTAACAGATGAGAAATTCCCTTCTTATATTTTAATTCTACTATTTTGTGAAGTATCCAATATTTATGAGTTTACTCAAATGAAAAGCTACAGTTTTGATGTACTGGACAGTTTTGGAATTCATCAACAAAATAACTATCAATGTTATAATGTATAAACAAAGGTTACATCATATGAACAGTTTAAAATAATTTGCACGGATGAATTTTGTCAAATATAGTCCCAAAATTCAATCAAATTCCCAGGATTTATCTTCTATTTCAACGCTCAAGGTATTGTGAAGGATCCAGTATTTATGTGTCAACTTTAATGGGAAAAGCTACGGTTTTGATGTACTGGACAATAGAGGAATTCTTCAACCAAATTATCAATGTTAAAATGTATGTAAACAAAGATTACATCATATGAATGGTTTGAAATCATTTGAACGAATGAATTGGTCAAATATAAAAGTTCCAAAATTCAATCTTTACTTACCACTTTAATTCCTGTAACTAAATGAGATTCGTTGACTGGAAGTTTCCTAAAAATAAAGATAATTCCATAACATTATTATAATTACTCATTGAAAGCTAAAATTACTTTTTGATAGTACTGACAGCAAGAGATTGATATATGTTGAGATTAAATTTATGATAACAAATTAGTAATTTATTTTAAATCAATTCATCAAATCATATACTCCCAGAGGCTGATATCATCTGTCTTGAGTTTTACGGCAGGTGAAATGCTTACTTTATTTTTAAAAACATTCCGAACTACAATTTATGATGCATAAAATTACTTTGGAACTTAATGAATGCAATAGTTTCATTGAATTCATGTGATATCGACTGAGACGATTAAATTCAGCGGAGTCTCAACAGACATTTTTACGTTAGAAACA
The DNA here is from genome assembly GCA_024610705.1 of Tetragnatha versicolor. NCBI lineage: Eukaryota > Metazoa > Arthropoda > Arachnida > Araneae > Tetragnathidae > Tetragnatha > Tetragnatha versicolor. Next base: position 1,519,594 of record JANDEH010000040.1, on the reverse strand, counting down.
TTCCTTGAAATGCTTTTTTCCCCGTCATTTCTCAATATTGAAAAGAAAGTTATTTACTGCAGCATTCCTATTGTTTTCATCTCAGTGATCCCTTATTCATCTGAAATCAATAAATCTTTCTTTCATATGTGATACTTCGGACAGAGACTACATTACTTTTACTCCAAGGGAAGGATAGTGTATTTATATAAATTTTAAAAGAAACGTTGATCGAAGATTCTTAGAGAGCTCAAGGGGAGTATTTTTAATATTGCTATTAGGCTAATAATGTAAGCTAAAGCATGATGGTATGGATAATCATAAAGCGTAAGAGAACAACCATAACTATGTTTATTTGGAGCTTCATAATTTTGCATTAAAAACTTGCATTAAAATTAGCGATTTTTTCAAAGCTTCTATTATTTTCCTGCTTCCTAACAGTATCACTTTAAAACGATACTAACATTACTTAGCTTGTTGTTATGGCAAGCCATCGAGCATTTTTGTAGACTGTCAATAAATATAATCTACAAATATAAATCTTAATATCTTAATCAAATATCTTAAATATATCTAAATATTATCTACTGAAGCCAGGATAAAAAAGTGTTATTTTTAAATAAGAAGGAGAAAAGTGCTAATTAAATTGAAAGAAACCGTTCAATACTTTCCACACACATCTCGTACCATTTTTTCAAATATTTTTATTCATATTATCTGAGATCATGAAATCTTATCAAGCTTATACGTTCTATAATACTATCGAATCTCCTATGAGATAAAGATTATACTTGTTAAGCTCATCAGAAAAGATCATGTCAAGTTGCAACTTTTTTTTACTATGTCGGAGTAAAGTTTTTGCTGTATTGTGAACAAAGTGTAAAGAACATCAAAAAAATATACCAGTAGCTTTTCTAATCTACAAATAAATGACGAGGGCCATGGAGTTCTTTAGAATAGAATAGAATAGAATTTATATTACAAAAATAAACAAAACAAATTGAAGGAACAGACAAAAAGAAGAAAGAAGACGAACACTAGCATACATAGAAAAATAATTAAGTAAACTTTTTGCTGTATTGTGAACAAAAAGTAAAGAACATCAAAAATAATATACCAGTAGCTTTTCTTAATCTACAGATAAATGGCTATGGAGTTCTTTAGAATAGAATTAATGTTACAAAAATAAATAAAACAAATTTTAAGGAATACACAAAAATCAAAAAAAGAAAAACAAACAAAACATACATAGAAAAATAACTATAAAGTACCAAAAGAGGACAGAACCCTTCTTTGGTACCCAGCACCAGATACTTAAATTCCAATTGGGTTTCATTTCAGTTTCCAACACAAACTATACAAATATTTTAGTCACCACTTTTTTATTAGTAAATAATACAGACATCCGAACTGCTGGAAAAATAACTTATCTAGGTGCAATTGAGATAAATCAGAAGGGAATGGCAGATATCCTGCCAACCTAACTGATGTTTCATGGCGAAAATTTTGTTCACAGTCATGGCATAATGCCCAATCTGAAATAGGAAATGTTGATATTCTTCGGTCGAAGTGAGAAAGAGGAAGAAAGTATCAGACCAGACTGACTATTGTATTGACACTGCGAGTGTGTAGTCGGTTCTCTTTCGTGTATCTTAAGCATGGTGATTAAGATGAATGATTTTGCATAGACTAGTATTTAAATCGCCTCTACCAGGCCAAAGTATAGATAGGTTGAAAAGTAAATCCCCACTATTTTTACAAAACCAAAGAACAAGATCGAACTATCGATAGTGTTCGTGAGGTTCCGAATCCCCACCTTTTAAAACGGAAAACAGTCAGATAACCATCCATAACTACGGTAATGGTAGCCGTATTCTAGTCTATTCCGCCGCTATTTTTACATAAGAATACAGTCATCATAAGAAAACATCAAACTATCGATAGTACAAGAAATAAAATTATAAGTCACGAACTATTTTCCCGACGGAGAACCATTCAAACTCACATCACCTCCAAAATAACGACAGTTTCTTAAGTGACGGACTATTTTCCCAACGGAAAACAGTCACTTCACCTCCAAACTATCCATAGTGTCCTAAGTCACGGCCTATTTTCCTGAAGAAGAACTGTCCATCCAAACTATAGACAGGTTCTATAGTGAATCACCACTACTTTCACAAAAACAAAAGATTCGATCAGATAATTTTCACGGAATATCGATAGTGTCTTAAGTCACGGACTATTTTCCTGAAGGATAACAGTCAGATACCACCCAAACTATAGATCCAAGAGGTTCTACAGTAAATCACCCCACTATAGAGAGCAACCAACAAAAGAAAAAAATACGGATAATCTTCACGGACTATCGAGACAGTGATATGCGCCGGCGCAGATGGAGCTGATACGGCGTCGCTTAAGAAAACAGTCACATCAACTCCAAAACTATCGATAGTGTCTTTTTAAGTCAAGGACTATTTTCATGACCGGAGAACAGTCAGATACCACCCAAACTATAGAGCCAAGAGGTTCTACAGTAAATCACCCCACTATAGTGAGCCACCAACAACAGAAAAAGATACGGATAATCTTCACGGACTATCGATAGTGACTTTTAAAGTCAAGGACTATTTTCATGACGGAGAACAGTCAAAATACCATACGAACTATAGGCAGGTTCTAAAGTAAATCACCTCTCACCACTACTTTCAGAAAACAAAAGATTCAATTAAGACTATCTTCACGGACTATCGATAGTGATATTATGCGCCGGCGCAGATGGAGGTGATGCGTCGTCGCTCGGCGCGGCACTTCCGGCGCGTTCTCTACGGACTGGTGGGGGTGGTCCTCTCCTCCTACGTCGTTCTCTTCATCGTGGTGGTGTCTCGGCACATCGACCGAGGGGCCCGACAGGAGGCCTCCAGGGAGGCCTCCGCGGCCTCCACCCAGCGCTGGCCTGCGCCAGCCCGCCAGGTGGCGCGGCGCAGCAGGGCATTCGCCTGCGCCCAGCCCAGGTACAGAAGTCCCCCTGGCCCCATGGTGGCCCTGGCCTCCTTCCCTGGCTCCGGCAACACGTGGATCAGGTTCCTGGTGCAGCAGGCTACTGGTGAGTGCTCTCTCTTGTTGTACTTAACTCAGGCGGGGGATTCAAGGGGGGCACTCTAAAAAGTGCCCCCTCTTTGGGATGAAAAAGAGAGAAAAGCCGTAAAAGAGAGAGAAAAGAAAGTAAATTCTACTAAAATTCCAAGAAGTCCAAAGGTTTTTCAGCTATTTAAAAATGAACTTTTTCTTTTTCTAACCTTCCTTTAATGGTAGAAACATATAGAAAATAGAATAGATTTAATGATGATACAATAATAGATTTAATGATAGAATAGATTGATAGATAGAACGTCCCTCATGATAGAAGGGTCCAAAGGTATCCTCTTTTATCTTCCTTTTCCCTTCCTGGACCCTCTTTTTAGCCCAGGGAGTCACTTTTCCCAGATCTTTTCAACTTTTTCGTTTATCAAGCGCCTCTGTGATGATCAAAACAGAATTATTTAGGGTCAAAATCCCTAACATTTTCTGGGGGAGGACCCCCAGACCATCTATCATGGGGGATCTGAAGAAATAAAAACGACCCAAAAGAATAACTGTAAAAACCCTCAACCATCATAGTTGGTCTCATTAATAGATGTCGTGCGGATCCAAACAGCCTCATTAGAACCCCCTTCCGTTCGAATCGAACTAACTAAAATAAACTTCGGAAGCGATCAGTTTCGATTGCGATACTAATTAACGTCAGTTACATCATCGATTTCCTGAGTGATCAGCGCATTGAAGTAAAAAACCTAACGATCGTAAAACATTATAGTGGGAGGGTTCTCATGCAGCGATTAAAACGACGCGACTGTTAGGTCCAGAGAGAAATTTTCCTATCCCTTTTCGAATCGATTTGGGCCTTTCTACTGTTTCTTAGCGCTGTGACGTAGTAGCTACGTTAGCGTTAATAGTAAAGTTCAAAACCCGTCGCGTCGTTCTAGTCGTCCCATGTAAACCCGCCCTTAGGAACACGAAAGCGTTTGTTCCATTCATTCCCCCAAATCATTCAATAGCCATTAGGGGACTTATTTTTTCTCTGTGTGGAAGATGGTTAAATGTTGAATGAGTGTTTCTTTTTTCGTCTCATAGTATAAGCTTGAGTTATTAAAATCATTACATGCCCAATTATTTGAAACATGTATAGCTTCAAATTTTTTACGCAGTTGGGGTCAAGTATTATCCGTCAAACTTTTTCATGAAAGGTTTTAGAGGGTCCCTGCCCCCTCGATAAAAATTCTGATTAGATATACCTAAATCCTGTTATTTAGGGTCAAATATTCGGACCTATTTGTACTTGGAACAATATTATTCAATTTTTTTTATAATAAGTTCATAAAAAATTGAAATCCTACCTAAAAATGAATATTTCCAAAAGTTGGACTAGATGTAACAAAAACAAATTGAAACAATGTTTTAGGGTGAAATTTACAAAACCATTCTGGGGGAGGACCTCGTTTAATGCTCTAGATTAGACATTTGGTTTGGTAGCCAGTGGCTCCTGGGACCCTAAATTTTGGTCGCCAACTCTACACTTTTGGGAGCCAAAATAAAATAGCAACTTTTGAGAATTAGGATTAAACCACATTCACGTGTTAGATTAATTGAAATAATAAAAAAAGTAAGAAATTAGTATTTTTGAAGGTTTTTTTAGAATCTGAAATCAGATCAGATACCTAAAACCTGTTATAATCTTACAAGATTTAACAGGGATGAGTTTGTCTAAAGATGAAAAAGCGCGTGAGCTTAGTCATGTACCTATAATTTTTTAGGTGCGTGAAACAAATAATTTTAAGACAAATTTTAATTTACCTAGGTTATGTTTTGGAGGATTTTAAGAACTTTAAACTGGCATTAAACTAGTCATTAATATTAATAGTCTAGTCTAGAGTCTAAGTCTAGATAAAAATATCTTTAAACAAAGAAAATTACATATTTCACGTTATCTTCATTTGCATGAAAATAACCAAAATGTAACTAAAAGCAGATGAAAATTTAGGAAATCAGCTAAATACTTGGATAATTTATTGATTACTTAAAATGTAATTAAATCACTGAGTTTTTTTACAATAAAATTTTTGCTAAGTGAAGAAAAAAGTCAAATATATTTTTAAAGTATTATTAGAATCTCAAATCATATCAGTTATCTAATACAGGTTATAACCTACAGGGATCCGACTAGACCCGTAAGAAGCAGTTGCGGGAAAAACGGAACTTTCGCGAAAAATCACTATTTTTTTTTTATTTCCGGACTTGTTGGCTTCTGACTACGGTAAAGTTGTTTTTTCTACATCGCAATAACAACTCGATAAGAATCCGACTTCACCTTAACATCCGCGGCCATCCAAGAAAGCATTGTGGGAGAAAAGGTTCACTCCTCGAGCTAAACAAAACTTACGCGAGAAGTTGCGATTTCCCCGATTCCGATTTTTCATAAAATCGCGATTCCGCGGAAGAAACTCATGCCTGAAGACAGAAAAATTAATAAAAAGCGGAAGTAGCGGAATAAATAAGAAAAAGCGGAAAATCGCGTTTCGGCGGAAGAAACTCATGCCTGATTTAAAAAAGCAACATTGTATTATCATCTTATTGAGTTGATATAAAGCGACCTTTTAGTAAAAATTTACAACTTAGAAAATCATCTTAAGTTGAAAATACTGACTAAAATAGAGAAAAAAATCTTATTAGACTTATCAGGCTGCTCTAAACAAAATAAAGTTGTTTTTTCTGCACCGCCGTTGAACCTAACTTCAACAGATGTCCGTAGGAAAAGCAGTCGCGGGAAAAACGGAACTGTCGCGAAAAATCGTTATTTTCCCGATTTCCGCGGAACATCGGACCTGTGGGCTTCTAACCACGGTTAAGTTGTTTTTTCTACATCGCAATGACCCAAGAAGAAGCCATCTTGAATCGGCACCCGCGGCCGTCCACGAAAGTCGCGGGGAAGAACTGAACACTCCCGCAAAAAAACGAAACTTTCGCGAAAAATCGCGATTTTTCCCGACTTTTTAACGGACTAAAAGGAAATGGCTAGTCGCCACAGTGGCGACTGCATCTAGAAATTTTGATCGCCAAAACTTTTTGTTGGTCGCCTACTGGCTACTGGCGACCGTTAATCTCGACCTCTAACCTCGTTCGGTACTTGGAACTTTATTACAACTTTTCATATATTAAGTTCTCTCTCAAATTTTACTTAAAAATACATTAAAAAGCTACATTAAACCATTAAACGTATTAAACATGCATGGGAGGGGCTGAGGTAAAAATTTTAGCTCCTCCACGAAACTCTAAACGCCACTGGTACAACGAACGATTTAAATTTAAACGAGAATTTCACTCAGGATAACAACGTTCAATTTCCCACAAAGTTAGTATCACAATACACATAATAAAAGGAGTGGTCGGATAGAGGGCTACTGAAAAAGGTCATGGGTATATCCCGTTTAAGCTATATGAGGGACGATTAAAGAAGTTAAACATGTTCACTCTAGAGAAAAGAAGGATTAGAGGGGATTTGATTCAACTTTTTTTTAAATGCAAGGGGGCACAGAGGGACTAGATTTCAATACGAGAACGAGAGGTCACAGATTCAAATTGAAGAAAGCAAATATTAATCGGGATTGAAGAAATAATTATTTTTTTTAACAGGGTAGTGGATAGATGTGTTACCTGAAACGATTGTATTAAATTCAAGTGGGGTAAACGAGTTGAAGAAAAAAAATTGACAGATACTGGGAATCCGGTAGTTCGGTTAAAATATACCAGATTGCCAACTTTTGAAAACATACATCCGTAAAACGTTCTGCGTAACATTACAAAACTACAGTCGAATCCGCTTAATGTGATCACGGTTAATGTTATCAATCGGATAATGTTATCGAAATCGACAGGTCCCGATCATTCCTATTAAAATTAATGTAAAATACATCGTTTAATGTGATCAACTATGAATCATCACTCCGCTTAATATTATCAAAATTTGTTCATATCCCCTTTAAAACAACTACTTTTGAATTCGAGTTTCATTTTGAAGGTCAACTTTTACAAGTATACATCTGCCCCATGAGAGCATCTGGCGTTTCTTTTTTCTGAGACTCAGTATGAGTAAGAAAAAAAACATTCCGCATATATTGAATGAAAGAAAACGGTTATGGGGGGGGGGTCCGAATCCATGCTTGTGATTGGTTAAAGAAACCACCAAGATCGACGCTTTGCAGATGTCTGATAAGATATTTGAATTTTCCCTTGTATACTGAAATTGGAATTCAGATTATGTAATTAATAAGTGGTTTATTGGAGTGGAAGGATATAATGGAGTGGAAAAAGAGAGACCTTCCTATACAAATAAAAATACAAAGTAAGCGATTATTTTACTTTCATTAATTGAACTACTCTTATATTTTCCCCTTTAAATTTTACCTAGTATAAAAATAGTGTTTTGATTACATTTATTACGGTTACATGATTTTGATTTTAGCAAACAATCTAGTTATTACACTGTTTGCCGCTTTTTGATATGAGATCGCTTATTGTTATCGATCGGATAATGTTATCACTTTAGTCTCGGACAATTGCGATCACATTAAGCGGACTCTACTGTACAACTTGAAGCTTTTCGCGTTAACAAGCCTGAAAAACATCAACGCGAATTCCAATCTCGGTAAAGTTGTTTTTTCCGCATTGCGAACGGAACACGAGGAGAAGCAAACTTTATGGTTGAGCGCGCGTCAAGATTCGCCTGTGTGAATCCGAAAAAAACTTGCAAAAAAGCCAAATTTTCTCTCAATAAATGGACAAAAATTGAGAAAATCATAGGGATTAGTAGAGGAATCTGGTTTTGAAGTAAAAATATACAATTACATAAAATCTTTTACATTGCGAGTGTTTTGTGAGTTTCACGGATAAGTGGACAAAAACGCAAAATCCGTAATTTTTTTCAATCGATCCGTAAAAGTGAAGAAAATCCGTTAATATTACGGACAGAGCCCCAACTTCAAGGGGCGGGTCGGTCTTCATCCTTAATATTACGGACAATCCGTAAAAGTTGGCAAGTATGCCAGACCAATCTTGCTGGGTCGGTCGACTTTGTTTGTATTTGTAGATTTGATATTTCATAAACCACCCACGCAGAAATAAAAAAAACTTTCACGAACTTAATTCGGCGGGTGTCCATAAAAAATACAAGACAATGGCTTCTTTCCAATCTGATTTATCCCTCTATCTGCTCTCGCGGACGTTTTTCATCCCCGTCTGGGCATCATCATTCGGACCATGATGCGTTCGATTTTCAATTTCCACCCGATTTTCGGACGGCCAAGGATGAATGGTGGAGGCCATTACTCAATCTGTCAACGCGTAGAGACACATACTGGCTAGGGTGCGCTTCAGCTGCGATCCCTCCTCGCATGTGCCCCTGTGTTGGAATTCAGGAGGGGGGCAAACCAAAAAAGTGACCAGTATTGTCCGTAACAATTTTAAATTCAATTGCATGAAAAGTGCCAAGCCCCTCTTAAAATCAAAGTCTGGTTACGGCTCTCCCTCACTTGGCTTTTAAAACTGGCCCCCACAAAAGCGGGGGCCAGGGTTTTTTTTTTGGGGGGGGCTAAGAATTTTCTTAATCCAATTGAATCTTCTTGATGATCTAAATATTGAAAAGGCAGTGAATTATCCTGCTCCAACTACTAAAAGGGGGGGTCTGGGGTTCCTCCCCGAGAAATTTTTTGAAAATTTGACTTTAAAATATCAGGGTTTTAACACATTTTGGTGGATAAAATGCCATATTATATAGTGTAAAACTTTTCATTTTGGTTGAATTAGCTAGTGGAGGGGGCTCTCTGGAAAGTGTCCCTCCTTAGGCTAAAAAATAGGGAACGTAGTACCTTAATTTCCCTTATCATAATCCTTATTTAAAAGCTATCATCAGAGGAATCATATAGTTCTAATTTTCCGAAATCGTCAAGTTTTATGTGTTGGTATTTTCCTTGAAAATTGTGTGGTGAGCCAGGGTCCACCCCGGGTGTAACCCAAAATTGAAGTTAAAACAAGAATTTTAGAAATAAAAACACAAATTTGAGCAGTCTCTCTCTTTGGAAGAGAGAACCCAGTTCTCTGCGAATTTTACCCAAATGTCCTAAAATGAGTTATAACACTATTACTAAAAATACTGAGTTACACTACTATTAAAAAGTCGATTTCCAAAAAACTTATCTGGCCCCCTTTTTGCTCAGAACTCCAAAAACTTTAAAATTGAGTAAAAAAAAATTGAAATGTAAGTTGTAAATGTCCCCGGTGAATGTCTCCAAAGGAGCAATTTAGAAACCAAAACATGTTGACACGACAACCCAGATATTTCGATGCGCGCTCTATGCAGTCATACGCCTCTACGCTTGTCCGTATTATGAGGAATTTAATGAAAGCTGCCGGAGGTTTCTGCTTTACCAGTAATGGGCTGTATTTCTTCAGCGTTGGTTGGTAGAAGAAAATTTTCTGGGAGGAGAATATTGTTGCGTTAAAATACTCAGAAACCTTGCTCCTTAAAAAATTCAGTAAGAGAATTTCGGGGAGGGGATATCACCCCTAAAACTGCAGAAAGTTTCAATCTCGAATCTCGGTACTATTCCTTTGAATGGGCAATTCCCACATTATTATTTTTATTATTCGATAGAAGTACCCTAGGGGACATCCATAAATTACGTGAGGTGTTTTTTCCAAAATCTGGACCCCCTCCCCCCTTGGTGAGATTTTGCTGGACCCCCCTCCCCCACACATGAGATTTACCTACAACCTTTAAAAATAATTTTCTTTCTTGTTCGTTTGCATTTTGTGCTTCACAACATCTAAAACTTTTCCATTATTAATGATGTGGGGGAAAAGGACATTATTCCGCCTAAAAATCACCACAGTATCTTATCTGTGGGTATTATTCCTTTATCCTTAAAAAATCGTTTAATTTATAATTTAAAAAGTTGACGTGAGATTTTAATCGACCCCCCCTCCCCCCTTGGTGAGATTTTTCCAAACCCCTCCCCCCTTTTTGACCTCACGTAATTTATGGATGTCCCCCTAGAGAGCAATATACGCCCAAAATTTTTATAATTACGATGATTATTTATTTTTTAAATTTAATTTCGAAGTTTCACTTTAAAGTAAGGCCGAATCAGTTGTGACGTACTTCAATCCAAAACAAAGACAAAGGGATCTTGTCTCGATTTTTATTTTTAAATATTTAAGGGGACTCAGTACCAAAAAAAAAAATTTGTATTTTTTTATTAGTTTTTTGAGTTTAGTTTTTTTTATTAGTTTGAGTGCCAAATTATCTGTTACCATTATGTTATGGAATATTGAACACAAAAAGTTCTCAAATCATTTTATGAGTATATAAACATGGATTTGAGAGCAAAATCCTTAACTTGATATTTTGACCGATTTGGAGGTACTGAGTCCCCTAAACTAACTAAATTTTTTTGATACTTTTCACGTCGATTTTAGGATTTAGATATCTTTCCTTTACTGGAAAAATGCATTTTTTTTCTGTTTTAAAAAATGCCGGTATTGATCATTCCTTCTCTAAAAAGTTTACAGTTGTTACCAGTTTGGATGTACAGTAGGGTGTATCGAAAAAAACTTTTTTTCGATTTTGATGACGCATTAGTGCGGAAAAGTTGTCTAAGGTGGGGCAGAGAGTAAATGTGAATTTTTTCAGAATTTTCGGATAATATCTTAAGGTGCCACATTGTGGTCCTGAAGGTTCCCATGTTAATCCAATGGAGCAAGCAGCCAAAAAGGTCAAAAATTAGTTTTTCGCCCCTCATTTCTACCCTAATCATACGACAAATGTCTTCCCTCAAGTTATGGACTCTATAAGATGTATGCTGCTCGAAAAAACTTGAATTATAGCCTAAAGCGTTATATTGCGTTTTTTGTGGGCTCAAATTTCGTCGAAAATCGCGTATTTTCTTGTTCAAAATAGAGCTCACAATCAACATAATATAGATATATAGGCTGTTCTTCAAGTTTTGTCGGGTAGCATACAACATAGAGAACCCATAACTCGAGGGAAGACATTTGTCGTGTGATTAGAATAGGAGCGAGGGGCGAAAAACCAATTTTCGGCCTATTTGGCTGGCTGCGCGCTCCATAGGATTAACGTGGGAATCTTCAGGGCCAATTTGGCACCTTAAGATATTATCCGAAAATTCTGAAAAAATTCACATTTACTCTCTGCCCCACCTTAGACAACTTTTCCGCACTAATGCGTCATCAAAATTGAAAAAAAGTTTTTTTTCGATACACCCTAATGTAGGTTTATAATTTCACAGTCAAAAGCAAAAGTAGTGTTTCAATTCATTCTAAATTCCTTTTGGGTTTTTCCAGAGATTACCCCTTTCGAGTAAAAAAAACAATAGAAAACTGGGCGTCAAAATTTCAGGTTGAAACCTATAACCCTCCCTTTTGGTTTCGGCCCTGTTACAAATGGTTTCCATAGTTATAATCCAGGAAATTGAGGAGAAGAGGATTCAGGATTCCTTCCCTGAAAGAGATTCCCTCAACCATGATTAAGCTACCCCAAAAATAATCATTTTTTTTTTCGTTTAAGCCCCTATTCAAAGATTTTAAGGTTCTGAATCAAATAAATAATTTATCCCAAGCATTTGTGAATTTCCTGTAACTTTTCACTATTGAGGGGGGTTCTGGGGGTACTCCCCCATAAAATGTTTTCAAATTCAACCTTTTAAAACAAGCTTAAACTCATTTTCAGTATACCATTTCAAAATTAAATTTCCTATGCTTTAACCAGTACTGTTTTTAGAAAAAAAAATTTAGGGGGGGCTCACTTTTTTTAGCTATGGAAACAAAATATTTTGTAGGGATGATGTTCTCCAATCTCAGCATTGGCTTCAAACTATTCTAAATTAAACTGTGTTCTAAATCTGGGGGTCCGTGGTCTGTTCTAAATCTGGTCTTATGTTAGGTTGCATAAGTAAATTGGCACCTTCCTTTATTTTTGTAACTTTTATTAGGACGAAACACACATTCTGCAAAATTTTCGGTCTATACAACATAAGTTTAAATTTTAAAAAAATTCTCAATTATTCGGGGGACGCGTCCCCTCTTTCCCCCGGGATCGATTACCCGTGGTTGCTGTTGTGGTTCAGTGGTACATTTCTATAAATACGATCTCAAAAACATTAAAAGAAGCCATCTTGGAAACCCACTCTGTCTGGCTCGGTTGCGTAATTCATTCATACTTTCGTCTCTTAAAAAAATGGCTCTTCTCCAAAGATAATGAAGAGCAAGAAACCCTCTCAACTCGTTTTTACGCTAAGAGAGTTACGACTGTCTGACTTCTTTTTTTTCCTAATCCGTAACTTTTATTTGGATATAGAGGTTCCTAACATTGCGGGCGAATAAATGGGGTTAGAAGTATAGAGCAGTGGTTCCCAAACTATTTTGGTCGCGGAACCCCCAAATTTGTTACCATTGATCACGGAACCCTGAATATTTTTTAATCAACGATTTTTAAAAATTTAATATATGATATTAAATAAAACCAGGCGTGGATCCAGCACGGGTCCAGGGGGGGCACTTTTCCAGACAATCCCCTTAACGTTTTGGCAAAAATGTCAAATTCTTGGGAATTTTCTAAAAGTATCAAGCAAGATCCTCTTCTGGTAACGCTTGGGGGTATGGGGGTCCTCCCCCAGAATAAAAATTTTGAAATTTGACTTGCAAAAGTAGAGTTTTAACTCATTTTAAGACGCTTTTTGGGGCCAAGAGGGGAATTCTCCATCTTAATCTTTTGACAAAAAGTATTGCGCAAGATCTCCTTGTGATACCGTGGGGGGGGGGTCTGGGGGTCCTCCCCCATAAAAAATTTTGAAATTCGACTGGTAAAAGTAAGGTTTTAACTCATTTTGAGAACATTTTTGGGTCCAAGGGGGGCGGCGCTGCCCAATCTTATTTTTTTACACCATTCTAATTTTTTTAATGAAATAAAGTTTGTCCCATGGAACCCCTAAATTTTTTCGTGGAACCCACTTTGGGAACCACGGGTATAAGAGGGACCTAACCACAAAATTTCTTCGGGGGAAGGGGTTGAATCCTGACTCAACATTATTTCTAAGGTACCCCCTTACTTCATACGTTAAGAATTATATCACTTAGTACTACAGGTATAGGATAACATTATAGTCAACAAATTTGAAATTTTTTTTTCTGACCCAAGAACGAAAAGGGGTAGGTAATTAGTATCATAGTGGAACTTTTTACGCTGAATTGAAATATACCTATAAGTTTTTTTTCATCTAAGCACTACGAAGTGACCAGAATATATTACAGGGCCTATCTTTATTTCATTCCCAGAGGCTGTGGCGGATCCAGGATTTGGTTTTTTTTTGGGGGGGGGCTAAGAATTATCATAATCCAATTGAATCTTCTGTTTAATGGTAATACGGAAAAGGTAGGGAAATATCCTACTTAAGACAAAACCCCCACTTTTTCAATTCGTTTTGGTACGCCTCATCCAAATTTCGGATATAGATTTTTTGCGTTTTGACAAACTTAGTAAAATATTAGACGTTTGGGGGGGCTTCAGCCCGAAAGCCCCCCCGTAGATCCGCCACTGCTCAGAGGGGAAACTTGATGATCTCATCTCAAAAACTGAGGGGGGTTAACCCTTTGCCCCCTGATAGCACTTCCCAGAAAGTAGGTATTAAAAAAACTTCTTAAGATATATGATCCCTGTTTTGCTCCAAACTTTTAGGAATCTCTAATGGCATTATTCACTAGGCGTATCTCCAACATCTCCCCAATATCTTTGTGCTGTTAGGGGAGGTCAATTAGTGAACAAAAGAGTGGGGTAGATATACTTATCGGGCAGTGGATATCTACCCCACTCTTTTGTTCACTAATTGAACTCACCTAACCACACCAGTGGCGTAGCCAGGATTTTCCTATGGGGGGGTCCAGTGCGAAAAATTTACCATTCGATATCAAAAAGTTTCTACAATTAGTGAAATAAAGTTATAATTTTCACTTTACTTTTAATTTCTTCTCTGTGTTAATTTATTTAATAATTAAATAATTAATAATAATTTATTAATAATTACGATTAAGTATTACTTCGATTGAAAGTTCTGATTTCTGATCCACATAATTTTTAATTAAGTACAGAGACCGTCAAGAAACAGTAGCTCCATTTTAAAGAGGGGGGTTTGGGGGTCCACCCCCAGAAAATTTTTGGAAATTCGATTTTTAAAAGGAGTTTTTTACTTCATTTATGAGGTGATAACCGAGGAGCACCGCTCCTTGTAAGCCAGATAATTTTTAAGAAAAAAATAAGGGGGGGGGCTAAAAATTTTGAAAATCAAATTTAATCTTATCAACGAATATAATATTAAAAGGTTGAAAATAATCGTGTTCGAAATACCTTAAGGGGGGTTTGGGGGACCTTCCCCAGAAAATTTTTGGAAATTCAAGTCTAAAAAGCAGGTTTTCAACTCGTTTTGGTACACCTAATCCGAATTTCGAACATTATATTTTACGGAATTTATTATTCGCTAGGAGTTTTGTATTTTGACGAACTCATCATAAAAAAAGTTGTTTTTAATAAAGTTCCAAGTCCCAAGGGGGGTCAGGGGGTACTCCCCCAAATTTGTTTGGAAATTTGACCCTAAAAACAGGGTTTGGTTTACTCGTTTAGTACCCTTTATCGCCCCCTCCCCTTATATTGTCCCTCAATTAATACGTTTGTTATAGGGAAACCGGGGGTTCCCCGGAAAATTTTAGATTTTAACATGCAAAAAAGGTGGTTTTTAGACACTTTTAAGGGACATAGACGCCCTCTTTTAAGTAGGTACAGAAATATTTAACAGCTAAAAAAGGGTTCAAAAATTTTGGGTCAGGCCCATGGGGGGGTCCAGACCCGGGGACCCCCCCCTTCGCTACGCCCCTGAACCACACACAAAGATATCGGGGAGATGTTGGAGATACGCCTGATCCTGCGCGCAGGGATGACCCTGGCCTAAGAGTTGGTGATTCAATAAGAAGTTGTGGAATTCTTCAACACTTTTTTGGCACCATTCGTCTCGCCGCAAATGACGCGTAACAAAGAGGTGTCTCCGGCTTTTTGTTCTAAAAAGCGAGAAAATATTCGAATGGAATTGTTCACTCGGCTTCCTTCCTGATTGGTTAAACGTCTTTTTTGTTTAGTCTTCCAAAATGTCTTGATTGTTCACGCTTCGTTCCTGGGGCTTCTTAGAAGAAAGAATAAAACAGCCTTGATGGACAGAGAAGGGAATTTTTATAACGCCGAATAAAGAAACCTACGTTTTTCGAGAATTTTCGCAGAAAGCATAGTACTTGCCAAAATTTGAAAACTTTCATCCGTAAAACTTTTTGCGTAACATTACAAAACTACAACTTGAAGCTTTACGCGTTAAGGGGCCATCCATAAATTACGTGAGGTGTTTTTTCCAAAAATCTGGACCCCCCCTCCCCCCTTGGTCAGATTTAGTGAGATTTTGCTGGACCCCCCCCCCTCCCCCCCACGTGAGATTTACCTAGAACCTTTAAAAATAATTTTCTATCCTATTTGTTTACATTTTGTGCTCCATAAAAAGAAAATCGTATAATTTCTAACTACCTGCGGCTAGACCATGAGGAATAAGTCAACAACAACAACAACAACAATTTCTAACTTAAAAAAGAAAACGTGAGATTTTAATCGACCCCCCTCCCCCCTTGTTGAGATTTTTCCAAACCCCTCCCCCCCCTTTTTGACCTCACGTAATTTATGGATGTCCCCTAACAAGCCTGAAAAACATCAATTTCCAATCTCGGTAAAGTTGTTTTTCCCGCATTGCGAACGGAACACGAGGAGAAGCAAACTTTATGGGTGAGCGCGCGTCAAGATTCGCCTGTGTGAATCCGAAAAAAACTTGCAAAAAAGCCAAATTTTCTCTCAATAAATGGACAAAAATTGAGAAAATCATAGGGATTAGTAGAGGAATCTGGTTTTGAAGTAAAAAGTAAGTTTTGAAGTAATCCAATTAGAGAAAATCGTTTACGTCGCGAGAGTTTTGCGTTTTCACGAATAGTTAAGTGGACAAAAACGCAAAATCCGTATTTTTTCAATCAATCCGTAAATCCGTAAAACTAAAGAAAAAACGTACATATTACGGACAATCCGTAAAAGTTGGCAAGTATGAGAAAGGAACCGAACTATATTTTAATGATCTTAAAGCGCCTTAATTTATCTTATTAGGTATGTGTGAGCAAGATAGGATATTGATTCACCCTCATTCAAAAACAAAAAGTGAATTTCAGGACTGTATCAAATATTACGTAAGCCCCTTAGGGGAAGTGGGTTTGCCCTTTGCTTGTTTTTCCTGACAAGGGGGGGGTATGAATGAAGCTTACGTAAGATGTAACCAACACTACATTCTCGAAAATCTATAGTTTCTTGCATTAATAATTTCAAAATTCAACCAAATATAAATTTTACAAAAAAAATTGAGCTAGAAAAAATTATCAAGTATTTTGACGTTTTTTGACGGGGGGGGGCAATTTTCTTGCATAAGTATGAGGGCTGGTTTGGGGTTAGCTTATTTTTGCTGACAAGGGAGAAGGTGTCAAAAAACATTATTACGTAATATTTGAACGGCGCCTTCATCCAAAATTTATTACCATGTGAGATTTAAAACAATCTTCCATTTCATTGAAATATTGAACATCTGAAAAAAATGATAACTCCCTCTCCAGTGAAACCTTCCTCTAGTCAGTGAAATATCCCACTTTTTAGATTGAAAAACCTGGCCACATTATGTAAGCTTAAATTGATATCTCATTCTAAATGTGTGGCATGGGGCCTATAATAGTCATGTAGTGCTAAAATGGTCTACCGCACAGTTCAAAATCAAATCATTTCACCCATAGGAATGACATTTCGAAAACTAATAGACCACCATTTCGGAATAAGTATACTAAAACACCCTAATGAAGCACCGGCATTTTATAAACGATCGCTTGCATGAAATATCCATGTCAAACAGACGGCGTCTCGACCCCTTTCCCTAAAAATACCTAGCTTCTCCACGGAACGTCGAGCAACGTAGTAAGATCATCATTCTTCACAGTGGCGCTAAAATTGCTTTATTAGGCACTTATTTTAAATACCCAAGGTCACTGCCGTAGGGTTATTAGACTGAGCAGACACAGACTTTTGTTTCGAGGGTTGACTCAGCATTTTATTTCTAAAGTTTCTAGGGTTTCCCTCACGAGTACCTTATACGTTGAGTTTTATGTCAATCACAGGTAGGATTTTAATCTTGGTGAAATAATAAGGAAGTTGCATGTGTCAGATTTTCATTACCATTCAAGTGTTCCGTATGGTTTTTTTTGTATAATAAAATGAGATATCTAGTCAATTTTTCAAAAAAATGTACAGGTCATTAAATATTTTAATTTAAAAGTCGAGAAAAAAAACACGTGACTGAAAACGCTAAGTGAAAACACTGTACGATGACGTCAACAATCATACCATGAACTCCGCTGCTGCTTTCCCACAATGGTACGATGACGTCACATCCCAAACTCTTAGCGTTTTCGCGCGCTTTGAAAAAGGGAATTTTTGTTAATTTTTTTGGCAATCAAAAAATTTCTCGATCGGCCTCAAATTTTGGGTAGTTGCTTAGTTTTGCAAGAAGAATCGATTAAAAAAATAAAAAAAATCATGCAACTTCCTCATTGTCAAAGTTTTGTGGGGGCCACATTAGAACAAACCCCATATCTCTATGTTAATACAATTTAAAAATCTGAAGAAAAAATACCTAGTTAGTAGCTGAATTAGTACGATCCTTTTGAATGAATTTTCAGAGCATTGGGCCCATTGGAACCCTTAGAGTTTGAAAATTGCCTGCTTTGGAAGGTGCAAAGTAAATTTTCTTCGCCTTTCTATTCGTGTAAGAGGTATTCTCACGTTTTGAGATTAAATTTTATTAAAATAGTAGATAAAAAACTATGAAGAATGGCGTTTACATCAAGTATTTTCGTAGCCTAGTTTCTGAGATATAAATTTTTGAAATTTCGTTTTTTGTTTGGGCGCGAAAACACTTTATTTGAATCACAAATCATGCGCTGTGATGTCACATCCAATAGAAGCCCGTTTTCTGATAACGTGACTATTCTGGCGTTTTGGCAAAAAATAAAATTGAATTTTAAATTATTTAAAACACATTTTTGAACTTAAAAATCAGAAATTTGGGAGTTTTAAACTAGAATGTATCAAAAACGTATAAAATCAAGCAAATCCCTCACTCATGCAAATACCTCATTCAAACTAGGTGCAAGTATATCCTTTCAGCTCTCTTAAGTCAAATGAAAATATTTGAAAAATCTTACTTTAATAATAATATTCAAACTAATATTCCAATCGAATAACTTTTCTGGGAAGGGGAAAAACAACAACTGGATGAGAAGATTTTGATATAACAGGAATAGAAGATGTTGTTGCTATACAATTGGGGAGCGTTTGGGCGCCCGCCAAAAAATCCTGCCTTTGCACAAACTCATTAGTTATTTAGCCGAGTTAGTTATTCATAGAAAAAGAGAGGTTTTCGGAATTGTAAAACACATGATGGTGATAAAGTATTAAAAAGCAAGGACTAACAGGTCTGGGAGAGAACTTTTTATCAGTTCTCTATTAACTTTACGTTTTTAATAAAAGTTACTAATTAATCACTATTTAACCATTAATTAAACTTGGAGAGTAGAATAAAACCTCTACTTAAGTCTAGAACTACACTTTTTCAAAATTTTGAGTACAAAAATTTACGGGTATTCCAAGTATATTGGCTGCAACAGACGGCGTATTTTTATCATCTCTTTTCGTTTATTATCATTAATTTTTCCTTTTTTTATTATTTCTACAGGATTTTATGTTCATATTATTCATCCACTGTTTTTGATCAGACATTTATTTTTGAAATTCCTGTAACCCATGGACGAGCAGTAGCTCCTTTGAGATAAAAGTTTATGGATCAATGTATTTTTTTCCCTTTTTCTTTTTTGACGGGCACTACTTTACTTTACTACTACTTAAAACACTACTTTAAAGAGCCAAATTTCAAAAGATTTTATGGTGGAGAACCCCCAAACCACCCTCTCAAATTTTGATGTCGATTATACAGTGTTTTCCCTTGAAAATATGCCAATTACAAGAAGCTTTTCCCTTTTGTTTTAGTTTGAAAAAGAGATAAACATATGGGGAATTTTCAAAAAAAAATTCTGGAGGAGGAGGACCTTTTGGCTCCCTTTAAACTTTGGTGTTTTTTATAACTTTTTTTCCCCCTGAAAATTCTGTGGTTTACAAGGACTTGTTCTCTTTGCCCAAATGGTCTCAAAATGAGCCAGAACATGCATTTAAGAGGCAAATTTTCAAAATTTTTCTGGGAGCCCAGACCCCCATGTTTACTTATGGCTCACATTGTAAACTTTTTACATTATGAGCAACACATCATTAAAATACTTCTTTTAAGTGATCTACAGGGTGTTCCAAAAAAGACCCCTAACTTTAAAAATTCATAGAAAAAAAACTAAAAGTGGTAAAAACACGCGGTTTGCTGCTTTTTTATTCTTGGACAATGGAATTTTTTTACACAAATTTTTAAACAAGTGTTGTTTAAAAATCCAAATATATAGGGCATCACTCTACCATTGAAATAGCATGGGATGAATCCTTATTCGGTTTTTCGTCGGGAATAAAAAGAAAAAACCTTATGAACATAATCAATTAGAGCAAAAATATAAAATATTTCATAATCATTCGATCCTAGAATCAATTATTTTCACTAACTCGGACATCCAAAGATGAGCGCAATATGGACTCAAAGCATAGCTTTTTTCACTATTTTGAAGATACTGTTTTTTCAACGGTATTAGGTTATATCATATTTTGAGTAAAAAAATTTATTAATCTAAAGATAATGTAGACGCAAACAACGTGTTGTTATCTCTTTTAGTTTTTTTTCTATGAATTTTTAAAGTTAGGGGTCTTTTTTGAAACACCCTGTAACACTTAGTGTTTAAAAGCACTCTTTAGGGTCTACCTTAAAAACAAGGATCAACCCCCCCCCCAAAAAAAAAACCCCAAAAAATCTTCTTTGTAAAGATAATTCTAGACACTCCTCTAGGAAAAGCTAAAAAGCTCAGCAATTCTTAAACTTTCGATCGCCGCCCCCCCCTTTTATGTAACTGCCAGACATCGCGCCCCCCCCCAAGGTTTTGAACTCCGTAACCCAACTTGTTTCATGGGGTTAACTCAACCTTATTTCTAAGGTACCCCCAAATTTTCCACATTATGTTAAAATTGTATAATTAGTTCAAGTTATAAAGGGGGGGGTCTGGGGAAAATTTATCTCAAAAGGTAGGGTTTTAGTTCATTTTGAGACATTTTTGGTTACAGCACCCAAAGAGAACAGCTCCTTGGTAAACCAACGAATTTCCGAGGGAAAAAATGTTAAAATTAAGGAAGTTAAAATTGGGCAGGGGGTTCTCCCCAAGAAATTTTTTGAAATTAGCCTCTTTAAACTAGGGGTTTATCTCATTTTGAAAGTTTTCGGGAAACACTCAAAGGCAACTTGAGTGTTCCCTAAGGTTAATCTCGGACCCCAGTTCCGCGGACAACAGTTTGAGGGCCGGATGCAACTCCGTTTCGTTACGTTCTAAGGAACCGTATTTCACCGTTGTTCACCGTACTACGATAACGTCAGGTCAGGAGCAGGCGTCGGCCGTTTCATCCTCTGACGTTTTGCTCTGATTGGTTGAAATGCCCCATGACGTAGCTCGATTTATTTATTCACCAATCAGCGGCAAGCTAGGCAAATGACTTAAGAAAACGATAGTTGAGTTGTTTGGAAGTAGGATTCGACCAGCTTCAACCGTCAACGTCGTAAAACGGAGTTGCATCCGGCCCTAAGAACCGCTGCTATAGAAGCTACGTTCGTGCGTGTGGTAACTTTTGCTGCTGTCTTATTACAGAGTTGTTGCCGGTCAGCATGGAGTAACTTTTTTACACTATTATTCTGTTGCAGGTATTTTGACGGGCAGCGTGTACCGCGACTACTCCCTGAAGCGCAACGGCTTCCCCGGTGAGAGCGTTGCCAACGGATCTGTGCTGCTGGTGAAGACGCACGAGTGGGGCGAGGGCACGCGATCCCGCTTCCAAAGGGCGGTGCTGCTGGTGCGGCAGCCCCGAGGGGCGCTGCTGGCCGAGTTCCATCGGCGCGCAGGTGGCCACGTAGGACACGCCGCACCGGACAAGTTCATCAAGGGAAACAGTGAGTATAAGGGTAACGTCAGCCTGGAATCATGGACGGGCGTATCTGGTCGAGCGCATCTTATCGGCTGTAGTTATCTACCCCACTCAATTAGTGGACAAAGGGGTCCCCCAAAAGGGGGACCCCTGCGAAGAGCGAGAGCTGATCCCGCCGATGACCCCTTTGTCCACTAATTGAGTGGGGTAGATAACTACAGCCGATAAGATGCGCTCGACCAGATACGCCCGTCCATGATTCCAGGCTGACGTTACCCTAATAGGCAGGGAGACGTCACCGTGAGCGCAAGAACGGGCAGATCTTATCGGCGGTGGATATCTACCCCACTCAATTAGCGAACAAAAGAGTCCCCGCTATAGGGTAGATATCCGCTGCTGATTAGGGGCGCGCCACACTACAAGCGTCTCGAAACGCCCGAATCGTAAATCAGATAGGGGAGAAAGCATGGAGTTCAGCCTGAGACTCCCCCTATCTTGACAGGAATCTTGATTCCTGTCAAGATAGGGGACTAGGCTTTCCCATGCTTTTTTTATGGTGATTAATGGGTCGCGCGGTCATAAGACGCTAGGTCTGACTTGACGCTTAGATTTGCTCGACCAGATACATCCGGTCTTGCGCCCACGGTGACGTTGGCCATAGAACCGCCCTGCTTTGGGGAGGGCAGTAGGGGGAGAATCTCCCTTTTATCTTCCCGATCCCTTTGTGTGGTTTGGGGGCTTTCCCTAGCATATCAAGTAACCAAACTCTAAAACTAAAACACCAAGTAAGCAGGGCCATAAAACAGCCCATCGTAAAACTCTAGACGCACGCATAGGGTGCGTCTAGAGTTTTACGATGGGCTCGACAACCCTGCTTCTGGCAGTGGAGGGGAGATACGAATCTCCCCGTCTCTTTGTGTGGTTAGGTGGGGTCAATTAGCGAACAAAAGAGTTCTCCTCCTCTAAAGGGGATGTAAAGTAAAACCCCCTAACCACACAGATATGGGGGAGATAAAAGTGAGATCTTATCTGCCCATATTGCCCGAAGGAGGGCTGTCGTGGCGGTTGTAAAAGTAAAGACACGGAAACAGAAGAGCTCTGGCAGTAAAAGTTGCCAGAGCTTTCCTATACACGGAATTTCTCAGTATTAGAGCATTCGCACATGGTCAAACAAATGGTTGCTGTGACAATTATGGTTACATGCGGGATAAAGCACAATTTCTGAAAGATTACCCCTGCATACCCCCGATTTTAAGTAAAAATCACACAGTACTAAAAGAGGAAGGGTTAGAGAGTTATCTGAAATTTTTACAGTAGTCTAGTATATCATCCCAGGCGCGGATCCATCAGCACGGCTTCAAAGGGGGAGATTTTTCCAGACCATCACCTTAACTTTTGACACCAAATGTCAAAATGTTGGAGATTTTTCAAATGAGTATCACGCCAGATTCCCTAGTAGCACCGCTGGGGGTGTACCCAGACCTGGAAAAAGTTGTATACTCCCCCTAACCTAACCGAAATTTACCCAAACCTTATGTATTGCACCTATGGAAGCTGGCAGTAGCTTCCCCCGAACCAGGTTCGGGAACTTTTTCCAGGTCCGGGTGTACCCCCAGGAAAAATTATGAAATTAGAATTGTAAAGGTTAGGGTTTTAAATTTTAACTCATTTTGAGAACATTCTTGGGTCTAAGGACATCTTTGAGTATTTATTCGTACTAAATTGATGCTGCTCTACAACTGACTAAATGAGCAAATCTCTAAAAAAGTTTTTAAAATAAAAATTATAGCTCCTTACAATGCTAGGGAGCGGTGAAAGTTGTCGCATTGGATAGTGATCACTTTACTATACCTAAGCCACCACTTTTATGACTAATATCGGTAGGGGTTCCTAAGTTCAAGGGGGTAGTCTTGGGACAACCTGTATAAAATGTATCTAGTGAGCGATAGCACTCTAATTTTGTTAACAATGAGGAAGTTGCATGATTTTTTTTATTTTTTTAATCGATTCTTCTTGCAAAAATAAGCAACTACCCAAACTTTGAGGCCGATCGAGAAATTTTTTGATTGCCAAAAAAATTAACAAAAATCCCCTTTTTAAAAGCGCGCGAAAACGCCAAGAGTTTGGATGTGACGTCATCTTATACTAAACATTGTTGTAAAGCAACGGGGTATTATTGTTGACGTCATCTTATAGTTTAAACAATAAACGTCTTCAGTCACGTGTTTTTTTTCTCTACTTTTAAATTAAAATATTTAATTACCTGTACATTTTTTTTGAAAAACTGACTAGATATTTCATTTTACCATACAAAAAACCATACGGAACACTTGTTTATTTTAGAAAATCTGACACATGCAACTTTCCTTATTGAGCAAAAAGTAGAAAACTTTCACAAAAATTGAGAAATTTCCTGAAAATTGTGAAAAACCGGGAGAAACTAGTTTCCGGCCTTAAAATCGGAAAATGATTGAAAAACCGGAAAACTCCCGGGTAAACCGGGAGGATTGGCAACTATGCCAATGGTTACAACGTCGCTAGGGAGCGTTGAAAGTTGTCGCATTGGATAGTGGTCACTTAACTATACCTAAGCCACCACTTTTATGACTAATATCGGTAGGGGTTCCAAGTTCAAGGGCGGAACCAAGGGGGGGGGTAGTAGGGGTTCCATGGTTCCAAGTTCTTGGGACACCCTGCACAAAATGTCTCTATTAGTGAGCGATATAGCACTCTAATTTTGTAAACATTTCTAAATAAATCCCATTCTCTTCACCACACAGCCTGGCCCAACTTCGTGCAGACCCACTCCAAACTGTGGATGGAGAGCATCCTCGACTGGCTGCAGTTCGAAGGACCCCTGCTCGTCCTGCGCTACGAAGACTTCACCACCCACCTGCCATCCCAGCTATCGCGCCTGCTGGACTTCCTAGGGGTCAGCAACTCGACCCTCCAACGGTGCGTTCTGCGGCACAGAGACGGCATTTTCCGGCGCCCTCGAAAGCCCCTGCGCTTCGACCCCTTCAGTCCGCCCCTCGCCGCCCTGCTAGAGGGGTACAAGGGGGTGGTGGAGGCAGCCCTCGCCTACCACCGACTGAGCCTGATGGACAATTCGTCCCTGCTGTTGGCCGGCAACGACAGTCTGCCATCGGTGACTTATGTGGAGGACAGCGGATCCTGATGATACGCTGCCTTATAACCCTTTATGACCCAAATTATTTTCCTCATCCAAAATATGTCAAGTTTACGTAACCGCAACTATAAGTAAAACTAAATTTGGCCTTACATGACGAAAGTTGGACGAATTTGGGACATTGGGACTTACAAGTCCCGTCGGGACATAGAGGATTAAGTAGACCGATGACTTCATTTTTGACGTCGAATTTCCACCGTCATTTTCGACGTCATATATGCGTGATTGACGTAGAAATGACCAAATTAGTAACGTCGTAATAATAACGTCATTTGAAGAGTGACGTGAAAGCGACCAAATTATGAACATTCGCCAAAATTAGGTCATTCTAGGTGACGTGAAAATTACGTCTGCATGATGTCGTGTTAAATTGACGTCATTTTTTGAGACTGAAAAAGGCGACATACTTGACTTGGTTTTTTGAAATTGACGTCATATTGAAAAATATGACCTGTTTTTGACGTCATCTGACTACTTGGGGTGTTGTTGGAGCCAAGAAGGAGTGCTCGTATCTGGAGGGATTTCTGGGGGCTTCCACTAAATTTGGACTCGAAGGTCAAAATGAGCTAAAACCATGCTTTTAAGGGTTAAAATTCCACAGGGGTGCTCTTGTACAAGATCAAAAGAACTAGACAAAAGAGCCTTGGACTGATCAAATCGGACTCTAATCATAGTTTGTAAAGTGTGAGATAGTTTGTTACGTGAATGTAGGATTTTTTTCTAACGGCTGGTTCCTTGGGTGAATGTAGAATATGCCAACTAGTCATTAGAGTGCATTAATTGCATCCAAACATTCCTGACATTATTAGGAAATGGAGGACACTTCTTTGCTTACCAGCTACAGCAACCATTAATTTCATATTATTTAGTCTTGAATAAAAATATACTTATGAAATATTTGTATACTTCAGCTAAAATTCTTACTTTAGCTGAATATTATGAATTATTCAAAATGTGAAATTCTTACTTCAGCTGAACCATGGCAAATCTTGAGTTAAATATTTTTCAGTAGGAACAATTTATTTTTTCTAAAGGCAAGACAAGATTTCGATCAATTAATTATTCTTGTTTTAATAAGTTATTTTCTTGTGAACTTTTCAAAATCCATGCTATTTAATAAAAGTTTCTTATGGAGATCACATGAGAGAAAGAAGAGTAAATTTGGCTCTTGATAATTTATAAGATTCAATACACAAATAGGGGAAACTTATTGGATATTAAGAGCAAATTGAGATGATATAGTAAAATTGTGTCTTAAAACCAAATAAAATTTAGTACACACTAAGGAATATTTTTATTGCTGAGTGCTTCAAGTTGCTACGGATGTAAAAAAACATCTGATTTCTAGGTTCTGCAATAATGTCAGGAATGTTTGCATGCAAATTGATTTAAGTAATGAGTCTGTTCACATACAGTGCATTTAATTTGTTTTATATGTAAACAGTATGGATGAAAATCAAGATATGCTGTCTGTAGTAATAATCAAAGGTGAACAAATTTTGCCGCTGAATATAGAAAGAATGAATAACACACATGGGCATAGCCAGGGAGGGGCAGTTGCCCCCCCCCTAAAGCATGAGAGAAAAATTACCTTTACTGTAGTTTTAACTAATTAGTTTTCAAAAAGGAAAATTTTGAAAACTCAAATCACTAGTATTGTCCTAAGTCAGAATAAGAGCTCCAACCCAGGGCCGTATCCAAGAGGGGTTTGTAAGTTTGTTTGAAAAGCTATAGAGCAATTCTATTTTAGAGAAGGTATCCAAGAGAGGTTTGACTCTCTAAAATTCTAGTCTTTTTTTTGCCTTTGAAAAATCTGAAGGTCACACAAGTGATCAAAGTCGAGTATCCCCTTAATAGTCCCTGATGTCCAAAAATGAGTCACAAAACTACTCTTTAGGGTCAAATTACAAAAATTTTTCGGACCCCCAGGCCCCCTTTGTTTGAGGTTAAGTTTTATTCTATTATACTTCAAACTTTTGCATTACATAAATGAAGGAATCGAACCATTATATCTGTCATATTACCATATATGAGGCGTTTGCTATCAAAACCAGCTCATTCCATATTTTTCTGAAATCCACTTTTTTGCATATTTTGAAAGTTTAGAGGGTCCTTCATAACCTGACCAAGGGATATAGCTCAAATCCAGCTCATTCCAACCCAAAATTAGATAAAAAGGGGAAAACTGTGATCTCAACTGTGAAATTTCAGATAATTTGAAAAAGTTAAGTGGATGTCATTTATTTAAAACTCGTGTAAAGACACAAATATTAACTGGTAAACTGGAAAAAAACAATTTCACACAACTTAATTGAACAAAAAAAAGCATGAAAAATCATGTTTTTGCATCAAAATCAGAGCTCATTCCAACCTAATTAGTGTAATTACGCCCCAGGTAATGCACCTGGAATGAAAATGAAAAACTAATCAAATTCTAGGCGGTTATACCTACAATTAAAAATTTTAAAAAGAAATTTAGCTTAAGAACTTGGACGTGAGAAGTTTTTTGTCTCTCCTGTAAAATTTCCAAAAATGGAATGAGCTGTGTTTGATAGAAAGCACCTCATATGCACGTTTTAAAACTGGGTTCGTTATTTGCGGTATATTTTGGAACGTAACTACTGCGAATAATGAGGGAACACTGTACTTTCATGAAAGGGGTCCAATACACGTCTTGAAACAAAGCTCTAACTCTCTCTCACAGGGTTTTAAAATTGCGAAAATATAAAAATGATCGACCCTCCTAAGTGGCAGCCTGGCTATGCCCATGATAACACACAAACTAATGCTTTGAGTGTGAATCTATTTTCCTAAGCCTGAGTTAACTCTAGGTGTGAGAATTTCTGAGGCGCTCGCATTGAACACGAGTTGACTCCAACAGCTTTACACTGGAGTTAACTTTGCGTTGCAGCCTCAGTTAGTTATTTATTTTATTTAAGTGCCATCGCTACATCAAAGTGACCATGACAACATTTTCACTAATAAAAAAATTAATAAATATGGTTGACTTTTTTTCACATTGCATGCATAACTTACTTTTAAAGCCATTGAAGATTTTCTATACCCTTTTGATTATATGACTAATAATAGACTTAATTAATAAGTTAATAATAGACTTAATTAAGTTAAAGAAGGTAATATGGTCAAGGATTTAGGGGTGATAGTAAATGAGGACTTTAAATGGGTTCATCAGTGTTCATCTGCTAGTAAAAAGGCTAATAGGATACATTAAAAAAAACTGTTTATTCAAGGTCCGAGGATATTATTTTGCCACTTTACAGAGGCTTGGTGAGACCTCATCTAGAGTATGCTGTTCAGTTTTGGTCTCCATACTTAAATAAAGATATTGATTCAATTGAAAGGGTTCAGCATAGGGCTACTAAAATGGTCAAGGGTATATCCAGTTTAAGTTATGAGGGAAGATTAAAGAAGCTAAATATGTTCACTCTAGAGAAAAGAAGGATTAGAGGGGATTTGATTCAACTTTTTATTATGCAAGGGACTAGATTTCAATACGGGTAATAGAACAAGGGGTCACAATTTCAAATTGAATAAAGTCAAATTTAAGACGGATTGTAGAAAGCATTATTTTTAGGGTAGTGGATAGATGGAATGCGTTGCCTGAAACAATTGATTCAAGTGGGGTAAACGAGTTCAAGAGGAAAATTGACAGATACTGGGATTCCGGTAGTTTGGGTTAAAAAGACTGGACTAACCTTGCTGGGCTTATGCCTTATGCCTGTAGTTGGTCGACTTAATTTGTATTTGTATAAACCTTAATTTTACACAAGTAGATTTCAATTCAACAAACCATACTAAGGTTCTACTGTAATTTTTTAAAGAAGTTTTAATGACAAGAGGGATAGTACTAAATTTAGCACCAATGGAATTTACTGTAAAAAGAGACTATTATAGGCAAGAAATAATTCAAATTAGGTTTAACACACTAAGATGTTTGGTCAAGGTGTCTGACTATTTGCCCCTTCTATTCCGTAACCTTCACTTATATTAGGGTATAGAAATAATTCAGAGCCAACATTGTAACTGGACATTGTAACATTCAAAGACATGTTGCAATCATTTACTTGATTTCAACTCAAAACGAGGCAGATTATTAAAAATATAAAGTTATATGTACAAAAAGAAAAAGTTAAGTATTGAAGTACATAGTTATGTATCAATATTATTTATTGGATTTTAATCTATTCCGGTAGTTTTGGATTCCTGTAGTTTGAGTTAAAAAGACTGGACCAACCTTGCTGGGCTTACGCCTGTAGTTGGTCGACTTAATTTGTATTTGTAAATCACAAATTTTTTTGTGGTCCCTATTATGATTATAAAAAATTTCAGTACTAAAAACAATGAGATGAAATATTAAGCATTAACAGGTCATCAAAAACAATCAAGAAATGTGTGTTTGAGTAAAAAATAGGCATTATCCAGTGAAAAAAAATATAAAACTTTTACCCTTGTGTGATTTTTTATTAAGTAATACAGGGTTCATAAACGATCTAACATAGTAAAATTCAGGAGTAAATTAATAAAAAATTGGGAGATACCATAACCTTATAGTACTTCACAAGTCACCAGTAAAATGAGTTCAGAATGGATTTGAACAGAGGTACACAAAGGTTAGATTTTTCATTTTTTAACAAAATTTTTGCAATTATTAAAGGCAATTACTCTCATAATACCGTTAAAAAACTTACTTTTGATCTTGATAGATGTTTTCCAGGTGTTAAAAGGAAAATTAAGGATTTTTTCAGGAGGCATAAGAACCCTGATAATAAGCACATAAATGTGAGAATTTGTATACTTTTATTTATTGGAAAAAATTAATGGTAACAACAATATAAGGTAATCAGGGGACTGTCCAGCCATTTTGTGAAGGGTCCGATTTTGGTAAAAACTGTGAAATTCTACTTATAATTTTGTGAATTTTAGTTAAATGAGGTATTTGCTTGATTTTATACTTTTTTGATACATTATGGTTTAAAACTCCTAAATTTCTGATTTTTAAGTTCAAAAATTTATTTTAAATAATTTAAAATTCAATTTTATTTTTGCCAAAACGTCAGAAAAGTCACGTTATCAGAAAACGGGCTTCTATTGGATGTGACATCACAGCGCAAGAAAACCATTGAGATTACTGTTTTCACGTGATCAGAAAACGGGCTTCTATTGGATGTGACCTCACAGCGCATGATTTGTGATTCGAGAGTGTTTTCGCGCCCCAAAAAAAACCCCGAAATTTCAAAAAATTATATCTCGGAAACTAGGCTACGAAATAATACTTGATGTAAACGTCATTTTTCATGGTTTTTTATCTACTATTTTAATAAAATTTAATCTCGAAACGTGAGAATACCTCATTAGTTCTTTTCAGCCAGGAGCCTATTTTTGTGAAAATAAGCTTACAAATTTGCATTATTGTGTTAAATGGTGTCCATTTAAAGGCCAGATACTTAGTGAAAGGTTCGAAAGCGGACTCAAATTTCTTCTAAACAGACCCCTGATAATAGTTAGTAATATGGTATAAACTTCAGACCTCAAACTTTTGAAAACCCAACTAAATTCACATTATATTGCTTTAAGAGTAAAAATTTGTTCTATCAAGATCTCCTTTTTATTAAAATTATGCTTGTAACAGATGAAAATACTGCTTTACAACTAAACCCTTTGTCTCGTAATACTTTACTCACGCGCTCGTGAACTTTTAAAATGATGAAAATGAAAATTGCTGTATTAGATTAGTTTTGTTGCTGTGTGATTGTTGATGATCTGCCTTTTGTAAACAATGCTCAAAATTTGAATTAAATTTTTTAAATCTTTTAATGTTTTATTAAACTGGCGCCCTAACTCGTGGCCGGAACACGATCCCATCATCTGGATGAAGTTGTTGCTGTGCCGATGGAATCCAATGTGGAAATTTTCGATGTCCGATGTGGAAGTCTTATGCTAAGAGTAATATTTTCGATACAATCGTGGCTGGAACATGAGCCCATAATCTGGATGAAGTTGTTGCTGTGCCGATGGAATCCGATGTGGAAGTTTCCTAAGTCCGATGTGTAAGTCTGTGTAACAGATGAAAATGAACTACTTAGCTAAAGGAAAAAACCAGATAAGGGATGAAAAGTTCTCCCGACGATTAAGAATGAACGTTGAATATCAATTCATCATCTTTCGTCATCTCATCTCTCGACAATGAATATGAATTATACCTGTTCAAGAGACGATGAAGGGAAACACCTCAATAAAACCCAAAGACCTGGATCAAATTCCTTATTAGAAGATTTCTCCGGTATGTTCCGTTAAGGGGAAGAATCAAACCCCAAGATTAAAAATTTCATTAATATTGAAGATAATCTACCAGTTCCAATACCTCCTTCTAAGAAGATACCATTCTTGTTCCAATGCTTTACCATCTCCTGTGACAATGAGTAAAGATTCTACTTACAATATTGGTTCTCTCAAGCCAGTAGTCACTATAAAGTGATCTAAGTCTTAAGCAGTCATGAGACCTAAGTCTTAAGCATTCATGTGACCTAAGTCTTAAGCAGTCCTGTGACCTAAGTCTTAAGCAGTCACTATCAAGTGATCCTAGTCACTCAAGTGATCCAAGTCTTAAGCATTCATGGGATCTAAGTCTTAAGCAGTCACTATCAAGTGAGCTTCGTCACAGAAGGTTGTAAATCAAGAAGTCTTTATCTTGTCCTAAAAGGAGCAAAAATCTGTATAAAATGTCTCGTCTCATGTGAATAACTGATCTCTTCGTTTTATCCAGTCTCCAAGACGTCCAACCTGCTTTCCGAGGACGTTTGGACTGCAGGTTGAGGGGAAGTGTGTAACAGATGAAAATACTGCTTTACAACTAAACCCTTTGTCTCGTAATACTTTACTCACGCGCTCGTGAACTTTTAAAATGATGAAAATGAAAATTGCTGTATTAGATTAGTTTTGTTGCTGTGTGATTGTTGATGATCTGCCTTTTGTAAACAATGCTCAAAATTTGAATTAAATTTTTTAAATCTTTTAATGTTTTATTAAATGCTTCATTTTATTGCAAATTACAAAAATATAACTGAACATAACTAACTTTTAACCATCTACTTGGATGAAATGTGTTAAATATCTTTTTCACATAGAAAAGAAACATTTTTTTTCTTAAAACAATTTATTAACAAATTGAGTAAAATTCACGAATCACTTCGATAGTGTTTGAACACTATAAATTAGAATTCTCGACAGATGATCGTGGTGGCATGAGCATTTAAAAGCACACTTATGAAGAGAATTGCTGTTTTTAAAGAAAATGAAATTATATATTACAGAATGAAAAGGTGGAAGGGTTCAGAAGTTCCGGAAATTAGTCGATTCCTTCTTGTTTCTGGCTTACAGCTTCCTAGAAAAAAAATATTGTTTTGAAAAATTTGAATGGCAATATCTGAGGATGTGATTTCCATGTAATTAAAAACTCAAAATACACACTTATGTTAGGTAAATATGTTATAAAAAGTGCAAAATATGTACTTTAAAAAAATAGAAAGATATCAAGTAGTTTAAAAAAATATTAAAAACTTTTAGTTTTAAAGTCAGTATAGGAAGTTATTTGAGTGTACTTCAGATTTTAACATTTTTTTTAACTCAAAAGGTAAAAGATTGCTACTCAAATTTTAAATACAATACATTAATGGAATGCAAAGAACATGAAAATGTTGAGTGTAGAAATTTGTCAATTAAGAAATTCTGAAAAGTTAAGAAAAGGAATGTATTTATAAAAATAAAGTGGAACAGTTTTAGAAAGTCCTCCAGCTGCCATGTTTACCCACAGTTTAAATGATGACTGACAACCATTCATAGGGATCTAATTATTATAAATATTACATCCTAAAATAATAATCTACTAATTATTATTTTAGGATATAATAATGATATTAATAATTAGATATATCTATGGTTGTTAGTCACCATTGGAGCTGTGGGACTGGAGGACTCTTTCTAAAGCTGTACCAATAAAGTAAATGAGTTAACAGAGGAATGTTAAGTTTCAATATTAAATTTTGAACAAAGCCCTTAAAGCATACTACTTTTTGTAACCAAGCAGAAAGCATTTCAAACAAAGGTGGACCAATTGGGAAACATGAAATTGATAAGTTCCATTTTGGCAATCCCAAATACACAACTTTTGATGGCTAAACTAAGCACTGGGTCCAGTAAATTTCGACTCTAATATTATACAAGTGTTACATCCTAATATATTATACTTCATTTTTAAAATTGGGAAAACTAGTGAAGACTACTATTTGAGAAAAACCTAAAAAATGGATAAATAAGTAGCAAAAGATGTAAATTCTATAAAAAATTAGGGTAGTCTAAAACTGTAGGGGCTAAATTACGACAATAAAAGGTTGGTTGGTTGGAGTTTTATGGCGCATGATCCAAATCAGGATATTATGCGCCTCGACAATAAAAAAAAACCCGAGTTGTTTAAAGTACCAGCTAATATACCCGGCTTTGCTTGGATTGTTTTATCATAATGGGTTAAGGGGAACATTTTGGGGATATTTTGTTGAAAATATGAAGACATTTTTGGGGGACATTTTGCACAAAATTAATTGTGTTCTGAAGAAATATTGGAATCTGGAACATTTTCTGCACTATCATAAATCCTTTGTTTTATAACATTGCAATAAGTTAAAATATGTTTCACAGTTAAAATTTCATGACAATGAAGGTAGGTTGAAGATTCTCCTGCCAGAAGAAATCTGTGAGTCACTCTTGAAAGACCTAGGGCCGTATTCAGAAACTTAAACATGTAGAAGAAACAAGATGGAAGTGATACGGAAACAGTGAAAAATCTCACGAAACGGTCATTTGGAAATTGCATGCTACTATTTGTCGAAAAACTTCACAAGTTATTATACACTGATAATACAAATTTTTATAGGCACTAGATGTCCATTACTTTCGTAATATTTTAGTGTCTGAGGATGTGTTTTGGTAATTAATAGCTGTTTTAGATTTTTTGGAACTATTTAACAGACCACAAAAAGTGTAAAAGCAATCGGAATACGGTTCAAATCTCGGAACAATATGGCAGACGAGCTGTGGAGTTTGAAATATCTCTCGTTTGTAATCTTTCGTGTTGAAAGCTTTTTCACCATTTACGAACTGTTCTTGTTTCATCTACGTGTTAAAGTTTCTAAATGCGGCCCCTAGTTTGAGTCGGAAATACTCGGATACGTTATAATGAAAGAAGTCGTTTAAAACAGGGTTCCCACTCTATTTCAGAAATAAAATTCCCCGACTTTTCCAGGTCTTTTTTTTTCGGTAAAAAACTAGCAATTCACAGCATTTTTTGGAAACTTCTCGCATTTTGAACATAATTTTTCACTTACTAGAGCCAAAATTGACACGCAAACATTAAAAATTTTCATTTTTCCAGGTATTTTTTATAATTTTCCAGGTTTTTGGCCAAAATTTTTCCTGACTATTCCCCGACTTTTTAGATGAAATTTAAATTCCCTGACCCGTGGGAACCCTGTTGAAAGAGAGAAATAATAAGAATAAAAAGAAACCTTGAATCTCTCCTCGAGGAGCGAGAGCTCGCTGATGAGGTCGGTGATGGCGTTTGTGAAGGCCTCCTGCGGAGAGTACTCCATGACCGTCTGAACGCGCAGGAGGAACTTGTACTCGAGCGGGTGGGGAGCCTTGTACCCCGCAAACAGCACGTTAGGGTCCTTCAGCAGCTGGCTAAGGGAGGAAAACAGTTCGATTAACCGAAAGAAAGTTTTCTGTCCCATCTTTAAGACACAACAATAATAATCTCATCGGTAAAAAATTTAGGTTCTTACGTATTATAACGTTGACTGTACCGCTTAATCAAAAACGTTATCAAATCCCGTTGACTTTTCTACTGATGTGCCACTGAATTAAATGGCTTCTGAACGGTTGACGGTATAATACGCAAGTACCAAAATTAATTATAACTTTATTTAGCTCTTACGTATCATCCCGTCGACCGTACTTCTGAATCTGAAACTATACACAACCCATTGACTTTTTCTATGACTGTGCTGCTGAATTTGACAGTCACGGAACGATCTACAGGATAATACACAAGTACCCTTTATTTTAAAACTATACCAATATTCTACAAAATAGAACTAGGGGTTATTCCAGACTTTTTTTTAAAGGGTCCATTCATTGTAAAAATTCACTCATAATTTTGTGAACTTGAAGTTAGCATTAAATTACTAGTTGTTTTGGAAAAGCTTTGATAAGAGTTAACCAGCCGCCATGTTTACCCACAGTTCCAATGATGACACACAACCACATAGATCTAATTTGAGTTGTGGGTTAACATGGCAGCTGGTAGACTTATCAAAGCTGTGTCGTTTTTTTCAGCCAGGGGCCTGTTTCGTGAATTAGCGTGACACGTATAGATATCTCGCAAATATATTAATCAATGCCCAAAGAAAATCTTACTCACACAGGCCGAGGATCTAGTTATAATACAATTTACCAACCAAATTTACCCGCTAATGATTTATCGCAGGATATAGTTTTTTAAGAGAATAATAATACAAAACAGTCTCGAAAACCCAGAAAAACCACAAGATATTGGGTTAAAACATTTGCATAATATATGACTGTGAGAAGGCCCAACCTGCTCTGCCTAATTGTAAATGGTGACTTTTTAGATTCTGAACCATTTCTGCAAACACAAAGTTTGAGGAATTTTTCAGTAAATTATGTAATTTACTGAAAAATTCCTCAAACTTTGTGTTTGCAGAAATGCTTCAGAATTTTCCACCCACGAAAACATACTGCAGTAGACTATAGCCTAGCAAGTCTATTTAGAAACCATCCTTCCAACAAGATACATAACAAAAAACTGTTAATTTAACAATCCGGGGCAATCACCAAGGGTTGGCGAAAGTTAGACAATAAATGGTTTTTCCCAGTTCACAATCAGGGACTAATCCAGGATTTCAAACTTAACCCCCATTTTTGTGAAAAACTTACACATCCTTTTAATTTTTGTGAAAATTTGTAAAAGCTTTTTCATTATTGTGAAATTTTTTTTTAAGTTTCTGAAGGGGAACTATAAAATTAATGAAATCAGCATTAAATTACTTATTGCTACAGTTTTACAGCAATTTAAAGACTAATTCAATCATAAACAATTCGTCTCTCATTATAAAATAATTTTAGAATTTTTGTGAAGGTGCCGATAAACGGTACCTAGATTGGCCTGCATTAGTCCCTGACAATGCTTAGTACAAAAACCCAAAATTCTATAACACTTTTCATTCCGCAAAGTGCTTGGCGGGCATTGGCAAGAAAGCATTTCGCAAAGAATGTCCATGGCCAGGAATCTTAAAATTTACCCAAAAAACGAGTAATATTTATGTAAAAGAAACATTTTTAACAAAGGGGTTAAGAAAAATGATTGGAAATTACAAAAAACTTATTTAAAATAACAGTATATTTAACAGGTTATGGAACTGGGTGACCTAGATGCAATAAATAATGGCTCTGAAAAACTTACTTCTTGATTAAATTTCCAAGAGTGTGATCTTCTTTATTCACAGTAAATATAGCTGCGTTTGGCACTTTCGTGTCCTTTTCGATTGTTATTCTATAAAGATAAAGAGTGGATGTTTGAAAGAAAACAGGGAAGAAGTAAGCAACAAAGCATGACACAAGATCATGCTCTGAAATTGATTACATAAACGATCATATTTCTCCCCAAATTACAATGATTAAACGAAAAACATTAGGGTTCAGACAAATTGTAGAATTAGAACAACATTTCACAAAATACTTAAATAAGAATTTCTATTGTTTTAAATAGGAAAGAAATGTATACTTCTTTTCTCCTTCGAATAGAAGGAATGACTCGAAGGCCGGTGGAGCATTCATTTTCTGACAATTTCAATTATTTTAAGTTTAAGACAGACGAAACGAAATGAGATTATCAAAAACCAGACTTTTTTTCAATATTAAATATTAACGAACAATATTCGAAGAGGAGATGCAAGCATGGATGCAAGACACAAAAATCAATGGAATGGAATTTGTTATTTATATTTACAACTTTCTCAGTGACGGTCAAAGATATTCCTTTGGTTCGTCACACATTTCCCGCGCTGAGGAACTCAAAAAATATTTTTTTAAACTAATGAATATATTTGAGATTCGAGACAGCTAAAAATTTTTAAAGTACTAAATCATTGAGAAATAACTTTCCTGCTTAGATTATTTCATAAAATTTATATTGTCCCTAAATAATATTATTAACATTATTATCAATTCTTCAATAACTGTAGCCTATGACTGAGCTTTTGTTTATATTATATGGTTACCTAACCGCTTCTGGAGACGACGAATTTAAGTTCTAAATTGAAATGGATTAATGTAAGATTTATTGCATTTCGCGGTTTTCCATAAGTATACCAGAGAAAGTTCTAAAAATATCTTCGTGAAATATTTTTTCGATTAGAGCGTTAATTGTTTGAAAAATGAATTTAAATCGAGTAATCAAAGCTCGGATTCTCCGAAGGTTTTGTGGTGATTATTTCAGATATTTATCTTCAGGAGCACATGGTGAGATCCAACTACTGATATGTTTTCTCAGCAGATTGATATAATAGTTGAGATTTTTCTTTCGAATATGTTTATGTATCTTTTTTTTTGGTTCTAGCTTCATCTGACCCAGTAGCATATCATGAATTGTATAGCAAAATTAAAGAAAGCCAAGCTCCTGTCACCATGGATGCCAAACCTCTGTATTTGGATGTTCAAGCTACCTCACCTGTTGTATGTGATATTTATTTTAGCATATCTGTTCATGGTACAATTCAGTTATTTCTCCCACTAGTAATCCCCAAATTTTTACTATTGCCACTGTAGCAGTCGAATTCCAGATGGTTTATTTATATTAACAGTCCAGCTAGATACCACTAAGCTCTTTTGAATGCCTTATATTCAAATATTGACACATTGTTTTTGATATAACTGAAAGGTTATATAAATATTTAGGAATATTTCTAATATTTGGTGGCCAAATGAGTTTGGTGGTATATCGTCGCTTAAGGCGCAAAATGACATAACTGCATTTTCTCTATTTTGCAGGAGATGAAAAAAACAGTTTGGCTATTAATTAAAGAAAATAATATTATAGTTTTAAACCTTCATTTTAGGCCTTTTTGACCGGGGATTGAGATGAAACACTTCTCTGTGGAGGCGTCCCTAACAATATCAATGAAAGACGTGCAATTATGTCATTTTGCCTTACGAATGCGGTTATGCTAAAATGACAAAATTGACGATTGCAGCGATTTGAGTCATTTTTTCGCAAAATCGTTGGTGCCAGGTGATTCGGGGCTGGGATTTGCATAAAGATTGATGCATAACTCAAAATGTCAGTTATGTCATTTTGCGCCTTAAGCAATACTTGCGATATACTGCCGTCCTAAGCGAAAGTGTACACTAACTCAA
Organism: Tetragnatha versicolor; assembly: GCA_024610705.1. Lineage (NCBI taxonomy): Eukaryota > Metazoa > Arthropoda > Arachnida > Araneae > Tetragnathidae > Tetragnatha > Tetragnatha versicolor. Next base: position 1,481,531 of record JANDEH010000040.1, on the reverse strand, counting down.
TTTCTCACAGATTTACTTTTAGAAAAATCTCGCCAAAAGAGTATTTGGCAGATTTTTAATTTTATGCTGTAGACCCTGCTTTTAAGATCAAATATTAGCTAAGCCCTAAAAAGTGTGTTTCGCAGCAGCCAATGAAATCATTGGAACTTTTTTTCGTTATAAAAGAAAAACTAATCATGGTAGAAGTACAATATTTTAAACACATATACAATTATTTTTTACAAAAATATTGTCGTTTCGTTTTTTAAAAAGTTCGAATTAGTTTTAGAATTATTAAGATTCAAAGTTTTAATTTTTTTCCCTTTTTAAGTTTAACAATGGATAGCAGCAACCCTTTAACAACGCCAAAACCGCCAACAAAACGAGCAGAATGAACGACTAAGCTGTGTGAATTTTCAGAGATAGTAGTTTTTGATTCTAAGGCGACGATATTCTCGCCAATTTAAAAACGCATCAAGGGAGAAAGAAAATGAAGTTTAAAGAAAACTTGTTTACGTACATTTCTCTTAGGACTGCAGTATAGTGGGACTATTAACAGAATTTAACCTACTAGAGCTTGATACATTGATTATAATCCTTTTTTTTGTGGATTGACAACATAAGTGCCTCAAATGTGACACAATGCACATTTACAGTCTAATTATTAATCAAGGTATTGTTACAATGCTTCTTAAGCTACAGCAGTAAGAAAAAATCCATTTATTCATAAAAAAACTTCAAGTACCTATTTAAAAGGATTTTCTGCAAAACCTATTCTTTTTTCAATGACCTACCATAAATATGCAATACATTACACTTCCAGAAACAGCTTTAGAAAAAGAGTCCTCCATCCTTTTTTAGCCTTCATTTTTAAAGAAAATATTTTAAATCATAAGTGCACACTAGACAAAGACTTGCATCATCTTGTAATTTAATTTATTATTTGTCTTAGTTGGTGCTCTATGCCCATATATGGGTATGTGCCATGAAAATACAACCAAATTAATTACTTTCTCCCTCGTGTTTAAATTATGGGTTCCACTCCGTTAACGTCCCTGCTATGAACCACCATGCATTTTTGGACACCATACATTTAAACATTGACAATATTTTCAGAATTTTATTGAACAACTGAACAGTTATTGATCTAACTAAACATTTTGATCTGTGAGTTTGAAATTATTTAGCAATGTTTCTACTTTTTGATGTCCAAAATAGCAGGGTGGTTTTAAGGAAGAATACCTTAAGGGAATTGAACCTTATTCTGGGTTCATACTCTCCTTGAAAATTATTTTCATTTTCAAGCACTATGGAAACTCCTTGAATTACGGTTGTACTCATTAAAAACTCCTTGATTTTCAACATTTACATTTCTTTTATAAATTTCTCCCCGATAAAAATGGTTTCAATCAGCAGTGTTTAATCTGTTAAAAATCATGATTCTTAGCAAAAGTTAAGGGTTTTTTGTGGAGTGTTTCGTGCTTCCTGCAACTTTCTTGGATGTCTGCAAAAATCTATTTTTAAAAAAATCTTGCTAAATTATAACCTGTAGTATTAGGTATCTGATCTGATTTTAGATCCTAAAATGCCATCAAAAATACTAATTTCTTACTTTTTTACTTAACTAAAATATTTTACCCATACAATTATCATTTTTGCAATTATTACTACTTAAATAATTATTTAATTATTCTATTCACTTATTTCCTGTATTTTTATTTGCATTCAATACGTTTAGACTTTTAAAGTGGTTTTAAAACTTGATTCAGGAATGTAATTGGCAAAGTGTGTTCTAAGCTGTGTAAAAAAATTATGTTAAAAGATACTCCTTGAATTTTTCAAAAACACTCCTTGAAAACTACTTGATACTCTTTGATTTTGGTTTGTGAAAATTTGTACGAACCCTGTTATTATGTAGTACATGATGAGATTTCTAAAGGTTGGAAAAGCAGTATGGAAGTGTTTTGAGACTCTCGTTTTTCTGCAGGATCCCAGAGTGCTGGATGTGATGCTTCCTTATTTCATCAACAGCTATGGGAACCCTCACTCGAGGACCCACTCCTACGGCTGGGAGAGCGAAGCAGCGGTGGAAAAGGCGAGGAAAGTGAGTGGCATTCAAGGAAATTTAAAGATATTTTAAGATTAGCCAGGCCAGGCGTGATCCAGCATGGCTCCAAGGGGGGTACTTTTCAAGACAAGATCCCCTTGTGGTACCATTGGGGGTACCAGAAAAAAATTGAAATTTGATGTGTTAAAGTAGGGTTTTAACTCATTTTTAGAAACGTTTTTGAGTCTAAGGGGGGCACTTTTCAACACTATTACCTTTACTTTTGACCCAAAATGTCAAAATTTTGGGGATTTCCTAAAAATAAACACTGAATACCCCATTTTGATACTAATGGGGGGTATGGGGGTCCTCACCCAGAAAATGTTTTGAAATTTGACCTGTTAAAGTTGGGTTTTTACTCATTTTGAGAACCTTTTTGGGTCTCCAAGGGGGGGCACTTTCCAGAGAGTCACCCCCCTGGATCTGCCACTGAGCCAGGCACAAGTGTCAAGTTTTATGCTATATTGGCTTAAACGCTTAAATAATCAAATCAAAATACTAAGATGAGATTTTTCAGACTTTTGAAGGATATTCAGACTTTTAAAAACTTTTCAACAAAAATTTCAGACTTATAATTAAATAAAATCAGCTTATAAGCTGAAATTTTCAACTAAAAACTACATATTTTTCATTTTTTGATAATGTTCTTAGTTTATGAGGATCTTTCCTAGGGCAAATTTTCATTAGGCAGCTAAATAATTTTATGTGGTTTGTTTTAGGATCTTCTCAACAATTCTTGCAGTTTTCTGACTTTTTGCTTTTTTGTCAATCTCATCCCTGATAATATTATTTCAACTAGCAGTGTTTCTTTTAGTTTGTGTTACATTTTTGATAAAACGTAAATATAGAGTTGGATCAAAAAGATTTGGCCCAGCTATTCTTAAAGAACCAATTTGTTTTCTGCTCTAATTTGAGTACACCCTTATAAACATTTTTAAGGGTTTTTTTGAATAAAATTCTTTACATTTTAACATATTCTCTCTTTGAAAAGTTTCTTAAATGTTGTTATAACTCATAATAAAATATTGTTGAGACTCTAAATCTAAAAGATGGAAACTTTTTAGTTTGATAAACACAATTCTTTGAGATATATTAGGATAGTATTACAAGACTGATGGGCAGTGAATCTTATTTTATCATATTTAACAATTATTGCCTTTATTTTAATCACTCTATCCCATTTTAAATATCACTTTAACTTAATTTATTCGATATTGATGCATTTTTTATTAGCAGGGTTTGTACACCTCTTGAAATTCCTGAAAAACTTTTGAAATTTGCTTTATTTTTCTAAAAGCACTTAAAACTCCTGAAAATTATGATTTTTTTTCCTGAATTTTCCTTCCATTGCCTTTATTTTAATCACTATCCCATTTTAAATATCACTTTAACTTAATTGGCTTGAAATGGATGCATTTTCTTTTATCAGTGTTATATAATTAAGTTTGCAGTCATGGTCTTGGCGTGAATCCTTGTCTTTGCTTTCAGCAAGTTGCAGATCTGATTGGAGCGGATGTTAAGGACGTAGTCTTCACTAGCGGAGCCACAGAGTCCAACAACATCTCTGTCAAAGGCGTGGCTCATTTTTACGGCGCCAAGAAGCGCCACGTCATCACCACACAAATCGTAAGTTTGGTAATTTATACAATCTGTGAGTAAACAGGGGTCTGTTTAGAAGAAATTTGAGTCTGTTTTCGGACCCTTCACAAAATTTTTTATTGTGAAAACGGACCCTTCACAAAGTGTTTTACCTAAAAAACGGACCCTTCACAATGTATTTTTCCTTAAAAACGGACCCTTCGCAAAGTATTTTGGCCTTTAAATGGACACTATTTTTCACAATACTGCAAATTCGTGAGCTTATTTTCACAAAAACAGACTCCTGGCTTAGAAGAACTAATTTAACACTAAAATTCACAAAATTATGAGTAGATTTTCACAATTTTTACAAAAACCGGACCCTTCACAAAAAGTCTGGACAGACCCCTGGTAAAGCTATTATTTTCCTAAATAAGTCATTTTCAAAATTCATCTGCCAAAACTTTGTTATTGTTGCATTTTTCGGTACTTGCATATTATCCCGTCGACCATTCAGTGGCCGTCTAATTCAGCAGCACATCAATAGAAAAGGGATTTGATAACATTTTTAATTAAGCGGTACGGTCAACGGTATAATACGTAAGAACCCATTTTTCTATAATCTAAAGAAAACTGCTTTACCCTATTTTTATAATTTAAAGCTCTCTGAGACTTTTCTTGGCATTGGTCCCCAACGATACTGGAACAACACCTTTTTTAAAACTGATATCAATTTCCCCCGTGTGCACTCTAACTGGTGTACGAGGGTTGTTTTTTAATTAACTTCCGTTTTTCTCCTGTAAAAAAAGTAGTGCGAATTTCGAAATAATTTTGGTACTGGTAGATAGATTCATCCTTGAGGATCAATTTCTTACTTTACTGGAAAAAATCGGACATTTTTTCTATTATTTATCGAATTTACAAGCGCGCTCCTCGAACTTATTTCCCGCCGGCCCATAGAGAATTTCTCTTCCTTTAAACTCTGTTCGCATTAACAATAGACAATCCGCAGGCAGGTGATTTTTGCAGCATGCTATTGTGCATGTTTAAAACCATATGTTTTGCATCTGCCAAGTTCCAGGCATTGGGGATTCTGGAGTTACAGTCATAATAAACAAGGCAATATCCATAGATTCGCAGGCAAAGTGTGCGCTGAGGGGGAAAACGGCTGTCCGAACCGATGCGAAGCTCAACGAAAATCAAACTTTTCATGAAGCGGGATTGAAAAAATTGTGAAAAGGTACGGTAAATGGTCTATTTAAAGGTGATTACGTTGAAAAGTAATTAAAGATGTTTGTAACCTTCCGTAATAACCTTATTTTTAAATATTCATTTGTTTTTTTTATTTTTAACTATCAAAAAGGGGAAAATTTCGAAAAAGATGATTTCTCTATGGGTTGGCGGGAAATAAGTTCGAGGAGCGCGCTTGTAAATTCGATAAATAATAGAAAAAATATCCGATTTTTTCCAGTAAAGTAAGAAATTGATCCTCAAGGATGTACCTATCTACCAGTACCAAAATTATTTCGAAATTATCACTACTTATTTTTCAGGAGCAAAACGGAAGTTAATTAAAAAACAACCCTCGTATTTTGAAAGATGAGTAGCCATTTTTGAAAGCAAAAGAGATGTCTAATTTTTTCCCTACTGATTAAAAATATACATTGAAAAGATTCAGGTTGAATCACAATAAGCGCATAATACAAAAGAAAGGTGTAAAAAAAAAGGTTTATGAAGCCTTAATTTTCCCTAGGAATTCAGTATATAACCCTAAATCTTCATTTCACAGTTGTCAATCTTCCTGCGGTTTTTATAGACCTTTTACTCAACTTTTCTACTCTAAAATAAGCTGTAAAATTATTACAACTGTTTTAATGTAACATTTTAAAATGCAAAATGTAATTTATTTGTAAAAACAATGGGATGATTTTGTAGCTCATTTCAATGTCATTTAATCCATGTTGAGCTTCATTGACCCCCTTTGAGGACCACTTTAGGAATCCCTAATTTAGAGCTTTTTTATTTCTTACCCCAGCTGTTTGCCCCTATCAACCCATCTTTCATCTTGCTGCTATGGCAACTTTTTCTCACACTTGAGCATTTCAAGATTGTGTCTGGCATCATTCTTTCCTCTCAATACATTTGTTGTGATGATGTTGACTAAATATAACTGTATGATGACTGCTTTGACAGCAATGATGGACAGCTTTGTGCTGAACGATGTTTTTTAAAAGTGTGTTCCTTGTTCTCAGGAACATTATGAAAATATGATCAGTATGACATAGCTGCCAAGTATTCCTATTTTATCGGAGTTACTCCTATTTTTGGTTTCTTCTCCGATAATCCGATTTTTCCCTTAAAACTCCGATTTTTAAAAAAATACTTATGTTGAAATCATAAAAGACAAGCGAAATAAAAGAATAGTGCCATTTAAAGAACAATTTATCATTCAAAGAACATGTTATTAAAAGTAAGATGAGTGAAATATATGAATTTAATATTACATTTTCTTTTTTAAGTTTAATTTTTCCAGAAAAAGCATTAATTTCTGGTATGGTAAGGGCAAGAACCAAGATTAATATTTAAACGGTTTGGACGCCTGTAGTTGTAACCTATGGATGATTTTGTTTTCATCTACTATTAGGGGGATGTTGTTTTTGATTCTTCATAGATTTTGTTTTAGGTTTTTATCTAAATTATTTGTGCTTCGTAGTTCTACTATGAACTAAAAAAGCAGCTTAAATTTTAAATTGTGGCTGTAAAAAAAGGTGGGTGAGCTTCCATGTGTAGTCTATGAAAGTACTCCTATTTTCCCCCCATCAGGTTGGCAGCTATGGTATGAGGTTAATAAATATTAAAATACTTTTGTGTTTTATCCAAAATCTTCTCTTTTTAGAACAATTTTAAATTTGCAGCAATTAATGTGTTTTTATCTAACATTGCTCCTTCAAGAAAACAAGAATAGTTTTGTTTAATAAATCTTTTGACACTCGTGTTTAATGCCCATTATACAAATAATGTTATTAAAATCATAACAAGCAGTACCTAATTTACGTGCTAGCAATACATAATTCAGTATGAGCTGTATTGTTATTTTTACTGTAACTTTGTTTGCAGTACCCCCCATGTCTCAATCAACAATGTGAGTGGCTCTCCTCCCAAAAAGGTTGTGTATCCGTAATCTAATTGGTGTATTTTGAAGGTTTAGTAGCCCGTTTTTCAAAGCAAAGGAGATGTCAGTAATTTTAGAAATAATTTATTATTCAAAATTAATAAATTTGATGTGATGATGTTGACTGAAAATACAACTGTATGATGGACAGCTTTGTGTGGGACGATGATTTCTAACAGTGTTTTCCTTGTTCTCAGGAACACAAGTGCGTTTTGGACTCCTGCCGAGTGTTGGAAACGGAAGGATTCGACGTGTCTTATCTGCCGGTGCAATCTAACGGTGTTTTGGACATGAAGGTATGCTTTTCATTTCTCCCAGTGGAGTTATTTGACATTGAATGAACCCAATGGCTATTACCATTTTTGATTTTCTACATTTTTGAATATTTAAAAAATTATAATAATAATAAAAATTGTTTACTTAAGTTACAAAATAACTTTAAGAATAAAACTCTAAAAAATTCGCATGGTGGATTCATATTCTTCATAGTATTTTTTTTCTTCAACTTTATGCAAAATTTCAAAATAGGGTCTCTATGTGTTTATATTGTTATCTATCATTTGTTTAAAAAATAAAATGTTGGATTTTCTGTGATATTCTTGAGCTCTAAGCACACCTCCTGTTTGTATAATACAAATGTCATAAGTAAAGAGACTTTAATCGTAATGAAACTTCGTTTTTTTAATTACCCTTTGTGCATAAGATTGATGAAAGTAAGAATTCTTATAAGGGGAGGGTTAGAGAGTTTTTGGTAAGTTTGGGCAAAATTAAGAAGTTGTAAGGTGTGAAAGTCTCAGGAGGGTTTCCGTTATTTTGTACAAAACAAACTTTTCACTTTTTAAGTGACATGAGTATAGATAAATCTAACATTTTGTCTAATCGCACTTAAAAGTAGTGGCAATCCGGCAAAGTCTCACTGAATTACCCAAATCTAGCATTTACCAAGTTCAGTAAACATGTTTTAAGCATGTGATAACTCTGCAATTAACTATGTTGTTATTTAACTTTTGATACTTAATTTTTTTCTGCATACTTCTTGAAAATTCTCTACTTTTTCTGAGACAGACACTTGAATATGCTTAACTCCTTAGTTTGACCTCTTATATTTAACTTTAACTCTAACGGCCGTATTCACCGGTAACCTGACCGGCGGTCAGGTCAGGAAACCATGGTTACAGCCTCTGATTGGTGGAAGGAAAATATTGAATTATTTTTCCACCAATCAGAGGCTGTAACCATGGTTTCCTGACCTGACCGCCGGTCAGGTTACCGGTGAATATGGCCGTTAGTCTCATACTCAATTCTAATATTTACCGTTTAAACCAGTGTTTCCCAACCTTTTTTGGTCCATGCCCCACCAAAGCGTTTCTAAATTTTCCATGCCCCCCGGTCTCCGTGGCATATATAGAAATATATTTTGAGAGGGAGCCAAAATTATTTCTTAGCCCCTCCCTCCTATGTATATTTAATAACTCTAATGATGCTTTTCAGAAAACTTTTAGGTGGAATTTGCATGCTAAAGAACTAAATGAATATCTGAGTAATTAAGTTCTAAGTACCAAGGGGGGTCTGGGGGTTCTCCCCCAGCAAATTTTCGGAAATTTGACTCTAGGAAGCAGGTTTTTAACTAGTTTGATACGGATACCCCTAGTTGGGAAATTTTGGATATAAATTTCATGAACCTAATGAAAGAAAAGTTTCAAATATAAACGATAGCGTTTTAAAAACAAAGAGATCTTGGGTCATCCCATAGAAAAGGTTTGAAAATTAGACTCTAAAAACAGGGTTTTAATACATACTGGTCCAGATTTCAGACATACATTCTCAGATGGGATAATAGGATCAGATTTTGATAAACTTCTTTTTAAAATGTTTTTTTTATTTTCCCCCTGGATTGGCCCCACGTGGTGGGCAATTTGGTTAAAAATTTTCAAATTGCCCCCCTAGAAAATGATATTGCCCCCCGGTGGGGCGTGTGCCCCACGTTGGGAAACACTGGTTTAAACCTAGTTGAACTTGTTTAAAGTACCTTTTTTAAACAGAACAACCCTGCAATAAACTATGTTATTTATTGATTTGCGTTCTGAGAAAGACAATTGAATATATTTATCTACATGAGTTTCAGTAAAAGGCTTTTTCAATATATATGAACTTGTTTTCCTCCCCAAAGGTGCTGGAAGCCGCTATTCGTCCGGACACTTCTTTGGTTTCGGTTATGGCAGTGAACAATGAAATCGGTGTCAAACAACCTTTACAAGAAATCGGTAACTGTTCTAATTATGTTTTAAGCATGTTCATTGATTCTTTTTGAACTAAATGTGTGCACTCCTTCCTAGTTATTTTTATGAGCCTCATATGAGGCTATATTTTTTTAATTTAACAGAAAATACTTGGTTTAGAACTGATTAAAAGACATGGTCATAATATTAGAAGGTTATGAAATAAGAAAATATCTACCAACCCTATAAAAAATGTTCTACAGAAGCTAGTATCTAGCTAGTATTTTCTCTTCACAAGCATCACAGCTTAAAATGTAAACATTGAAATCATCTTGCTGCCATTTAGGATAACAAATTCAGAAACCATGTAGAAGTCTCATTTATGTGATCTACATGAATCAGTGAAGTCACTGATGAAAAGAAAATAAATTTGCGTGTTTACATCATACAAAAATTGAGCTCATAAGTAAGAGCCTCATATGAGGCCCAGGGTGGCGAGAGGGTTAAAATTTACTGGTATTAATTTCTGTTAGTGCGATGATTAAGATTGTTTTGCGTCTTGAAATCAGTTCTTTTTGTTTTTTCTGGATGGCTCAAACAGCTTCTGAGGTTTTGCTAACAAAATGAATCTTGAATACAATGTTAAACATCAAATTTTATACATATTACTTCAATGCAAATTAAAGTTTTCAGTACTATCTTTGGATTAAATGCTTTCAGAACTGCACTTACACCCATTATGTAAAGTGATCTTTTGAAACAAAGACAATGCTTTAGAATTTAACTGCATTACTTTTTAAAAAACTTTTTGTTTTTCTGGATAGCTCAAACTCTCTTGTTCTTTTGTTATTATAATGTTATTATTATATAATTTACAAAACATATTTAGGTGTAAAATATGCTATTTAACCTAGATGGGATAAACTTTCATCTTGGCAAATCACATTGGCTCTTGTTTCTTGTAGTATTTTTAAGTAACTTATTTAAAAAATTACTCATGTTCTTCCCTCTAATGTTGCTGTTATTCTTTTCAGGCAGTTTGTGTCGCCAGCGCAAGGTTTTCTTCCACACCGACGCTGCCCAGGCCGTTGGGAAAATTCCGATCGACGTGAACGAAATGAACATCGACCTTATGTCCATTAGTGGTCACAAAATATACGGACCCAAGGGTATGGTGACACCATTCTCTTTTAACACAATGAATATACTGAGTGCAGGGGTCTGTTTGCTAGAAATTTGGGTCCGTTTTTGAACCCTCTACAAAAAATATTTCATTGTGAAAACGGACCCTTCACAAAATATGTTAGCTTTTGAATGGGCACTATTTTTCACAATACAAAAAATAGGGGACTCTGTTTTCACAAATTCTCATAAGCAGGAGTAATTGAATCGTCAGTTAGAAGAAGGGAATAAGTCCAAAAACCAAGTTTTGAGAAAATCGAAAAAACTGTATATAAGTAATGGAATATTCATAGTATAACCACCAAATTTTTACTGGAAGTTCAGAACCCTATTTAGAAAACAAAGCAACCATCAAAACAAATATAAGTAAATTTAATAATATTTTACAGTCAAAATAAGTTGATGGACTTATTCCCTTCTTCCACCTTATGAAATTTTCCTAATGAAAAAATCTTGAAAAACACTTAAATTCACATTTAAATTATATTTCTCCTTAGTTCACACCACAAAAGGATAAAATAAAAAGAATCAGACAAATGAAATTCAAAATCAGGGTTGCTGATTTTTTTGATTTTTTTTTAAAAATCAAATAAATCGGATTTATTTGATTTAAATCGGACTTTTTTGATTTAAATCGGATTTTTTTTATTTAAATGAATTACTAGTCCTGAACTTCCTGAAACTGGTTAATGATATACTGATATTGAAATTTCAATTTGATATAACAATTTAGCATTACAAAATATCTCAATTTTGATATATTTTATGCATTAATTAATCAAATTAATTAAGGGAAACAGTTCACTGCCATCTCACCGACATATGCCCATCCTAAAAGGGTGAATGAATAATTGTACCACCAGTTACTAAAATCTTTATCCTTCTTAATATTAAGTTTGGAAAATAAATTGTGACTATGATTACTAAAACAATGCCTAATTTTTGTATAAAAATTAAAATCAATTTGAATTACATTGATTCAGTTAAAATAATTTTACTCAAGGTAATATAGGTTTATTTCTTTAAAATAATAATTAGGCATAAAAAATAAAATTAAGCTAATTATTGATAGTCATGTACAGACCACATAGAAAAGGGCTTTCTCTGGCTAAAATTCCATCTGGTTTTGTAATATAAGAAAAATTATTTCAGAAAACATGACTAAAATCATAAAAACAATCTTTCAATAAAAATCATCAACTTATAATCGTATATTTTTAAAATTTTATACTAGGTAAAAAATAATTTAATTCTTGTTTAGTTAATCACAATTATTGATTTCAAACCTTGCTATTAACCCTTTTTTGTCAAAAACATTTTTGTCATTGGTAGTAAAATTTGTTCTTGATATTGCAGGCTATTTTATGTAGAAGTAACTTAAACCTATCTCTCCCAGTTAATATCTAGAAGACTTTTTAAAAAATGTAAGCAACTAATCTTGCAAACCATTTTTAAAGCATACAACTACTTAATTTTTTTATTTAAATTGTGCTACTTTAAAATTTTTGATTTAAATCAATGATTTTTTTAAAAAAAAATCAAGTGATTTAAATTGTGATTTAAATCAAGTTGATTTAAATCAAGCAACCCTGTTCAAAATTATAGCGAAACTGAGTTATTAAAGCAGTATCAATGGAGTGAGTGAATATGAATGGAGTCAAACATTCCCTGCATAAAAAAAGTTTGAAAAAAAATTGAAATTAAGAGAAAATTTTATTTTGACTTAGTTTTCAACACAAAGAATACGAAAAGAGAGAAAAATTAACTTTAATTCCGAATTAACTTAAAAAATAGAATGAATGGGCATCGATTTCACAACTTCAAGGGGCGATATCTCCCTATAGGGGTTAGTTATTTACCCCCTCTTTTCACCCATGTGTAGAGCAAAGCTTGGAGATTGTTTTGAGCACAAAAAGTCTCATTTTTTGGACTTATTCCCTTCTTCAAACTGACGATTCAATTTAGTTAGTTAGTTTTTTTTCAGCAATAATAATTTGTTGGGTGTACGAATACTTTCTGAACTGACTGCATGTGTTATGATTAAGTTTAATTAATTTGCAATGCATGAATTCAGTGCTAATCTTGTTTCTCTGTTGTAGGTGTGGGGGCGCTGTACGTGCGTCGTCGGCCCCGCGTGCGTGTGCAGCCGATCCAAAACGGGGGTGGGCAGGAGAGGGGGATGCGCAGCGGAACAGTCCCCACCCCCCTGGTGGTCGGACTGGGAGCAGCATGTGAAGTTGCTGCCAATGAGATGGAGGTATGGTACAGAAGGTTCAAAATCAAGTGTCTATTAGGGCACAGCTTACTAGATACTATACAGGCTGACCGAGTTTTGAATTATTTAAAACTTTTGACAACTTTTCCCGCTAGGATTGCCCAAAATCGGTTAAATAACTTCCTAACCAATAGGATAAACACACACACAATCAAGTTTTTTTTGTATTTGTCTTTAAAAGCTTGTTTTTGGAGAAAGTGTTCTTTCATAGTAGTCAACAATATTTGGAAAATTAGCAAACTAAAAGTGAAAAAACAAACTTAACTATGTTATTCCTATCTATGAAAGGGAAATAGTATTCTTGAAAAGTCGTTCAAAGCATTTATTTACAGTTTATTAGTATAGATTACATTCAAGAAGGTCCTTAAAACTTTTCAAAATGTCCTTGGAAAGTTCTTTAAAAGTACTTAATTTTACCCTTTTTACTTCTGTACAAACCCTGTTACACGATCTTAAAGGTTTGAGTATTTATTGGTTCGTATCAATAATCTAATTAAAATGTTTTCCATAAAAAATATCCAGCACATCTATTGATGACTATTATTTATCAACATTCTGAAAAAAAACCACACTGATGAATCTTTTTAATTCAATAGTGTACCTAGAAACTTGTTATTATACCTATTGTTTTATCATGCCGAATTTCGTTTCAACCCAGACTTGTTAAACAATTATACTTATTAAGCCATTGAAAATAATAGAAGACCAAACCTACACAACACCTAATGTTTACAAATAATTTTGATTAATCAGACTAAAAATTATAAATTTCAGACAAAATGTGTTACATTTTAGTATTAAATAGCAGATCCGAAAGTTTTTTGAATACTTTTATCTGTCTTTGAATGATGTTTAATTTCGAAAGTACTCTTAAGTACATTTTTGAAACGTGAAGAAATTTGTTTCATCATAAAATATTGCATCAGTTGGTTGTTGTGATTGGATAAATAATAACTTGTTTAACAGTTCTCTCTATGTAATTGTGCAACCTTATCCGTAATCTAAAAGAAATGAAAATATTTTAAAATTGAGAATTTTGTTTGGTATTGTAAGGGCATTTTGCACATCCTCAAAAGAATCCGAACAGTTTGATACCAAAAATGTGTCAGTAATTTAAAAGTTTTTCTCTGGGAAAGCGTTCACCAAAAACCTTTTTTAATAATAGAGATATCGAATTCTCTGATTTTGTGATTGAACGTTTGGCCTGATTTTGGTGTTATTTGCTTTTTTTCTTGTAAAAACTTCTCAACTCCGCTTTGTTTCTGCAATGTAGTGAAATAACACGTGTGTTTCTTTCAGTATGACGCCAAAAGAGTCGAAAAACTAGCGAAACGTCTCATAGACGGAATCTGCTCTTCTATTCCTCAAGTGATACGCAATGGCGATCCTGAAATGACTTATCCTGGTATGTCACTCCTTTCTTCAACTTATACTTCTTTTTAAGTTCATGCCAATTGTGTATTGGAGGTTAGGGAAATGGAGCAGAGTCTCTTTATAGCATATTTTATTTTACGAGGACAGACACGAAACTACGTACATCTTTACATCACGACATCAAGCAAGGAAAGAGGAAGTGGCAACTTAAAGATCTTCCAACAAAGGCTCATGCGCAGTAACACAAAAATTACTTTCCCAACCAATGGGCAATAAGACCCTTAGAGTGGGGCTCTTAAGATTTTGATGGACATGGAATGCACATCTGGATTATATACATTCACCTCACAAAGGAACAAAGAGATACTGGGAACTTTTACATATAATATTAAACTTACAATCTAAATTAATTAAATCATTATAAATATACAACATTGTGCAAGAAACTTTTTAAATCCCATAGATTTAAAGCATCACTAACATTTGGCTGTAACTTTACGACTCTAAACAATTGAATAACATCAGGGGAAAAATTTGTGCCTCTAAAAATTGGTCATTGTATAGGCGTAGTCACTTGGTTAGGTTTTACTGTAATATCCATTTTAAACCAACATCAGTTTTCTTTGTCATAAATTCAGCTTCAGTAATAAAAGCATTTTTCAGAACTTTTTATATACTAAACAAGCATGTTAACTATTTGAACCCTATTTCAAACTTTTTAAGTTACCAATTTGTTTTTTCAGGTTGTATAAATTTATCCTTTGCATACATTGAAGGTGAAAGTCTTTTGATGGCTCTAAAAGACATAGCTCTGTCATCAGGAAGGTAATTATCATAACTTGACAACTAAGTATTCAGCATTTCCCCTTTATCATAGTTAAATGATCTTAGTTCTTTCATTAATAATTACAAAATCGACTTTATTTAATCATTGTTATAGAAAATTGGAAATCCTAAAGTAATTACAATCATAGATGAAATGTTTATTGCAATTAATTTTTCAGTTGTTATGGTTCCCTTTTGATAACAAATATTCAATTTAATAAAATAAGAAATAATTTGTTTTAAATAAAATAAAATGAACATCATGTAAAGTAATGTTTGGCAAAAAGTATACCACTTTGAATAAATATATTGTGTTTTAATGACCCAGCGCTCCATTTTCAATTTAAGAAAAGGTTCGATTCCGTTAAAGGTCCCGCTAAATACTGCCATGCTCTTTTAAACACCAGAAAGTAGAAATATTGGTAAATAATTTCAAACTAATAGATTAAAATGTTTGATTAGATCGATAACTGTTTAGTTTATCAATAAAAATCAGAAAAATTTGTCGATATTTGAATATGTGGTGCTCATAAAAACTTGGCGATATTTAGCGGGACCCTTAACGGAATTGAACCATAATCAAAGAAAATTTTAAAGTTAAATGTGTATTCATAGTTAGTTCCACTGTTGAAGTATGCTTTACTTGTCTGTATTAAAACATTGAAGTTTGATTTTATTTTTTACTGGTCTTTGGCCCTATGATCAAGTTTAATTTTCACTTAAAGGTCAGACCACACTGAGTATTGCTGGAAAATTTGGTTTCCAAGGTTGATCCAGTCGAAAATTTTGCTGAACTTTCACAAAAATATTCCTCCTTCTAAAATTTACCCCTTCACAAAAATCAAATTAGTTTTAATGATTATTTGCAATGAAACATTCACAAAATATTTGAATTTTTCATGATTTTCTCGGTTTGGGAGTCAGATTTTACTTCTTATGCACTGACCTGCTTACCTATCACTGCTTCAATTTTCACAAAAATGGGCCCCAAAAAATAAAACCTCATACATGTGATTCTTCTGCCAATTGGCGGAAATCCGCCAATTTGCGTAGCAAAATTGAAATCCGACAATTTGATTTGCAAACTGAAATTCCACTTTCTTATTTTCCAATCGTTTTATACTGAAAACTCTGACTGCTAGTGTGGCTAAATTTTAAGAAAAATCGAAAAAAAAGTTTTAAAAATATCGAAGTAATACGAAAATTAGTTAAAATTTAAGCTAAAAAATATGAATCTAGCACATTGAATCCTAGATCTCAGGTTATACCCTGTTTTGGGTCATGCGCCATATAAAAATCCAACCAACTTAGACCTAGGAAGTAGAAGCTGATGGACCCCCTGTACTTTAAAGGAAGAAAAATTTAGGTGCCATCAATTTTTTTTAATATTTTCCGCCAATTTTTTTTGTCTGTAATCACATGTATGAAACCTGGATCAACCCCAGAGTTTTCTTAAAAGTGCCCCAGGGCACACAGTTTGGAAACAACTGGTCAAATGTTGTTACTCACTGAAGTTGTGTGTTTTTTCAGCGCCTGCACCTCTGCTTCTCTGGAGCCATCCTATGTGCTGAGAGCCATCGGTAGTGACGAAGATTTGGCACACTCTTCCATCAGGTTAGGCACTTGTTTTGTGATTTCCCATTATCAGTATTTTTCTCCTTAGGGTTATACTTAACGTGACCAGACGTCCCGTTTTGAACGGGACTGTCCCTTTTTAGAGTTACGAGTCCCGGTGTCCCCGAAATGAACTCTGGGCCGCAAAATAGTCCCGTTTTCTGAAATGGAGATATTTTATTGGGCAGATTTAAAAAAGGTCCCCGCATGGGAAGACGTTCAAAAATCTCTGAATGTATTAATTGAAAAGGAATATATTGACTGTAATAAAGATGCAGAAGTTTTTGACGAATTTTCGTTAATTTGTAACTATACATTACATCGCAGAAAAGTATCAACAAAAGCCAACAATCTTTTGCATGAAAACTTTTCTATTTTAATTGAATATATTTTATGTTTGCCTGCTACAAATGCTCCAGTAGAAAATGTATTTTCTATGATAAATAAATTGTGGCCATCTGAGTACTTTTTAAACTTTGTACTCTGGAACTTTTAAAAAGTGTTTTTTTTATTGACTACCTCTTAATTAACCTAAATAAACCCATGTCCCGTTTTGAGTAAAAAAATAAATGGTCACATTAGTTATACTACGTTCAAACATGAAAAGTTAATCTAGTTTAAGTGCTAATCTATCTTAACTGCCACGGAAATCCGCAGCAAGCGGCTCCCCAGTGCCAGCGTTTTTCTCGCGCGTACTTACACTTTTGCAGAGCGTGCGCTACTTTTTCTACTCATTAACTACTCAAAAGACTGTTTATTTGGTTTATATAAAGAAATTGCACTCTCTCAATGTATGGAGTACCAGTTAAAACCAGAATAATGACCTAATAAAGAAAAAAATAGTAATAAATAAGAAGTAAATCAAATCGATCAATTATAAGCATTTTTCTTTATTCCTTGCAGAAGAACAAATTTAAAAAGAATAAAAATCCATTTTATATGCAAAGAGAACAAAAACAAAAGTGTTAAACACAAAATATAGCATAAAAAGAATAAAAAACTCAAAAAGAAACGCATTCCATAACTTAACAGCTTTTATTTTTATCGCTTAAGAAAAAAAACGCTGTTCAAATTCATCCCCCCTACTTCACTGAAATAAGAAATTCCTTTGGAAACACTGTCAAGGTCATTCCTGGTATTACTTTTGGTAAAAACACAGTGCAACACATCGTACTTTTACAAAGCGTATAAATACGCCATTGGCACTTAACACTCGGGATTTTCCAACCGTATATATACGTCGACGGCAGTTAAGGGGTTAAGTCAAGTATAAGTATAAGTCAAGTTAAGTATCTTAATCTATCTGAACGAACTGTCTTGGTTTTAATCTAGTTTAACTTTAAGCTAGTTTCCCGAACTCTTAAGTCTTTAAACTAGTTTAAGTTACTGTGGTGCCATCTACTATAAGAAGAGCAAAAGCTACTACCAACTACCAACCTTTTTTATTTTGATATTACATTGGCGCAATCGTTATTAAATTAAATATATTTCGATAAACAAAGTGGACAACACAAGAAGAAAAATTGGTATTCTGCAAGTATAAGTCCAAAGTAAAAAAGTTTGGAGTGGAGTGTTTTAGGCTTAGAGATGAGCTCTTGGCCGGCCGCCATTTTTTACTTGTAGCACTATATGGTTTGAGATAATTGTAGTGTGAACACTTAAAAATAAGACAGATTAAGTTAAGCTATCTTAACTTCTCTCTTGAGGTTAAACGAGATTAACTTTTCATGTGTGTATTAGAATAAACTGTTTTTTCTTAAACCAGGTTTTTTGTCAGCCTTTTTCTTAACATGAACATAGCATTGAGTTGTAAATAATAAACACCTGTGCTTTATTTATTTAATTATAATTGACTGAATAATTTAAATCTCTGGTTTTTAATAGAATAAAAAAATGAAATGGTTTAATGTCAAAGTTTATATGGTTACAAAATTATAAAAAGACAACTGCTTTTACTGCATAAATTTACATCCGAGTGGTAATTTAAATGTTTTGAATTTCAAGCTAAAGATTATAAAAGCATATGCATGTGTTTTTTTATCCACTTAGTTTTTATATTACCTTGAATAATAGAGCAACATCAATTGAATTAATTGATGTTGCATAATTTTGTAGATCTCCCTAATTAACCAATGATTGTTAGGTTTGGTATTTAATAGACCAATGTTTTGTATCATCTAACAATAATAATAATTTATTTTCCATAATGTACAAAGCAAAGCAAAATAACACAGAGGACATATATGTAAAAAAATAAAGAGTACATTATGGATAAACCACCACTTTAGCAATCTGCTGTAATTAACAGTTTATTCTAACTATCTAACGGCCGTATTAACCAGCGCGAGCCGATCCATAGATTATTCACTGATCCTACAACCAATGATCGTGGTTTTTCCGATGGTTGTTATCGACGAACAACCGACAATCATGGTTTCTTCAAACAGCAGTTTTGTATGTAACGCCACTTCTGATTGGACCGCGATGACGCCAGCTATCGAGTCCGGGATCGCACGCTGTTCACTCAAGTTCATAGTCCAGTGTAAATTATTTCCTATAAAATTCTCTACCTGCTTTAAAACATTTCTATCACAACTAATAATAACTAGTGATGGGCAAAATCGATAATTTTAGGTATCGAATACTTTGGTATCGAATACTTATAGGTATCAAATACTTTGGTATCGAATACTTATAGGTATCGAGTACTTTTAGGTATCGAGTACTTTTTTTCAATGTCGGGAAATGAACCTGAAGGGACAATTTTTTTAGGGCCTATCCATAATCAGACTAATATTCAAAAAACTGAAAGCGATCCATCAAAAAGCCCCGTAGCTACGGGCCTGGAGGTGGATAGAGGCGAAGGATTTGGCGGGGGAAAAACCTAGCCCCGTCAAATTTCTCTCGCGGATGATAACGACTTGGGTTTGAGCGTTGCAAAATGAAAACGGAAACAGGCTGCGTTTGATCTACAGTAGGTATTATAAAGATTACTTCATTGAAAAATTTAAAACGAAATATGTCAATAAAGTATCGATACTTTTGTGGGTATCGAATACACTCGATACCTATAGGTATCGAGTACTTAAGTATTTGGTATCGATACCTGCCCATCACTAATAATAACTATACAACCAATAACAGGAAATGACTTGAACTGGTGTTCTATATTTCCTGCTTTATATTGAAAATTGTTGGAACAATTCTGTTGATCTAATGGTTACACTGAATGGGTTTATTTCAATATTATTTTTAAAATACTCACACTTATCTAAAAATATTGATTCACCTCTCTAAAAATAGGATATTTTTTTAAGAATTTTAAGGAATTAATAGTTAAAAGAAAAAATTTTGAAACTTAGGTAATAGCCGTGCTAAATATTTAATACCTGAATAAATTGTAAGAGCGCCATCTATCAAAACGAGTGCTAACTCTAAACTATCTGGTTAATTTTAATGCGTGTTTTTCACGATCAGTTTTTCTTTATTATTATACTTTAATCAACCATTATTTTGATGATTAAAGCAAATATACTCAAATATAAATATAATTTGTGATCAAATTCTTCTTAAATGTCCATTTTCGCAAAAATGAACCACCGATCCATGGTTCAACCCACCAAAGTTGGGTGGTCAGATTTTGGGTGAAAAAACCGATGGTTATTCGTTAGTTGGGGGTGGTCGATAACGTTTTAGTTAGGATCAGCGGATAATCCTTCAATCCATGGTTGAACCACGATGGTCAATACGGCCGTAATTGAAACAAGTGGTTAAGCGACCAATCCTTTAGAACCAACGGTTTTTACTAACTGTTTACTCTTTATCTTTTTAATCAATCCTGCACCACTCAAGTTCTCTATTGTTATTTGAGTAAATTTGAGTTTATTGATGTCTTGAATTTTGTTAAGATTTTGAGGCTAATTTAAGATTTGAACTGTGTGGACATTTTAAGTCTAGTTGGGATTTTTAAGGCTAATTGATGTTATAAACTTTGAGTTAAATGTGATGTGAGTTTTATTGTTATATAATGTTTTATCTGTAATTAGGAATAATTTGATTGGGTTTTGAAAGTTAACTGTTAATTTTCACTTGCAAGGTGGGGGGAAGGCAACATTGTGTTAAGCCTTTAATATAAGAAGGTATTATGTCGCTTGTTATTACTTCCTTGAGATATTGTTGGGAAATAATAAAGAGGTTTTGTGTTGTTCAGTCTTGTGTTTCCTCATGTAATTTTGGAAAGGGAGATCTTACAAAGACTAATTTAGAAGGATCATTTTCTTTCAACCAAAATTTCTTTCTGTCATTCAAAAAAAATACATTTTGGTTCTTTCTGGACTGGGAGCTAATGTGCAGCTTTTCTAAGTAAAACCTTAAATATTGATTGAATGATGCTTTTTTTTAAGACTTTTCAGTATTTATTAGTTAACTTACAAAATAAATTTTTGCTATTTTTTCCAAATGTTATCCTTTTAAATATCGATCAGCTATTTATTTTAAATTGTCTAGTATTCCTACAGAAATTTCCTATGGGAGCCATAGTTAACTCTATGAGCTCACTTGATCTACGCAGGCAAAACTACTATCTAGTACCTACCCCGCATAAAGAAATATATAAAAAGCATTTCCGATATCTCTCCATCGTGTTTTTTAATAAATTACCTTGTGAAATTCAAACAGAATCAAATATCCGTCTATTCAAAAAGCTTTGCATTTCTTTCATTATTAATTTTACAGAAATATTTCAATCTGTCAGGTAACATAGAAACTGTATCATTCATTGTTTAAAAAAATATCATCATTGCGAGCCCAGCCCTCCCCTTTTTTTCTCTTTTTCTTTTGTAATGATATTTATAACCATGATAATCTATGATCCCATGGAAGAGCTTTTTGGCTCCTTTGGGAATCACTTACAATCAGTGGCGGAGGGAACCCAAATAGGTTCTCAAAATGAGTATAAACCCCATTTTTACAAGTCAAATTTCAAAATATTTTCTGGGGGAGGACCCCCATACCCCCCATTAGTACCACAAGGGGATCTTCAGTGATAATTTTAAGGAAATCTCCAATATTTTGACATTTTGGGTAAAAAAGGGTAATAATGTTGAAAAGTACCCCCTTAGTCTCAAAACGTTTCTAAAAATGAGTTAAAACCCTACTTTTACATGTCAAATTTCAAATTTTCTCTGGGGGGCACCCCCTACCCCCAATGGTACCACAAGGGGATCTTGTCTGAAAAAGTGCCCCCCTTGGAGCCATGTTGGATCTGCGCCTGCTTACAATTTCCATTTCTTTTTTTTATTATTATGTTTAATTGTGTGATGCCTTTATATTAGTATTTTTGTTATGATTTCCTTTTGTTAATGAATTTGAATTCATGCCAATGTTGTGTTTGTTGTGCAGGTTCGGTCTGGGCAGGTTCACCACGGAGGAGGAAGTGGACTACACTGTGTCCAAGTGCATCGAACACGCGCAACGTCTACGGGACATGAGTCCTCTGTGGGATATGTTCCAGGAGGGCATAGACATCAAGACCATCCAGTGGTCACAGCACTGACCTATCCAACCTCAAGGTAATTTTGAGCTTACTCTTGGCTACTAAGGCAGCGGATCTTAAACTTTCGATTGCACCCCAAGATTTTGAACACCCAAAGCAGTGACCAGATTTTTTTAAGGGGGGGGTGACTCATCATTATTCCTAAGGTACCCCCTCATGTTTCACATTATGTAAAAATCTTACAATTACTCCAAGTAATAAGGGGGGGGTCTGGGGTGAAAAATTTTGAAAATTTGCCTCAAAAAGTAGCAGTGGCGTATATAGAAATTTATTACATTTTTTTGTTAAAATTAACATCTAAAAACTTGTTATATAAAAAAATTTATGAGTAATTTTGTTCCAAGTACCAAAGGGGGTCTGGGGGTCCTCCCCCATAAAATTTTTGAAAATTTGACTCTTCAAAACTGGTTTTTAACTAGTTTAGGTACACTTAGTCCGAATTTTTAAATTCATTATTTAAGATAGAATTTGCATTGGGTGAACTTAATATAGAACAAGTTTAAAATAATAGAGTTCCAAGTAGAAAAGTGGATCTGAGGGTCCTCCCTCAGAAAATTTTCAGAGAGGAGGGAATAGACACAGTGTTGCCGGATTGGGCTATAAGTAGCGGATTGGGCTCCTTTTGTAGGTCCTTGCGACAAAAATTTCGTTTTGGGCGACAGGCTACTTTTGGGCTACTTAAAAATTAAATCTGGGCTACAGCATTTTTAATCTGCGACTTTTGTGTTTTGAAAAAAAATGGACATAATAATTACAAATGCACGCTTCTAGTGTAGAAAAGTGAGTCTTAAGTAATTCATCTGCGTCTCTTCCAACTCCTTTTCAATCCTCGCCTCGAAGCCCTGGACATTTTATAGAGACAAATAAGGGAGTTGGAAGAGAAGAAAGAGGGTAGGGTAAGAATTTTCCGATATGTGATTTATGAAACGAGTATTTATCATATCCTTATAAGGTTTTTAGTATAATGAAATATTGATGTTGTGCAAGAGTTCCTTTTCAATTAGCAATACATGAATTACTTTCAACTAATTCGTTTTTAGGTTAACAATGTATCTAACTAATTGAAATCTAAAAAGTTCTAATGATATTTTATTCTAAAAGTATCATTTTTTAAAATAGAATCTAGAAAATTAGCTTTATTCAAGTCGAAATAGCTTTAAAAAATTAAAAGATTATTTTTTAAGTTCTAGATTATATAATAATAGTTTATTAACAATGTTAAAAGTGTGTTTAACTACAACATTACCACTGAAATAAAATTTGGGCTCCAAAAATTTCAAATCCGCTACTTTTAGAGCTTTGATCCGCGACTTTTTCGTCAAACTGTCTGGCAACACTGAATAGACATCAAGACCATCCAGTGGTCACAGCACTGACCTATCCAACCTCAAGGTATTTTAAGCTTACTCTTAGTGTCGCTTTCCCTGTATAGCTGTTTCATGGCGACAAAATTTTTCTTGCTTTAATCCGGGTGGAAACTCTCTGAGGTGGTGTAGATGACTCTTAAAAGAAGATCAGGCTTTATAAAAATACTGTTGTTTTACTTATGTATAATTTAGATAAAAGTTACATTAAAATATAAGACTCTCGCACATCAAACATCCATTGCATTAAACTACCAATCTATCAACTATTGTCTGTTCCTATCTGTAGACAAAACCTAAACATTACCTAAAGACAAATAATTTAACATCATAAATACTTTGTCACAATGTTGCCAAATAATATCATACAAAAATAAATAACTTTAAACAAATAATTTAAGTAGTCCCATTCACTAGCTCCATATTTGACACTTAGCTTCATAAGCGCTGCAAGTTCTTTAAATGTAATTTCAACAATTGACCACGACGGACAGTTCCCTTATTTTTTAAAAATTGATAAAAAAAACCCAATTTTTCTGGAAAAACAAATGGTCCTGATTTCAAAAATCAGCATTAAAAGCCCTGAAAGAGAGTTATCATTCTCAAATGACAAATTTTGTTTATTTCCCTTTTTTTTTCAGCACCTGAAAGTCCAGTGAAACGACTGTGATACCTCTGACGGGCCGTTGCACACTCTGACTGTACATAGGAGAGAACTTTACTGCTTTTTGTGCTTCTCAAAGCATTTAGTGTTATTCTATTCAGCTTAGCAGAGCATTAAAGCTTTACTTTTTATTATTCCTAGTGTCAGTTCATTCTATACAATGTTGAGGGTCGAAACACACTTGGATCAAAAGATTATAAGGTCGCTATTATATATGGTCGTTATTTTTAAGTTCCAAAAGGTCATGAAAAAAAATACCTGTTCAAATGATATCTACATAATTTCTAATTGGGTAGGTTTTTTTCAAAATGCAAAAAAAAAAGATTCCTAAAATGTTTTATTTTCACAAAATTACAAATGATGAATCAATGTTATAAATACTTGAAGTTGAAATATAATACAGTTGGACTGTGCTTAATGCGATCATGGTTAATGTCAAAATTGACTAGTCATGATTCCTCATTAATTTAATGCAAAATGTGATCAATATATCGTTTAATGTTATCAAAGTTTG
Source organism: Tetragnatha versicolor (assembly GCA_024610705.1). NCBI lineage: Eukaryota > Metazoa > Arthropoda > Arachnida > Araneae > Tetragnathidae > Tetragnatha > Tetragnatha versicolor. The sequence continues at coordinate 1,457,110 of JANDEH010000040.1, read as the reverse complement.
GTGTAATCCCTTAAAAACCTTTTTCTCAGTTGTAAGGCCAATTTCAATACGTAAGCATACAAAATGTAGTAGTAATGTTATTTTATCCACTCTTTTATTTAAGTTGCCAAATACATACTAATTGTTTTAAGTACTTCATTTAACAACAATATCATGATTTTATTGCAAACACTCTTTACAGTGTATGCCACTTTTTATTATAAAACTGCTTATTATCAATTAGATACTGTTATCATTCGGATCTTGGACAAATATGATCACATTAACCTGTATAAAGATTTTAAAGAAATATATGTAGAGAGGATTGACAGAGTTTGTTCTTATGTAGTTTTTAGCTTGAAAAATTCAAATTTAATTTTTCTAGAACCAATATGAGCATTTTGCCTTTTTGTATTTTTAACTCCATTTTAACTTTTTTTTGCTTAAGAAATTTTTCCTCTATCCTAAACCTTTGGTATAAAACTTATTTTAACCCTTTTAGTGGAAAAACTCAGCAACAAAAAATATAGTTGCTGTTTTTAACATTGATTAAAACAAATAAGGGCTGAATTTAAAATAAGACTACAAATTATCAGTGGCAAGTTAGAAATTCAAAATGTTTTCAAGCACTACAGAAATAAATTTTTTACTATTTATTAACATTGAAACAAAAAAAGATCTAATTTTAATTCAAAATACTATATTGGAATGTAATCTTCTAATGAATGAGTTTTTTCACAGGTTGTCTAGACCTGGCCTTAAAAACCTGGAACAATAAGGAAAAAATTTAGCAATTTTAGAAAATCTGATAATCAGGGAAATTTTAAATATCTGCTTAATTTCAAAAAATAAATTGAACAATTTCCTGTTTTTAAGGCCTTTAAATATGCTCCTTCCTATAAAATATCTTGAGTGGATATAAACTAGTATGGTTGTTAAAAAAAAGTGTGCTGAGGGTCCATCTGATAAAAGTCTGGAAATAATGTCATTTGTATTTCTCCATCTTTTCTGATTTTTACAGTTTATTTCCCATTGTTAAAAAGATTATAATTTTCTATTTACAAAATGTTAGAGCAGATAGTGCCAAAAACTTTGAATTATCAGGGAAATTTGAGAAACATGTTTTCCAGTATTCCTTTTTAACCCGTATTTTTTTTGTCTAGAAATATCCCTACTCCAAAATATTATCAACATATACATTATAATACAGTTTATACATTATAATACATATACATTAGAATACAGTTTTAATTGTATCAGTTTGATGTTGTGGCAACAAAAAATAAGAGTATTCTGGGTGTTTCAGAAGTCCGTTTCTAGGCTTTTATTAGGAACCAACTTCTCCTAGGGTAATATGGAAGTAAGGTATACCCATAGGCAAGTGACCATATAGAGAATCCATTGAGATGACTTACAGCGCCCCTAGTGGCGAAATGAAAAAGTTAAAAAACCAAAGGAGATGCATCATATCCTCAATAAGTACAATGCTTTGAAAAACTCACTGAAAAATATTCGTGAAAATATCGTTAATATTCGCGGAGATATCAGCATGTGAAAATAGCACTTTTTTAGGCCTCAAACAAGAAAAATATTCATTTTCACATGCAACATTATACCTCTGCGGAAATTAACTATATTTTCATTAATTTTGTTTCATTGAGTTCTTCATAGCATTGGCAACAATACTCTCATTAAGGTTTTTGCTGCATCTTCTTTGGTTTTTTAACTTTTTCATTTCACCACTAGGGGCGCTGTAAGTCATCTCAATGGATTCTCTATATAGTCACATACCTATACTAATACTTATGTACAGTAATATTCGTTCTACCCTAGTAGCACAGCTTATACCGAATTTGTCAAATTTATTTATGTAACTGCAACTAGAAGAAAACGAAATTTGGCCCTACATGACAAAATTGGGATGAATCTTGAAAATTTGTGCTACTTGGGTGTGTACAGGGTGGATCTAAGGGGGGGTGCCCCCTCTTGGACTCAAAATGAGTTAAAATTAGTGATGGGCAGGTATCGATACCAAAATACTTAAGTACTCGATACCTATAGGTATCGAGTGTATTCGATACCCACAAAAGTATCGATACTTTATTGACATATTTCGTTTTAAATTTTTCAATGAAGTAATCTTTATAATACCTACTGTAGATCAAACGCAGCCTGTTTCCGTTTTCATTTTGCAACGCTCAAACCCAAGTCGTTATCATCCGCGAGAGAAATTTGACGCGGCTAGGTTTTTCCCCCGCCAAATCCTTCGCCTCTATCCACCTCCAGGCCCGTAGCTTTTTGATGGATCGCTTTCAGTTTTTTGAATATTAGTCTGATTATGGATAGGCCCTAAAAAAATTGTCCCTTCAGGTTCATTTCCTGATATTGAAAAAAGTACTCGATACCTAAAAGTACTCGATACCTATAAGTATTCGATACCAAAGTATTTGATACCTATAAGTATTCGATACCAAAGTATTCGATACCTAAAATTATCGATTTTGCCCATCACTAGTTAAAATCCTACTTTTACAAGTAAAATTTATCAAAATTTTTTCTGGGGGAGGACCCTCATAACCTCCAGCGGTAACACAAGGGGGATCTAGAGTTATACTTTTTGGAAAAACCCTTATATTTTTGAATTTTTTTTGTTAAAAGGGAGAGGTGATAGTCTGAAAATGTGCCCCCCTCCTTGGAGCTGTGCCTGGTACAGGGTACTGGTACTTTAAATCCTCTATAGACAAAAAAAATCTTAAATTTGAAAAAGAGCATTTTGAAGGGAAGGGAATTTTTTTAAGCAAAAAAAAATTTTTCATTTGCCCTTTCATAAATGATGCTTTACTCTATATTTTTGTCTTAGTTTTCAGACCATCACCAGAAGTCTAAAAGGTAAGCTATCAAATCAGACACTTAAGAAAAAAGAAATTATAACCATTTATTTATTGTAAATTGAACTTTAGAAATTTGTAACCTAAGAAACCAAGTTTGTTGAGCTAAAGGGTAGTTATATTTTTTTCACAAGTGTCTTATATGATAGTTTGAATAAACATTTACCTTCTAGGCTTCTGCCTGGTGGTTGACCGAAATCCAAGGCAAAAATTATTTTTTTCCCTTTTTCAAATTTCAGATTTTTTTTACCAAGTTTCGTCTGTAGATAATTTTTAAGTAGGGACGTTATTTTATGACCACCCCGTAATTCTCCACTGTTTCATGGGGAACACTTAACCCTTCATGCCCCAAATTATTTTCCTCATCCAAAATATGTCAAGTTTACGTAACTGCAACTATAAGTAAACTAAATTTGGCCTTACATGACGAAAATTGGACGAATTTGGAACATTGGGAAGTGGGACTTACAAGTCCCGTCGGGGCATAAAGGGTTAAAAAAATCCCGTGACCCCTATAATCATTAACGTAAATGTTAGTTTTTAAATTGGTTTTATTGAATAAATGCTGGAATCAAACAATTTTTCTTGTGATAGGGTTTCTTTTTCCATTATGGCCATGGACTCTCCGTTCTGGTATACTCTGTGAGAATCACGAAATTGAAATTTTTTATCCAATCAAGCAAGCAATTCTAGGAAAAAGTCTGAAGAACCGAGTTTAGTATCTGTCTTTAGCATTTCGGATGGCAACTCGTCCAGTGAAGCCGGTGTCTGGAAGATCAGTCGTCGGTTGAAGACCTTGTCCTGGATTGGCTATGGAATTCAAGTGAGTTTTATTGCAGTGAATTAACCTTATGCATCTTTGTTATACTTAGTTCATTTATAATTGGCGCCTGAGAAATAGTGCTTTCCCCCACGCTAAAAGCGTAACCATAGTTGCTCTCTTCGCGCAGCTAAAATAGTAAGCCTTCTTCGTCACTTTGACGAGGATAGTTGCTATGTGGTTACCGATCGGTGGTGGGGGAAGGAAATATTTTCAGGCACCTCTATTCAAAATGAATAGAGTATAGTATGTTCTCTTGTTGTTAGTATGTTGAATTGGTAGAGTAGGGTAGTACTAATAACTATTTTGTAACATGCCCCCTTCGTTAAAACGTCCGAGTAGTACCGAAAAATTGTCGATCGTTTTTAAAATTACTATCTAAAATCAAAATGTTACTAAGATAATTGAAATTTTAAGCTCAAAATCATTAGTGTTCACATGATCATATGTAAAGTTTTTTCCTTTTTCCAATCATTTTTTGAGTGAGTTACAGCGATCCTTCGAAATCAACACTGTTGAATTCTTTCAGTGATGTTATGGAAAAAAAGGGGGGTTACCGCCTCTAAGTATTGTATTACCTCTATGGTTATAGCGGGTAGTAAATTCATACCTTATTTGGTACTTACGTATTATACCGTCGACCTCTCAGAGGCCGTTTAATTCAGCGGCACATCAATAGAAAAGTCAATGGTGTTTGATGACGTTTTGAATTAAGCGGTACGGTCGATGGCATAATGATGCGTAAGAACCCTTTAGGTATTTGTTTTTTGATGGGCTTTTTCCTCATATCGTCCCCATTTGTTGGGCCCAAGGATAACTATATCGAAGATCTAAACATGTTAAAACATAGAATGATTTCTTATCAAAATTTCTTGCAGGACTTTTGCTAAGTTTAGTATATATAAATAATCAATCATTAGCAGCTTATCGTAGTTAAATCTTAAACCTTATGCTGCATACATGAAAACTGTTGCACCAATGAGTGGGCCGTAGGGACCAACCAGACCTGGTTGACTCACTGATTAACTGCGTACCTAAATATAAAGTTTCCCAATTTTATTTTATTGTTGAAGTCGAATTTTGAAAATAGTACGAGGAAATCAGTCTAAGAATAAAAATAACGCTTAAATTTTCATCCTTTAATCATAGATCACATCCCATCAATTTCAATTTTGAGCTATCGAGATCTATATCAAAATCATAATTCCAGCTTTAAAAAAAGTGTGCGAGTTGATTATTAATTTAGTAAAAAAATTGTTTAAGTTTAATCTTAGCCCGACTTGGTTAGATCGCCATGTGCAATGTATTACTATAGTCTTCGCATGTGATCATTGGTAGATCTTGGATCATATGGCTGCGGAATATTAGAGGGATCCCTATAAGAAATGTAAATTGAGCAAAATATAAGTTAATGGGGTATTTTTCGACGGGGAAACCAAAAAAATGTTTTTATTTTATTTGCATAGATGTTCATTTTTAAACAATGGATGAGTAGGTACTTTTTTAGGATTAAGGTTCTCAGTTCTCAAATCTTTGAAGGAATTCGTTTTTACAAACTCTCAATTGTTTTTTTATTAAGGTTCTTTGTAAATATATCTATTTTTAGGAAGAAAGAAAAATCAAAATTGTTTGAAATTGTTGGTTATTTCATTCAACCGTAACCTGATCAAACACCAGATAAAGCAAGATATTAAAATGATATTTTTTGAAATACTTGGGTACTGTTTACATAAAATTGTCAATTCCAAACATTTTAAATCCTTATTTTCCTATTTAAATGTTATACCTTGGAGGGAAATCTGCATTGCATTTTGATGGGCCTGTTACACGTTAAATATTTAATTTTTTGAAAAAAAAGTTCTTTCAATTACCGATTGAATGTTCGAATCAAACTTTGTCTCTGAACATGTCATCCAGCTTAATTTGATTCAAAAGATCTGAGCTATAATTTCGTTACAGAAAAAGAAATGAATATAACATTAGTATGTCGCCGCTTAAGATGTAATCTAAGTAAATAAGTTTTGAAACGGGCGAGATACTTCTTCGGAAGTTGGCGACATATGTGGCGTTGCCAAAAAGCTTTTTCTATAAGCTTAACTTTCCTGATTTATATAAAAATCTCAAATCGGCTATACAGCTTTGGGCTATACTCTATTCATTTAGAATTGGCGCTTGAGAGATAGTGCTTTCCCCCACGCTAGAAGCGTAACCATAGTTACGCTCTTGAGCAGCCATCAATAGTAAGCCTTTTCGTCACTTTGACGTGGATAGTTGCTATGGTTACCGATCGGTGGTGGGGCTGATTTCTGGGAGGGCATTCGGGGCACTTGCCCAGGGCCCCTGTTTTAAAGGGGCCCCAAAAAACGCATAAAAAGCTAAGAAATGTGAAATAATGTAATAACTTATGAATTCCAAATCAATTAAGCTTTATGAAGTTTTCAAGTAAATAAATTTTACGAAGTGTTTGCACTGAATTAAAAGATGATTTTGTTATTTTAAGTCAATGAATTTAAATTTTACTGTAAGACATGTCGGGGGCCCCAAGTGAGTCTTTTGCCCTGGGCCCCCAAAACTTGTAAGTCGGGCCCTGGGGGAAGGAAATATTTTCAAGCGCCAGTTCAAAATGAACAGAGTATAGCTAATTCCTAGCCTGAATTTGGGCAATAGCTAATTAAATAGTCAGATTCAGTTTGGTTTCAATGATTTTCCCATGCCAGAGAGTGAGATATTGCGAAGAAAGTATACAATTACTCGCCTATCTTGATTTATTTAAATAACCCCTCCTCAAATCAGGCATTGGGTTGTGTTTTGTTCGATTGGGTTTAGTTTGAAACATTTTTTCTTACAGGCGAAGACAAGTGGAAATCAGGAAACCTTTAAGGCTATTATTCAGTTTTCTAATAGATAACTTAAAAAAAAGCTTTCTAAAGTTAATTTTTAATTCAATTAAACAATTTACAAACATTTTAAACCAATCTAAACCTCTTAAAAATTGATCAGAAATATTTAATAGCAAATAAATTATTTGGATTAGATATCCGCAAAATATTTGGGTGATTTTATCCGAGTGAAACGATCCTTTCATTCAATTGTACTGAATTCGTATTTCTTTCATTTAAGTTCTAACCACTTTCATATTGAGTATTTGTTTTTTAAAATAAGGATTGAGATCCCGATTTAAATTAATTAATATAATAATTTTCATTCAGTTAGTCTTAACTTTAAATTAAATATCATTGATTATGAAAGCGAAACACATGGATGAAAAAAATATTTGCAGGGCGCCATCTACCCTAAATCCAGCTAACTAAACTGTTAGATAACATTCTGCAAGAACCCCCCTTTTCTCTATCCTAATCCGACCCGACATAAACCATAAATTCCCATTCCCCCTAATCAGCAAAAATAAGAAAATAACAAACCATCCACCCTTTTAGTTGAATAATTAAACCGTCCCTAATCTTAACGATCCCACCGTAGAGAACGCAATCCCACTATAAGCAGAACGAGCGAGCGAAGCTAACGCAAGCCGAGAGAAACAAGAAACGAGCGCCAGGTTTGGCAATGAATCGCTCTTTTGGCGCTCCGAAATTTCGCCGCTCGCCTAGCACATCCGCACGCTTTTGGGAAATCCACGGAGCGACCGTTCGCCAAGCTCAAACCGCCAACCTTATTTTCTCGATATCGGTCACTAAAACGGCCATTTCTCGCTCAAATACTGATCTAAAAGAATCAGAAATGGCTCAAATCGAATTAGAAGGGTTCATATTAGGTAATTCTAAGGGTTTTTTCTAGAAATTTTTCCGATAACAGTACGAACTTTCAGTTTAAAGTCGTTCCTTCTCGAATTCGGCCGATTCAAGATCGGTCGCTTCCCCTCGCAAATGGCGTTCTCCGATTCGTCGATCGCTGCTGTCAATCTCCGAGAACACACCCTAAAATATAGGCGGAGCCTAGACTCGGCTTAACTTACTGGTGGAAAGCTCGACGAATGAAAATTTTGGGCGAATCAAGCATCAAACGTGGGGCGTTCTGTTTTCAGGTCTCCAATGAATTATTTTGAAGGAATTATTTTGCCTTTTTTTGGGGCTTTGAAAGGAAATAAGCAGGTGTCTGAGGGGAGGATCAAACGCATGGAAAAGGTGGAACGCAATGAGAGCATGGGGTATTTTTATGAAATTGTTGTTTTCGTAATTCATTAAATATTGAATTTTGAGTGCAGCAGTTTAAATTCATTTGTAGAGATGGCGGCACGACTTCGAAAATTAATTTTGCGAATCCCTGATAACGGATTGGTAAATTCTCGAAGAGTATAAAAATATAGGATAAATTTCAGCGGCGTATATAGAAATTTATTTTGGGAGGGATCCAAATTTAATTGGTCATTACCTCGAGTCTGAAACTAAATTTTTATTAACGTCGTAAATTATTAATTTTTAAAAAGTGTCGTTTTCAAGACAATTAATTGCAAGGTTTTGTCGCACTTAAACGGGACAAAGTCCCCTTAGTGACGCATAAGATTTTCTTTAGATATTTAGTTATGTTATGTAATAATAAAGATTATCATAACTATTTTTTTAACAAGTTTTTCTTAACTTGGTGTTAAGTTAAAGAATTGTAATAGGCACTACACTGTAAAAAAATCTTTCTTCAATAAACGGAAATTTCCCTATTTTCATCATTTGAGAAGGTATCCGTATTTTCTTTTTCCGTCATTTGAGGGAATGTCCGTTTTGTATTTTTCTGTCAAAGGAGGGAAACCTTCCGTTATTTTAGAGAACGTTCGTTTAATATCTTTTCGTCATTGGAGTGGAACTTTCCGTTATTTTAGGGATTGTTCGTTTTATATTTCTGATATATAATTTTCCTGATTATAATTTTGAAAAAAAATGACAAACAATCCGTAAAATCCAAATAGACGATTCTTTTAAATAATTTACACTACCGATCACAGTAATACAAGTGTAATCAAAAGTAACAAGTTATCACAACTATTTAGATCACATTTTTGCGATCTAATAAGACTAGTTAGGTATGCAATATTTTAAGACTTCAGCTACGTAGTGAAGAAAGCGATCGTACGATGTTTAAATATCTGTTTAAAAATAGTATATCAGAGTATTTCTATTTTAAAGTATGGTAACGTTTACTACCAATAATACAAAAAATAAAAACAATATATTTTTGCTATTTTTGGAAATTTTAATAAAATAATATTTACTGGGGTTCGAACCCGCGAACAGCTGCATGCTAATCAGACACGCTACCATGCACTGCTACAGCGGGGATTCAGTAATGGGAAAACTTATTATAACATGTTCTTTGTTTGTGACTGTGAAGGTACGTCATAAACGAACTTAGGATTCTAGAGGATTAATAACTACCAAACCCATAATAAATTTGCTGAAGGTTCGTTTCGCCTGAAGACGCTTGCACAAATTTCCATTACTTATTTACAACTATATTTGAGTCTCACCAAAACGAGTGGAGAAATAGTACAATACGCATGCGTGAGGAGAGGAAAATTAAAAAATGGAAACTTCACGATGAAAATTCCGTTTTGTAGTTTACGGAATTAATCCATGAAAAATTCACGGAAAATAATACGTTAAAAGACGTTCTTTTTTTTACAGTGTAGGATTTTATTTCTCCCAGGGGCGTCATTTCAGTTTTTGGTTTGGGGGGGGCAAGGATTTTTTTATCACGCTGTAACAAGTCTTGAGTAGTTCTGTCTAGTAGTAACGGTCTGAATCACGCTGTAACTAGACTTTTTTTGGGGGGGGTGCTTCAACTTCATTTTTAAGGTACCCCCTAACGAGCATAGGTTGTGTTAGAACACTGAAAAGTTGTATTGAAAAGTAGTATTACATATATAATGTCAAAATTTGACACCGTGAACTCCAAGGAAAATGGGGGGGGGGATTCACCCCCAGGAAAATTTTGAAAATTTACCTTTTAAAGTAGTGTTTTAGCTCATTTTGAGTCCCTTTGGGCTACATCCAAAGAGAACAGTTTCTTGTAAACCACAGAATTTTCTAGGGAAAAGAGTTGTAAATAAACGTCAAAGTTTCAAGGGGGCCGCCTCCCCCAGAAATTTGTTTTATAAAATTCACCTTTAAACTATTGTTTATCTCTTTTTCAAACTCTTTGGGGAGCTCCTAAATGGAAACGCTTCTTGTAAGTAAAATTTTAGAGGGGGGCTGGGGGTCCTCCCCCAAATTTTTTTTTGAAATTACCAATTTAAACTCGTTTTTTATCTCTTTTTCAAACTCTTTGGGGGAACACTAAAAAGGAAAAGCTTCTTGTAAGCGGCAGAATTTTCAAAGGGAAAAACACTGTTTAACAGAAGTCAAAATTATAGAGGGGGCTGGGGGAATGCCCTAGAAATTTTTTTGAAATTTACCTTTTAAACGAGTGCTTTATCTATTTCAAACTCTTTGGGGAGCTCGTAAAGGGAAAAAGCTTCTTGTAAATGGCAGAATTCTAAAGAGGAAAAATCTGTATATCCACTGACGTAAAAAGTTTAGAGGGGGCTGGGGATCCTTCCCCAGAAAATTTTTTTGAAATATAACCCTCAAAAGTAGTGTTTTAGTAGACTTTTTGAGTTGCACACAAAGCTCCTTGTGGAAGTTAGACTTTTCAAGGGACTTGCAGCTATTTTTCACATAACAGTGGGAAACCTTGGGGGGGCGGTTTCCCCCCCCCTAAATGACGCCCCTGATTTCTCCCAAACTGGTCGTATATTCTACACTAGGGGTAAAGGCAAGGAATTATACTTGTTCAAATAATTTTGATTTTCATTGAGATCCGGAGAAAAATTAAGTTACTATACTTTAAATTATCATCTTCAGATATACATATAATTCCTTAATTTGAGTAGTACGCTACCTGCTTAAATTTAATATTAGAAGTTTTTTACCTTAAAAATGGTGGTAAAAGCGGGTTAAACTAATTTTTGTAGTGTTTAAAAATACTTTTACTTCCATAAATGCTTTCTTTTTCTTCTTTTTTTGCAGCGTTTATGAAGACTCGTGGTAAAGTCTATACTGAAAAACCGATGAAGATCTGAATACACAGGAGGATGTGGTCCGTCAACTACTGAAGAGTTGCTTTGGTGAAAAAAAAGGTAAAGTTAATCGATACACGCGTATACCTATTATTTCGTTGAAATGAACGTGTTTGACACTTTCATTCCTATAGTATAGGGTCACAAATTTTTCAAAGGAACCTAATCAAATAAATCCTTAAATTTAATGGTAATTTCTACCAGCTTAAGATTGAAGGGGTTTACTGTCCATGGTATTATATGGTATACTTCGCAGCAACTTTTCCTGGACCCAGTACGTCACTAGGCGGAAGGAGAAAGTGGGGGTAAACACAAAGCCTGTTGGGTTGATAGGAGAAATTTCGATACGCGAATTGTGATAAAAAAAACTCTATTTATACATGGGTTTAACAAAATAATCGTATTTTAAAATTGATGTTCTTAGTTTCAATTGAAATTAGATTCCGATGTTCCCATTTGGGAACATATACGTTGTACTGGGTAATTACTCTCCAAAATTGGAATATAAAGCTATTCTGTCAAGACAAATGAGAAGATGTGTACTTAAGCTACCTAAACACAGCAAAATTATTTAAAACTAAATTTATTTAAAATTTTCACAGATTGAAACTTGTGCAACTTTTGGAAGAGCCAAAAATCTCTAATTTTGATGTAAATTCTACAAAAAGGATTAAACTGCACTTGAAAAACTTTTGTGTGTAAAATAACTTCATATCTTTGAGTTGCTTTCTACCAAGTATCCAATTTCTGCATAAAAAATTAAAAAAATTCCTTAAAACGATGTTCCCATTTGGGAACATCGGCAGGTAAAAGGTTAAGTCTAGTATAGCAACAAATATGCAACAAAAAGTTTAGCAGAAATATTCAGCATGTTTTTAAGTTATTGAAGCCACAATTGCACCTTCACGTTTATAATATTAAATTACTTATAGTAGGTTATAGACTGAATTATAAATTTTGGGCTACTGTTCCCGGTTTCAAAATTTAAAAATATATTATAAAGAAATTATAAGTTTTTTTAGCATTTAAATTTTTTTACATGAATAAGGGAACAAAAAATAATGTTTCCTTAGTTATATATTAGGCATTAGAGGGTTAAGTTATCATTGATCAGTTTCATAAAATTATCTAATTAGTTTGAAGTTCATTTTAATCGGAATTTGGGGGAAAAAATATGTGCGTCGAATCAAATCACGAAATCAATCAAATCGTGAGTTTTATAAAAAAAATGTGCTATCAAAATATAATTTAGTATTTCCTCGTATTCGCTAATAAATTACATCTATTTATTTTTAATAAATTTAATTGAATTTTAAATTTTAGTCTAAAGGCATAAGTGGGATGAAATGTGCAAGTATCAAAATTTTAAGCAGCAAAAATAGAAATAATTTTAAGTGAAAAGGACTAGGAGGAGCTGTTTTGAGGCTGCCATCTAGCGGAGTATAAGAAAACTATGTAAGAAATGCCGAGTTGGAAAGGACTGGGGTTCTTTTGGTGCTGCCATCTAAGGAACTGTAGGAAAACTAGATGAAACTTTAACGTGCTATTTTAGGGCTGTCGTCTAGCGGAATATTATATGAACTAGTAGTTTTTTATATGGGGGTATTTATATCTTCCTGACCTTTGTTAGTTTTAACTTAATCTTGGAACCTTAAAAGCATTTTTTTCATTATTCGAATTTTTGCGAGGGATAAAAATTTTTAAAGGAGTTTTCTTGCCTAATTTTTTTATTGAATTTTGATTTATATAATAAGACAATTATAGAGGAGTACGTTACCTTATAAATGTTCGTACCTTTGTGGGCTAATAATCAGTGGCGGATCCAGGATTTGGTTTTGGGGGGGGCTAAGAATTTTCATAATCCATTTGAACCTTCTTGTTAATGGTAAATACGGAAAAGATTGTGAATTATCCTACTCAAAGGGGGGTCTGTGGGTCCTCCCCCAGAAAATTTTTGGAAATTTAAGTCAAAAACCCCACTTTTTCAACTAGTTTTGGTACGCCTCATCCGAATTTCGGATATAGATTTTTTGCGTTTTGACAAACTTAGTAAAATATTAGACGCTTTGGAGGGGGCTTCAGCCTGCGGTGCGACGCCTAAAGCCTAATCGCCAAAAGGGAGAATACGGCGAGTTACTCCTGTGCCAGATCGCCAAAGCGCTAGGCGCATCTTCTTCAAGGCGCATCTCCTTCTGCGCTGGCAGCGCTGCTCCAAAACTGTATAAAGCTTGCTGCTCTTGTTTATTTACTTACCTTTTGCCTTACCGTTATGTTAATGTTCTAATAAAGTGTTGAATTGCTAAACACGCCTTGGTCCCTTTCAAGCCCGAAAGCCCCCCCCCCGTAGATCCGCCACTGCTAATAATGATGAAATATTATTCTTAGTAGTTATTAAAAGCTTGGTGATTGCGAAAAACCTTTGAATGTTTTGTCTTATGTAAATCCTATTGTAATGAACCTAAAACAAATATTAAAGTAAATGCAAAATTATGCTTACCATCTCGAAAGGCTTGAGTAATAGTTAAAAAAAACGTTATTTTTTAAATCAAATTTTTAAAAATCTAAATTAAGAAGATTAGTGTTTTTTGGCGGCAGATTTGATTCAATATATAATGAGAATAAATATTGTAAGAAAAATAGGAAAGAAAACCTATTAAAATCATGGTTAAATCAACCCACGATCTTTGTTACTGCTCATTTACTATTTAAGTATTTTTCAAAAATATTCTTCTTTAAATTATTTATTTTATTTTTTTTACCAATAACCGCGTTTGAAAGTTTAAAGCAACTAAAAAAATGGCTGTTTTAACATGAAAATTATACTTGTAGATTCTCTGAAGGATATATAGATCCCAGTCCCAGTAGCGAGTTTTTTTTTAAATTGTTGAGTTTGGCTTTTTGGATGGCTTAATGATTTAGGTCTAGCGTTCTATTAATCTTAAATAAAATTGTGTTTTGAAAAACTATACATTCCTAAAAAATTTTAATACTGGTAGACTTAATAACCTTACTTAAAAGATATTTTTACTAAAAAATACGTGTCAAATCTAAATTCCTTAAAAATTATTTTGCATTTAAAAGGTCTAATCCTTTTTTAAATTACTTTACTTACCCGTTATTGATGAATGTTCGTTTACAGTCCTACCACCACGAGAGAAACTTTTGATGTTGTAAAATATTGTAGCGATTGTTGTGGAACTGGTTAAACCCCTCAATTTGACGCCAAATCTGTGCGACTATATCATTTAGCTTTCAACTTCTTTTCAAAGTTTTGTTTTTCTATCATAGTTTTTCTCGTGACGGTAGGGGTATTAGTCATTTTTATTACTTTTCCGTTACTGATCAATGTTAGTTTATTGTGGTTTATACCGGGTGTTTCAGATAAGTGTTTCATAACTTCTAGGGGGATAGTAGACACCTAGACGACTCGGAATCACCTAGGAATGGGGGGGGGTCGGAAATACACCCCTAAGGTTTTTAACACAGAGTATAGAGCTTAACAGAGTGTTCATCTCCATAGACGCTAATGGAAACTTTTTTAACAAGCTTTTCCCATTGACAAACGTCAGGCCAAACGGACCCGCCTCCTTTAATATACCACATCATTTAATTCTGTCATTCGCCCACTGAAGCTGTCACTCAAATCCCAATCGGAAAAACAACACCGATGAAATTTAAATGCCGCTTGCCATATCCAATCATCAGGAATCACTTTATTATATTTTCACGCATTTATTTTTTTCTGATTGGCTGCTAGTGAACTGAATTATAATCTGCGAACTGAATTAAATTAATTACCCAAGGAGGAAAACGGCCGTTTGGCATCTCTGTTAAGCTCTATACTCTGTGGTTTGTAGAATACCAGGTTGGCTCTTCCCATTGTTCTGAAAAAAATCTCGTGACGTCTCGTTTCCGCTCCCAGTGACGTCATTCTCCACGCCTTCTTACAGTTTGACCAACCAATCACTTTCACTTTGAGGTAGAGTTGGGGAAAGATGGGGAAAATTACAGGGCGTGGGGATTTTATGATTAAGAGGGAAGGCTATTTGATTGCTTGCTTGGTTTCAAATCGTCAAATAACTTCCTTTCAAAAACTTTTCTGAACCAAGAACTAAATAATAACCTCCTCCTCTGCGGCCATTATCAGGTTTTTTTTGGTAATCGAACTAAGCTTTAATTAAACAAATTTTCTCAAGCATTGACTATTTATTGATAATTATTAAGAACCCTCCACAGAATTAGACCCGTAGTAAATGCAAGAGGAATCCATAGAAGAGGATTAAAATATTATTATTACTATTATTTTTTGTTTCAATAGCTTTTCCGATTTAAATGTTTGTGAGCCTCGTAGAAAACTATTTAATTCTTTTTTAAAAAATTCTTTAAAACTCGCTTAGAAAACATACGATTATTTACTTTTGTTAATTCTCTAAAATAATTAATTTCAAGCGATTTCAAACCTTGATTCTCAAATATTAGATTATCGGAAATAAAAACAAATTTTCAAAGTGATGATTGTTTCCACAAAATGCTTACTTCTTATAATATTTTAATCTTTTTATTTTGTTAAAGAGCTTTTAATAATAATAACATAAGCTTTATTACCACACTACATATGTACAGAAAAAAGGTAACATATTTGTCACCAAGGGGACTTTGTCCCGTTCAGGTGACAGATAATCTTGAATATAATGTAATACATAAATTTATTTTCATTAAGTTAAAGTTTAAGATAAATATGTATATAAACATACACACACTGAAAAGCAATAGGAACTAAAAACAAACAAAAAAATATTAAAAATTGAAAACAAGGTTACAAAATTACAGTCGTACATAAAAAAAAACAAAAAAAATTAAAAATAAATATCGTAATACCTTCGTAAATATTATTTGCTACCGAAATAGCAGAGAAGATGTCTATATCCAATCTACATTCCCCTTTTTACTTGATTTCCCCCCATAAAACCTGATTGGCATGTGGAAGCTTATAGGCACGTTATCGAGACAACCTCTTCCGCTACCAGTGACGTCACCAGTAAGCAGTGTCTAATGACCCCCCTGTAAGTGACCTAGGGGAGGTTGTATAATTTACAGTGGAAATTGACGAGTAACCTTTTGTGATTGGATTAAAACCATCAGAAAAATCGTTCGATTCCGATACTTGTTACATAAAAACCGATTTAGGAGCTGAAATCTCGGCTCTTTAATTGGTTTTATGAAATATTTACCTGAATAGACGGTTGTAATGCGATCTTAAAAGGTTACGTGTCAATTTATTTTTACAGGGAATTTTATAGCTTCCCATTCCCGCTTATATAAGAACCCCTAGCTCGTTAGGGGTGCATTCCCGACCCCCCCTCATTCCTAATGTGATTCCGAGTCGTCTTGGTTTGTGTCCCACTTGGTTTTGTGTGGATAAAACACTTATCTGAAACACCCTTGTACTTAATGAAAGTTGTTTGAATATCACACTGTAAAAAATATCTGTAAATTAACAGATATTTTCTGTATTTTTTACAGGAAAAATCTGGTTTTAAGAAAAAACAGTTTTTTTCTGTACTGCATCTAGTTGGCTTTTGTCCCCAGAGATGGCGCTGCAAAACCTGAAGCAAAACGCTTTGAATTTCTACAAATATCTTCCCTAATTAATCAAGAATTTGGTTTTAGAACATTACAGAGAGGTACTAAATACGTCTGACTGTAACCGCCTTTATGTTAGCGGTCAATTTCAGTTTGGGTCCGGGTTTTAGAATTAGAATTGGAGATAGAATTGGCTTAAAACAAAAGTAATTTTTATCTAACTTCATCCCTTCTTGTATCTCCATCCTAGACAGAGAGAAATGACAGTTTCAAATTCGAGTAAATCGATGTTCTTTCTCATTTTGGTATGACACGTATTGTCTAAAATATGACCACTCAATGCTTTCAATTTTGAAACACCAGACATACTCAGTTTCAAACAATTTAATAGTCACCACTCAAATTATGCTTATTTTTAGTTTATATATAAAAATTGAATTTGAGCATATCAACGCGATTCTAATTTGGTGTGAAAACGTGTAACACATCGTTGTGACGTCACACCCAACTTAATGGGCAAGTTCCCGCGTCATCAAAAAAATGAAACACAATGCACCCCCTATGTTATTAAAAAAAGTAGGAAAACTAAGTTAAAATAACAGAAATGCTCTTTAAAAAAAACAGATGAAACCTGTATAATAAACAGGGGGTCTGTAAAAATTAACAGAAGAAACCTGTCAAATAAACAGAAACAAACTGGCACAAAAATTGACAGTTTTTTTCTGTAAAATCGATTACCTTTTTTTTACAGTGCACAAGGAATATTTTCTTACAGTGATCAAAGACTTTCGGGAAGATGCCACAGAGCTACAGATCCTGTGAAAGCCCACGACTTGCCTTAGTGCAGCACAAACTTTTAGAATGAAGATCGTCTCCTAAGAATTGTTCTTAAGAAAGACTTACTAACTAGACTGCGTCAAAAATAGACATTGAGAAAATCTAAAGAACTCATTTACCTTAATGGGACCATCCCATGATTTGGTGACGACCCTAGAACAGTTAAAGTGGTCTCAAATTGTCAGTCTTTAAAATGTGTTAGTTTCCCATTAAAATTATACAGTTCTTTTTCACAGCATCATGTATATCTTCGTTTGTTTTCAGTAATAATTAAGCTTTCTTAAGCTTTTTTTCCCTCTTAAGCTCTCTTAAGTTAAAGTTCTGGAAGAGAAAGCACCGAGTAAATTTGTAGGATTTTGCAAAGGAGTATTCTTTCAAGCTGTGCTTGCAAAAGAAAATCTTCGGTTTCCATGGTTTAATTCTAGAGATGAAATTTGTAAGTATCTTCAAATTGCTTTTTTACAGTATAGCCTCGATATCTCGAACTTTGATACCTAAAAAATCTGTTTATCTCGAAAAAATATTTATTTCCTTGAAATTTAGTTTTTTTCAGTGCTAGCTTCAACTCCTACACTGTAAAAAAAAGGTAATCGATTTTACAGAAAAAAACTGTCAATTTTTGTGCCAGTTTGTTTCTGTTTATTTGACAGGTTTCTTCTGTTAATTTTTACAGACCCCCTG
The DNA here is from genome assembly GCA_024610705.1 of Tetragnatha versicolor. NCBI lineage: Eukaryota > Metazoa > Arthropoda > Arachnida > Araneae > Tetragnathidae > Tetragnatha > Tetragnatha versicolor. The sequence goes on along the minus strand of JANDEH010000040.1, from coordinate 1,439,256 downwards.
TTTATTATACAGGTTTCATCTGTTTTTTTTAAAGAGCATTTCTGTTATTTTAACTTAGTTTTCCTACTTTTTTTAATAACATAGGGGGTGCATTGTGTTTCATTTTTTTGATGACGCGGGAACTTGCCCATTAAGTTGGGTGTGACGTCACAACGATGTGTTACACGTTTTCACACCAAATTAGAATCGCGTTGATATGCTCAAATTCAATTTTTATATATAAACTAAAAATAAGCATAATTTGAGTGGTGACTATTAAATTGTTTGAAACTGAGTATGTCTGGTGTTTCAAAATTGAAAGCATTGAGTGGTCATATTTTAGACAATACGTGTCATACCAAAATGAGAAAGAACATCGATTTACTCGAATTTGAAACTGTCATTTCTCTCTGTCTAGGATGGAGATACAAGAAGGGATGAAGTTAGATAAAAATTACTTTTGTTTTAAGCCAATTCTATCTCCAATTCTAATTCTAAAACCCGGACCCAAACTGAAATTGACCGCTAACATAAAGGCGGTTACAGTCAGACGTATTTAGTACCTCTCTGTAATGTTCTAAAACCAAATTCTTGATTAATTAGGGAAGATATTTGTAGAAATTCAAAGCGTTTTGCTTCAGGTTTTGCAGCGCCATCTCTGGGGACAAAAGCCAACTAGATGCAGTACAGAAAAAAACTGTTTTTTCTTAAAACCAGATTTTTCCTGTAAAAAATACAGAAAATATCTGTTAATTTACAGATATTTTTTACAGTGTATGCCGTCGAGTTTTTAACCATCATAACCTTTTTAAGTAGAGTTTTTCGCAAGCCGTCCTTAGTACTTTTTCTTGAAAAAAAATGGTTGCGCCTGAGTATTTTGCTTAGGTTTCAACAAACGTTCGCTTTTTTCTTCTTTTTTTAAAAGTTAGTGAAAAAACATTTCAGTTCAATCGAGTTTTTTTCAACTATCTTTATTCCAATTTTATTTTTCGCTTTTTGTGCGGTATAGTTCCAACCTATATGCTACCTTACAATCATGAGATTCTTTTTCATGATTGCTTATAGCTTGATCCGTTCAACTAGTATTTTAGCCCTTTTTCCCCTAATTTTGGAATGAAATGAAATTTTTAAAAATCGGCACAGCTTCGATAAGAGTGTATACCAGCCGCCATGTTTACCCACAGCTCAATTGAGGATTACACACAACCAACTATTGATATAATTATTGGATCCTAAGATGATTTTATTTAGTAGATTATTTTAGGATCAACTTTTTCGACTGTAGTAAATACGATTAGGATAAATTTTTCGATGTTTTAATTGATTAATTTAGTTTTTTTGGGGGGGGGTAACCTTATTTTTCGGTTGTTTGATTTCGAGGTTATACTGTAATTCATCTTACTCGGTGCTCACTCTTATTTCAATGGAAAGTGTCAACTTTACACTCGAATGCAACTTAAGTTGAGCCTGACGTCATGGCCACTTGGAAGAAAATCTGAGTAAACAGAAAGCCTGCTGGGTTGCTAGAAGCTCTTTTTGGCTGGCGAGTTTGAGAGCGAGTTGTACAATAAAAAAATAATAATACTGAACATTTTATGCATATATTGGGATGAAAATATGCTTAATATACGTGGATTTTAAAAAAACTAATCATTATTCAAAATTGAAGCTCTAAATTTCACTCCAAAATTCAGACACCTCGCGGGAAACTACTTTCTTTGGTTGCTCTCAGCATATTTCTACAGGCTCAAATTAAGTTGCAACTGAGTATAGAAATGTAAGTATCAGCTACAATCTACTTTTTCAGTAGCTTTATTACTACTTCTTTTCAGGGCACGGCAAGTACAGGACCAGGCGTAATTGCTGATGCGATGACTTCTCCGCCCATCACACAAAAGGGAAATTCCGAGAAACCCCCTGGTTTATGTGGTTATTGCCCCTTTTGTGTGATGGGCACGGAGAATTCATCCCCTCAGCAATTACGCCTTGACCTGCGCCCGGGGTGATCGTTGCCTTACTCAGTTATTTTCGGATGTTTTAACCCTTTATGTCTCGACGGGACTTGTAAGTCCCACTTCCCAATGTTCCAAATTCGTCCAATTTTCGTCATGTAAGGCCAAATTTTGTTTACTTATAGTTGAAGTTACGTAAACTTGACATATTTTGGATGAGGACGAGGAAATAATTTTGGGCATAAAGGGTTAACTACATCAAATCAGCTTTTTGCACTCGAAGACGTGACGGAGAAATCCGATGATTGAAAAGATCTTTGGAGTTAAGAACCTGGTATTTCCACTTTTAAACAAAGTTTATTCAATGTTAGATTCGCCACAATCAATTGTTGCCTTAAAATGCAGATATTTGACTGTTGCCAAATATGGCTTTTTAAACTGGAAGTCAGGCACAAGCCTTATCCCTTTTCTCAAAAATTTTGGCCCTTGTCCCATAAAAATCCGACCAACCAATCCTTTTCAATTTCTGTACTTTCTTGGATATGGTTGTAGGTTTTTCATAAGTCAACCAACCAACCAAACCTTTTCCCATCAAAATTCCGTACCTTCTTTGGAATAGTTTTTTTATCAGTGTCTTTGATAGTTTGACGGTCCGAAAACCAAAAATTTATGTAGAGCTCCATCTATGAGGGAAAAAAAAATTAACTTTTTTGTTTTAAGTAATTCCCATCCCTTCAAAATTTTTATCAATAGTTTTGTCTATCTCCAACCTAGATATATCCGCTTATTCTGTATGACAGCTTTAAATCTCAAAAAAAAAATCTAGTAACAAGGTTGAATAGAAAATGGAGTACCATAAGTATCCATTCTAAAGTCAACCTGAATTTTTTTTCTCTATCCATCTTTAACTCCAAGAAATATGGCTGCCATTTTTTTAATCCCGAAAATAGAATTCTAAACCAATCGCAGTCTTCCTTTTTGCCAATGCGGCATCTGCGTTATGGGTAGCGACAAAATTATTTCACGACCACTATATTTTTAAGTCTCAAAAAACAGGAACTCAAAGATGACTCAATTTAAAGGATCATGGATGGAGCGAAAAAAAACCTAAGTCCACGCGCAGGTTGGTTCTGCGCATGTGGCAAGTGTTCGAGAACGGAATTCCAGGATGAATGCCAGATTATGGCTCAAAAGGATGCAGGTTCGATCCCAATACAGCAACCATGTTATGTCAATTCACTGTACGTTCATGCTGATTTTTTTCTAAGTCCATGCGCATGTGGGTGGAGTCAGCGCACTACGTCACCTTGGTAAGTTACGACTATTCTAATGGTTTGTCTTCCTAGGTTATTTCATTATAATCTATCAAGATTTACCCAATTAGTGTGGTCTAACTTAGCCTATGCAATTCGGACTTAGTCTAATCAGGTTAGTAAGACCTAGAAGTCTTATAAGACTTGGACTTCTAAGTCTTATAGTGTTAGTCAGCTTAACTAAGCTGACTGTTTCTAGTTGGACTTAAGTCTACTAGCCAACTAGAAGTAGTTAGCTTATAAAGGTAACTTACACTATAAGACTTAGACTACTAAGTCTTACTCCTTACCCGATCAGACTAAGTAGCTTTATACTAATACTTAGTTTAATCGGGTAAGTATAGTAAGACCTAGAAGTCTAAGACTAAGTCTTACCATACTTACCTGATTAGACCAAGTCCGAATTGCTATTCACCGCTAGAGGGCAACACTGCTGAGTCCAAGCTTTTTGTTTGTTTACAAGTTCGGACTTAGCAGAAATAGGGTCCCCTCCACTTAGGTTTCAAAAGACTGTTCTATGGGCGTCCCCTTTCGAGGTAGCCCTTTGTGTACCTTACCTTTGTCCGAGTTCTGTCCTGCTGAAATAAACATACATGTTTTCAAATACAATAGTCTTTATTTAATACAACCACTCACAATATAAATTTCTTCATCTGTTGCTAACAAAGATTGCCTGGAATGAACATAAGAGCAGGAATTTCACTAAGATAGAAGTTTGTCTAAAAGGAGAAAACGAAATATTAAGTAGTTTAAAAATATAACTAAGCTTAAAATTAAACACATTTAGTTGATCCAACTGAAAACATGATTATTCAATATCTAAGGGAAAATATTTCATTTACTAAACAAAGCCTAACATTTAAGTCATGAATATTTACCTAAAATAAGTAAACCATTAAATTTGGTAGCATTACTTAGATAACTAGTTGTTGGAATAAAAAAATTTTAGGCCACACCGTATTTTTATTTAAAGCTTAATTTAATTTACCATACTGTAATATTTTGGTAGCTAGGTAAATTGAATTTTAAAGGATATTAATTTACGTGTAAAAATATTTTTAGTTTAGTTTTTTTTAAATGTGAAAATTCTTCAACTAAAAACATTGCTACTGGATGCATTTAAGTGAATTTAAAAGGAAATAAATTTACTTTAAATGAAATTTTTTAACAATTACACTTAATACGTGTAAAAATATTATTAGGAATAATTTTAAAAGAGAAATAAATTTACAATTTAAATAAAACTGAGGAATATGACCTTTAACTTAAAAAATATTGCTAGTGGGGGGAAAATTGCTTCTTAAATACACAGCTCCAATTTAAGCCCTACTTTTTAAGTTAGTCCTCAAATGAATGGATGACTTAAAATCGGAATTACAAACTAACCTAACTTACATCTAGAATACAAAAATTGCACTACTCACACCATTCCATCGTCTCTCCGGAAATTCTCCTAATTCCTGAAAATAAATACATTGGGGAAAAAATCCCGAACATTAAAATTATTTTTATTGAAACAAACTCTTAGAATTGGTTTCGATGACCAACAGCTTCTATACCATGAGAGACCGCTCCAGAGAACCTAAAATGGACATACAAAATAACTACATAGTAGCATTAACAAAGGAAAAGTCAAAATTGCTAGTGGTAATGGTAGGCGAGACAACCCCGAATTTTTTTTTTTACCCCTTGCACTTTTACTAACTGATTTTGAAAAGACGAACACTAAAATATAATTGGCACTGGATTTTTTTTATAAACTTTAATCAGCGTCTCGGGATTGCTTTGGGGACCCCCTAGGGGGTGATTTTAAAAATTGACTTTGGCTAGTCTAGACCCCTTAAGCATTTCCCCTGATAGCTTTAAACCCCCCTGTATATCACTATCTAAGCCAGGGGTGGCCAATCCAAATTATGTTAAGGGCCACTTTGGGAAACCACAATACTCTCGCGGGCCGCATATAAAATTTTAGGATATTAGGTGCACAAAATGGCAGTGAAGTAAATTGAATAAACTAGGTTTAAATTAGAGTTTTTCTTAGATCCTTTGCTTAGTTTGAGAGATGCCAAAATAAAATATTCATTTACCTTTAGAAGCAACCCCAAGAATACCTTCTGTATATCCATATAGGAACTAAACAGGTGCAGTTAAAAACAATTGGAATCACTCAAAACTAAGAAGCCTGTGGCGCTTATAGAAATTTACTTCAGTAGGACCCAAATTTCTCTAGAAATTGTAACTATTTTTTTGAACCAGGAAAGAGTACACCCAAATCTTCCTCTGATGCTCCTTTGCATATTTTATAGGTTCAATGCATAAATTAAACTATAATTTTGAGTAGGATTTGTACCTGGCTGAACTTAATATCCTAAAAAAATTGTGAACAATAGAGTTCCTGATTACTAAAGAATGGTCTGGGGGTCCTTCCCCCGAAAATATTTTGGAAATTTCACTAATTAACAGGTTTTAACGCGCTTTGGTACACTTTGTCCGAATTTCGCGGGGGCCTTAACTTACCCTAAAACTTTAACTTTTGACTAAAAATATTCCATGCCTGATCGAAGCATTAGCTACTTCTACTTTTTTAGCGAGTTATCCGATTTAATGTATAAAATCCACTTTTGATGCTTTTTTATATACAAACTTTTAAGGTTCCGATCAACCCCCCATTAGTCTACACAGATCCCTAACAATTGATATCTTGGCAAAATTATTGGTACGTCAAACAACCCAACATAAGATAGTTTCGGTGAGATCAGTTTAAATTGTCACACGGATTTTTCGACGGTTTTCTAAATTCGGTAGTACCGATCATCCTTTGAAATAAGTTTCAGATCTTAAGCTTTTAATGCCTAGTAGGTATTTTTAGCGATATCAGTCAAAATTGTTACACGGATTTTTCGAGGGTTTCTTAAATTCGGTAGTACCGATCATCTTTTGAAATAAGTTTCAGATCTTAAGCTTTTAATGCCTAGTAGGTTTTTTTAGTAATATCAGTCAAAATTGTTAAACGGATTTTTCGAGGTTTTTTTAAAATTTGGTAGTACTACCGATCAATTTAAACTTCAAGTTACAATAAGTTTCAGATCTTAAGCTTTTGAGTATTTTTAGAGTGATCAGCTGTAAAACAAAGTCAAAATTGATTTTTAAAAATTTGAGTTTTTGAGTTGAAAATTGTAAAATTTTTTGAGAGTTTTCTAAAATATCTAAGCTATTCAAATATTAAAACATATCTATACTACTTATGATGCATCCTTAAAAGCAAGTTAAAGTTATGCAGATCTTACTACTCTTATCATTTCTATAATAGAACAAAATTTATATCACTGATAATATAACTGAGCATTTCGTTTTGGAGCAGATAATGTTAAAAACTACTTTAAATAGTAACTTTGATTTAAATCTAAATCCGGCGTATCAAGCTCTACAGCCTTAGTTTTAATTCAATTTGTGACTCCTATTTTTTGAACTTAACATCGGTGCAAAAGTATTTACACAAAATTTCTTCCCGAATATACTACAATTTAGTTAATAATAATATGGGGATAATATCATAAAAAGTGCACTTACTTAAATATCAAAGCTGAGGCTTTCAAGTCAAACATCTGGATCGTCGACACTGGTCTTTTGATCATCACTCGTCGTTCAACATGGGGGGAAAAAATAAATATCACTTTTCTACGACATTCGGATCTTAAAACTTACTTTGAATGAAACTATTTATCAGTTTTACTAAGCTATACATTAATTGTTAAGTTATTCCCTGGGTAACTCATGCTAATTTCAATTTTGTGTTTTTTTTCTCTTTTTGATATAAATTTAATGTTATTGTTAATTTTTTGCATTGGGATCATTGTCATTAGTGACTTTCTTTGCAGCATATTAGAACTCAGAAATAGTAATAAAAATCAATTTACTAATTCAATTCTTAAAATGTTTTCTTCGAAGCTTTCAACTAATTTCAGTTTTAAGTAATTAGTACATCTTTCGGTTATTCAAGTAAAATAACAGTTAACGATGGACAATTCGTATTTACAAACTTAAGCTCCCGATACAAGTATTAATTCGTATTCATGAAGTTCAAATAAGTAGCTTACTTTTGTTCATAACATTATAAGCAATACAATAGCTCATATAGGAACTCACTTCTAAAAAATCATCAACTGCGAACTCAAAACAAAAGTTGCTATGTTTACACACCCGTCCGAAAACTAGACTACACAACTCAAAGACATTTCAGCTTACGATAAAAAACTGAAACTTCTTAGTTAACTGAACATAAAGTCTAAAGAGAGACACGTATTTAAAAACTAAAATTGAAAACCCAATGCTTTGAACTTCGCGTAAATACAACATATAAAGAACGATTTGAACTTACCTCAACAGAGCGACCGACTTCTCGCAGCGTTTCCACCTTCCAAATGAGCCGACACGTGTCGGAATGCTGCTTGCGTCGACGCCCCCTCACGTGACAGCTCAAGAGCGCATGCCCGTGCGCAAGCCGCGCAGAAAGATGTTAATGAGTTGCCACCGAAAAGGGCAAAACTCCTTGGCTCGATGTACCTGGCCAATCCTCAAAAGGACTGGATGCTCCCGTTTAGGAGGGAGAAAGAAGTCCCCCGGCTTTCACTTGAGGGGCCCCATGCGTTCGCATTCAGCCCAGATTGGACCAGGTACATCATCTCATCTCACACACCACCTATCGGAATTTTGACACTTCGAATTTTGATTTATTTTTTTTGGCCACATTGATGGATTTACCTAGGATCGAACGCGTGAACTTCCTAACTCTAGAGCCAAGGCCTGAACCACTGAGCCAACCGGGCTCGACTGGGCTGAAGTAAATAGTGTAGTGGATAGTAATTTAAAGGAAAATATAAAAAAAATGTAAAATCGTACCAAGTTTTTTTAATAATTAAAACAAATAAGTTTTTACAAAATTAGACGTAATGGTGAAACACATTATCTAATTTTGTAAAACAATTTGTTTTAAGTATGAAAAAACTTAGTACGATTTTAATGTTATTTCCATTTGAAAACTGAAGTTTCCCATATTGATTTACAAATTAGAAAGCTGTGGTAAAAAGGACTTGGACGAGTCGTTTTGGGGTGTAGAAAAATTAAACACCTGCTTAAGTTTCCGATCATTAAGGGGTTATTACTCTTTCAATTTATTGACCTGAATGTTTTTTAAAAATTAAAAAAAAATGTTTAGTCACAAAACTCAAGGAAGAAAGAACTACTATCTTCCTCACAGATAGAATTCTAAGGTAGAAAAATTTGCCATTTGTGTCAAAATCTACAAGAACTCACCTTCTGAGTGCTAGCTATTGGTATCGTATAAATTAGGTGAAACAAATAAAAAATTAAGAACAAAAAAAATTTGTTTTCATGCTAACACAGACTTTTTTTACCTGCTCTGCTCCAACAGATCTGTAAAACCAGTTTCAGCTGAAAGCCAACTTAAGGGTGCTTACCTGCATTGCTTTAGATAGTCTGTAAAACCAGTTTTACTGCGATAGTAGGCTTTCGACAGAAAGCCAACTTTAAGGCGCTTACTAATCCCCCGATCTGGACATGAGTGCGCTTACCTGCATTGCTTTAGGAAATCTGTAAAACCATTTGGGGTCATCCATAAATTACGTGAGGTCAAAAAGGGGGGGGAGGGGTTTGTGAAAATCTCACCAAATCTCACCAAGGGGGGAGGGGGGGTCGATTAAAATCTCACGTCAACTTTTTTTAACTTAATTAGGTGCTATGAAGCACAAATTGCAAATAATTTTTAGAAAATAATTTTTAAAAGTTGTAGGTAAATCTCACGTGGGGGGGAGGGGGGGTCAAGAAAAATATCACTAAATCTCACCAAGGGGGGAGGGGGGGTCCAGATTTTGGAAAAAACACCTCACGTAATTTATGGATGGCCCCTTTCACTGCGATAGTAGGATTTCGGCTGAAAAACCAACTGTGCCAAATGGAAGGATACTTCTTAATGTGTTCTGTTTTGTATTAATTATAGATGGAAAGTCCTTATGAAGTTAATTAAGGGGACACATACCTTTTAAAAGTCTGAAATGGAAGGGGAAAATGGTCATTTTTAAAGGGCTGTTATTTTTTAAATATTGCATACCAGGATTAGATTTCTGGGTGATATGATTAATCAAACATTGTTTTATTGAAAATATGTTCAACGAAAAAAAAATATTTTTTATTAAATAGAGGTTATTGAAAAAGGTAATTTTTAAGCCCATTTTTTACTCTGCACAGCTTTTTGAAAAAAATAACTAACATTTTTACCCAAATTTTTTTCTGGAGAAAGAGATGTATATAATCTTTAAATTAATGAACTAGATTTTTATTTGAGTAAGAATATTTATTTTTATAAGCATTTTAAGTGATATTTTTTTTGAAAATTTTCAAAATTCAAATTCAAAATTTTATTACTCTTTTGATATTTAACAGAGATTTCTTGCTTCATTAATTTAAAGATTATATGGGTCATTTTCAAAATTTGCTTACATTTGCTGTCCCGAAGGTAAAACATTAAAATTAAACAATTAATCATTATATAAATTTCTGTTTAAACTTTGATTTGGGTAAAGTAGACTAAATGCAATATTTCTATCTTTTAATTAATAAAAAAAGCTTTAAAATTATGTAAATAAAGATATTTAAAAATACGAAAATAGCCAAAAACGCTTGTCCCTAACGATTTTCACGAAATTAAAAGTAGTTTTATTGTTATTTAATTTGACTTTTTGAAAGAAAAAACGATAAATATCAAAATTATGAACTATTAAAAGGTTATTATAATTGTAAAAATTAATTTTTTAAATTTAATATTTTTACAAATCAATAAAATATTTTGTCCCTCACTTTATGTCAACTCCCGTTACAGGCGAATTAATTTAAAAAAATATAATAATAATTATGCTTTAAAAATGTAGAAACACATTCCAAACGATTGTTTGTTTACTTTAGAATATATTTAAACCGTGTTTTTATTATTTGGCTCGAAAACTATAGTGTTTTCGAAGAAATTATCTGTCGTCAAGGTAGCGTATTTTTATTAATGTCAACTCCCGTTACGGTAATTTTTAATATTAAATAAACTTTTTTGGAAATTTTAACCCCAGAAATATAGTTATTTATTGATATAAATAGGATATATGGATATTTATTTCAGTTTCCAACCATGCATGTATGTTTTATTCTGTCATTTTATTAAAAATGTCAACTCCCGTTACCTGTCAACTCCCGTTACTATTATGTCATTGATTTTGAAAGTAGTATCAACAACTTTCCCTTTTTACGAAGGATTTGACATTTCTCGCTTGATTTATCGTTAATTTCATTAAAAAAGGGGTCTTGCATATTTCATTTAAAGAGAAATACTTGTATTTGATATAATACACATAACTATTTTAGTTTAGGTCTTGTTTCCGTCGCGTTGCACAGCACAATGAGAGTTTAAAAATGATTTGTAACTAATTTTGTAGGTCAGATTTAAACTTATTTCTAGAAGTAAAATACTCTATTTATTTTCATAAGGTTCGTTTCATTGTTTCTCGAACTCAAAGAGAGCAGCTGATTTCATAGGATTTTACCGGCTGCTTCCTTCACCTGCCTTTTCGGCTCGGGTCTGGTTTACTCTTAGATTCATACTCTACAATTCATTCATATTAAAGTATTCATGACTAAACTATGGGCAAAAGTGTATGACCAACTGCTGTTCCATATACTTGAAACATATATAAGAACTCCTATATTAATATTATTACGAAATTATGAAGTTTGAAAAAAAAAATTTTATTTTGAAATGTAAGCGTATGGTGAAAATGACCCATATCTTTCTTCAGAAAAAAAATTGGGTAAAAATATGTTATTTTTTTCAAAAAGCTGCGCAGAGTAAAAAATGGGCTTGAAAATTACCTTTTACAATAACCTCTATTTAATAAAAAATAATTTTTTTTCGTTGAACATATTTTAAATAAAACAATGTTTGACTAATCATATCACCCTGAAATCTAATCCAGGTATGCAATATTTAAAAAATAACAGCCCTTTAAAAATGACCATTTCTCCCTTCCATTTTGGACTTTTAAAAGGTGTGTCCCCTTAACTAGATGGAATAATTGCACTTTTTAAATGTATCCAAACTTTTATATCAATGAATCGACTTCATTTTAAGTTCAAATAAATCCAGAACTCTGTCATTGTACTTAAAAGTAATAATTATAGTATAAATAGAAATAGTATCAGTAATTATTATTGGATATGTAACATTCGGGGAGTCTTAGTATGTACTACTTAATCTCTTTTTATTAATTATAGATGAAAGGTCCTTATAAAAAGCTACTTAATTTAATGAAATATCTACTTATTATTTTGAAGATATCCTAACATCCATGTTTTTATGATTTGAGTTTTCCAGTGATCTTTTTTTATGAAATAAAGTTCTTGAAAGTCTATTAATCTAGCTTTAATTAAATTTCAAGAGTTGAAAAAAAGATGAGAAACTGTTAGGAATATCAGGGGCTACACAACCACCTTTGTGTGTGTGAACCGCATAAATTAAAATTTATTGAAACAATAAATTTAAATTTAATAGAATTAAAGTTAAATTTTGATTAAAATATGGGGAAAAAGGACTTAATTTGAATTTTTATAAAAAAATAACGAACCGGGAATTAATTGAACAGAACTTAATGAGTATTTAATTAAATATTGTGCCATTTCCATTTGAACAAGTGCAAATCTCTACAATCTGGCTTTTTTGGACAGTCTCACAACAAAAGAAATGCAACGAAAAAAATTGATGGATTTCAAATTTGAGTACCTTCTGGTGTTTCAAAATACAAACATCTCAACTCTGTCACTGCAACTTTAAATGGAATTGAGGCCGTTGGGTGCAAGAACTAGATATCTTCACTTAATCAGGGTTCATACACCGTTTGAAAAAAAAGGCCTTTTCAAGGATCTCAAATGTGAAATTCAAAGGTATATGCCTCAAATGCATTTAGGACCGGGACAAAATCACTTATTATTACTCACCAACTAATATAATTTTCATAAACTTATATATTGCATTAGTAGTTACAAAAAAAATCTTTATCTGCATATAATTGATTACTTTACATTGTACAAAATTTAAAAGTTAAGGTAGTCAACTAGGTGATTAGTTACTAGAATATGCATTTTGTTAAAAGTATTTTACATTTAAGTGTATGCAAAAAAAGGTTTTTGTGTTGGAGAAGGGGACAACAATATCCAATCGCATAGTCTTTAAAACCAAAAAATTGAGGCTCGGTTAAAATTCAAGGCTAATAGGGTTAAATATGCTTTACAAGGCCTTGAAAACGAAATTTTGAAATTCAAGGTTTTCAAGGCCGCGTACGAACCCTGCCGAATTTATCCACAGTGAGATTTGCCAATTTAGCGAAACAGCGCCAATCATTGTTGTCTTAAAATGCAGATACTTGTCTATTGCCAGATATGGGTCCTTATAAACTACATCAGGGGTAAAACATTATTGTGGATTAGGAAATGGTTGATAGGTAGGAAACAGAGAGTGCAAGTCAAGGGTAATTATTCTCAGTGGGCAGAGGTCATGAGTGGGGTGCCACAGGGGTCAGTATTGGGGCCAATTATCTTTATAATTTTCATTAACGATATTAGTCAGGACATTAGGAACAAAATCAGCATCTTTGCTGATGACTTAAAAATTTGGGGTAGGGTAGATACTCAAGAGCAGGTACAAAATTTACAAAGGGATCTTGATATCATATCGCAATGGGCTAAAAAATGGGGTATGTCCTTTAACATAAGTAAATGTCAGGTACTTCACATATGGGTCGGGGGAATGGTAGGGCAGAATTTTTTCTGCAAGGGCACAAAGTTAAAGAAGGTAATATGATCAAAGATTTAGGGGTGATAGTAAATGAGGACTTTAAATGGGTTCATCAGTGTTCATCTGCTAGTAAAAAGGCTAATAGGATACATTAAAAAAAACTGTTTCTTCAAGGTCCGAGGATATTTTTTTGCCACTATACAGAGGATTGGCGAGACCTCATCTAGAGTATGCTGTTCAGTTTTGGTCTCCATACTTAAAAAAGATATTGATTCAATTGAAAGGGTCCAGCATAGGGCTACTAAAATGGTCAAGGGTATATCCAGTTTAAGTTATGAGGGAAGATTAAAGAAGCTAAATATGTTCACTCTAGAGAAAAGAAGGATTAGAGGGGATTTGATTCAACTTTTTAAAATGGTAAAGCAAGGGGACACAGAGGGACTAGATTTCAATAGGGGTAATAGAACAAGGGGTCACAATTTCAAATTAAATAAAGTAAAATTTAAGACGGAGTGTAGAAAGCATTATTTTTTTAATAGGGTAGTGCAGGGGTGGGCAATTGTTTTGTCTCGGGGGCCACTTTATTAAAGAAGAAGCTAACGGCGGGCCGCAGATTATGTAAAACGATTGCATTACCAAGTTAACTTTGCATTTTACAAGTATAATTAAGAAAAAATATGAAATAATAATGTGATGCTGTATCAAGCGCTGATCCAGCGTGGGTCCAAGAAAGAGGGCACTTTTCCAGACCATCACCTTTCTTTTAACATAAAATGTCAAAACATTGGGATTTTCAAAAAAAGTATCACGCAAGATACCCTTGTGGTACCCCTGAGGTATGGGGGTTCTCCCCCAGAAATTTTTTGAAATTTGGCTTGTGAAAGTAGGGTTTAACTCATTTTGAGAACATTTTTGGGTCCAAGGGGAAACACTGTCCAGAGTACCACCCCTCTGAATCCGCGCCTGTACTATGTACAGTACAACTTGGATAATTTGAACTTAATTTCAATGATTTCTCTTCGTTCCTTCAACTTCATATTAACTGTTTTTAATTTTTCATCATTAAAATATTATAATAACTACTGAATATATGTTGAAGAAATAAAATTTAACGAGTTTTGAATAAAATGTAACCAATTTATCGTGGTAATAACAAACACTGCACTAGTATCAAAGTAAATTAGAAATGTTGGAATCAAATTATCCAACTTACCCACAAAAAAGGTAATCCTTTCTGAAGAAAATCTCTCCACAATCTTAAGCAAAAATTAAATAGAACACGGACAAGAAAGACAAGGAATTCACAGTGACAAGTACGCGTCGCGTTAATGAAGTGAATGACCCCTGAAAATCCCAGACGGTGGAATGGGGGTGTACTTGTGGATGGGGTAGGGAGGATCTCTGTCGTGACGTCAATAAATCAGAAATTATTTATGTTTTGAACCCCCTCTCTGCCTTTTCGCACGCGGCCTTTTCTCCCCCTTTTTTTTCTGTACCCACTCCGTGGAAGTGATCCTTGCCCCGCCACTTGCATCTGGAGGATTAATTTTCGTAGGTGGCGAGTTAAGCGGGGCCGAGACAACGTTACAAGAAGTGAAAACAAGACCGAAATTAAGCTGATTCAAATGTGAACGATGCATGAGAGAAAAAAATGTAAAACATTGAACTATTAAATTCAGAATTTTTCTTATTTTTCCGTATGTCTTGGCGGGCCACCGAATATCCCTTCGAGGGCCGCATGCGGCCCGCGGGCCGCTATTTGCCCAGCCCTGGGGTAGTGGATAGATGGAATGCGTTGCCTGAGAAACAATTGTTAATTCAAGAGGGGTAAACGAGTTCAAGAGGAAAATTGACAGATACTGGGATTCCGGTAGTTTGAGTTAAAAAGACTGGACCAACCTTGCTGGGCTTACGCCTGTAGTTGGTCGACTTAATTTGTATTTGTATACAAGCCTTCAAAAAACACCTTGACCTCATTTCAACATACTTAACTGCGTGAAACAGGATGGTAATAGATATTTAAGGTTGAAATTAATCAATAATTAGCAACATTTTGAAAAAAAAAAGAATCCTGTCATCCACTTGGAATTTTTAAAATGCAATAGGGTCAATCCATATCAAGTGATCCAGAAAAAACAGAAATGGTCGCTCGACCATTTTAGAATCAAATAATTTTTTGAGGGTTGATTCTTATATCATTGGAGAGTCCAAAAACACTGTCTTTAATTTTTTATCTTTGTTTAATTTTTTATAGCAGCCATCGAAAAAGCTGATTTTTGCGTTTGTAAGGGTTTCTGTTAACTTTCGTTACTCCTGACTGGTTTAAGTTAAATTCATGCAAGAAAAGCCATTTTACTCAGAAAGATACATCCTTCAAAATTTTTGGTACAATTGTTTGGAGAATTATGTCCCAAATATAGAAAAACAGCCCAAAAGAAGAACTTTAAAAATGATGATTTTTCAATTTTCGAAGGCGTAGTATTCCCAAAAGATCTATATTTTCCAAATGTTTTTTTGTAAACTATGTGTAGCCTACTTACTGGACTATATTATGAAAAAAATTCAACTCTGGTATTTTGTTCTTTTTTGTAGTTAGAGGCCTCCAAAGTTGGAACATTTCAAAAAATCCAATCTTTAACCCTCTATATCTCTGTTAGAACAAAGTTTAAAAATTTGAAATTTTTACAGGTAAACCCTCACTAGGGTATCATCCAACTGTAAAAATTTCACTTTTGGTATTTGCTTTCAAGTGGAGCTATGAACCTTCAAAATCTGATGATTTCAAAAAAATCCTTACTTTGACCCTCTATATCTCTGGTGGAACAAAGTTTAAATGTTTGAAAATTCCACAGGTTACTCCTCACTTAGGTATTATCCTCCTGTAAAAATTTCATCTTTGGTATTTACTTCTATGTCAAGTTAAAGGACCATAAAAACGTTATGTTTCAAGAACATTTAACTGAAGAATGAGGGTATCGTTACACTAATGGATTATCATGTTCCCAACTAAGCGTTTTTACGGTCCTGTAACTTGACTTAGAAGTAAATACCAAGGATGAAATTTTTGCAGGAGGATAATACCTAAGTGAGGAGTAACCTGTGGAATTTTCAAACATTTAAACTTTGTTCCACCAGAGATATAGAGGGTCAAAGTAAGGATTTTTTTGTAATCATCAGATTTTGAAGGTTCATAACTCCACTTGGAAGCAAATACCAAAATTGAAATTTTTACAGTTGGATGATATCCTAGTGAAGGTTTACCTGTAAAAATTTTAGATTTTTAAACTTTGTTCCAACAGAGATATAGAGGGTTAAAGATTGGATTTTTTGAAATGTTCCAACTTTGGAGGCCTCTAACTACAAAAAAGAACCAAATACCAGAGTTGAATTTTTTTCATAATGTAGTCCAGTAAGTAGGCTACACATAGTTTACAAAAAACATTTGGAAAATATAGATCTTTTGGGAATACTACGCCTTCGAAAATTGAAAAATCATCATTTTTAAAGTTCTACTTTTGGGCTGTTTTTCTATATTTGGAACACGATTCTCCAAACAATTGTACCAAAAATTTTGAAGGATGTATCTTTCTGAGTAAAATGGCTTTTGTTGCATGAATTTAACTTAAACCAGTCAGGAGTAACGAAAGTTAACAGAAACCCTTACAAACGCAAAAATCAGCTTTTTCGATGGCTGCTATAAAAAATCAAATAAAGATAAAAAATTAAAGATAGTGTTTTTGGACTCTCCAATGATATAAGAATCAACCCTCAAAAAATTATTTGATTCTAAAATGGTCGAGCGACCACCTCTGGATCACTTGATATGGATTGACCCAATAACAAACTTAAAACTTTCTTATGCACAGAGTTAACCAGTTACGAATACAAAGGTTGCTGTTTTTCTACGCAGAGTTTATACTGAAACCCATAAATAAGCATGAGAAAAACCATCTAAAGTAAGTTCATAAAGGGGGGATACCTGGTTCTCTCACGCCAACAGCCTCAATCGGAAAAATGGAACGGCGGAATTTTAGTTATTTTGCAAGTATCGACACTCGTTCCTAGAAAAAACGGAAAAAAACCCTGAGATTTCTGTGCTATAGATAAATACACAAAAGAAATAATCACAAGAATGTTTTTATAAAAATATATTTCCTCAAAACAGAATCCAAGCATCATGAAGTGTTAGTTACAACAAATGTAATTTTAACACTGAGTATCAGATCTAGATTTCGGGCAATAAATACTAGAACAAAGAATTGCAAATTTATACAATGCGTGTTTCTAGATGTATCTTTAAACTTTAAAGAACTATTATGTGTGTTCACTACCTTTTTAATAATTTATCTATAAATAAATTGTTGTGGTTCAGCTCTTTTTGATATGCAATCCCAAGTAATTTCTAGTTTTGCCATTTTTGTCACCAACCAATTTTTTTTTACATAAATTGTTTGCAATTGTTAATAATAAATCCATTTAACAGTTAAAAAAGTTAATTTTTATTTTTTTTCATTTATAAGGACTAAAATGGGTATGGTTCAATTTCGTTAACGTTCCAGCTAAATAGCGCCATGCTAAAATGTAAAAATATTGCTAAATAATTTTTCTAGATTAAAATGCTTAGTTCAATCAATAACTGTTCAGTTTATCAATAAAAATAAGAAAAAAAGTGGCGATATTTCAATATATGGTGTTCAAAAGAGCATGGCTATATTTAGCGGGATCCTTAACGGAATTGTACCAAAATCTCAAACACAAACTTTAAATTTCACTGAAATAGCTATAAGTAACAATGAAGCAAAACTGTTTCATGAAATAATCAATTACGTCAGTGATTAAAATAAGAAATGACAATCTAGTCATTCATACATGTAAGTGTAAAACACAGGAATAGCTAGATAGTCTTAGCTACTTTCTAAATCTTTAAAAACCTAAAGCTTTTCTAGTGCTTGATTAAAACAGGCAACTTATCAAACTATCATAAAGTCAAAACAAAAAGACCAACATCTTGTTGTTATGAAATATCAATATAAATTATCAGGAATATTGCCAAGAAATATTAATATACCAATAGCCACGAGGCAACAACAAGAAATATAAATTACCCAAAAGTCAAAGATAAACAATCAGAAGTCTGCACATCATTTCACTATCTATACAAACAAAAACCCTAGCTAGAGGTTGACATTTAAAAGGTACAAAAACAATCATAAATTTTCTGTTTTGTCTAATACTTAACACACAGTTTCTAGGATTTCATTGCTAGCTAAAAGCTAATAGATTAAATTCAATAATTAAATAATTGAAATTTGTTCATTTATCACAGTCAAAATATTATAATACATTATTTAACCTTTAAACTATAAAGTATCATTTTAATATATTTACATGAAAACACTCCAAAGAAATATCAAGAATTTTTTTCTACTACTAACTTGAAAAATAATAATGCATAGCTCAACTTTTTAAGAAAGAGTACAACTAAATTTTGATTCAAATCTTGCATATATGATGTTAAAATTCTATATAATGTTAAATAAATATAATGTAATCTTGCATAATATTAAATATAGTAATACATAGCTCAACTTTGGAAGAAAGAGTATAACTAAATTTTGATTCAAATATTGCATATATAATGTTAAAATTCTAAACAAGAGCGTTATTATTACACCACAGTAGTTAGACTCTAAAACTAAAAGGTCAGGAAACGCGAATTTTCATGAGATTCAGTAGAAACAAAAATCTTGTTTCTGTAGGTGACAGCATCAGTAAAGATTTTAGGAGTCACACAAGGGCAGTAAACTAGAGATCTAAGCCTATCTAAGATTTTAAAAATATAACAATACTGTACAATTGTTTGTGTATACTACACTAGAATACCAGCAGCTTTAGTCTTTGGTAAATAAAAGCTCAAGGTTAGGATATCTTATAATAGCAAGTTTTTACAGAAAATGTGCATAATTTTTCTATTTTTTTCACTATATGTGAGGTTATCCTAATTTAACTTGTGTTCTTTATTGTCTAGAAAACATGAAATTTCGGACAAACACATACCAAATCCTGCTTTTGATAACTATTAAATGTGTTAGTCTAAATATAGCCAATGGGAGGATGCTACTATAACATTGATTTAGTTATTCGAAAATTCAGAGGTCTAATATCAAATTACCAATTAAACTAGTGAATCCATAAAACCAGAAAATTAAAATATTGCATAGGGCATTGAACATACATAGTTTTAAAAGTTATTCAAGTCCAACATGAGCTAATAAGCAAACTTTGACAAATATTAAAACACTCCAGTGAAATCTGAAGATATTTTTTCATACACTAAATTAAAAATTTTCGTTTCGAAACTATTCAAATGAAAAATTAAACGCATAACCTTTAATGTCACACAAAAGTGGACTTGGCTAACCTTTATAAATTGACAACACATTTAAGTCGTAGGTTTGGCAAGATATTCTACCAGGTTTTCAGTGAGTATAAAAATAGTTTTTATACTGTATGCAGTGCAAAGCATTTAAGTACAGCGGATTCTCAGTAGCTTTTACTGAACAGGGAAAATATACGGAAAGACCCACAAAGCTTGAGTGTTTTTCGATATTTTTCAAGTACATTGAAATCCCGTTACAACGAAAATTCCTGTTACAATGAAGAAACTTTACAGTCCCCAGCCTTTTTTATTTGAATTATCAAAATGCAGTAACAACCAAATTATTGTTACAGCGAAGAAACTTTACGGTTCCGTGAAAATCGTTATAACAGGATTTTACTGTAAAACCATGTAAAAAATCTTTGATGGTTGGAATCTGCGTGCAATAAATGTAAAAAAACCTATTTTACTTTGAGAAGTTTTCCTACCAAGCAAATAGATCTACACAAAACGAAAATCTAAACAAACTTTGGCAGCATTATTAAAAAAACACAACTAAAAATGAATGTGAAAATTTTTTTAGTAAGTTTCCATAACAAATAAACTAGCTTAACTATCTAAAAACAGAATCCAAAAGTTCATAACTGAGCTCAAAAACAACTACGTAAATACATTATTCAGATCTCAAGTCCATATACAGGGTGTCCCAAAAAAGACTGACACATTTTAAAAATCAATTACTAATAACTTAAAAACTAAAAAAGATAAAAATACGCGGTTTCTTACATCCTACTCCTGAGAGTCTAATAGGACAACTATGAAAACTGTAGAAACTAGCTTACAGACCATGAGTAAGCTATGTTTGCATTTAAAAACTATGTGTGGGAGCAAATAGAGACCACGGGCTAAATACTTTAGAGACATCACCTTTAGATTATTGCATCAGTAGACAGAAAAAAAAGCTCAAATCCATCACAAATGGATAAAATAATGACCGGAAAGAAGAATACAATAGAAGCGTATGTATAAATTCTAAAGGATTGCTCTTTTTCAGTTAAAAAAAGCTTTATTGCGACCTTTAAATATAAAGGCGACAGAAATGTGAAGAATAAAGAGTGGAAAAAAATGCCATCTCTCAAGGCAAGAAACAAACTAAACTCTGCAAATACGCTGTCATGACTCTTTGAAAACAATGTTTTCGAGCAAACATCAACAATCAGGGGCGTGTGTCTCCATGTCATAGATTCAAGCTCATACAACAAAATCATAGGTTGGGACAGGAATATCTGAAACCCAACCAAATATCTAATCTGTTTTGCAACAACCTATTTCACAACCTAAACGTCTTTTCGGCACTGTCATCTTTTCACTAAAAGGCAACCTTACGTACACCTAGTCTTTTACATTTGGGTCTTTAACTGAACACAAGTACACTAGGGAGCAAACAATAACATCCAAGAAGACGGGATAATACAGAATTTCAAACCAAATTAAAACAGGATTGTGTTTAAAGAAAAGATTAAGATGTTTAAGAGTTCCTGCACTACTTTTAAGGAGTGTAAAATGGTTTCTTATGTTTGCTTAAGATTAACAGTTCGATTCCGTTCCCGCTAAATACCACCATGCTGTTCAGGACACCAAAAAGTAGAAATAATGCTAAATAATTTCAAACTCATGGATTAAAATGTTTAGTTTGATCAATTACTATTCAGTTTATCCATAAAAATCAGAAAAATTGTATCGATATTTGAATATATGACACTAAAAAGAGCTTTGCAATATTTAGCGGGAACGCTAACGGAATTGAACCAGATTACAGGGCTCACACTCACTTTTGAATATTTGTATCAATTTTTGTATCAGGTAAAACCAAGTTTTGTATCACAAAAAATGTCTTTTGTATCAGGTAAAACCAAGTTTTGTATCACAAAAAATTTCTTTTGTATCAGGTAAAACCAAGTTTTGTATCACAAACAATGCCTTTTGTAGCAGGTAAAACCAAGTTTCAAGAGCATAAAAAATGTCTTTTGTAGCAATTTGATTTTAGGGAAACTTTTGTAATTTAAAATTACAAAAGCTTCCCCTTCATTACATTTTAAACTTGCATCAGTAAAACTTTTCGTACGACATGAAAACCATGATTTTGATTACGACAAATAATGTGCGTATAGATTTAATTCATAAATACTTAACTTAAACCTCTATTAATTTATCAGCTCTTATCCAATTTTTACACCTTATCAATTTTTATCTACTTGAGGTTATTGGTCTAGTGATAATTCACCTCCTAAGTAATTAGTTCTGACCTTAGTTAAGTTGTTTTTTCTACAATGGAAATACAATAGTGAAAGGAAGCCAACTTCAATTAGGCGCCGCCCGGTATAGTCTAAGAGCCCGTGAACCCCAGACCTTCGTTATTTTGTAAAAGCTGAAAACTTGTCAGCGCATGCTCCCAACTCAGGTAAGAACGATGGACCATTATGAAGTTTGGGTTACCCTGGCTTTGGCAGGTAAACGGTACTAAAGGTGTGTAAAATACCGATCTACTTTCGTCAAATTGTAAAGTATGATTTTTTGGTATTACCTTCAGAATATTATAAAAAATCACGTCATTCATTCCCAGACACTTTCCATAGTGGCAACCCCTTGCCAGACACCCCTAATGTTCATGAAATTATAATTCTACTTACGTTATATTGTAAAAGCTGATTTTTATATATAATACTTGGGTAATAGTTAGATAATGTTTCCTCATTAGCCAGACATTTTTGATAGTTCCAACCCCTTGCCAGACAAGCATGTAGGGTAGCTGTAGAGCGAGCGCGAGACAGTATCCTATGGATGGGTGCGAGTGAGATGTGAGATGGCATGATTACAATGACTTATGCAAATTAACTTTTTGGCACAGATTTATACAACTATTAATCTGTGTAAATCTCAAAAACATCTCAAGAAAAGACATTCGATGCTACAACTACATAAGTTTTTTTTAGTTTTTTAATCTATTTTTCACGCAAAAATAATAGTCCACTGAAAATAGAGTTGAACCTCGGACAAATTGCAATAAAAGGTTTCTCAACGGTTTTCACTTAGGAATGACCTCAATAATAACATACTAAAAATCGGCCAAAATCGGCCGGGCGGAAGTTTAATTTTTTTCTCTCTATATTAAAAAAAAGTTACTGTCACCGCCGCCGCTGCCGCCGCCGCTGTTTCAGAAAATTTAATTTTTCAACTATTTGAACTCTCATATCGCAATAACTACTAGATAGAAGTTTATGAAATTTGAAATATTTGTAGTGGAATATTTGGGGCACATTCTAGAACAAAAAGCTAACTGATGTGATAATTAGTTATGGGGTATTTTTAAGGTCAAAGTTGAAGTTTTTCTTTTTTCGCCGGTAATCCAGTTCAGCAAAATCTATTAGCAGCAGAACTATGATTTTTTGCAACCTAATACTCTGAAGTATGTAGATGTGCACTACGTTGCCCTTTTTTCGAATTTCGAATTTGGTTTAGAGGAATTAATTTTTTAATTTTCGAAATTTTTGACACTTTTTCGTTTTTTTCTACCTAAAATGAAAACTAATCACGGTATCAATATGATTTTTTAAGCACTTGTATTCTTATTTTTTAGAAAGAGATTGGCGTTTAATTCTTTACAAAATTCGAATTAGTTTTGGAATTATTAAGCATCAAAGTTTCATTTTTTTCATTGTTTTCGTAGGTCTTAATCAGACGTGTTTAATGTTTTTAAATTTTATATTTGCCTGTTCACTAGTGTTGAGGCTTTGCTCAATAAAGAAACTGGGTTTAAATAATCGGCGTTTTATTTTGGAAGACACGGTGAGGAGGTTACAGTAAATAAGATGCGTGTACCATTGAACATTTATGATTAACAAGATCCAGGCAAGCTTTGCCTTATATAGAGTTTAACATTAGCATAAATTAACCTAAAATGGTTTTATAAATAAGGCTTGGCAGGTAGCACAGTAAACATAAAAGTCGGACTCGAACATTATTGAATCAACATAAACTCCTGCCCAAAATTAATTTAACTTAATTAATTTTAAAATGTTCCGCTTGAACAGTCCCTTTTGAGTCTTCAGTGTGACAACTCTCACACGCTGGTCGTCTCCAGGATGGACCTTGATGATACGCCCCAAAGGCCAGGCGGCTATTGGAAGGTGGGGTTCCTTTATGATGACGAGGTCTCCTTCCTTGAGATTCTCCTCCGTCCTTTTCCACTTCAGTCTCTGTTGTAGAGAATGCAAATATTCGTTGTGCCACCTTTTCCAGAAGCCTCTGCTGATAGATTGCACCAATTCCCAACGGGTACGAGGGGGAATCTGCTCAGGAGACGAGTCATCTGGAATTAAGCTTAGCTTTTCGCCTGTCAAAAAATGAGACGGGGTTAAAGCATGCAATGATTCGATATCGTTGTCTGGAGAAACTAAAGGTCTAGAGTTAAGAATAGCTTCTATTTGACACAAAAGTGTGCTTAGTTCTTCAAAAGTCAATTTGCTTTCTCCAATGGATCGTTTAATGTGAAATTTCACCGACTTCACTCCCGCCTCCCAGAGTCCTCCGAAATGGGGAGAGAAAGGTGGAATGAAGTTCCAAACAATTTGAGATGAGTTTAATACATACATAACATTAGGGTCCTTCGTAATAAAATCATTAACACATTTTTGAACTTCATCAATTTTACGACTAGCACCCAAAAAGTTAGTTGCATTGTCGGTGTATATATGAGATGGGCATCCACGTCGAGCAATGAATCTTCTTAATGCTGCAATAAAGGATTCAGTTGTTAAATCTCCTACCAATTCCAGGTGTAATGCCTTGGTTGCCAGACACACAAATAACGCTACATAAGCCTTTGTAGATTTCTGTCCTCGACCTTTGGCGAGTTTGATTTCGATCGCTCCGGTAAAGTCACAGCCACAGTTGGTAAATGGTCGGCTGATCTCGACTCGAGCCTTAGGTAGATCTCCCATCAGCTGCTTAACTGGCTTTGAGCGATACCTGCAACAGACAACACAGTTATTTACACATTTCTTAATCAACCGCTTTGCACCCACGATCCAATAGGATTGCTTAAGGATGTGAGCCAAAAGGGTTAGGCCAGCATGCAGATTTGCCGCATGGAATTCTTTTATGATCATGGCGCTGATCTTGTGCTTGCCAGGCAGTATAATTGGATGCTTTGACTGAAACGGCAAATTAGATCTTCTGATTCGCCCTCCTGCCCGTAAAATACCCTGGTCCAAAAAGGGATACAAGGAGAGTATTTTGCTACTGGGAGATAAGTTCTTGTGTTCTTGCAAACACTTCAGTTCATCCGGGAAATGAGTTTCTTGAACCCAACGAAATATGATTAGTTTTACCTCTGTAAGTTCTGAAAGAGATAAATGTCCACTATAATTAGCTTGATCTTTTCTGGATCTACACTTTGTTATAAATCGTCGACAGTAGGCTAATATGCGAACGATTCTTGCAAGTGAAGAATGCTTATCGAAAATGTCCTCTAGCGTAGAGTTAATTGTGCATGGGTTTGAAAGGATAGGATCACTTCTTTGTTCACCTAATACCTTGGGGTCCAATTCAGATGAAGTAGTTTCAAGAGGCCAATTGTTGGAATTTTTAAAAAGAAAACTTGGTCCATGCCACCAAAGTTTGCAACTTTCCAAGTTCTGGGGATTGATACCGCGGGATGCTATGTCTGCCGGGTTTTCTTTAGACGGCACATAATGCCAAGAATTAGCGGGAAGGGATTCTAAGATCTTGGAGGTTCTGTTAGCGATGAACGTTTTCCAACGCCTTGGATGGGAGGAAAGCCATGCTAAAACTGTTTTAGAATCTGTCCACGCTTGTATCTCAGCATCATGGATATTGAGAGTGCTTAACACAACTTTTAGTAGAGATGTTAGAAGCGTTGCACCTAACAATTCGAGGCGAGGGATAGAAATTTGCTTTATGGGCGCAACCTTCGTTTTGGAAACTAGTAGGTTTACAGATGCTCTATTAATGGATTTCTGCTTGCAATAGATTACGGCAGCGTAAGCTTGTTCCGACGCATCGCAGAAACAGTGCAACGAGATTTGAGCTTTAGTCTCGGATACACATCTAGGAATCCTAATAGCTTTTATCATGTTAAAGTTAACTTGAAAGTCTCTCCATTCTTTAACTAGATTTTCAGGTAGACTATCGTCCCAATCAGTTTTGATCAACCACAGCTTCTGATAGAAGATTTTAATCCAAACTACGCATGGGCCGATTAAACCTAACGGGTCAAAAATTTGTGATGAATTCGAGATGATCTTCCGTTTTGTTAGTGGTGGGGTTATTTCAAGTTGGGGAGCAAAACAAAACACATCATCGCAAGATTTCCATTGTAGGCCTAACACTTTGCAGTTTGTGCTACTCTGAAAATCAAGGATTTGGTCTTGCGTTATTACTCCTAAATCCTTAAGTACTTGTGAGGAGTTTGATCGCCATTTTTGCTGTAAACACCTAGTTGCGAGAAAAGAAGAACATGCAAGTCCATAAGTTACTGTAATGAGTTTGTACTCTTGAATAGGATCTGAACTACTAAATCGCCATAAAATTCTCTGGAAAGTCTGATCCGATGGGTTAACCATTACCTGGCGATACATTTTTGTAATATCCGCGGTAACAGCAATTTTACCTATAGGGAAATCTAATAACATTTCAAAAATGTCGCGTTGTTGTTTAGCTCCTACAGCTAACATTTCGTTTAAAGATACAGAGTGTTCACTTTTACACGAGCCGTCAAAGACTGTACGCAATTTAGTTGTAGTGGAGTCTTTTAAGACGAAATGATGAGGGAGATAGAACTTGCTGTGATCTGGAATTTGATCCGGGTGATCATCTGTAGGTTTCATATGCCTCAAGTCAATATATTCCTGCATGAACTTCTTGTACAAGTTACAGATTGCTGGGTCTTTTAGAAATTTTCTTTCCATGGACTTAAGGCGCAGAAACGCTGAGTGATAGGAGTTTCCTAACTTTAGATTTGTTTCAATAAATGGAAGTTTTACTTCGAATCTGCCTTCCGAATTAATTTTGTAATTCGATAAAAAATGTACTTCACAGAATTTTTCTTCTGGTGTTAGTTCGTTGGTTTTAACTACCGGAACCGATTCTACTTCCCAAAAGTTCTTTAGATCTTCGTGAAGATTTAAATTTGCTATAGTGAGACTGGTTAGCTGGGTGTCTTTAATGTTACCCGCTACAACCCATCCTAAACGAGTATTCTGAGCTATAGGTTCACCATCGGGACGCAAGACTTGTCCTGGTAGAATGATAGATAAGAATTTATCAGCCCCAATAATTAGATCAATATCATTAGGTTGGGAAAAATTATTATCCGCCAGTTGTAGCCCAGTTAGGAGTTTAAGATCTTGAGGGGTGATCTCACGATAGGGTTGAGATGTTATCAAAGATTTTAAGACAAATGCTTTTATCTTAAACTTAATATTTCTATCATATCTTGAAGAAATACACAAGTTCACGCTACCTAGAGTTTTAGTAGGTGTTATGCTTGAAATACCAGTCACCGAGATTTCGGCCATTGAGTCATACTTAAGTGCATGTTTCGCTGCAAATGACTCCGAAAGGAAACTAGCTTGAGATCCAGAGTCGAGAAGAATACGAATATTGATAGGCTTACCGCTACTGTCCATGACCGAAGCTATTGCTGTTGGAAGCAAGGCTTTATCTACTTGAGTAGGGCTTACCAGCGATTCGCATCTTATGGAGGTTGATGTAGAAGCGAACTTGTGTTGCTGATCGACATCAGTCCTTGGCGAGGTTGCCGTTTCCCTTGGCGGATGTTGGCGATCCTCTTCAGAGCGCTTGTTAGAGGTTTGAGCGCTATGCGATCCAAATCTATCTTCATGTAAGAGAGAATGATGTTTAGCATTACATAATCTACGTGAAAAATGAGAAGTACAATACTTGGATATGTGCTTCTCGGAAAAGCAATTCAAGCATAGATTTCTTTTAATCACAAACATTTTGCGTGCAGATATAGTTAAGCTTTTAAAACTTGAGCACTTGGATAAATGATGAGCTTCCTTACACTTGAGGCATTTAAAACTAAAAATGCGATTAGGAGTACCTTTAAAGTCTTTATGAATCGGGGAGTCAATTTTAGAGTTTTCCAAAGTTGAAGCTCGATCATTCAAAAACTGCAGAAAAGTATCTAGTGAAGGGAAATCAATGTCGACAGTTTTTTCTGACCATAAACGACGAGTTTCGGGGTCAACTTTATTTAGAAGCATGTAGATTATCCAAACATCAGATTCTGTAGCTTTTTCGTCTACACATTTTAGCCCCCTGACAACTTGCTCGGAAGTGTCAGCTAGTAGCCTCAGATTACTATCGTTAACGTGTGAGATCGCGTTTTGCGAAAAGAATGTGGCTAATAAGTTATTCACGATTTGCTTTTTCTTATCATAACGATTAACTAGTTTAGCCCACGCTTCATCATAACTATCATTAGAAACGGGAATATGTTGAATAACTCCCAAAGGACCTTCCCCTAATAACCCAAGAAGGTATTGGAATTTCTGAATGTTAGTTAGCGTATTGTTGTTGTGTACAACACCTAAATACAGATCTTTGAAAGGAAGCCACTGCGTGTAGTCTCCGCTAAATGCTGTAATATTTATTCTAGGAAGCTTGAAATCCGATGTAATTCTAAAGCTTGAGTTTAGAATACTGGGTTCAGTAATGAATTCCTCACGCGATGTTGGTTCCAACAATTTTTGAAGAGCTGCTTTTACTTCAAAATACCTATTTTCTAAATCCACGATTTCGGATTGTTGTTGTGGTAACGCCGAATCATATTCTAAGATTTTAGTGAAAATTGTTTCCAATCTAGCAAGGCGATCATTAATAATAATATCACTAGTGTCAGAACTAACGGTGGTTAGAAAAGTTTCGATTCTTGTTAATGCTGCTTTCTCATAACCACGTAGTTTGACTAATTCTGCAACTTCCATTTTGACAGTAGAGAAAAATTGAACGATCTTACTCCCAAAGATGAAAGATGGCTCCACACCCGTAGATCAGAAGACAATATCACGTCCGGGTCACCATAATGTTGAGGCTTTGCTCAATAAAGAAACTGGGTTTAAATAATCGGCGTTTTATTTTGGAAGACACGGTGAGGAGGTTACAGTAAATAAGATGCGTGTACCATTGAACATTTATGATTAACAAGATCCAGGCAAGCTTTGCCTTATATAGAGTTTAACATTAGCATAAATTAACCTAAAATGGTTTTATAAATAAGGCTTGGCAGGTAGCACAGTAAACATAAAAGTCGGACTCGAACATTATTGAATCAACAACTAGATTGTCGCGAGCACGGATATTTAAATTCAAAAGTTTTTTGAGGTGCACATTTTTGCTCTAAGTTTGCTAGCGATACACCCTAGTATACACTCTCGCGCTCGCTCTACAGCTACCCTACATGCTTGTCTGGCAAGGGGTTGGAACTATCAAAAATGTCTGGCTAATGAGAAAACATTATCTAACTATTACCCAAGTATTATATATAAAAATCAGCTTTTACAATATAACGTAAGTAGAATTATAATTTCATGAACATTAGGGGTGTCTGGCAAGGGGTTGCCACTATGGAAAGTGTCTGGGAATGAATGACGTGATTTTTTATAATATTCTGAAGGTAATACCAAAAAATCATACTTTACAATTTGACGAAAGTAGATCGGTATTTTACACACCTTTAGTACCGTTTACCTGCCAAAGCCAGGGTAACCCAAACTTCATAATGGTCCATCGTTCTTACCTGAGTTGGGAGCATGCGCTGACAAGTTTTCAGCTTTTACAAAATAACGAAGGTCTGGGGTTCACGGGCTCTTGCTCTAGTAGGAAGCAATCGCGGAAAAAACGGAACTTTCACGAAAAATCGCTATTTTTCGGCTTTTCAAGATCGTGATTCTAACCATCGGACATATTGGCTTTGACCACGTTAAAGTAGTTTTTCCTGCATTCTAATACTGACACGAGATGAAGCCGACTTCAACTTGGCGTCCGCGGCTGTCGAAAATAGTCGCGGAAGGAACGGAACACGCGGCGCACAAAACGAAACTTTCGCGAAAAATCGCGGCTTTTTCCGCGATTTACCCGTTTCCAAACGCCTAGAAAAGGCAGACAAGACTTTAATTTGGCGCAACAAGATTTGTTTACGTTTTCACGGAGGAAAAATGCGAAAAAACGTAAATTCCGTAAAAATTTCGGGTCGATCCGTAAAAACGTAAATTTTGGTGCAAATCCATAAATTTAACGGACAATCCGTAAAACTTGGCAGCTATGTGAAAAGAAGCCATCTTAAACTACGTGCTGGAAAAACGGTACTTGCGATAAAAATCGCTATTTTTCGACTTTTCCGCAGAATGCGATCCTAAACACTGAACGACGGCTTCTAACCACTATAAAGTTGTTTTTTCCACATCGAACTAACAACGCAATTCAACTTGGCGCCCGCCGGCCCAGGCTCGGACTGGCCATACGGGCATTTGGGCAAATGCCCAGTGGGCCGCTACTCATCGAGGGCATAGACATCATCAGTATTATAAGTCTATGATCGAGGGCCGTTTGTGGGCCGCCTACAACCAAAATATTTTACAGTGGTATGAATGAAAAAGGTCCTGTAAAAATGAATCCGCACTCCGCAGGAATTTCCAACTAGCGGCCCGCGAATTCTTTTTGTGCGGCCACCTAACCCATTAATTTACCAGCAATTAAATTCATTACTGGTGGCATAAATTACTTAATTCAAAAACGTATTATATTATTCAAAGTATTTTTATGAACGAATTTTCCTGGTTTCATCTTTAAAAATTCTACGGCATAAAAGGAGCGAACCTTTTCGGATGTCACTCAAAAGGGTCCCAAATGAGTTAAAACAGTACTTTTTTTTAAGAGTAAAATTTCCAAAATTTTTCTGGGGGAGGACCCCCAGACCCCCCTTTCTATTTTGAGCTACATTATTCACAATATCTTTTAATGTTAAGTTCGTCAAAGATGGAAATTCTTTCTACCCACTGAATTTACCAACAAAGAATTAAAAGTCTATATTGAGTTAATCACGCATTTAATTAGGGACTTCAAAGTGGATTTTAGACTATTTCTTAGGGGTCAATTTCAAAAAGAATTTCTTGGGGAGGTACCCACGATCCCCCCCGAAATTTTTAATTCCATAAGGTTATATTTTCCATAAAAATTATGCGGTGGGCCGATTCAGACTTAAAATGCCCGGTCCGAAATTTCTTCCCAGTCCGGGCCAAAAAATATCCTAAAAATAGAGCATAATTGGGAAAAAACTTGCGCTTCTAAGTGCTTTTTATGATAGATTTCCGATTTTCCGTAGCTTATTCGATGTTATCCGTAGTCCGTAGTTTAACGACGCCATCCGTAGAAACTACGGAGAATCCGTAGTAGTAGTAGTCTCTGAAAATGGCGCAGTTTTGGCGCAGGAGCTGGTAAAATAGGCAATTTGTATCAGAATGTATCAAAATTTGGTTTTGGCGCAGTTTGGCGCAGGCGTGTGAGCCCTGAGATTAACTTAAGGAAATATGTCAAACCACATTGGATAACTAAAAAAAATCCTTAAACTTAAAACTCAAAATGATGATGGTCATTCAAACATGCCTATAAGGTTTGAAGCTTTTACAATTTCTGTATTCAGTGTGTTATCATTTCACTTTAACAGTTTAGTGGAATCGTAAAGCAAAATTTTCGTATGTGAAATACTGAAACAAGAAAATTAAGATTATAAGGATGGATATTTAAAAGGGGAGAATGAATATAAGTTAAGGAATTTAATTGGAACACCAAACTTAAATAAACCTTAACCCTCCATACTGTTTGATTCATAGGATGATTGAAAGCATGATAGATCACAAAATTTTGATTATGCACGAGTCTATATTCCATCATGTCAAATAATAATAGATCACAAAATTTTGATTAGTCCATAATCCCATTTCATCGTAGATGTCAAACAATAAAACTCGATTGTAAGGCCTTAACACTCCCAAACGTCACTTTGGAAAACAAAAGGAGTTAAGATGACGCACAGCTTACAGTTGTGAGCTTAGTTTTTTTAAGTGAATGAATGCTTTCTCTAATAGTGTCTACATGACTTTTGTGGTTATTTCAAGCTGCTCTTGCATGTTGAACAATAAAGAAGTTTCCAATTTGAAAACCCCCGTGCCATATAAATGACCTAAACAGGCATCAAACGAAGGCTTATTTCGAATTTTGTAATCCTTGGTCACATAAACTGGTCTAGTTTAGGACATGTGTCATTTTGATCAGTTGAAAAGGTGTGGTTCTGGGCAGACCTGGAAAAAGTTGCAACCTTCCCCCGAACCTAATAGAATTTCCCAAAACCTTATGTATTGCTCCTATGGAGCTGGCAGGGGCTTCCCCCAAACCAGGTTCGGGCACTTTTTCCAGGTCCGGTTCTGCGGGATTTTTTTTTGCATTTTATCCTATTTAAAAAATCTAATACAGGCACTCTGCAAGCAAGCTGTCGTCCAGGATGGGAGAGGGAATTGCAAACTGGAAAAACTGAGGGAGAAATTTTGCATAGATATATAGTTTTGCACTCAAAACCCAAAACACTAGTTTTCATCATATTTCACTAAAGATTAGAGGATATGATTGTTTCTAAACAAAAAATTTTTTTTTCACTAATGACAATTGGATCGGTAGAATTTTCTACTTCATGAATTTGGGTAAAAATTTCCCCCGAACCTCATTCGGACATATTCTGCACCCCTGTTCCATTGAATGTCAGGTAACCATTCATAGAGCCACGAGAGGTCAAAGGATAACGGAGTTCACATCAATCGAGGCAAGACACAGTGTACAAGATTAAGCCTATCATTTGTCTTTTCTACCTAGGTGGAGAGCACTCGACTCGAGGAGGAATCACAATCGTATTTCTTTTCTACCTAGGCGGGGAGTACTTGACTCGAGTAGAAACTCGAGGAGGAATCACTATAATTTTTCTTTTCTACCTAGGCAGAGAGCACTCGACTCGAGTAAAGACTCGAGAAGGAATTCCTGTCGTTCGGGTCTTTTCTACCTAGGCGGAGAGCACTCGACTCGAGGAGGGATCACTATCGTTATGTTTTCTACTCAGGCGGAGAGCACTCGACTCAAATAGACTCGAGGAGGAATCGCTAACGTTTCTCTTTTCTACCTAGGCGGAGAGCACTCGACTCGAGGAGAAATCACTATCGTCACTCGAGGAGGAATCGCTATCGTTTGTCTTTTCTACCTAGGCGGATAGCACTCGACTCGAGTAAGGAATCACTCCGAGGCTTCAGGGGGCGGCGGCAGCGGGCACTCCCTGTGAAGAACAAGCTCGAGCAGGGTGGGCTGTCGGTCGCTGCTGAGCCCGGCTCGGCGTAGCTCCTCTAGCCGTCGCTCGAGCGCCCGCTTGTCCTTCCCGACGGCCCACCAGAGGCGGACGCACAGGGCGAGCAGGGGCGGGGTGAGCTCGGAGCGCTCGTGGGCGATGCCGAGCGCCGCCTCTGCGTAGCGCTGTGCCTCGGAGACGTTGTCCACGGCGTTCAGGCACGCCACCAGGACGCACAGGGAGTAGTAGGTGAGGTGGTGGCGCTCCTCGAGGACCTTCTCCTGTTGAAAAAGAACGCACGTTAGGGCCGTTGGAAGAAGTCATAAAAATAATCAGAACAGTTGGACTTGGAGCATTTTTTTCAGTTGAACATTCTTGAACTTCTACCTTTGTTTTGTTAATAGCTGAGTTGCAACTCAAATGGAATTTTTTTAAATTAGAAGAAGAGGTCAATTTAGGTAAGAATTTTTGGTACTCATGTATTATACTGTCCACCACATGTTCCGCTAAATCGAAAAACATTGCTGAATTCACCAAAAAGTGGATTTTATTGCCGAAAGGTGTTACAAAAGTGTAATTAGCCTTGCTCCAAAATTAAATTTCTGGTTTTCCACCCCGAGTCTGTGACATTAAGAGTTTTCAGTTATTGCCAGATCCAGTTTCCCAAAAACATGGCAACCAAATAAACAAAGTTTTAATGATTAATTTAATTAATTATTTTTATAGAAGTTAAATTGAAAAAGACTGCTGCTATTCACCCTTGTATAATATGTTATAACAACCTAGAATTCAATTCAATTTGCCAATCAATCCATTGATTCAATTCAATCGATTGATAGTAACGAGTAATGCAGTTTGGGGGTCAATCAAATCCGTCTCACCTGCTATGTGTACTAGACTAGTAATGACTAGGAAATGACTAGTAGTGAGCCTCCAATTTTACCTACACAGACTATAGTAACCCCTTAGTGGGCGAGGCGAGCAAGATTGCGAAGCAATCCAAGGGGACTCAATAGTGATTGATTGTAATGTAGTTTGGGGTGTAAATTTGACTTATTTGTCTCACCTGCACAAAGTATACATTTTCGAGCATGACCGCGGCGTCCTCGAACCTCGCCGCCCGCATCGCCGCGTGCGCCTCGAGCAGCTCTCGCCTGTGCAGGAACTCGGCCAGCTCGGCCGAGCCCTGCAGCTCCCTCACCGACTGGCAGAGGGCGAGCAGGTGGCGGAAGGCCACACTCCGCTCCGTGATCACTACGGTGGTAAAGTTGCCAACCAGAGCCTTGCGGGGGAAGGGGAAGTCCCCTACTATAGTATTACAGAGGGGAGACAGGTGGAAGTTGAGGCGATTGAAAGAGGAAGAGACATTTGCTTGTATATAGAAGCAAGACCCCAACTATCACCGGTTACCCAACTAATCAGCCAAACTATTACCAAACTACATTACTCATTACAATCAATCACTGGTGAGTCCACTTGGATTGCTTCGCAATCTTGCTTGCCTCGCCCACTAAGCAGTTACTATAGTCTGTGTAGGTAAAATTGGCGGGTCGTTACCATGCCAAAGCAATAGAAATCCTATGGGAAATAACTTGCAGTGAGCCACCAATTTTATCTAGACTATAGTAACTGCGTAGTGGGTGAGGCGAGCAAGATTGTGAAGCAATCTTGCTCGCAATCCAAGGGGACTACTAGTGAGCCGCCAATTTTACCTACACAGACTATAGTAACCGCTTAGTGGGCAAGGCCAGCAAGATTGTGAAGCAATCCAAGGGGACTACTAGTGAGTCGCCAATTTTACCTACACAGACTAAAGCACCTGCTTAGTGGGTGAGGCGAGCAAGATTGTGAAGCAATCCAAGGGGACTACTAGTGAGCCGCCAATTTTACCTACACAGATTATAGTAACAGCTTAGTGGGAGATGCGAGCAAGATTGCGAAGCAATCCAAGGTGACTCACTAGTGATTGATTGTAATGTAGTTTGTGGTGTAAATTTGACTAAATTGTCTCACCTGCACAAAGTAGACGTTCTCGAGCATGACCGCGGCGTCCTCAAACCTCGCCGCCCGCATAGCGGCGTGCGCCTCGAGCAGCTCTCGCCGGTGCAGGAACTCGGCCAGCTCGGCCGAGCCCTGCAGCTCCCTGACCGACTGGCAGAGGGCCAGCAGGTGGCGGAAGGCCACACTCCTCTCCGTGATCACCTCGGCGGTAAAGTTGCCAACCAGGGCCTTGCGGGGGAAGGGGAAGTCCCCGAGCAGCCGCGGGTGGCGCCGCCGCAGTGTCTGGAATAGGCGCAGGAAGTCCGAGTAGCGACGCTCCAGCACGCCGGGACGCGTCTCCATCAGGCCGCGAGGAGCTCGTTTCACGAGCACGGTGTAGCTCTACAGGGGGAGAGAATGAGCCTGATTACTCTTGTTTGTAGTAGACTTAAATTAATAATAATAATGTAATATACTTAGTAATAAATTAAATAGTTATTTCTTGTAAAACTGTAATGTAATTAGGGAACAGCTTTAGAAAGAGTCCTCCAGCCGCCATGGTTATGGTTACCCACAGATCAAATGATGACCGACAACCATAGGGATCTAATTATTATCAGATCCTAAAATTATTAGATAATTATAGTTTAGTAACTTAGTAGATAAGTGTTAGAGATCTAATCTAATACTATTAGAACTGTATGATGACAACACTTAATCATGTTGTGGGAGCTGTGGTTAAACATGTCAGGCATCAATAGATCTGTGGTTAAACATGACGGCTAGAGGACTCTTTTGAGAGCTGTACCAGCACTTAAATTATGTAATTTCCAACACAAACAGTACTTTAATACATGCTTTTCAATAAAGAGAATATATTATAAAAGTGTTTTGAATTGTTTGTGATAAATGAAAGAGTCATTGCCCTAGACTCAGCCCACTTGTTGGAAGGACAGAAAAAGTCAAACCAGAAGATTGTTTAACATATTTACTAGCTTGATTGGAAGTTAATGTTTACAAGTCAGCTTTAGGGTTTTTCCGATTGAAGTCAGAGATCTGAGCTGGATTAGTAATGTGACATCACCACTTCCTGATTGGTTCATTGTCTGGTGATGTCACATCTGCCACATGTATAAAGTGTGGGATCTTGCTGCTTGCTTTACCAACCTTCCCTTACTTGTGAAGCCTGGTAGCTTTAAACCTCCACTCCCGCAAATATTGTTCAGAAGGTAGAACATTTCTTATTGTTGAAGCTGTGTTGCAGATGCTTTTGGAATGCTGTTGTTAAGTAACCTCTTGTTCTTAACATGTTTTGTTGATTTTAATATATTGTTAAAAATAAACTAATCTATTTCTTATAGCATTTGTTCTATCTCTCCATGTGTCCAATAGACATTACTTTGCTACTTTAGATTCAATTTAAGGTGGATACAGTTTTCTAAATTAAGTGTCAAAATTTTATTAACTTTTATTTTGAATTTATAATTGTAGACCTTCTTTAAATTTTTTAAGCTTTAAACCAAATTTATACTTCAGCAAGCCTTAATTTAAATAATTTCAGTACAAAGCTTTGAAACATGAGGCAAAATAAGCAACAAGTTGCTAAATCTTAAATCTTTAACAGGAAGAGTTTAAATTTTTAACACAATGTAATAAAAGAAATGTAGGAAAAACTTTTTTATGACTTGGCATAATTGCTCACTACACCAGCAAAGTGTAGTTTTACATTCATCATTTTTACTCATTAGCATACAGTAGGCACTGCTTAATAGGACTATGGTTAACCAGTTTCATGCTTTAATTGGCTCCAATTTACTTAAGTTTTAAAAAAATGTTACAAAATTAGAAGCTCAATTTTCAATGAAAGAAAATTAATTAAAATTTACAAAAAACAATACTAGGTGTCTTAAAACCCCTCCTAGAAATTATGAAACACTTACTATTTGAAACACCCTGCATAATAACCTGGTGCCAAATATAATGGATAATGTGCCACAAAACTAACACTGTTTTATTACTTCAAAGTGACAGATCAATGCTTGGATTTTAACAGAATCCAACTTAACGCGTTTAATTATTGGATGAAACAGAGTGTAAAAGCTATAGAATGATATATTTACAATATTTCTTTTGAAAAAAAAAAACGATGAAAAAACAAGAGAGTTAATTAAATGTTAGTTATTTTTAAAGAACTTTTTTTTGACAAACATTATAAAAAAAAATAAATAAAAATAAAAAAAAATTTTATGTGATACCAAATAGGCAAAATTTTGCCTGTATATAGTATCTACAATGATAATTACAAAATTACAATTACTTTGTTTCAGCACTAGTGTTATGGGTTCAATTCTGTTAGAGGTCCCACTAAATACCGCCATGTTCCTTTGGTCACCCAAAAGTAGAAATATGTTGCTAAATAATTTCAAACTAATAGATTAAATTGTTTAGTTAGATCAATAACTGTTTACAGGGTTCATAAAATTTTTCACAAATCAAAATCAAGGAGAATTCAAAGAGTGTTTTTAAAAAATTAAAGGAGTATTTGAGAGAAAATTTGTTACACAGCTTAAAAAGCACGCTTTGCCAACTGCATTCCTGAATCAGGTTTTAAAATCACTCACTTTCACGAAAAGTCGAGATTTTTCCCGCGGTAACCCATTGTTTTTCTCGAAAATAATTCGGTTGGTTGGTTGGAGTTTTATGGCGCATGATCCAAATCAGGATATTATGCGCCAAACAAGACCATTTTAAACAATTGAAGAAGGCTAAAAGCCTTTGTCTGATGTACTCTATACATCTAATTTAAAATCACGTGATGAATAAAAGTTAATGATATCTAGTTAAAACTTAAACATGATGAATAAAACCAATTTGTTGGATGAATTTTAATACAAGTCTAAAATTTGATGGAGAGGATAAAATCTCTGAAAGGTTAAAATTTGAAAATTTAAAAACAAGATTTCTCTGAGCATTAAAAACAGGACATTCACATAGGATATGCAAGACAGAAAAAGGCACATCACAAATATTACAGATGGGAGCCTGCTCCCTAAGGAGCAGATGTCGATGTGTGAACCGGGTATGGCCAATTCGGAGTCTGCTGATTATAACTTCCTCCCGGCGATTCAAAGAAGAAACCCGAGGAGGAGTGATCAATGGCATAACCGAATGAAGCTTGTTCCCCAGCTGAGTGTCCCAGCTGGACTGCCACTCGGAACGAAGCTTCCACCGGGTAAACGATTTTAAGTCAGTGAAGGGGACTGGGAAACGTTCTGGGTTTCCAGTCGCAGCATTTGCTAGTTGGTCTGCGTCTTCATTGCCCGTGATACCGTTGTGGCCAGGGACCCAACAGAATTTTAATTCAAACCCTCTTCTCCCTAGGTTGCGAAGTTCTCTTTTAATGTCTATGAGAATAGGGTGTATGGGTGGTTGATGAGAACTTAAGGTTTGTAGCGCTGAAAGGGAGTCAGTGTAGATGATGGACTTCAGGATATGTGATCTTTGTATTATTTCTATTGCTATTCTAATGGCGTGGAGTTCTGTGGTATACGACGATGTATTTAATGGCAAGGCGTCGCTCATGGAGATTTGATGAGATATAGCCGCCGATCCGGCATGGGAGTCGGACTTAGATCCATCTGTATATATCGGAATAAATTCCGAGAAAGCCTCTCTATGTGCTAGGAATAGAGCTCTATAGGTAAGATCTGAAGTACATGACTTTTGAAATGAGGATAATGATAAGTCTACATCTGGTATGACCAATTCCCAAGGAGGAAATGGTGCTATGGATGATTGAGCCACGAAACCAAGTGTGATGTGCATTCTTCTCAGCAAGTCCCTCATTATAAAATGAAATGGAGGGGTGTATAGACGAGTAGAACGATGAATTATGAGACTTTGTAAGCTAAAATCAAACAGGAAGTAAAAGGATGGATGATTTTTGAGAGATCTTATTTTAATATAGTATGACAATGACAGGTATGAGCGACGATGTTCCAAAGAAGGTTCGTATGCCTCCGCATATAAAGATGGTATCGGCGAGGTGCGAAATGCACCGAGGCATATACGAAGAGCCTGATGATGGACAGTATTGAGTGTCTGCAATGTCGATGTACAAGCCGAACCATAAACAGCTGAGCCGTAATCGATCTTGGATCGGATTAGAGCTCTGTATAGCCTTAAGAGAGATGTTTTATCGGCTCCCCAGCGAGTGGTACTCAAAACTTTCAATATATTAAGTGCTTTTAGGCATCTGTTCTTCAGATCTTTGATATGGCTATTGAACTTAAGCTTTTTGTCAAATATGACGCCGAGAAATCTCGTTTGTTCCACTACTTGGATTGTTGTAGAGCCCAATCGTAGTTCGGGGTCTGGGAAGAGTCCTCTCATCCGACTAAATGGAACAACAACGGTCTTTTCGGCAGAGAAAGCAAATCCATTTTCAAGAGCCCATCTATTAAGTCTGTTTATAGATGTTTGTAGCTGTCTTTCCGCCACATTAATGAATTGAGATGCAAAAGAAATTTGTAAATCGTCAACATATAGGGAGCATTGCACACCTCGGTTTAAATGTTGGGTAATATTATTTAGCTTTAGGATAAATAAAATTGGGCTCAATACTGAACCCTGTGGAACTCCCTGCTCTTGAGTAAAAGTTGATGAGTAATGAGAATGAATGCGGACTTGGAATGAACGATGTGCTAAAAAATTTTTTATAAAAATTGGCAAATTCCCTCTTAAGTTTAGACGATATAGGTCCTGGAGAATTCCATGTCTCCAGGTCATATCGTAAGCCTTCTTGATGTCAAAGAAAACTGCGACAAGGTGTTGTTTGCGCAGGAAGGCCTCGCGTACAGCGGTTTCTAATCTTAAGAGGTTGTCAACAGTCGAGTGGAATCTGCGAAACCCGCTTTGAAACGGGGATAGGAGGTTATGGTACTCTAAATAGTACATAAGTCGGGCACTGATTATTCGTTCCAGTAATTTGCAGAAGCAACTAGTCAGAGCTATTGGGCGATAGTTATCCGGTACAGTAGAATCCTTTCCCGGTTTAGGAAACGGAAGAACAAAGGCATGATACCATTTTGAAGGAAAAACGTGCGAGGACCAGATCCGATTGAACAGAGATACTATTGTGAATTGAGGGAGTTTCTAGATAAATTACGGAACATGATATAATGCAGATCGTCCGGACCTGCAGCAGAATCTCTGGAGCGGTGTAAGGCAGTTTGAAATTCTAGAATTGTGAGTGGAGAGTTATAGTCTTCACGATCTGAAGAGGCGAAGTTTAACCTCGATTGCTCAGCTCTATTTTTCAAAGCCTTAAATGCTGTAGGATAATTCTCGCTGCTTGAGACTCTAGCGAATGATTCTGCAAGTGTGTCTGCTATTGTAGGGATGTCACTTATTGTAACGTTATTAGATGATAGTATGGATAATGGGGAGGTTTGGTATTTGCCAGATATTTTACGTATTTTGTTCCATACTTGATTACTTGGAGTGGATGAGGTTATGTTGCTTACGTAGTTTTTCCATGATTCATATTGGCTTTGTCTTCTCACTTTCCTCGCATTAGCCCTTGCCCGTTTAAATGCAAGCATATTTTCCTGGGTAGGGTAACGCCTGAA
Source organism: Tetragnatha versicolor (assembly GCA_024610705.1). NCBI lineage: Eukaryota > Metazoa > Arthropoda > Arachnida > Araneae > Tetragnathidae > Tetragnatha > Tetragnatha versicolor. The sequence goes on along the minus strand of JANDEH010000040.1, from coordinate 1,398,747 downwards.
CCTACCCCAGGCTTTATTTTGTGCTTTCCTAGCCTCCGCACAAGCCTGGTTCCACCAAGGCTTTGGAATACGCGGCAACCTAGAGGACGTTTTCGGGATGGTTAGCTCAGCAGCTCTTAAGATGGTGGAAGTGACAATTTCTACGGCCTCATCAATTGTTCCTGTTTGCACCATTTGTTCAGTAATATCTGCGTAGATACGAAATGCAGGCCATTTGGCTTTATCAAATTTCCAGCGTGGTTGTCGAGACGTCATATTCGCGACCGGCGCGGAACATGATACAACCACCGGAAAATGATCACTGCCATAAGGGTTGTTTAAAACCTTCCATGAGAGATCTAGGAACAAAGATGGAGAGCAGATGGACAAGTCAATAGCCGTGAAAGATAGAGTTGGCGTATGATGATAGGTAGGCGAGCCGTCATTAAGTATAGAGAGATCGAGCTCTGAGAGTAATCTCTCGACGGTCTCTCCTCTAGAGTTCACTTCTTTACTTCCCCAGATGGTATGGTGGGCATTGAAATCTCCTAGAAGGAGAAATGGAGTTGGCAGCTGGTTGATCAAGTCTTCCAATTCCCGAAAATTAATGTGAGTGTTTGGTGGTAGGTACAGACTACACACCGTGATGGAGGATGTTATCGAGACACGAGCAGCTACTGCTTGCAGAGGTGTACTGAGTGGGATGGGAGTAAAGGGTGTCGTGTGAGCGACTAACAGCGCCACACCCCCACAAACTCTTCCACCCTTCTCATAGTCCTCGCGAAGGAGAGAGTATCCCCGCAGTCGAATCGTGTCTGAAGGCTTGAGAAACGTCTCCTGTAGTGCAATGCATACAGGAGAGTAAGAATTTATTATGCTTTTAATGTCCTCGAGATTGCAGCGTAGACCGCGGCAATTCCATTGGATTACCGTCAGGATGGAGGAATTATTGGACGGTGCCTAGATAGGCTCCTTCCTCTTTCTTTATGTTTTTCTCTTTCAATAACTTCGTCTTCCCCGAGTTCCATTTTGTTTTCTGAATTTGTGTTTTCTGATGTATCTGTTTGTTTTGGAATTTTTGTATTGCTTTTTATTTCATCTGTTTGTCCTCTTTTACTGGATTGTGAACGTCTGATTTCTGTTTGTGATTTGTTTGTTAAGCTATTTATTACTTGAGGGAGCCATTCATTTATTGGGAGATCAGGTTTGCTGGTTGAAGGTGCTGTTGTAGTTTTTTGGAGTGCTATATTTGAGACATTAGAATTTGTGGTTACTATTGGTTCATTTGTCTGTTTGGCTGGTTGTTTTCCACTGGCATCCGGTTTAACGGGATTATTAAGAATTTGAGTGGAGGTGGTTGGTTTGGTTACTATTTCAGCGTACGTGGTTTTTGGTATAGGTGGGTATAGTACTTCTGCTTGTTTTCTTGCTTCTTGATAGCTGAGGTTATTAACTACTTTTAATCGCTGTACTTCTTTTTCAAATTTCCATTTGCTGCAATCTTTTGAAGTTGCGGGGTGTTCTAATGAGCAGTTAACGCAATGAGCTGTATTATTGCAATGGTCTTTTGCGTGCTCAGAACTTCCACACTGTTCACATGCAGGGGAGTTTCGACAGGAGTTGTGGCCGTGGCCAAATTGTTGGCATTTGAAGCAGCGAAGAGGATTGGGTATAAAATGCCTGACGTTAACACTAATGTAGCCAGCCATGATTTTTGATGGTAATGAGGTAGTTGCAAACGTTAATACGAATAGTGGCGATTTTACGAAGTTATCCTCTCTTTTCATGAGTATTTGTTTTACAAGTTCTACATTTTGTTTTTTCAATCCATCTAGGATTTCTGTTTCAGATAAGTTCATTATGTCAGGGCAATAGATAACTCCTTTGCATTTATTTAGTGAAGCATGAGGTGTTGCTGTTATTGGTATTTCGGCTAGTTTTTTACATTTTAATAGGTTTTTAGTTTGTGATTCAGATGCTGTGCAGACTAATAGGTCACCGGAAATAAGTTTCTTGACGGATGTTACAGAACCTGCGATTCCTTCGATGGCTTGGGCAATAAGAAATGGGGAAACTGTGCTCAATTTACAAGTGTCTGAATGCAAAACAATAAACTTAGGGTACGATACTGACAAAAGGGTGGACTTACCACCATGTTTCGAAGAGGATCCCATGAGGATAAAGTGGCGCCTAGGTTCTTTTTTGTTGCTTATGGTGGGCAGAGGGAGGGATCAAGAACCTACCAAACGACAACCTCCCACTCCCACTACTGGTCCCACAGCTTCCACAGTACGTACCCAGCAGTCTGCCTGCTGAGCGGGGCTGTACTGCTGCTGCAGGCGCTACGGCATGGTGTCCGCCAAGGTGGAAAAACGATATAACCGACTGGGCAGCTCCCACAAGCTACCCAGCAAGCAAGGAAACATATGGGCCGCCACATTGCTAAAGAGCAAGAGGTGACACATCGGAACGACGGTATGTTGCTAACCAGGACAGGACAACAAAAACAGGACATCACAAACAGTTCCTGGCCTCCTCTGTTTTCCCATATGCCGCCCATTAACCAATAATAATAATTAATTAATAATATGCGCCATTTAACGAGCCCATCCAGAGCTCGTTAAACACTCCAGGGGAGAAGTAAATAAAAACAAAGTGGGTATATTGTGTTTGGGTATTCAGTAGAAATAAAAACCAGAAGATTATTTAACTATTTTAAAAGAAGACAGATGTGATGTAAAGCCACTATCAAAATGGAGGGAGAGTGAAGACAAATCAAAATTTAATGATAAACACATACATACAACAAGACCCAACTAGTGGTATTGTGTCTAAAAATAAGGCTCCTTTGTATCATGGTTGAGAACGAAAAACCAATTTTCTTTACTATGACGGAAAGGAAGGGAGGAAGTAATGGAGAAAGGAAAGGAAGAAAGATCGCTGCAAGGAGCGCGACTGCCTGGGGCAAAGATCACTGGGTTCCCTTGGGGTCGTGGGGCCCAATCACCGTAGAAGGTGCCCTGAGGGCGAAAATAATTCGGATTGAAACTATTTTTATATACAAGATAAACTTATTAAAAAAATTTCATAATGAAAATCAAGGAGTTTTTAAGGAGTACAGCCTAAATTCAAGGAGTTTACATAGTGCTTGAAAATGAAAATCATTTTCAAGGAGTATTTAAGGAGTTTTCAAGGAGCGTATGAACCCTGTGTTTAATATATTAATAAAAATCGGGAAAATTTGTCGATATTTAAATATATGGTGCTTATAAAACTTGGAGATATTTAGCGGGAACTTTAACAGAATTTAATCAAGTTTTGTCACCTTGACCAAGAAATCACTTGCAAAAAAACAGCATGATTTTCATATTGTTAAACAGGGGTTGATCCAGACAAAAATTGGGGCCTTTTTGCTGCCCCTTCACAAAAATTCCCCCTCTTTAAATCTGCCCCTTCACAAGAATAAATTCATAAAAACGCCCCTTTCATGAAATTCAAATTGGCTTTAGTGATAATTTTCAAGAAAACATTCACAAAATATTTGAATTTTTCATGATTTTCTTGGTTTGTGAGTCAATTTTACTTTTACGCACTCATCTGCTAACTATCACTGCTTCAATTTTTCACAAAAACAATTTCTTTTTCACAAAAAATAATGAAATGGGCCCCAAAATATAAAACCTGGATCTACCCCTGTTAAAGTATAGGAAGTTTGCACTCCAAGTTTAGCTTAGTTTGTTTATGAGAGTGGACATAAGAGTGTAATATATACAATATTAACACGCTAAATGGAAAGGCACTGAAAAACAAAGCAAAAAAAAACTCAAACTTATAATCACCACATATTTTTTCTTCGTATCTGAAATGGTTTTGGCCGAAACGATTTCAAATGAAACCCTTTGCGAGCATCTTTTGGGCGAAACACTAGAGGAAACTGACGAGTCAGAAACACCAGACCAGGATCCTGAAAAAATTCAGTGGTTGAAAAAGATCAGCATGTATATAAACAAGATTACATTTATGATGTAAAAGATTACATTTTTAACACAACACTGAAAAAGAAGTAATAGGCTTAAAAGGTTAAAATATGTTTAAAATACATAACATATAATAAAACTAATTTATGGAGTTAACATGACTTTCGAAAAACTGAAAATTATAAAAGATTAAAAATCATATTGTACCTTTTTTAAATAGCTGAATACATCATTTGATTAAAATAAATCTAGTAATAAATTTATACCAAACAGAATATAATTATTGAAAATTAGAATTAATTTATAGGAAAATGTGCCATTAAGGATATCAGGCATGTGATTGCTCAAGAAAGAAATTATCTGAAAATGTTTAGATTATTTACAGTGGTATAGAAATTTATTTCGAGAAGGACCCAAATTCCTCAGCCCCTTCCCATATACAAAAGGTTCAATTTAGCTTTTTAATACTTTTTAGATAGGATTCTCATCTTACTAAACTCAATCTTAAAAGAATTGTGAATACTTGAGTTACAAATACCAAAGGGGGTGAGGGGGTCCTCCCCCAGAAATTCTTTTGAAATTTGACCCTATATGCAGGGTTTTAACTTGTTTTGGTACACAGTAAAATTACAAAAAATCGGAATTCTGATAACCAATACCACTAAAATAAGTGGATTTTCGCTAATTATCGGAAAAATCACATGCCTTGATATATCATTAATCCTCTGAACTAAATCTGTCATAAATGGGTCTTATATCCATCCCCCATAGATATTAATAAATATAGACACCAAACATTTAACTATTGCTAAATTTTGGTTATTGCTATCCATCAAATACTGTTGGTTCAATTCCATTACTGTCAAGCTAAATATCACCAATCAGTACAATCACTTTTAAACGCTATACCTATATTTCAACATTGAAAAAAATTCTCATTTTTAATGATAAACTGAAGAGTTATTGATCTAATTAAACATTTTAATCTATAAGTTTGAAATTATTTAGCAGGTTTTCTACTTTTAGGTGTCCAAAAGAGCACAGCGGTATTTAGCGGGAACGGAATTGAACCAGACTATTTTTAATTTGGTTCGTTAGCTATTTGGTCTCAGCTTAACCCTTTGACTGATCATTCAGCGATTTCTACGGGCAACTCAAAAGTAGCAAAATATGTGCATCCCCTGGGCATGTGTTTTTCTTCCTCCATTGAGAAGCGCATCCCATTTCTTCCCCCATTTAACCACTGAAATAAATTATACACATATTAATAAATAAACTTGGTTAATTTAAACAATCCAGGCCAATGGTCAAGGGTTGGCAAAAACTAGAAGATAAGTGGTTCTTTCCAGTTCACAATGCTTAGTACAGCAATCCTAAATTCTAATACAATGTTCCTTCCACGAAGTGCTCGGCGAGCATTGGCGACAAAGCATTTTTCGCCAAGAAGTCGCCATGGCCCGGATTCTTAAAATTTACTGAAACTTAAGTATATGGTAAATGAAAGGAGAATTTCACCATATATCGCTGGTTAAGCGGACAAAAAGTGTAATCACTCAACTCTCAAGCGTCACCTCCAACTGTGGACCGGTTTCGTCCTTGTTAGGACTCATCAGCACGGTATAGGAAGGTAACGCAAGAGAGCGGAGGGCAAGTACTAGTCTAGCTGACTATAGCTGAAAAAGTGGTGACCATTGATGAGTCCTCCACTCATCTGCTGGAATGACAATGGCATTCCTAGGACAGATTTAATTCCAGAAAGGCAAGGTAAATGAAAGGAGAATTTCACCATATATCGCTGGTTAAGCAGACAATAAGTGTAAGTTGTGAGATTACACTTATTAAGTATATGGTGTTTTACACATACTTAACACATTTTAAGTACATAATCGCATTAAGTATTTGGAAAGAAAGCCTTACTAATCTATGATTCCCAACATCATTATCATTTTACAAAAGAGAAGAAATTGGTTTAGTAAGTGCCTGTCGAAAGAGCCACATTCTTTCCTCACGAAGGCTGTCACCAATTAAGACTTACGAAACTTTTCTGCAGACGCGGCGCTGTTGTCCCCTTCATTGAACGACAGCTTACCACCCACGATCTCCGACACTCCCGAATCGTCGAATTCGTCCTCCAAAGACGTTTTGTCGTCTTCGTCGTCGTTGGTCAACAGGCGACCGAACATTTCCTCTTCAGTATTTACTTAGCCTAATTATTCAAAACGTATTCGAATGACGGAGACGAACAGCATGTATTATTATGTGCAACCGAATAAAAGTTCAAGTTCAGCAGCAAAGGAATTTTTTTTCACACTGAACCCTTATCTCTCATTTCAGCATGATACTGATGTCGTCTATGAATAATCGGGAACACATGGATAGTGACTGATAAGGCAGATAAAACGACAAGAAAATGAAACTACAATGGTTTTATCGCCTTGCAAGTATAAACATTGACTCAGTCAGAAACGATAATAAACAATCATGCATTGCAGTATCGTTGCCACATTCTAAAAGTGCAAATTTATTCTAAATACGCAAGGAAAGAGGAGGAAAAATTCCCAAAACATTCTATTCTAAAGTTAAAATATCTAGAAAAAAATGAAACTATTTTTAAAAAAGAAAATTGAATTTTATTTTTCATACGAAAAAGGTAAAAACATTTTTAAGAGAGTAAAATTTTAGAGTATGAATGTTTAGTTATTGAGTAAGACAACAGATGGCGCTTCAAAGCCAAGATCGCTTGAGCCAGGATTAGCGCTTTCTTCCCCGATGTGATTTTCAGTTTTCATCCATCTCTTAAAATCTAGTAAAATTTCGTACGTTTTGAAATTGAGTTCATTTAGGAAAATGAATGTGCTATTATTTTTCTTTTTCAAATTGGATGGATTATATCCTTATCAAAATATTCCAAATAAATAAATTACAATATTACAATTATTCATATCAATTGCGTATTTAACTATAATAAGAGAAATTAAATAAAAAAAACCTGAATTATGTAATTATTTTTCTTTGAGTCAGCTGTAGAGATACCTTCAATTTGAAGACACCAAAGCCAAGCGGGGCTTAGAAACCCAAAAAATTTTTTAATGCTATGATTAAAATAAAGATTTCTAAACCCAAGCCCCCCTCTAAAATTTGACATATTTTATGGTATTTTTCCCTTATAAAAATTCTACCGCTTAGATGGTGCGGTCCTCTTTTAAAAGTTCTCCAAAAGAGTTTCAAAAAAGATCAAACACTATTAGTTTTAAAATATCATTCTTAGAAAATTTTGTAGTTTACAGGGCCTCTAAATGAGCTGAAACTACTTATAGAGGAATTAAAAAAATGTTTTTTTTATTTAAGTTTTCTTAGTGGATATTCTTCGGGTTATTAGTAACTGACTGGTTTTATAGGGCGGATTCCATGTTTCAAGTCGTTAATAGAGTAACAAGTATACTAAAAAAATCAAAATGCCACTGACTAAATTTCAGTTGATAATTGTGTAAAATGACCTCCTGAATTCAAATTTGAAACTCGTTTTCTTCTATCTCCCTTAGTTTTTAAGGTCGACGCTCCTCAACCAGTTTAACTCTATAAAGTGCTGTAGTGTTTTTTTGTAGTTTTTTCCTTCTCACAACTTCGAAATAATTTCGAAGTTAATTAAGCAGGCTCCACGAATTTATTTCCCTTCGGCCCATAGAGAATTACCCTTCCTTCCAACTCCGTTCGCCATTAATAACGCCTAAATTATTTTCGATCATAGAAGCAAACTCGAACTTTAGCCAATCCTTATTACAAAATAAATAAAGCAAACGCAAAAAACGCTGGGTATTAGGATTGAGGGATGTTTTCTCTTTCCATATGTGCAGTTTCATTACTTTTGGGTGAATTTAAGGTAATTTAAGAGAGCATTTATGACCCTAAATTTAGCGATCTAGAAATATGTAATAGATCACTGGGCGCTAATGGGTTAACAATAATAGACAATGAGCAGGCAGGTGATTTTTGCAGAGGGCAATATTGTGAATGTTTAACATCATATGCTCTGTGTCTGCAGATCAACAACTTACTCGAGGTTCATATAAAAAAGAATCAAAACGTGGGTAGATCAAATGGGGGGTCACAATTATCTTTGAAAGAACAATTAAGTAAAAACCTTACAATTAAATAAATCACAACCATTATTATTTATAAAAGAGATAAAACCTAAATAAAATAGAGAGACCTTACCCCCTAAGCCTCCTTTATGTATATTGAATAGGTTTAATGTACCTTTTTAATACATTTTATAGGTAGGATTCTCATTTTAATGAACTTAATATTAAAATGAATGTGTTTAATTGAGTTCAAAGTACAAAAAGAGGAGCCTGGAGGTCCTATGTCACAAAGTTTCACACTTCACTTATACCCCCTCCCTCCCTTTGTCACATGTCACGCTCTCCTAACAAGTTAAGAGCAATTCCACGGGTAACTGACTGACATTTTTTTAAGAAAAGAAAAAAAATTTTTTTTATTTATTTCTGAAAAATTTTAAACAACATGGTAACTGACTGACATTTGTGAAAAATTTATGTCAGTCAGTTACCTTGTTGTTTAAAATTAAAAAAAAAATAAATAAAAACATATTTTGAAAATTTAATTGTGCCATTAGATTAAGCTAACAAGAAAGCATTAAACTGGGGGGAAGTATTTTTTTATCATTTATTTTTGCGAAGAAAATTACAAAATACTAAGCGTTTTTCTTAAAAAATGTCAGTCAGTTACCCGTGATGGAATTGCCCTTAAACATAAAGTTTAAAATAGCCAAAAAGCTCTGTTCGGGTACCCAGTACAGTACTTGTACTTTTCTCCACGGAGGAGAAATCCTTTTGAAAGTATCTAAGAGGTATCTAGAGGACTGTATCTAAGAGGTTTCGCATATAAGAATAAGAAGATATTAATAACGGCAGTTCTCATTAAGACTTCGTTCCTTTTGTTTGCTGCGAAGCGGCCTGTTTGCGAGCAGCATCATTAAAGTGATGGATCCCCTTCACTAATCGTTTGCTTTTCCAGGGCAATTAATTACGGGGGCATTGTGGCCCGTGTTGTCCCGACGACAAAAAAAACCTTTTTAAGGTCCCTAATGAGGCGACCCTAATGGAACTCTGCTCTTTTCTCGAATGTTGTTATTATTATTTGGATAGAGGAATAAATTCCATTAGAACGGAAGGGAAGCCATTTTGCTGTTTTGCAAAAGGCAGGGCTTTTATTTGAATCTGATGATGATTGTTAACGTTTGGTTTGGGAATACTTCCCGGGTATATGATTGTTCTTTAGGAGTTTCTTTGAGGATTCAAATTGCCTGTACTGATTTTGAATATGTGTAGAGCAATTTAAAGGGTCATTTGAGGCGTTTGCTATCAAAACCAGCTCATTCCATATTTTTCTGAAATCCACTCTTTTGCATTTGAAAGTTTAGAGGGTCCTTCATAACCTGACGAAGGGATATAGCTCAAATCCAGCTCTGTCCAAACCAAAATTGGATGAAAAGGTGAAAACTGTGATCTCAACTGTGAAATTTCAGATCATTTGAAAAAGTTAAGTGGATGTCATTTGTTTAAAACTCGCAAAGACACAAATATTAACTGGTTAACTGGAAAACACCAATTTCACACAACTTAATTGAAAAAAAAAAAACCTGAAAAAACATGAATAATCGTGTTTTTGCATCAAAATCAGCTCATTTCAACCTAATTAGTGTAATTACGCCCAAGGCAATGCACCTGGAATGAAAATGAAAAACTAATCAAATTCTATGCGGTTATACCTACAATTAAAAATTTACAAAAAAATTGGTTTGGGAATAAAGAAGGATATTTTCCGGGTAGGATTGTTCTTTAGGGGTTTCTTGAAGGATTCAAATTGCGTGTACTGAATGTCTGAATGGAGCAAGGCCGGACTTCTGTTTGTGGAAAGATCCTGGACGGGCTGATTTCACAAGTCAAAATATAGAATCATTGTGCAATAAATGTCAAGGTTTTATTCGGAGGTGGAACCCCCTAACTCCCTTTGGATACGGTCCTGATGCAGAGTGATTTTAAATTCATTGTAAGAATCTAAAGGATCATTTAAAGTTTCAATCTGAATGTTCATTATGAGTGATTCTCTCCGAGAGAAGTCCTCGTATACCAGCCACTCGAAGACTATATTTCAGGGGATTTCCCCCTAAATAGGATAATTACCATATATGGAGGGCTCAGAATTAAAATGGACTAAGTCCACTTTTTGTAATTTTTGAGTTAGCAACGCTATAACATGCACCAACTATGTAAAATTTCAGTGCAATAATGAACCAAGTCCTAGTTCTGATAATATCCGCTTGGCAGCAGCAAGTTCTGTTGCGTTAACATGTAATTTCCTATGAAGCTTTAACTTTAAAAGTCTGTAGCTCAAAAGTAGCTAAAGTGGACTTGGTCCATTTCTATTCTGAACCCTCCATATTATACTTATAGGTCGGTGACCCTAATTATGGGGTAATTCCTCATGATTCCACCTACTACCATCCCTCTAAATTTGTCGTTCGAATTACGAAGAAAGAAACTGATATGAAGTTTGAAAGTAGAAAACTGCCTTTTCACAAAATCTTCCTCATATAGTGTAAAAAAACTGCATTTTGTCTAGCTTCCCAAATATACTTTTGGTGAATTAGTTGTAAATCTTTTCTACATGTAATTAAATTATCTATGAAAATGACAAAATAAGAGAGATGGTTATAAAATTTTTAATTGAGTACAACTTCTCAATAAATAAAACAAACATTAAAAAAGGTTTCGAATAACATTCCATTAACAGCCTGCAATCGTTTTCAAGGGAAAATAAAACTGTATTCCACAGTAAGAAAAACGCACACAGGTACTTAAACTCAAAAGAGAATCAGTGGAACTCACGTTTGCACTGATATGAATTAAAAGCAAATATTGTGGAGGTGATGATTCATTCAATTGAAGACGAAGTATACTGTGGGAATCATCTGATGTTTGCATTGCGCAAAGATAAGCCTACCTGAGTCAATAGATAGTGTATTTTGGTAGAGAAAGAGGATGTTTTCAATTTGATAGCATGAATTTTAAACTTGTATGCATATCTTCGTTTTTGTGTGTTGTCTATATTATGTCTACCTCCACGGTTTCTCAATAGTTAAATGATTCTGAAAACTATCGAAAAAATGTCTTTATATTATTTGAATAAATATTTTGCATCACGATCACATGAACCCTTTATCCACTGCATTATGATTTACTGCAATTTTTTTCATGCAAATACTTTTTTTCGAGTCACTAAATTGAGAATTAAGGGATATGCGTAGATAAAATAATCATCTTTGGAAAATTCAATCCGCTAGAGCGAATTAATTAAATGGATACTTTTGAGTCAGTATGCACGGGAGTGCTAAAATATTCTCACAATACAAAAAAAACATGGCTTTTTTATCGCAGTTTTAAGTCTTAAAAAAAATACACTTTTTCCTTTTGACTGACTAAGTACTTTTGCGGGAACAAAAAAGACAAATCATGGGAATCCGATCGAAAAGGCAGCTGAAAGCACAAATTACGTTTTAAATCTATACAGTAGAGCCCCGATTATCCGCGCAATTGGGTGGCAAGGGTACCGCGGATAGCGAAAATCGCGATTAACCCGAAAATGAGGTTAAAACACGAAAAAAATATTTCAGCATAAAAACTATGTTTTATTGTACAAAAACATGATAAGTAAAACTTTTAAAATATGTACCAGTACAGCAGAAACCTTTGTTCTACATCTAAAATGTCTCTAATCGCATCTAAAATTTGCTTTCATCGTTTAAAAATTGTTTTCGTGACACTCGCGGATAATCGGGGTTCTACTGTATTCGCATTTCCCTCTAAAACACTCATCATGGAACCTTTGCTGCTTTTTATCCTAGAAGAGTAAAACTGAAAGAGTGTTCCTGCAAAGCATTGTCAGTATATTCGTAAGGATGGGTATTACATGTAATTAAATGTTGGTAGGGCTTGTTAGTACCGTCAGTAGATAAAGAATTAAAATGACAAAAGTGTTTTTTTACTTTCGCGGCATTAAGTTTTTACTTTTTTCTTTAGGGGCCGTCCATAAATGACGTCACGCTCAGAGGGTGGGGAGGGGGTTAGTAAATTTGTGACAGTTTGTGACAAGGGGGAGGGAGGGGGGTATGAAAGTTGTGACATTACATCCTGCAGCTGAAAATCAATGAAAAAAACCTTGGTTCCGGGCACTTTCAAATTAGTGTATTAGACAAATTGTTGGTTTAAGAGCGTGACAGAGGGGGGGAAGGGGTATGGGGAAGTGTGACAGTTTGTGATAAAGGGGGGGAGGGGGTCAAAAATGGGCAAAAAAGTGACATCATTTATGAATGGCCCCTTAATAACTTGTAAAGCCAACATCACTTTCGTAAAAATAATAAAAATACCTACATTCCACAAATCATGTAGCGACCCCGTGACCCACAGTTTGAGCCTTCATAAATCCTCCATATATACCAAGCATTGTTTTGTAGATTCCAACCGTCTCTCTAATCGCACTTGAAAAGCGGCGCCTAATTACCAATCAATGGGAGAAACTTCCCCATCCGACGCGGGAGAAAAAAAACCCTATATACTCCCCCATCATCGGAGAAACAAGAGAAAGAGCACACCATCAGGAATAAGAAAAAAAGAGGCCATCAGAATGGCAACACAGGAACACAGAGAGAATAATAGATAGAGTGGGAAGGGAATTCACGGAAGCCGCAGTTGTCAAGATAGTCTAGCTTTGGAGCCAGATTTGGCAAGATCTCGCGCATTCACAAGGGAGAAAACTACCAATAGAGGCATTTGCTATCAAAACCATAGCTCATTCCTTTTTTGGAAATTTTACAGGAGACAAAAAACTTCTCACGTCCACAGTTCTAAAGCTAAATTAAAAAAAACATTTAATTGTAGGTATAACCGCCTAGAATTTGATTAGTTTTTCATTTTCATTCCAGGTGCATTACCTTGGGCGTAATTACACTAATTAGGTTGGAATGAGCAGATTTTGATGCAAAAACACGATTTTTCATGCTTTTATTCAGTTTTTTTTGTTCAATTAAGTTGTGTGAAATTGGTTTTTCCGGTTTACCAGCTAATATTTGTGTCTTTACGAGTTTTAAATAAATGACACCCCCTTAACTTTTTCAAATGATCTGAAATTTCACAGTTGAGATCACAGTTTTCATCTAATTTTGGGTTGGAATGAGCTGGATTCGAGCCCTTCGTCAGGTTATGAAGGACCCTCTAAAAACTTTCAAAATATGCAAAAAAAAGTGGATTTCAGAAAAATTTGGAATGAGCTGGTTTTGATAGCAAACGCCTCAAGTACAACCCCACTCCGGTGGCAAGAGCGAACGCTGAGGATCACCAAAGGTAGTCTCGAGTCTTAACTTCGTAACAGATTATTTCCGATAGTGATTCAAATGAGAAATGAGAAATATGCGGAGAAGTCGGATCCGCCTCTGATCCACCTCATCCTGTACTTACGGTGACACTACCCTAATGGAACGGTCACCCTGAGCGCAGGATCAGGCGTATCTCCCCGATCTCTACCCACTCTTTTGTTCGCTAATTGGCAAAGAGATCGGGGAGATACGCCTGATCCTGAGCTCAGGGTGACCGTTTTCTTAGGGTAGTGTCACCGTAAGCACAGGATGAGGCGTATCAGGGGCGGATCTTATGGGGAAGTGGATATCTACCCCACTCTTTTGTTCGCTAATTGACCTCACCTAACCACACAAAGAGATTGGGATGATACGCCTGATCCTGCGCTCAGGGTGACCATTCCATAAGGCCAGCTCGAGTAGGGTATCACTTCGGCTCATCTCTACTTTCTCGGAATCGGACAAAGGAAGAAAAACAAATACACCCCCCCAACAAAAGCGGACCCCGATGGGAAACGGGGGCCTGTCCATTGGGAGCTCCAATGTTAAAGGGCACGGTCACCCTGAGCGCGGGATCAGGCGTATCTCCCCGATCTCCTTGTGGGGTTAGGGGACATCCATAAATTACGTGAGGCGTTTTTTCCAAAATCTGGAACCCCCCCTCCCCCCTTGGTGAGATTTTTCCAGACCCCTCCCCCCCTTTTTGACCTCACGTTATTTATGGATGTCCCCTTTAGGTGAGGTCAAATAGCGAACAAATAGATCGGGGAGATACGCCTGTTGTTGCGCTCAGGGTGACCGTGCCCTTAAAGAATTCTTTTTGCCTATCATTGATTTTGAGAACGCGGGGTCACCGCCCATGCTGCCTCTAGTATTCTTCTACCTCTATGCCCAGGAGAAAGAAAGAAGAAAAAAGAACAGAAAAAAAAGAACGTCGAATGATGGATGAGAATATGCTTCTTCGGCTCCATTTCCCGCAGTTCCTGTCTGCCGCGATCCCGAATTTCCGGGAGGATCACCCACCGAGGGGAGGTCCCCCCCTTCGGCCATTATTCTCTCCCCCCTCCCTCCCCTATTGTTGTTATTTTTGTTGGTGCGGCTGTGTCGAGTTGCGAGGGGAGAAGGAAATTTATTGCTCGCTTTTTTCGCGAGGTGTCGCTGCCGACGCTTTTATTATGGCCAAGGTGGAAAATAGACCGGAGTAGGTTCTTTTTTTATATTTTAATTCGTCTATTCTTAAAAGAAAGAATTTATTTCATTTGAAATTTATTCACACAACTCCACACAGTATAACTTATACAGGGTGTCCCCCAAGATAACTGTCCAACCCCTTTAACTTTTGAACCCCTAAAGATGTAGTCACAAAAGGGGTGTCCAGCAGGGTTGGCAAAAACCCGGGTTTTTTTAAAACACCCAAGTGGGTTGGGTTTTTTCAATAAAACCCTGAAAAAACCCATATAAAACTGGGTTTTTTCGGAGAAAGTGTGGGTTTTTTCAAAATTAAGTGGTTTTCTTTACAAATAAGTGGGTTTTTTCAAATTTTAGTGAGTTCTTTCTATGTTAAATGTGTTCTGTCAAAATAATGTCAGTTTTTCCATAGTTAAGTGAGTTTTTTCAAAGTTTTTATGGTTTGAAAAAACCCACTAAAATTTAAAAAATATCCTAAACTTTGAAAAAACCCATTCAATAATGAAAAAACCCACTGAATAATAAAAGAACCTCTTTAACTTTAAAAAAACTCCCTGAAATTGAAAAAACACCATTTAATTTTTAAAACCTAGTTTAAATTTTGAAAAAACCCATCAAAATTTTAAAAATATCCTAAACTTTGAAAAAAACGCAATAAATTTTGAAGGAACTGCAAAATCTTGATTTTTCTTGAAAAAACCCAAAAATGGGTCCAAAATGTGGGTTTTTTCACATGTTTTTTTTTGAAAAAACCCATTGGGTCCGACCCAATTGTGTCCAATCCAGCCAACCCTGGTGTCCAGGTATGGTAAAATGACCATACCCTATCCCAGGCGTGTCAAACTGAGACTCCCGCCGGAGCCAACGCGCGAGCGACCGAAACATTCTACTGCGATTGAGTTTCGTTTCGCCCGATCGGAACGCTTACCGAATTTAGCCGAAGTCAAACAAGCGCTTCATTTGAAAAATGCGCTTTTCTCCTCGAGTTTGGGAGTGTGGCACCCGAATATTTGTTTCCCAAACATATTGATCTTTCTATATCATCTTTTAATCAAGCACTAAGGGCTGATCCAGTGGCACTGTATACGGCCTTAAATGTCTCAGATTTAGAAAACATCCGACTAATTTAATTATTTTATTGGTTTTAAGGATATTATACAATTTTAGAACCTTTTTACTGTACGTATGGCGTGAAGTTTTGGTAAAATGGATATGCATAGTAAAATGGATGTACGGATTTAAAAACAGCTTACATTTATAAAATTTATAGTTTTTTTGGCATGATTTTTCTTGAGGCTTAAAAAATTAGCAAGCAAAAAAATAAATTTAATAATGTAAGCAGATTAAACCCGTATATGTAGAAGGTTGGGGTAAAATTGAAAAAAGTGGGTTAAAATGGATAAATATATCCATTTTACTCCGCTTTTTCCATTTTACTTCAACCTACTACATACAGTTATGAAAATTAAATAATAAAAACTAAAATACAGATTAGGTCTATAAAAATTACTTAAGAAAAGACATCATAAATTAAATCTCAAAAACAAAAGTATCGGATTAAGCAAATCTCTACTTGTTTCGTGACACTTGACATCTTTTTTTCTCTACAATTGCGTCTATATCCATGACAATTTTATCTGCGGTCATAATTCTAAGAGCGGATGATAGGTGTTCATTGGATAATCGATCTCGATGCCTGGTTTTTGTTATTTTCATTAGGGAAAAAGATGCCTCGCAATCGTAAGTGGTCCCGAACATGCAAAATACTTCTGCAGCAACTTGACACAACAGAGGGAAACTTTATGTTTTTGCCACAGCTCTCCAAAAGTCCTCAATTGGTACCCGTTTTTGAGTGTCATCTAAAGATGAATTGGACTGTAGTTTTATAAGTTCTTGCGCCAAATCACTTGTATAATCCGGACACAGCGAATCTGCGGTGTAAGGTGAGGTAAAAAGTTGAAATTTTGGAGCCAAAGTCTCAAAATCTATAAATCTTTTTTTTAAACTCTTCTGAGAGAGCATCTATAGAGCTAACAAATTTTTCTTTGAGCTCAGGTGTAACATCTTTGCAGAAAATTCCCAAATTAGGAAAGTTTTCAATGATTCTTTTTGTAATTTCAAGTCGGAACAACTGCAATTTTTTTGTGAAACTTTTAACTTCATCTCTCAGTTTAGTGACTAGCAGAACTTTCCCTTGAAGGTTGACGTTTAATTCATTCAAATGACAACAAATAATGTCCGTCATAAAACCTAACTCTTGCCACCAAGAGTTGTCGTTGAATTCGGGTTGTCGTCATACTCCAAGTTTATATCTTCGAGAAGTGTTCGAAATTCTGTGTGATTTAAAGAGCTAGCTCTTATAAAATTAACTGTTTTTATCACAACTTTGAAAAGGGCATCGAAGTCTGCGAACACAGCTGCTCTCTGTGTGAATTATGCAGTGAACAAATGTAATCTCTGGAAGACCAAGCTCGCGTAATTTTTTCTGAACTCCACCTCGAAACCCTTTAAGATGCCCTCTCATAGCCATGGCACCATCTGTAGCAATTACCAATCTGTAGCAATTAGCACTTACACCACTCGAGTTCAAAATCGTCGAAAAGTTGTTTCACTTTTTCAAAGATGTCATCGCCGGTTGTCCTTCCTAGCATAGGAACAACATCAAGAAGCTCTTCATAAACTTCTAAATCTTCTGAAGCCACTAATCGAATAAATACAGAGAGTTGCGCTGTATCAACCACATCCGTGGATTCGTCGAGAGCGAGTGAGAATTAAACTGCTAAATCCTTAAGTTGGCTTTTCAAATTAGCTCCTATATCTTCTAACCTCTCTGCTACGGTATTTCGGGACAAGCTTATCGCTGACATTGACTCCTTGGACTCCATTTCTTCGGACGCTATTAAAATGCACTCCTTGACGATTTCTCCATCTGAAAAGGGCTTTTGTAAGTCCAGCGGGCAGAGTCAGTGGAACGTGGTGAGAAATAGAAAAAGACTTTATTGATACATCAGTAACAGCAGGTTAGATTAATAACACAACGTCAACAGCAACAAGTAACGATGAGAAAAGAACATCAGTGGAAGCAACACGTCATAATAAGAAAACGTGGTGCGGAAGCTTTGCCAGATTCGGCATCACAAACTCTAGAGCTCAGTTCGTCAGTGGGGAATCGAACACATAACAGGAATCGAACACTTAACACCCCCCCTCAATGACGAACCACAAGAACAAGAAATCCTAAAAATCCCTTTTTTACAAAATAGCATAGTATATACTAAAAATCACAAACTTATTTCTCTAACATTTATCAAATCCAGACACTTGAAATGTTTAGGAGCAGAAAGAGGCTTTGTTAGCAAATCTGCACTCATTTGATCAGTAGAAACGTACTCAAGAGATAGAGAATCATTATTTAACAAAGTATCTCTAATAAAATGATGTCTAATATCAATGTGCTTAGTACGACTATGGTAAAAAGAATTTTCTGCCAATTTAAGAGCACCTTGATTGTCTGCAAATAATTTGACATCAGAGAAATCAACTAAATTTAATTCTTTAAGAAGTTTCTGCAAATAAAGAGCTTCTTTACAACCGTCAGACAGACTCATGTATTCTGCTTCAGTGCTGCTTAGTGCAACTGTCTTTTGCTTTTTAGATTCCCAAGACACAATACATCCAAAAATCATAAAACAATAACCAGAATATGACCTTCGATCATCAACATTTCCTCCCCAATCTGAGTCGGTATATCCAATAATACAAGAATCAGTACCTTTAAAATATAGTCCAAATTTAATAGTTTTCTTTAGATACTTCAACACTCTTTTAGCAGCATTCCAATGTGATCGATCATAACAGTTCAAAAATTGACTTAAATAACTCACACAATAAGAGATGTCAGGTCTTGTACATACTGCAAGATAGTTTAAACTACCAATTAATTCTCTGTAAGGTAAAGAATTATCAACTACACTAGCCTTAACAAGCTTTAAACCAGTTTCCATTGGAGTATTTACAGTTTTACAATTAGACATATTAAATTTTTCCAATATTTCTCCAATATATTTTTCTTGAGACAAAGCAACTACATTATTTACACTATTTACACTGAATTCTATACCAAGACATATTTTAGCATTACCAAGGTATTTAACATCTAAGGACTTACCAAGATGTATATGCAATTGATCCACAATTTTAGGGTCCTCACTAATAATTAAAATGTCATCAACATATACAGTTAAAATTGTTAACAAATCATTGTTTTTCATATGAAATACACAAGGATCACTAATTGTATTTACAAAACCAAATTCTAATAAAATTTCTTTTAATTTAAGAAACCAACATCTTCCACTTTGTTTTAATCCATACAGTGCTTTATTTAAGCGACACACTTGATTTCCATTGTTAATAGCACATAACATTTCCTTAGCCTTATTACACAACACAGGGTCAGTTTTATTTTTAATTAAAAATTCTAAACCAACTTCAAAAAATTTAGGAAGTCTCATATAAACTTTTTCATTTAATACACCATTCAAATATGCTGTGGTAATATCAAATTGATGTACATTGACTTTTAATTTTGAAGCCAAAGAAGCCATTAATCTTACAGAACTCATTCTCGTAACAGGAGAATAGGTTTGATTCTGAAAATAGTTTACATTTGATTCCTGACTAAAACCTTGAGCAATTAACCTGGCTTTTTTCTTAGTAACTTTTCCATCAACATCATATTTATTTCGCAGAATAAACCTACTACCTACTATACCATCAACCTCAACATCAGCTGGATTTGGCACAAGATCAAAAGTATCATTTTTTAAAATGCTTCCAACTTCGGATGCAATTGCTTCAATCCAAAGAGGAGATTCTTTAGAATTTAGAGCTTTATCCAGTGATATTTCATCGGTTTCAAGCATAGAACAATCAAACGATGTTTCAGCACCTTCATCATTATTAGAGTTTAAAATAGGCACAGTATTGTAAACTTTTCTAGGTCTACCAGGTCCATCACCTTTTACTAGTTTTGGTCTACCAGGACCGCGTTTTACTTTTACATTACCAGGTTGATCATTAGACACATTACTCATTTTATCTTTTTCAGTTTCAGGAAATGGGAAAATAAATGTTTGAGTATCTTTATCACACTTTACCACATCTTCCCCATATGGATCCAAGTTTACATAATCCCGAGCAGGGTTAAGATACTTATCCTCCACAAATTTAACACTTCTTGTGATTTCAACAGAGTTTTTATCATTTAAATAAACTCTGTAACCTTTTGATTGATCATCATATCCCAGAAAAATACCTTTGATACCACGTGGTTCGAACTTACTTTTAGTTTTAGAATCATTCCAAACATAGGCTTCGCATCCAAACACTTTAAAATATCCAATATTTGGTTCTCTACCACACCAAAGTTCGTAAGGGGTATTTCCATTTAAAGTTTTAGAAGGGGTTCTATTTTTAACATGATTAGCAGTACAGATAGCTTCTGCCCAAAATCTTACAGGTAAGCCAGACTGAATTAACATACATCTAGCAATATCCAAGAGTGTACGATTTTTTCTTTCAGATCTCCCGTTTTGTTCAGGGGTATGTCTAACAGATAGCCTGCGTGAAATACCTAATTCTTTTAATAAATTATTAAATTTTCCTCCAAGGTATTCTGTTCCACGATCTGACTGAACATATTTAATCTTATTACCCGTTTTTCTTTCCCATGAATTTTTTACTTCTATAAATGCATCTAAGGCCTCACTCTTATGTTTAAGGAACCTTACCTCTGTAAAGTCACTATATTCGTCAGTAAAAGTGACGAAGTATGATGCTCCTCCGATAGATTTTGTGGAAATCGGACCACAGATGTCAGTATGGACGATCTCTAATTTTTCTTTGGTTCTCTCATGATGGTGCGGGAAAGAAGAGCGGCACAATTTTCCCTTCACGCATACATCGCAGTTGAAGTCTGGTGGAGCTTGGGGTATCTCCTTCAAGTCCTTGAACTTTCCTGACTTCAAAACGTCCGCAGATGCATGTCCAAATCGGAAATGAAGTTTCCTGAAATCAGCTTTGCTCCTCGAGTCAAACGATTGACTAGCCATAGCAGTAGACATCACCGCTGGGTGATTCTTTTCGGGTGCAGGTTCAGGTTCAGCAGCAACCGCCGCTTCTTGTTGACACAGGGCCGATCCTTCTTGCCGTTGTGAATCCATGACGTCCAGGCAGTATAGATTTTCCCTTCGTTGGCCAGTGATAACATCACCACTTGCGTGTTTAAGAGTCACTTTCGTTGCGTTGAAAGTTACGGTGTATCCCTTATCACACACCTTTGCCACTGAAAGCAAGTTGTTCCGCAAGCTTGGAACAAGCATGGCATCCTTTATAGTTAACTCTTCCACTTCGCCTTCCTTTTTAGCTTCAATTACGGCATCCCCTACTCCTTTTATTTCTGTCGAACTGTTGTCGGCGAGATTAAGGGTTGTTATTGGAGATTCGGATAGGGATGTAAACAGTTCTCGATTCGATATGAAATGTCCAGATGAACCCGAGTCCAGTATGAATAGATTTGAAGTTTTCTCCCTCGTATCGGCTGAGTCGCATTCAACGTTCAAACAATTTTTCTTCCATGCATATGAGTGAGTATCAGGGCACTTAGTACTCAAATGTCCTTTTTTCTTACAGTTCCAGCACGTTCTATCATGTGCACCGCCCCGCTCCTGCGAGTCGCCAGAGTAATTTCGATTCGTGTAACTCCGCTGGTTCACCCTCATTTTCGTTTTCGGTTGGAAATTCCGCTTGCTTCTAGTACTGGCAAAATGAGCATTGCTCACATCATCTCGAGATCCGTTTCTCCTCGCATTGAACTCTTCAACAATCTTGATTCGTAGAGGCTCCGGTTTCGGCAGCTCATCTCTCGATTCAATAGCTACTCGAAAATTTTCAAAATCACTTGGGAGGCTGTACAACAGCATAATCGTTAGCAGTTCATCATCAATTTTGATATCCAAATCTTGTAATTGGTCTACCAAGTTGAAAAATTCACTGAGGTGATTTTGGATGTCGTTTTCGCTTTCACGCATCTTCAACTGAAGTAGCGATTTCAGAATCGTTGCCTTCCTAGCTGGTCCAGTCGATTTGTAGATCTCGGCCAATTTATTCCACATGCTTTTTGCTGTCGTGCAATTCTTAACTTGCTTCAATTCGGATGGTTGAATACACAGGATGATGTCCGCCATCGCTTTTTCATCGCCAGATTTCCATTTTTCCAATTCGTCATCAGCTTCCGGAGGGTCATCGGTTATAAATTTATAACATTCGCCCTTCACAAGCATGGCTTTCATCTGTATTCTCCAGGTTTCGTAGTTCTTCCGATTTAGCAGCTCCATTCTAATCGCGCTTGACGTCGCCATTTTTGATCTTCAACTTGATCGTATTTCCAAGTCAGTAATGTCCAAAAATAAAGTCTATCTCACCACAGTTGCATCCCTGGGCCCATAACCTGTAAGTCCAGCGGGCAGAGTCAGTGGAACGTGGTGAGAAATAGAAAAAGACTTTATTGATACATCAGTAACAGCAGGTTAGATTAATAACACAACGTCAACAGCAACAAGTAACGATGAGAAAAGAACATCAGTGGAAGCAACACGTCATAATAAGAAAACGTGGTGCGGAAGCTTTGCCAGATTCGGCATCACAAACTCTAGAGCTCAGTTCGTCAGTGGGGAATCGAACACATAACAGGAATCGAACACTTAACAGCTTTCCATGCTTCATCAATTTTTCGGTGATCCGTAAGCTAGCCCGCGTTGCTTGTTCTCCCTCCTCAGGGTTGGCAAAAACCCGGGTTTTTTTGAAAAAACCCAAGTGGGTTGTGTTTTTTCAGGTTTTTTCAATAAAACCCTGATAAAACCCATATAAAACTGGGTTTTTTCAAAATTAAGGGGTTTTCTCCAAGAAAGTAAGTGAGTTTTTTCAAATTTTAGTGAGTTCTTTCAATGTTAAATGTGTTCTGTCAAAATAATGTCAGTTTTCCACAGTTACGTGGGTTTATACTTTGAAAAAACCCACTGAAATTGTAAAAAAATCTTCTTTAATTTTTATATCTAGTTTGAACTTTAAACATCCTAAATTTTGAAAAAAACCCATTCAATAATGAAAAAACCCACTGAATAATAAAAAGACCTATTTCACTTTTTAAAAAACTGCCTGAAATTGAAAAAAACACCATTTAATTTTTAAAACCTTGTTTAAATTTTGAAAAACCCATTAAAATTTTAAAAATAACCTAAACTTTGAAAAAAACACATTAAATTTTGAAGGAACTGCCAAAATCTTGATTTTTCGTGAAAAAACCCAAAAATGGGTCCAAAATGTGGGTTTTTTCACATGGGTGTTTGGTTCACAACCAATTGGGTCCAATCCAGCCAACCCTGTCCCTCCTGGATTAAAAACAAATACATAAGCATAAAATAAGGAATGCATAAATACCGGTACACAATTGAAACGATTTTTAAATACGAAAACTAGACCAAATCCCAGGGAGTTAAAAATGGAACAATTTGTAGAACAACTACTATTGGTAAAAATTTATGATTTGGTCCTAGACCCTCAATCCTATGTGATACTGACTCCTCTATGTGTCTACTATCTCCCCTAAAAGTTATAAAACACTTATCTGAAACACCCTGAAAAAGGCTTTAAAAAGAAAATAAACAGTGGCATTTGCTAAGTGGCAAACAGTGGCATTGCTAAGATATCCTAACCATGATAATAATACGTAAATATGTAAAGCCTCAAGTCTAATTTGAAGTTTTTATTACAAAAAATCTCAAAAGTCAAGGTAAAGTATTTTTTAAGGGGAGTCGGTACCTTGTATACCGACAATGTCCAATACTTTCTCAGAAACTATTGGATATAAAAGCCTTAATTTTTTACATGCAATCAATCCATATTAGTCTTCAAACAGACATGAGCTTTTATCAATATAATGTTTACATATTTTTTAAATAATGAGTGGTTGGTTGGTTGGTTGTTTTGGGTTTTATGGCGCAAGGTTAAATAATGAGTGAGCCTCATTTAAAAATTCTGAAAAACCTCATTTAAAAACATATGGTGCAGACATGAGCTTTTATCAATATAATGTTTACATATTTTTTAAATAATGAGTGAGCCTCATTTAAAAATTCTGAAAAACCTCATTTAAAAACATATGGTGCAGACATGAGCTTTTATCAATATAATGTTTACATATTTTTTAAATAATGAGTGAGCCTCATTTAAAAATTCTGAAAAACCTCATTTAAAAACATATGGTGCAGACATGAGCTTTTATCAATATAATGTTTACATATTTTTTAAATAATGAGTGAGCCTCATTTAAAAATTCTGAAAAACCTCATTTAAAAACATATGGTGCAAATATGAGCTCAATCCTACTGTAGATGCTGAGAAAAAGGTACACGCAGTTTTAAAAAGTTCATTTTGAGAAAAACGCATTTTAATGTTAAAATTTTCCCAGAAGAAATAGAGTTCTCGTGTTTTTAAAAGATAATTCAATACACTTCTACTTTGAATTTTTGCATAAATGAGGCATCGTTTGCAATGTAGAATCTGAAACATTCAAAATATCAAAATCAAGTTTTTGAAGATATCAAAGGTACCAACTCCCCTTAATAATAACTCGGGTTGTTATGTAAATAGGTAAAATCAATAATACATAAAGAACTATAGTTGAACTTACAGATCTTTTTGGACCAGTGGCACATGAAGGTTCCATTAAATGACACTCTCGGAGCTGCTTGTATTTTAAAGATCGCATTTCGTCGGTTGTCAAATTCCACTCGTCGATTTGTTGACTGAGGGTCTTGAAATGTCGCTGGCTTCCTTTAAAGTACAGCAACAAATTGTGCACCGAATTTTACCGTTGATAAATGCGGTAAAATATTCTGTATCCCATGTACTTTGATAACGACGCTGAGCTTGTTTCGGACGCTTTAGAGATGGCGCCCATCCCTGTTCCGGTTCACACATGTTATCGAATAGTATAACTATAACGATGGGTTTCAACTGTGTTAATAAGTCATAACATCAATCCCTATACATATAATATAATTATAAACGATTGGAAGAAATTGTTAAACACTGTGAGATCACGCAGACGTTAAATGTGCCTTAAGTGCCTTGAATGCCCTGAATGCCCTAAAAGCCCTAAAAGCCCTAAATGCCTTAAATGCCTTAAATGCCTTAAATGCCTTAAATGCCTTAAATGCCTTTAATGCCTTTAATGCCTTTAATGCCTTAATTGCCTTAAATGCCTTAAATGCCTTTAATGCCTTAATTGCCTTAATTGCCTTAATTGCCTTATTTGCCTTATTTGCCTTTATTGCCTTTATGCCTTTATGCCTTAATTTTAATTTTTATTATTATAAATTACATTTTAAAAAATGAAATAAAATTATGCCTCCAATCAATTCACTAGAGCAGGCGTGTCAAACTGAGACTCCCGCCGGAGCCAACGCGCGAGCGACCGAAACATTCTACTGCGAATGAGTTTCGTTTCGCTCGATCGGAACGCTTACCGAATTTAGCCGAAGTCAAACGAGCTCCCTAATAGCACAAAAGTCACAGTGATATCACCAGGATATCACAAATGATCACTCTTGTCACATATCACAGTGTGACTAAAATGCGACATCACTGGGAGATCACA
Source organism: Tetragnatha versicolor (assembly GCA_024610705.1). Classification (NCBI taxonomy): domain Eukaryota; kingdom Metazoa; phylum Arthropoda; class Arachnida; order Araneae; family Tetragnathidae; genus Tetragnatha; species Tetragnatha versicolor. The sequence goes on along the minus strand of JANDEH010000040.1, from coordinate 1,373,450 downwards.
TTGTGACAACCATTCAACAGTCCCTGTGTGAGTTCTCTGTGATATCACAGTGACATCTCGATGTGATCTATCACACCGTGATGTCCCAGTGATATCATTATGTGATGGGTTTGTGATCTATCACACCGTGATGTCCCAGTGATATCATTATGTGATGGGTTTGTGATCTATCACACCGTGATGTCTCAGTGATATCATTATGTGATGGGTTTGTGATTTATCACACCGTGATGTCTCAGTGATATCACACCGTGACGTCTCAGTGATATCACACCGTGATGTCTCAGTGATATCATTATGTGATGGGCTTGTGATCTATCACACCGTGATGTCCCAGTGATATCATTATGTGATGGGTTTGTGCTTTATCACACCGCGATGGTCTCAGTGATATCACACCGTGACGTCTCAGTGATATCACACCGTGACGTCTCAGTGATATCATTATGTGATGGGTTTGTGATCTATCACACCGTGACGTCTCAGTGATATCACCATGTGATGGTTTGTGACAATTCATTTTATTTATTTATCCACCACCATATTTTTAGGCTTACCTATTTTCTTGGGTCCAACTCGGGACATATTTTTGATATTACCTAATAAACCAAATTAACAATTCATCAAAGGTTTAAAAACAGAAATTATGAAGTTCTATTTTTTAATTTGATATATTTCAAAAAACCTTGTGTGACATAAAATTTATTGCAAGTATGTTTTTTTTAAAAACGGAATACGGACATAATGAAAAGTAAAGCACAATGTTAAACATCTTAGACTTAATTTTTTCATAAAATGTCTCGCAAATCTCGGGTACTTTGAGAGCACTCTTAAAAATTCCTTTCAGAAAAATTTCGTTTTTGTGATATCCGATGAATTTCTTTGACTCACAAAACTTCCAAAAGGAATTTCATTCCCAGGTCAAAATTTTATGCTGGAACTAGCAAAGAAATATGCTAGTTCTTGCTAGTTTTCGCTATGTATGCTAGTTTTTTACGGTAGTGCATGCTTTTTTATGATAGCATGCTATGCTACATGTACAAGCTTAAATGTACTTGCAGCATTACATGCTATATACAAGCACCCAATGCTTATTAGCTGTTCAAGCTACTTTCATAGCATTGAAGGGTAGATAGGTACCTTGATCGAACGGATGCCTCGTGGCACGTTAAGCCTACATGTACTGACTTTGACGCTGAATAGCTCCGGATATATTGAAAGCCTAGCTTAGTGGTTTATATTTTCTGAAAGCATAAAAAAAGCGGTTTCGAATAATAGATTTAACTAAGAGATGGTATAAAATTTTTGCAACCAAGAAATTCATTTTTTGGTTGGTCCAAGACAAGTTTTCATGGATTTCTCCCGAAATAATAATCAGAGAGCTTAGTAATAAAATTATTTTTGAAGAACTCTTTGAATCTTGTTAGAGAGACCACGTTTTTTTCTGGAGAAAGGGAGTTAGGGGCGTTAAAAAGTGAAAATAAAAACGAGCACGCGGTTCTAAAATCTCTTAATATGGGTCCAATCCCTTAGTGTCATACATCATTCAACAGGAAATATTAAGGAGGTACACATACTAAAATTTCAGAACCCTACCTCTAAAATTAAGGACGTGACGCCCAATTAAAGTTTTCCAATAAAACCGGAAAACCTCCCGAAATAAGGAGCCAATCCCCTTATGCTTTACATATTCTTAATCTACTAAATGATGTGAACACGATGATGTAAAACACTTGGGGGTCTATTTATATTTTTACCCATTCCTCCTTTTTCTCATAGCCCGAAAAATGTAGTGGATTCCTATGAAGACAAGTTAATCACTTTTGTATTCAAAAATTCCTGGATGACGCCAGAATGAACATGGCAACTCGAATTTCTGGAAAAGGCTTACCATACTACTCTATTACCATAATAAAAATTCTAAAAATTTCAAACTTATTATTAAATACCAATTATTGGGCTTTTTCGGACTTGTGTTTTTTACTCAAAATACCGTTTTCTTATTCGCCTTTAAAAAAACCCCTAAATATGTAACAAATCGCTTGAAAATTTGATATGATGCATATTTTGAAGTCCTCTTTAAGATTATGTCAAAGAAAAATATATAGAAAGTGTTTAATGGGTTAAAAGCGACAAAAATGCATTATCTCGACAGTGAAAAATGTCTGTAAATAATATATTGTCCCCACAAAATAAGAAACATCCATGCATTAGTGCATAAATTAAAGGACAAATAATGTCCTAATGTGAACTATTAATGAAGTTAAATAAGAAAAAATAAAGCAGAGCGAGGGTAAATGAGAACGTAAATTACGAGCGAGAGATACCCCACGCATTAACCAACAGAATAGATTTGTCGTTCGTGATACCTTCATAGCTATTTGGAAATATGAAAATTTACATTTAAAATTTCATCAAGATTCCTTTTGACAGCTTGATGATTTTTTCCAATCGAGCATAGTTTTTATTTTATAAATTGAGCCACACGAGTTTGGGTTCTGAGTTCTGCTTTCTGAAAATGGCAACACCAGGTTTGTTTACAATACAACTCTGATCCTGATTTGGCGCCGCGCCGCGCCGCGTGGCGTCCTTATTTCCAGTAAGTTAAATGCTTAATGTATTTTATTTAGATAGTTATTTATTAAGTTTATATTTCTAGTTGGGGCTGTTTTTAAGACGATGTCCGACTACGGATAGTTGCTCCCATAATCCTTGTAATCTATCCAAGCGTTATTTGATACATACAAATACAAATATTGACAACCAACAACAGGCGTTAAGCCCAACTAGGTTGGTCCACCAACTCAAACTACCGATTCCCAGTATTTGTCTAATTTATCCTTAAACTCCTTTACTCCATTGGAACTAACTATCGATTCTGGCGACCCATTCCATCTATCCACAACAAATCCAAAAAAATTGCTTTCTGCTCCCTTGTTATATGTATTGTGTTGTTCCTATAAAAATAATTTCATACTTATTTTACAACACTTTAATTTTATTTACTCAATCTGAGACAAAGTATCTATTCTCATTCTAATGTTTTTCTGTAAAATAATCAAAATTGACTTCTATTTAACCAAAAATATCCAACTGATTCCTTTGTTCACCGAGTGTTTTCACTTCTTTTTACTACTAATTTGTCACCTTACAATGAACAAAATGCAAAGTATTTAAAAGAACATTAACTTTTAATCTTGCCCTATTTTAGCTGATGCCAGTAGCGGTACTTCCATAGAAGGACATACATGAGCAGGTAAACCTCAGTGAACGTGAATTAAGTTGATATAGGGGAGACCGGGCAGCAGGCCCATATAATGGGATTTTGCCGCTCTGTGCATATCGATTTATTGCCGTCTCCCTCTATTACATTTCCCGTTTCAAGAAAATACCCCCCCTTGTTTGTTTTAATAGTCCACTGCTTAAAGGTTAGGGTCTTTACTTTTTGACACAAAATTTCAAAATGTTGGTGTTTTTTAAAAAGTATTATCACGCAATATCCCCTTGTGGTACTGCTGGGGGGTATGGGGGTCCTCCCCCAGAAAAAATTTTGAAATTTGACCTTTAATATGCATTTAATTTATTTTGAAAACATTTCTGGGTCAATCACTTTTAACCTTTTGACACAAAAATGTTGGATATATTTTCTAAAAAGTATCACACAAAATTCTCTGTTGGTACCACTGTGGGTATGCGTTGCGGGTATGGGAGTTCTCCCCCAGAAAATTTTTTGAAATTTACTTGTAAAAGTAGTGTTTTAAATCATTTTGAGAACCTTTTAGGGTCCATCACTTTTCTCTCAACACAAAATTTCCGCGATTTTCTCATAATTGTCACGTAAGATTCCCTTGTGGAACCGCAGGAGGGTATGGGTGTCGTTCCCCAGAAAATTTTGAAATTTAACTTGTAAAAGTAGGGTTTTAACTCATTTTAAAAACATTTTTGGGTCCAAGAGGGAACGCTGTCCAAAGTGCCCCCCTTGGAGCAGTGCCTGGGTGAAATTAGCATTTAATCCTACTTAATATGGATTAGGGTTTAAATTTACTACAGATTACAAAACGGAGGGTTAAAATATAAACACCTCTTTAAAAATAAATTGCAAAATAATTTTTTAATTAAGAAAATAAAACATTTTTCCTCTCGCCAACCCTCTTCCTATATGCCGATCCACTCGAGCAAGCCCATCCATTTTAACACACAAAAAACACAAGCTCCTTTTCCTGAGATGCAGAGTAACAAACTGACAATATTGGGACAGAACGAAGAGGACCATGTTATCTGATCTGGTGTCTTTCCCTTTCCGGGAAAACAAGCCCATAAATATTTCCCGAGAAGGAGGTAGGTTATCTTAACGGGTTTATTGGGGAGAAATCCTTTCCTGAGAAATATTTATTTTTATATCCATGGGTAATTTGAGTATGCTACGACTACTTTCATTCAATTTAAACATAAACCTCTTTGCCGCTCAAAGCCGTTTCACATCAAAACAACACGTCAACTGTATGAAATTATGAATGAGATGGCCCAAGAATTTACAATTCCTGTCCGAAAGATTTACAAAACTCTAATTTATTACCAAAGTTTTTTTACTACAATTCAGCCCCCCTTTAAAATGGTAATATCTATAATTATTGAACTAATTTTTGTCTTCTACCTTCAGGCCCACCTCCCCTGCATGAGACGGGCTGCTGGTGATGTCCCCAGAATACCCCTGGATGGGTATTGATAAAGTAAGTAACTTGTCTTGTGAGAATTAGTTATATATCAAAAATTGGTGTTTCTGGATTTCCCCTAGAAATTTGTTTTCAAAATATGACCCTCATAATGAAGGTATATAGTTCTCAATCTTACAGTGTAAGCCCGTACTTGGACTTGGCATTGTTCAGCTATGATGATAAATGGGTGTCTCAGTGTGGCACCCCATTTTAAATAAATAAATAAAAAATGTTTTTCAAAATTAACTGCTCAGCATAATTCCATGTACTGTTATTCATTTTATGTTAGTGTTCAAATAGGTTTCAAAAGAAAAAATAGCTTTTTATGTTGTGCAAAGAATACATTTTAATAATTTTGAAAATACTCAAATTAAACCTAAACCAATGCTTTAGTTAGTAAAATCTTTTTTGCTAGAAATTAAACATTTTTGGGAACATAAATGTTGAATACATTTTAATAATTTTCAAATACTCAAATTTTTATAACTATAAGGTGAATGTGGGTATTGGGACACTGTACCAATAGTGGCCACCTAGATGATTAATTTTAAATAGAACAAGTTAGAGGCATCAAAATTTATAGGCATAGTAGATTGTGCAATCAGGTAAGCTGGTGAATTACCACAGATCAGCATAGGAAGGATATATAGATATTATAAAATAACAATGACCGAGTGACTGAAATTTGATTTTGCTTATTGAATCGCGTAAGGAAACGGTATGTCAGAACTGATTATTACCATTTGATTGACTTTTAATTATACATTAAGATAAAGAAGAGTATAAAATTTATTTGAAAGATTTGACTCTATGAGGATTTATGGGGGTGGCCACTTTACCAACACAATCTTGGATTTTCCAATAGTGGCCACCACAATGGCTTCTAATCTATATATACAGTAAGGCACCGTTTATACGTCTTTCAAGGGACCGACGTAAAACGTCGTATAAATGAAAAGACGTATAATTGAAAAATATTTTGATTATTTGAATGAATTGGGACTTAGCGAAAACGACGTATAAACGGTGCTTTACTGTATATGTAAAAATCAATGTCTGTCCTTTATAGTTTTTAACTTTTTGAACCTACATTAACTATTAAACTATACCACGTTGATCTACTCCCTCCAGGGAAGGTTTCTGAATAAAAATAAAATTGATGCATCTCAATAACTTTTTTAGTCAATTTTATGTTTAAAAACCCATATTTCATGCCTAAATTCATAGAAACCTCCCATTGTTGTAAATATCATAAGAGAATATGTAACTTTAATTGTTGTAGGCATATTATCGATTGTTGTGGATTGAAATCTATTGTTGTAGTTTAACATCCATTGGTGTAGCATAAACATAAAAATGGATCCTCTATTTAACTATTTCCACATTTGGACTGGCGAAGCCCATCTTGAACACACCAGAATTTTTTTTAAATGGACTGGCTAAGTCCATCTGCAACACATGAGAATAATTTTCTTTAAAAATGGACTGGCGAAGCCCATCTGTAACGCACCAGCTGATATTTATAAACAAACTGAAACCCGGGTCTAGCGCTTTAGCTCTAGTAAAAACATAAATAATATTTAATTTAAATTAGTTTTTCTTCATAAACTGTTGATTGTGCTTTAAAATGAGTGTTGTATGAATTTGGTTTCATTCTGGCTTCGGGAACCAAGGTTTCTAAAACATTGAATTACATTCTAAATTCCTCTCAAATCAGCTACACGGGGTAGGCTTTGGGCCGGAAACTGTTATTCTAAATTAAATAAAGCTAATTTGATTTTATCTAATATATATATAGTTGGGAAGGAAGATTTAATTACAACTAAACGACTACCTACTCAATTTCATGCATAAACCCCCCTCATATAGGCAGAAAAAGGGAGGTGGCCACTTTAGATACAAAAGGTGTCCACCATAGAAACAACAGCTATATCTAGGTGGCCACTATCAATGCAATTTGGAGTCCTTTTTTTTAAATAAATTAAAAATACTTTACCCAATCTCTAATTAAAATTTTTAATGGTAAAATCGATAGAAGAACAATTAACCTAAGAACAATTAAGTTTAATTAAGAACAATTAATCTAAAAATAAGATAACTGTTTCCAAGCAAATAGGTTGATATTTATTGAGAATTTAAACAAACATTTTCCTTAAAGTATCCACTATACCCACATTTACCCTACAGATAAATGTTATTGTGGCTTATTCAGGAAAAAGTAAAAAAAATTTGAAATTTTAAACTACATGGCCTGTAAATTTATTCCCCTGCATTTTCTTAAGTAGATCCACATGGAGCATAAACTAAACTAGCTTTATATTTGCTTTTCAATATGAAAACTTTGTAATTGGAAGTATGTGTCCAGGGAAATATTTTAAGAAATAGCATATTGTTACACTATTGAAACACCATTTATATAATGGGATTGGCCCCTACTCAATATTGGAAGATTGGATGGAAAAACAAACTTTTATTAGATTTTAGATCCCCCAGCACTTAAAATCTAAAGATTACATGAAAAAGTTGTGTTCTAACAATGTTCATTAATGTGTTTAAATTACTATATGTAAATAATTAGTAAACTATTCATTCCAATTAAGCATTGTGAATTAAACTTGGTAATTGATGAGGGCATATACTTTCTGTACGAGTAATATTTATGGTTTGTTACACTAAGGTGGGACCTTTCCAAGTGTGTTCTATAATTTATAGTAAAATTATTGGTATCAAAACTGAAAAAGCGAAACTTTTTGATACCGAAACTTACGCATTTATTTTCAAATTTAAACTTAAAATAAATTCAAATGTGTTAGTACTATATAATGTTATTCTTCCTTAAATTGCAGATGGAGTTAGCTGTTGGCCTTAAATTTTGCTTAGATGTGTGGAGAGTGAAATGATAAAAAACCTGGTGATCTCGCAAGAGGTTTAATAAATCTGGTAGTGAGGCCAAGACTCCACTCACACCTGAAGAAGTCGAGGCAATTCAGAGTCAGTTTTATTTATTTTATTTTACCCTTACCCTTATATTTATAGTACACTTAATGCATTGGGAAACAAAAAATAGCATAATTATTCATGTATGTAGTCGGTTTAAATTTTTGCATGCCACACAGTATCTACAATCACTACAATACAGAGATGTTAACCTTTCTGCATTTTGCAGAACCATTCCACACTTTAGCCTTATGTTCTGAAATCATAAATATGTAAAAAAAATCTACAGAAACTTCATAAATCACTAAAAAAATGCATTAAAATTTAAACTCTTGATAAGATAACTTAGTTTTGTTCCATATTTCAACTGCGGAAGTCTCCTTCCAGCTTCTCAATCGAATGTTTAACTGACTCTATAGATCTGCAAATTTGTGACTTATTATTTTTCATATTTTCTGTTTCAGATGGAGCCTGATGCTGGTTTACAAATGAATAGACTGTTCTAAAATATTGTGTTAATATACTTTAATGATGTATTCTGTTCTGATGTTCTTTAATTATTCTGTGAATATGCAACAATAAATAATTTTGTAGATGCAAAAATTGGTGTACTTGGTCGTAAAAAGAAACATTCCCACACAGATTTTTCAGGAGTGTAGTTGAAGGGTATAGTGATAAAAAATTAGTTACACTTTAGTTAGCTTTTAATATGATTGCAAAAATGAAAAGGTTTCCAAAAAAAACTAAATACAACAAGAATGAGAAAGTGAAAAAAAGATTTCAAGTGGCATGAAATAAGGTAAGTAATTTGACAAGATGCTTAGGTATCAAGAAGATAAATTATGGTTTAATATATGAAGAACTAAAAGATTTTTTAGTAGGTATATTAAAGACAACTTTAGTATTCAGGTAATCAATCAAGTAGTAAGTATTTTACAATTAATCAATGATCCTGATACCAATAGTTCGGGAAATATGAATTTAAATATTCATATATGTAGGTAAAAAGGGTGACAGTAAAGTAATTAATAGTAATAATTTTTATAATTTTAACTTAATTATAAATAATTTTTAAACCAATGATAAATAGGTTTTAAGCATCCAGCATGTAATTCCAGTCACAATGCGACCCCGTAGTGATGATTACATAGTGATACAAATGTGATATCCCTGTGACGTCACTCTGTGATACAAATGTGATATCCCTGTGACGTCACTCTGTGATACAAATGTGATGTCACATTTGTATCACAGAGTGACATCGTCGCGATATCACATATAAGTCACTAGGTGATTCGCGTCACATTGTGATATTGTCACGATATCACATATAAATCACAAGGTGATTCGTCACATTGTGATAGCGTCGCGATATCACATAGACATCACTTTGTCACAAGCTCATCACTTTGTGATATCTCAGTGATATCACTAATTATCACAAATATTTATCACAAAAAACGGACATAGGAGAATCACAGGGATATCACAGTGATATCACAATCACATCTGTGACACCTATGTGATAGTGATGTCACATTTGTATCACAGAGTGATATTGTCGCGATATCACATATAAGTCACAAGGTGATTCGCGTCACATTGTGATATCGTCGCGATAACACATAGACATCACTTTGTCACCAGCTCATCACTTTGTGATATCCCAGTGATGTCACTAATTATCACAAATATTTATCACAAAAAACGGACATAGGAGAATCACAGGGATATCACAGTGATATCACTATCACATCTGTGACACCTATGTGATTGTCACAAAATTATCACATTTCTATCACATGGCTATTAGGGCTGTTCCGGTTCACACATGGTACCGAATAGTATAATTAAAAACGATGGGTTTCGACCTCTATGGTTTCGACTGTGTTAATAAGTCAAAACATCAATCCCTATACATATATAAGAAAAAAATATCTTAAAGTAATAGAATAAACGATTGGTCAATTAAATGAAACTGTTAAACCACTGATGAGATCACAGTCTAGATTTAATTTCATTTTCGTCATTTTATCTGGAAAAATTCAATTAATAAAAACAAACTACTGAAAGAACAACAGCTTTATTTACCTTAATGATATTTGATATTCTATTTATAATTAAAGCGCTCCCCTCTTTCCACTGAGCAGCTGGTTTTGAAATAATTGAAATCAATTAGCTTTTAACAGATGCGTTTTGAACAGATATATTGAATCAAACCTTATGTTTCCATTCTAAAATCTAATTTATCAGAAGACAAGCTAAAGAAACTCTTCAGAAATACTTTTATCGTTTTTATTCCATTTTTAGCAGAAAAAAATCACCAGTTTTATTGTTTGAACATCAAAAATCATTTTTCATAATGTGCATGCTTTTATTTCGAATAATTAATTGCTTTCTTTTTAGAAGAAGCGAGAAAAATCGCTTTGTTCACCTGCCGAAAATTGAGCGCGAATAAAAATTTGCTAAATGCTGCGCGCTATATTATCGAATTGTTTTTTGAACTTATATTGGAATTTTATTTAATGGTTGCATATTTATATAAACTTGGGTTTATTTGTAATAGTTTTTACTGATTTTTGTGTAATTTTGGGGGTAATTTCTCTCTATTGTCGAACAATTTGTGAGGTAAGTTTTCAGAAATAGACTTTATGTTTGAGACCAAAATTCCCATCTTAAACTGATATATTATTCATGAAGCTTTGATCGTCGGAGAAAACATCGTCAACATACAGTAAAACTTTTATTAGCCAGGAATCATGCATTTTCCCTGGTTTTTAAAGCGACAGTGTAAAATGTTACGAAAATCCGGGATAGACTCCCGGGAGAGCCACATATTTTTCGCGGGGAAAGAGTCTCAGTTCGACACCTCTGCCCTATCCGATGCGACCACTTTCAACGCCTTCCCTAAACATTTTCAGTCACGTGTTTTTTTCTCGACTTTTAAATTAAAATATTTAATTACCTGTACATTTTTTTGAAAAACTGACTAGATACCATACAAAAAACCATACGGAACACTTGTTTGTTTTTGAAAATCTGACACATGCCACTTCCTTATTGTCCATTTAAATACTTTATCAGTTCTGAAACTACCAAAATAAATTCAAATAATTTATTTTCAAACGTTATTTTCCTTTATTTAAAGATTTTTTTCCTTTAAAATTTAAATATTTGTGGAAAAGTGTAAATTTTTTTTCATGGAAAACGACTTAAAAATAAAACATTGTTTCAAATGAAGCGGTTCACTAGACTTTTAAATTTACTAGATCTTTTATTATTGTTTTTGTTCACTAGACTCATTAGTTTACTAGGAAACATTGCCGAGAATACCGGGAAAAGAAAAATTACCGGAAACATCGGGATACGAAAAAAGTACCTGGATTACCGGGACATAAAAATTATCTCGATCATCGGGAAAGGAAAATAATCGGGAACATCGGGATAGAAAAATTTTGGGAACATCAAACATCGGGATAGGAAAATTATTGGGAACATCAAACATCGGGATAGGAAAATTATCGGGAACATCGGGATATGAAAAATTACCGGGAACACCGTTATATGAAAAATTACCGGGAACACCGAGATAGGAAAAAGGCGTCTGGGATACCAGGATGATTGGTAATTGCTGCTTTAAAAATTATAAATATATATTTTGAGAAAATTTAATTTTAAAAAAATTATACACATTATTTTGAGGATGAGGAGGGAACTTACTTAGTTGGGTTGCGCGAAGGAGGAAAATTTATTACCCCTCTTTTTTTTCGCGAGGTGTCGCTGCCGACGTTTTTAGGAATAAAGTAGTCCAGAGTAGGTTCTTTTTTAAAAGTTTAATTCGTCTAAAAAGAAGGAATGAGAATGAATTTTTAAATAGTGAAGAAGTTTTTGCCCCTCATTCCCATTCTATACTAGACAGCAACTTAAGGTGAACCTACTACGTACAACGGTGAACAAACAAAGTTGTTCCCATCGCGGTACTGTCTGAATTTAGAGTGAAACGTCAATTTTAAAATACGATTATTTCGTTAAAAACCCATGTATAAATAGTGTCTTTTTATAAAGCGTATCGAATTTCCTCCTATCAACCCAACAGGTTTGTGCTGACTCACTTTCTCCTTTCGCGTAGTGACGTACTGGACAGGTGATTACTATCCAAGTAACTCGAACAACTGCTTAAATCTGTATATTATAGGATCTAACTTGACGGAGAAATGACACGATTTTCTTACCCTCATAATAATCAGCATTAAGTTTTTTTTGGATAAAATGCATCCTGGACTAACAACACTATTCCGCCGAAAGAGTGGTCGATTGCCATTCACCTGCCGAAGGGGTGGGGAGGTGAGCAGGAAGTGGCCTTTGATTGAAGCGGGGCAATTAGCAGGTGGCCATTTACATAATGGGACACGTTCCCTGTTATGGACGCTCCACACGCCTCCTCTTTAGATCGATATATGAAACAGGTGAAACACGCGATTCAGCGGCACAAGTGCACAGTAGGGTAATGATTCTGAGACATTTTTTTTTAAATATTCGAAAGCCTGAAATGGCATTAATTTCTTTGTTTTAAGAAAAAAAACCTTGCGCACCTAACATCATTTCAATATCTCGTATAGCAATAACACACCACCTACTCAATCATACATCACCTAAGGGAACGTCCCCATACTACGTGACCAATTTTTACCATTTTTGACCCCCCCCCCTGGTGACCATCCGTAGTATATGCCAAGACCCCCCCTCCTCCTCTAGTTTTCACGTAGTAATTCATAAATACGGTTTGCCATAATTTTTTGCAAACAGAAAGTTTCAAAAAAATTAATTTGGCTTAATTAGTCTTAATTTGGCAAATTTCAATAATTAATTTGGCTTAAGTTTGTCGTATTGACTAGAAGAAATTGACTACGTGACGATTCCTAAGCCCCCCCCCTCCCCCCGTGACCAAGCGTGGTATTTTGAAGACCCCCCTCCCTCCCCTGAATGGGTCACGTATAGTATGGGGTACGTTCCCTAACTGAAGTGCCCTTGAATGTCTTTGCAAAGACTGGATACAGGAACCATTAATGTGCGCCGATCCAGTAGGGTCTTTAAACGGGCTGCTAAGCTGATGGAAGAACTTCGAAACACTTGTAAAAGTATAGTTGCAAATTCCTAAACAGCAAGTTGATAAATCATGATTTACAAATTTAAACCCTTTTTATGGTTTAATTTGTGTTATATACGGCTTCAAATAAAATTTATTGACTGCATTACAGTGCTTAAGCCTGATGTAAAATATCATTAGGTGCGCAAGCTATTTTCAGTTTTCAAAAATCTGAAGAAAAAAAATCATTTGTGCTAGTCACTTGGCCGTGGCCAAAGGCGACGATGAAATAGAATAAAAAGCACGGAGTATGCCTTGAACTAGCGGATCCAGGGGGGCTTTAGCCTCCCCAAAAAAGAACGAGAACTCACAGTGAAAAATAGGGTAGGTCGGAACTCTGGGGCATGTACGTATAAGGGGGGAGATTAATATAAGTGTACTAAACGAGTTGAAACCCTGAGGGTCAAAATTTCTAGAAATATTCTGAAGGAGGACTCCAAGACCCCTTTTCGTTACTTAGAACTCCATTATTTACAATTTAAAAAAATAAGTTCGTCAAAATGCCAAAAATTCTACCAAAGTATTAAATTCTTAAAACATGTACATATGTCTGATATTAGGATTAAGTGTACCAAAACGAATTGAAAACCTGCTGCTTGCCAGGCCTGAATAGAACGATTTTGCTGGTTTTAATCTAATTTTAAAAGGTTACATGCAAAGATAATTTTAACGCTTTTGGTAGCGTATTTCACGCATTGAAAATCGGTAATACGCTTTTAAAAACTAGCCATGCGTATTTTTACGCTTTGAATTTTCAACAAAGGTTTTGATTAAAAAATGCATGGCGCCCACCGAAATCGAAAAATAATATTTTTTTCTACTCAAATTTGTAACATTTAAGAAGAATTCCATTTAGAATGTTTAATGTAAAATATAGTTTTATTTGGAATGTTTAATATTTTCTACTATAATACTTAACTGCTGCTATTATTGTTAACAACCAAAATAGCATCCTCATTTTTTTTCTCATTTTGTCCATTAAAAAGAAAGCGTTTTTGTAAAAAAAAATTGTATGTATATGCAGTTAGTTTATCCTATTTCCGTATTTCACTCCTCATAAATGAATTTTGACATAGGGTCGTTGATATGTTATGACTTTTGATATTTTTGCAAATATTCACGATTTTTTCTAGCGAGTTTTTCATAGCATTTTTGAGGTTTTTGCTATATTTCCTTTAATTAGTTTTTAAAAACTTTCTTATTTTGCCTGTAGGGGTGCTGTAAGTCACCTCAATGGATGCTCCAGGGTCTCTTACCTAGGGTTAGACCTTAATTCCCTATGAGACGTTGGATAAAAAGCCTTGAAAGGATCTTCTGAAGCACCCTGTATGTAACCAAAATCCCCGAATTCTTAAAAATCTTTGATCAACTTACGTAAATGAGAATTTCATACTCTTTAAAGCTCAATCTAAACCCTTTATTCAAACAACCTTTACATGAATGACCCATCCAATAAGCCTGATCAATCGCGAATATTTCCTCCGCCCATGCTGAAGTCCGCTGACAGGACATCATTATCAAAGTTAAAAACTGAACATCTCAACTCACACGCTCGAGATATGCCGCCAGTTGAGAACAAAAATAATCATCTCTCAATCAATCGAAAACTACTCGATCGAGTTCATCAAACACCCCTCATTAAGACGATATAGCAAATTGTTCCGCTTCGAACATTTTGCCGATCGGTAATATAAAGGGTTATGGTGGTCTTTTTGGGACGGAAGGGTCCGATCAAAGCGAACACTAATTAGGGCGGGCGATAGTCATCAGGGGCAGCTAATTGCATTTGCTAATGAAATTTCTTCTTTTGTCTCTGCTCGAGAGATCTTTTTCCGGCGCCATTTTTGCTTCCTTTTGTACGGGTATTTTGGAAGCGAAGGCGAATTATGCGCGCTTCGGGGGTCGGCACCCTCATTGCGAAAAGCACCATATGAATTTCATATGGTCCCCCCTTCGAAATCGGGACAAAAACAAATAAAAATCCCTGTTTTTAGAATCAAATTTCTAAAAATTTTCTGGGGAAGGATTCCCAGCCCCCCTTTTTACTTGCAACTTTTTTATTCACAACTTTTTTCCATTAAGTTCATCAAAATGAGAGTCATACCTAAAATTGTACATCAATATTGCGTTTTCTTGTTAAGCTCGAAATTTTCAAAAATTTCAATGAACAGCGGAATTACTTGATTCACGCTCCTAAAAAATCCGGATTATCTCGGAAAAGTTAGGGAAAGAACTTACCACTTAAGGTGCTCCATGAAAGGTGATCGTCGGTCGAATTCTTTTCGAAAAGCGAGACGAAGAGGCCCATTGTGCGACAAACAGCAACTGCCCATGAACCACCGACTTTAAAGCATCAGATAACCTGTGACAATAACAGAATCCGGTCAGTTTCAGTTTCGGAAGCAAGTGACTCAGTGTTGCCAGACAGTTTGACGAAAAAGTCGCGGATCAAAGCTCTAAAAGTAGCGGATTTGAAATTTTTGGTAGTTAAATTTTATTTTATTTAAATTTTATTTCAGTGGTAGAATTGTAGTTAAACACACTTTTAACATTGTTAATGATCAATTATTATATACTCTAGAACTTTAAAAAATAACTTTTTAATTTTTTAAAGCTATTTCGACTTGAATAAAGCTAATTTTCCAGATTCTGTTTCAAAAAATGATACTTTTAGAATAAAATATCATTAGAACTTTTTAGATTTCAATTAGTTAGATTTAGATACATAGTAATCTAAAAACGAATTAGTGGAAAGTAATTAATCTATTGCTATTCGAAAAGGAACTCGTGCATAACATAAATATTTCATTATACTAAAAACCTTATAAGGATGTGATCAATACTCGTTTCATAAATCGCATATCGGAAAATTCTTGCCCTTATATATACCCTACCCTCTTTCTTCTCTTCCAACTCCCTTATTTGTCCCTATAAAATGTCCAGGGCTTCAAGGCGGGGATTGAAAAGGAGTTGGAAGAAACGCAGATGAATTACTTATGACTCACCTTTCTGCACTAGAAGAGTGCATTTGCAATCATTATGTCCATTTTTTTTCTAACACAAAAGTCGCAGATTAAAAATGCTGTAGCCTAGATTTAATTTTTAAGTAGCCCAAAAGTAGCCTGTCGCCCAAAACGAAACTTTTGTCGCAAAGGACCTACAAAAGGAGCCCAATCCACTACTTATAGCCCAATCTGGCAACACTGAAGTGACTTAGATAAACATAATCTTTAACCTCGGGTCAGAAGTTGGCTTACAAAGGGATTTATTTTTATCTTGGTTTTGTAATTGTAAAAATTTCAAAGAAAAGACTTCAAGGGAAGGTAAGATACATCAAGACAAAAAAGAATTGGTCAGGGGGTCGTCGCAAGTGGGGTTTAAAGTGTGAAAAAACTGTAGAAAAACAGAAATTTTCAAAAACAATGACTTTATGTTTACAGTGATATTCTGTCAAACTTACTGCATCGAAAACGAATACAGCTATTGGCAACATTATACTGAATCTTCGTTGGTTCAGTGGTAGCGTGCGTGCTTAGCATGCGGTAGGTCGTGGGTTCTATCCCCGGATATTAATTAATAAAAATTAGAAAAAACTCTACTAAAATAAGTGCATGCGCACAAGCAGAAAATTATTGAGAGGCAACAGAAAAATCTGTAGCTCACTTGACAGAAAGTTTCTTTTTACAGCATTTACCTGTAGGTAGCAGCTTTTTTCTGTTTACAGGATTTTTCGGCCTACAGAAATTTTCTGGCAACTTTTGCTGCCAGAAATTTTCTGTTTTTTTGCAGGATTATTTTTTACAGTGCAGGGGGTCGTCGCAAGTGGGGTTTAAAGTGTGAAAATCAAGGAGGGAATTAACAAAAAACCCTCGCATTTCTGGACAGAAAGAGATACAATAGTTTGATTCCAGTATTTATTACATAAAGCCAATCAAATGGTTTTTGTAATAATCCTATGCAAATGTTTATTCTAATAAAAACAGCGAAAAATGCAACAGGCATGCGTTGTAGGTAGATAGACTGCAATAGAAAAAGTCACGACGAAGGTAAAATTGTAACTTAAATTTACCAACACATTCCTGCTGCATTTATTGGTATGTTTTTGATAAAAATAAACATTTGCATATGTTTTTTACAAAAATTTAATAAATGAGTAAGATGAGAGAGTAAATCTGATAGAAAATGATTTAGGGAGACCGGTTTATAAGGAATAAGAAAAATAGAAGAGAAAGAAATAGAAAGAGAGGAAAATAAAAAGGAAATGAAATTAATTTGAGAAATATGTCTTACTAGCTGTTATACCCGGCCTTGCACGGGTGGGGTGTATAAATTTATTTTTTAAAATATTTCTTAAAATACATTTATAATTTTGTAAATTAGCAATATTACAAATCATCCCGGTATCCCAGGCGCCTCTTTCCTATCCCAGTGTTCCCGGTAATCTTATCCCGGTGCCCGGTGATCATGGTAATTTTTCTAATCCCGGCTGCGTTCCCGCTAATTTTCCTATCTCAGTGTTTACGGTAATTTTTATATTCCGGTATTCTGGGTGTCTTTATGGTAAATTTCCTATCCCAGTGTTCTCGGTATTTTTTCCTTCCCGATGTTGTCGCTAATTTTCCAATCCCGGTGTTCTTGTCACTTTTTACAATTCCGATGTTTCTGATAATGTTTAATAATATCTTGGTGCCTTTATAAAATAACAAATTTGAAAACGTTGTAAAAAGTCTAGTGAACAAATTAAGAAATTTAAAACCAGTGTTTAAAACTAAAAAAAAAGATCTAGTAAACGAAAAAGTCTAGTGATCTGTGTCTCATTTGAAACAATGTTTTAGTTTTAACTCGTTGTATGACTGGTAAAACAGGTTTTCAAACACGGAAAAATAAGTGAAAAAAAAGCAGAAAAAACGGGAAAAAAAGAATGAAGGACTGATTTTCTCTTTATAAACTATAGCCTATGTGTTATTCTGATGTATAAGCTACATTATGGTAAAATTTCATTAAAATCCATTCAGTAGTTTTTGCGTGAAAGAGTAACAAACATCCGGACAAACATTCACAATTATAATAGTAGTAGGAAGTGTATCAAAATTTTCTCTCTATATTAAAAAAAGTAACAGTGACCGCCGCCGCCGCTGCCGCTGATTTTGAAAATTTTATTTTTGAACATTTTGAACTATCACTACGCAAAAACTATGTGAAGGAATATTATGAAATTTTGACCATTGGTAGACAAATGCATGATGGTTATTTCAGTTCCCAAACCTAATTAATTAGATAATTAGTTCTGGAGTTATTTAATGTCAAAGTCGAAAATTATTTTTTTCTGCTGCGAGTTCGCCTCCAGCAAAATCTATTTACAGCAGAAACATGATTTTTTGCAGACACATACTCTTAGGTATGAAGTTTTGCACCTCGTCGCCCTTTTTTCGAATTTCGAATTATTTTTGGAGTAATTAAATTCTAAAGTTTCGAAATTTTTTACCCTTTTTCGGTTTTTTCGTTATAACAGAAAAACTAATCACAGTAAAACTATGATATTTTAAACACACATACAATTATTTTTTATAAAAAGATTGTCATTTCGTTTTTTTAAAAATTCGAATTATTTTTAGAATTATTAAGATTCAAAGTTTCAATTTTTTCATCTCTTTCTGGTCATTCACTAGAGAAACAGCCGATTTTTATGTGAGTCTGATTTCTTTTATTTCCAACGATTCACTAGATACACTTGCATTTTATAAATTTAAAAGATATTTGTTTAAGATTCATATCATCTTATAAGTAATTATTTAGTTCACTGATTCGCCGCTAGATGGCACTGTATATTTATTGTATATATCAATGTATTTATATTTTACTCTTTAATAAATAGTCTAGCTTAATCCTTCGAAGAGTGTGGTTGTGTGTGGCAAGGGTCTCGCGAGCTAGCCAGAGAGAACATTTATTGGCGCCCAACGTGGGGCTGCTTGATGAATGCCACATGCCGCGTATACCACGCTTAGTTCTCGTAACAAGAAAGTAGGCCAAGTGGTTGGACTTCTCAGGAAAAAGATAAGTTTATATAAGTTTAGTCAGTGAGAAGTTTAGTAATTTCTTGTTAAGTTAGTTAAGTTGTCAGTATTAGGATTAAGTTTATAAGTTTATGATTTTGTATTTGATTTGGTTGTGCTTTAGTGTATTAACTAAAAATGAGTAAATTAGATAAGTTAGTAAAAACTAGAGCTACGCATAGGACTTTAACAACAAAATTGGTAGAGAAAATTAAAGCTTGTGATTTAGATAATTGTGATGATGTAGAAATAACTAGTCTTGTCGAACAGTTAAATGTAAAGGAAAATTCCTTAAAAGAGTTAAATAGTCAGGTTCATGAAGCATTAGCTTTAGATAAGTTAGAAGAAGATATAGTAAAATGTGAGGAATATGGGGTTAGCATAATCACTTGGAGGTGTAAATTAAATAGTGTTTTAAAACAAAGAAAGTCGGAAATCGGAGTTTCAGTTAAAGATTGTAACAATCAGTTAAAGATTGCAAATGAATCTATTCAAAAAGCAGGTGCTGAGAGTATTTCCCAAATAAAATTGCCATGCCTTAATATTGATAGTTTTAGTGGAGATCCGACAGATTTCCAAAGGTTTTGGGATCAATTTCATGCAGCAATAGATAATAATTTGTCAATAGCTAAGGTAGACAAATTTAATTACTTGAAGTCGTATTTGCAAGGGGAGGCTGCAATTGCCATTAGGGGGTTTTCGTTAACTAATGAAAACTATAAGTTGGCTGTCCAAACTTTGAAAGAAAGGTTTGGCTGTAAATCCCTTATTTTGCAAGCTCACCTATCAAAGTTATTGTCCTTAGAGCCAATAAGAAATTCTGAGATAGCTTTAAGAAAATTCTATGATTTCATACTAACTCAAATTAGAAGCTTAGAGGCATTAGGATTAAATGTAGAAGAATATAATAATCTAATTTGTCCAATAATGATTAAGTGTCTTCCCAAGGAGATAATTACAGAAATAACACGTCAGTGTAAACTTGAAAATTGGGAGATTTCTAAAATATTAGAGATAGTTAAATCGGAAATTCAGTGCAGAGAAGCTGCCAGTTTTTTGTCTTCTCAAAAATGTACGCAAGGTGGTAACGTAATTAGTAATAGTCAGAATTACGCATCAAATTATAAAAGAAAAGTAACTTTTACAGCTGCTTCACAAAGGAATCAGAATCAGGCTAAGGGTTGGTCAGGCTCAGGCAATATGGCAGATGATAAAAGGGAAAGGAAAATGCAAAATTGTATATTTTGTGAACGCGATCATCTTGGGGTTAATTGTAGAAATGTTTCTGATGAGGATAAAAGGCAAAAATTAAGGAGGGAAGGTAGATGTTTTTTGTGCTTTGGGAAACACTTGAGAAAATTGTGTAGGCTAAAAATAGAATGCTCAAACTGTGGTGGTAGGCATAACGAGTTGTTCTGTACCGCGATTGAATCTAAACACATGACAGAACACCGATCAAGGTCAGACGAAAAGGAGCATACTGCTAGCGAGTTGGCTATAAATCAGTCAGGGGGTTCAAGTGGTTCGGAAACGAATTCGAATGTTGGGATGACTCATTCAAACATTGAGAGTAACATCTCCTGTGTATTGCCGGCTTGTAGGGTGAAGGTTCTAAATCTGAGAGGCTCTAAATGGGAGAACGTTTTGATGCTTTATGATTCTGCTTCGAGTTGTTCCTGGATTAGAAAAGAGATAGCTGATAAATTGAGCTTACCCATTTTGAGAACTGAAACTTTAAAAATGTATACTTTTGGGAATAAACCAGTTAAAAGGGAATTTGAAGTTACGTCTTTAATTTTAAGGCATAAAGATAATCCGAATAGGCGTGCCACAATTGAAGCGTATGTAACAGACACTATTTCACATGTGCAGTTTAATGTGCCAAAAGGGGAAATAGAATCTATGCTAATAAAATCGAATATTCCATTAAATGAGGTAAATTTGGCTGGTCAGGGGGAAAGTATTTCAGTTCTGCTAGGATGTGGTATTATGTGGAAGTTTTTCTCAGGAAATAAAATTGAGTTGTCTAAGGGTTTGTATTGCATCGAGACTCTTTTGGGATATGTAATTAGTGGTAGTTATCAGTCAAACAGAATGCAGGTTTCATCAGTTCATTTGTGTGTATCTGGATCTAGTAAGGGATCACTAAAGTTTGTTAAGGACTTTGAAACTGTACCAGATAAAGGGGATACGGTAACTACTAATGAGTTGAATTCTAATTTAAAAAGAATGTGGGATTTGGACAATATGTTTATAGAACCATTGGGTGTTGAAACGAGCGTGTCAGAAACTGAGTCACATATTCTAAAAACTTTCGAGGATGAGATTAAGTTTAAGAACGGTAAGTATGAAGTGAAATTACCTTTCAAGGCTGAGATAAATTTAGATGATAATTTCTCTCTTTGTAAACGTCGATTGTTAGGTCTAGTTGCACGTTTTGAGAAAGATTTGTCTCTATACGAACGCTATTGTACTGTTTTAGAAGAGCAAATAAGGTTAGGTATAATTGAAGAGGTATTTCTTGAATCAGATAAGGGTAATCAAAAACATTACTTACCTCACCATCCTGTTGTTAAAAGTGATAAGGATACAAATCGTACGCGTTTTAGGATAGTTTTTGATGCCTCAGCTAGTGAAAGGGGTAGTCTATCTTTAAATGAAAATTTAAATGCAGGTCCAAATTTGAATCCTAACTTGCTATTGGTACTTCTCAAATTTAGGAAAGGTGAGATAGGAATAGTTGCAGATATAGAGAAGGCATTTTTACGGGTTTTACTCTCAGAGGAGGATAGAGACTATCAAAGGTTTCTTTGGATTAATAAAATGCCTCCAAGTGAGTTAAGGGTATTCCGTAATAAAACGGTTTGTTTTGGGGTTAAACCATCTCCATTTCTTTTGGCCGCAACTATTAAGCACCATATTAGGAAGTATGAGAAGTCCAATCCAATGGCTGTTAAAGCTTTGAGTAGTAGTCTGTACGTAGATGATTTAATAACAAGTGAAAGTTCCGTACGAGACGCCGTGATAGTATCACAGGACTCTAAAAATATCTTGAAAGATGCGGACATGAACTTGCGTGATTTTAGAACAAATAGTACCGAATTGCAGGACTATTGGAAGCAATCCAATATTGAACTCAGTGAGACAGATGTGACAGTTCCAATTAAAGTTCTAGGATGTGTGTGGAACACGAGAAATGACACTTTACGATTTGATCTTGGTTATCTAGTGGCAGTGGCGTAGCCAGAAAAAAATTTCGGAGGGGGATATTGATATTTCGGGGGGGGATATGGAGTATTTTTAGTGGTTTCCTATGGTCAAAAAAGGAAAATTTCTAAGTTTCGGGGGGGGATATATCCCCAAATCCCCCCCTCTGGCTACGCCACTGTCTAGTGGATAGGAGTAATGATTCACCGTGTACGAAACGTGAAGTCCTCAGGGTGTCGTACTCCGTTTATGATCCCATCGGCACTGTTGTACCCTTTACCGTCCGGATGAGAATCTTTCTGCAGACGTTATGGCAGAGAGGTCTGGACTGGGACGAAGAGCTGCCAAGTGACCTCCTTTCAATTTGGAGGGCTTGGTGTGCTGAGGTACATCTGCTGGAAGACATTGAAGTGCCACGATGGTACTTCCCCAATTCGATTTCACAAAATGAATACCAAGTTCACATCTTTTGTGACGCAAGTGAAAAGGCATTTGGTGCGGTTTGTTACGTCAGGTATCCCACTAATGGTAATGACTTTAATATTACCTTTGTGACTGCCAAGGCACGAGTGGCACCAATCAAGAAGGTAACTCTTCCGCGTCTGGAGCTTCTTGCTGCTTTGGTGGGGGCCAGAATTCTGAGGTCCCTCAGAGACGTCTTCAACATCACGGACAACTACGCCATGTGGAGTGACTCTACAGTTGCACTATACTGGATCAAGGGGGATGCCAGGACATGGAAGCCATTTGTATGCAACCGAGTTACTGAGATCCAGGAGCATACAAATCCCGCACAGTGGACGCATTGCCGAGGAACCGACAATCCAGCTGATCTCCTCAGCCGAGGAGCACCTGCCAAGGAGTTGATTCATGGAAGGCTATGGTTCGAGGCACCACCATGGCTAAGACTTCCAGAATCAGAGTGGCCAAAGAGTGCAGATGTGACAACGAGCAGAAGATTCGACGAAGAGGCAGCGGGACATGAGAGAAGAGCGAAATCTACTTCAGCCAACATGACCGTAGCTGAACGATTCGATGGTGATGTCATCATCGACAGGTTCTCGTCATGGAGCAAACTTCGCAGAGTGATTGCTTGGTGCTTACATTTTGCATCAAACTGCAAGAGCAGTAGTTTCAGAGCTTCTGGAACACTGTCTTCTGACGAACTTACGTCTGCGACTGACTGTATCGTAAAAATGGTGCAAGGAACTGGGTTCAAGACTGAAATTGACTCGCTTTCAAAGGGTCAGCAACTGAGTTCTTCCAGCCACGTCAGAACTCTAGCACCCTTCATTGACACCAAGAGACAAAAATGGTTTAAATCTCATAGTAATTTAAAATTAAATGATTTAGTGCTTATAAAGGAAGAAAACTTGTCTCCTTTAAAATGGAAATTAGGAAGGGTTATTGAAGTTTTCCCTGGCAAAGACCACAAGGTAAGAGTAGTGAAGTTGCAGACTCCAAATGGAGTATTGGTTAGGCCAATAGTGAAACTTTCACCACTGCCATCAATTGATGAGTGATTTAGTACGTGTGTTTTCATCTATTTGTATTTAATCGGAACTTTGAGTATTGTATATGTGCTAGTATAGTTTGATAAGTTAACTTCAGTATTGTATTGTATTGTATTCAGTACTGTAATTGTCTAATAAGTATTTCAGTTATGATGAACCAAATTGGTTCATGGTCCCGCAGGATGTTTAAGATTCATATCATCTTATAAGTAATTATTTAGTTCACTGATTCGCCGCTAGATGGCACTGTATATTTATTGTATATATCAATGTATTTATATTTTACTCTTTAATAAATAGTCTAGCTTAATCCTTCGAAGAGTGTGGTTGTGTGTGGCAAGGGTCTCGCGAGCTAGCGGAACGAACAATATTAATGGCATGGTTTTTCTCTAAGATAGTTGATGATAATTAGTAGACTTGCTGGATATTTAAAAAAACATTTCGATTAAATTATTGACAAGTTAAAACAAGGATATTTCAGTTGCAGTTTTATTTTGATATTTTTGTAGTTATGGTCCGAATTAAGTTATTGATAAAGTTCGAGAGATAAAAGTTTCGATTTTAAATGATCATAAACTAAGCCGACAATTTCGAGGTTTTACTGGATAGTTGAGATGAAACAAGCGAGCTCTGCTCGCTAAGATCGCGAAGCGATCTTCAACGAACTGCGAAGCAGTTCCGGGGGTTGGTGAGCGATAGCGAGCAGGGGGCAGAGCCCCCTAGTAAAATAAAAAATAGTGATCAGGGAGTGAATCTGAGAGAGGTTTAGAAATTCGAGAAAAGAGTTGAGAAAAAGAATAAGGAAGTTGCATGTGTCAGATTTTCAAAAACAAACAAGTGTTCCGTATGGTTTTTTGTATGGTAAAATCAAATATCTAGTCAGTTTTTCAAAAAAATGTACAGGTAATTAAATCTTTTCATTTAAAAGTCGAGAAAAATACACGTGACTGAAAACGTTTATTGTTTAAACTATAAGATGACGTCAACAAAAATACCATCAACTCCATTGCTTTACAACAATGTTTAGTATAAGATGACATCACATCCAAACTCTTGGCGTTTTCGCGCGCTTTTAAAAAGGGGATTTTTGTTAATTTTTTTGACAATCAAAAAATTTCTCGATCGGCCTCAAATTTTGGGTAGTTGCTTATATTTGCAAGAGGAATCGATTAAAAAAATAAAAAAAAATCATGCAACTTCCTCATTGTCCTCATTGGTAGAGCCCAGTCCACTTTTTAAGTAACTTTTTATATTACTATTTTTTTCATTTTCAATTTCGCCCTTTTGGAAGAGCTTTTGGCTCCTTTGGGAAATTACAAGCATTTTAATTTTTTCTCACTCTTTGGTTCCTGTGTGTGATACTTTCTATTTTTGTGTAAGGCTAAGCGCGCACTAGAGACTTTTGTCACGGCGACAGAGACAAAATTATCACCCTGGCTATTGCAAGAAGCTAGAGCGAGCGCACAGGCGACTAGACTCTTGTCCGATTGCCAAGAATCTCTCTCCATAGAAATGCATTGCTCTCGAGTGACTAGTGTTTTAAGTCGCCGTGACGGAAGTCTCTAGTGCGCGCTTAGCTAATTGATTTTTATTTAAAAATTTGTGAAAAAAACATTTTTCCTTACAGAATGATGTTGTAAGAGAGCCAAGAAAAGAATGAAGAAAATAAATGAAGTAAAAAGGGGAGAAAATGAACAAGAAATAGTTTAGATCGTACACTCTTAAAACGATTGTATCAAAATTGAGTAAAAAGTACTCAAAAAGGCTCCGATCCAATAAGTACTCAAATTTGAATACATGAATATTAGGGTGTATCGAAAAAAACTTTTTTTCGATTTTGATGACGTAATAGTGCGGAAAAGTTGTCTAAGGTGCCAGAGAGTACTTGTGAATTTTTTCAGAATTTTTGGATAATTTCTTAAGGTGCCACATTGGCCCTGAAGTTCCCCATGTTAATCCAATGGGGCGCGCCGCCAAAAAGGCCGAAAATCGGTTTTTCGCCCCTCATTTCTACCCTAATCACACGACGAATGTCTCGTCTCGATTTATGGACTCTATATGATGTATGCTATCCGACAAAACTTGAATAATAGCCTAAATATCTATATTACGTTTTTTTGTATGCTCAAATTTCGTCGAAAATCGCGTATTTCCTCGTTCAAATCAGAGCCCACAATCAACATAATATAGAGATTTAAGTTATTATTCAAGTTTTTCGGGTAGCATACATCATATAGAGTCCATAACTCAAGACGAGACATTCGTCGTGTGATTAGGGTAGAAATGAGGGGCGAAAAACCGATTTTCGGCCTTTTTGGCGGCGCGCCCCATTGGATTAACATGGGGAACTTCAGGGCCAATGTGGCACCTTAAGAAATTATCCAAAAATTCTGAAAAAATTCACAGGTACTTTCTGGCACCTTAGACAACTTTTCCGCACTATTACGTCATCAAAATCAAAAAAAAGTTTTTTTCGATACACCCTAATGAATATACTCATTTCTGAAAATACTCAAAAAAGAAGCATCTTGAGCTTGAACTCAAAAATGAGCTCACGATGTTTCATTTTTGAGTATTTTCAGAAATGAGTACATTCATGTATTCAAATTTGAGTACTTATTGAATCGGAGCCTTTTTGAGTACTTTTTACTCAATTTTGATACAATCGCTTTAAGAGTGTAGGTTCCCAAACTTTTTTGAACCACCGCCCTCTTTTTAAGAAAAAAGTTTTCCACCGCCCCTTATACAAATTATTGACTCTAATTTGCTTAAATTTTACACAAACATTTTGTAATAAAGACTTTAATTTACAATCAAACAAAATCAAAAAGCTAGTAATGGACAAAATTCAAAAGCTTTCTATGCACGTCTAACTCGAAATAATTAGTCTGTCTTTTTTAAGACTCAATCATTAAAAGCTTTGATTTAAGAATAATTATGTACGTTCTTCTGATCTTTGTCTACAAAGGGTTTATGGTATATCCTAATTCCCTGTGTTTATCTTAAAAGTTATAAAAAATTATTGATATCGCAATCCATAGATAACAGGGGGGTCTGTGAGTCCTCCCATAGGAAAATGTTTGTTATGTTTAACATATTTAAAAAGGATTTTAAGCTACATGCACCTGAATTTTTTAAAATGTTTTTTATCCATAAAAATGACTTTAAGCAATAATTAAAAGTAAGCAACGCTCCCTTTAACGCCCCCCAATTATCTTTCAATAAATCACCGCCCCCCCCCTTCAACGCCCCCTGGGTGACGGTACCTCTCACTTTTGGCACCACAGGTATACACTAGTGATGGGCAGGTATCGATACCAAATACTTAAGTACTCGATACCTATAGGTATCGAGTGTATTCGATACCCACAAAAGTATCGATACTTTATTGACATATTTCGTTTTAAATTTTTCAATGAAGTAATCTTTATAATACCTACTGTAGATCAAACGCAGCCTGTTTCCGTTTTCATTTTGCAACGCTCAAACCCAAGTCGTTAATCATCCGCGAGAGAAATTTGACGCGGCTAGGTTTTTCCCCCGCCAAATCCTTCGCCTCTATCCACCTCCAGGCCCGTAGCTACGGGGCTTTTTGATGAATAGCTTTCAGTTTTTTAAATATTAGTCTGATTATGGATAGGCCCTAAAAAAATTGTCCCTTCAGGTTCATTTCCCGACATTGAAAAAAAGTACTCGATACCTAAAAGTACTCGATACCTATAAGTATTCGATACCAAAGTATTCGATACCTATAAGTATTCGATACCAAAGTATTCGATACCTAAAATTATCAATTTTGCCCATCACTAGTATACACTCTTAAAATGACAGTCCCAAAAATGAGTAAAAATTACTCAAATCTGAGTATGTCCCGCACTTACTTAAACAGGCTCCGATCTAAGTTTACTCAAATTTGAATACATGCATGTACTCATTTTTGAAAATGTGCAGGTACTCCAAATTAAAACATCATTACTCATTTTTTAATACGTCCACGACATTTTTATAAAGAGGGTGCAATGTGTTACTGTTACTATGACGTGGGAAGTAGACCTGTAAGTTGAGTTTGACGTCACAACGCTGTGTTATACACGTTACCACACCAGCTTATTGTTACTTTAGACAGGCGCGGATCCAGCACGGCTCCAAGGGGGGGCACTTTTCCAGACAATATCCCCTTGTGGTACCATTGTGGGTATGGGGGTCCTCCCCCAGAAAAAAACATTGAAATTTGACGTGTAAAAGTAGGGTTTTAACTCTAGAAATGTTTTGAGTCTAAAGGGGCATTTTTCAACACTATTACCTTTACTTTTTGACCAAAAATGTAAAAATTTTGGGATCACCTAAAAATAAACACTGAATACCCCCTTTTGATACTAATGGGGGTATGGGGGTCCTCACCCAGAAAAAATTTTGAAATTAGACCCGTAAAAGTTGGGTTTTTACACATTTTGAGAACCTTTTTGGGTCTCCAAGGGGGGGCACTTTCCAGAGTGCCACCCTCCTGGATCCTCCACTGACTTTAGATGTATTCCAAATACTTCAATTTTCAAATATATAAACTAAAAATAAGCATAATTTGAGTGGAGACTGTTAAATTGTTTGAAACTGAATATTTCTGGAGTTCGAAAGCATTAGGTCGTCATATTCGAACCAAAAAATTTCATACCAAAATGAGAACATCGATTTACTTAAATTTGAAACTGTCATTTCTCTCAGGGAAAGAGGGCGAGACCTAGGGATAGCGTCGAGTAGAGGGGTCGGCGGCCCCCATCGAACGAAGGCGAGCGGACAGATATGAGGAAGCCCTGCATAATGGCGTCTTATTTAATTAATGCCAAATTCTTAATGAGCTGTCCGAAACATGAAAGGCCTTCCGCGGTCATTGCTAATTGCACCCCCTCCCCTCCTACCCTTTCCACTTCCTGATTTTGTTCTTTTTCTCCCTTTTGTTTCCCACATATATTTCCATTTGACGCTCTCTCTCTGATGCCACCGCTGGAATAAAAAACCCAGTGCGGATCGGTTTGGATCTTTTATTTCAATGAAGCGACAAAAGGTGCTTCGTTAGCAATGCTAATTCACAGAGTGTGACGAACGTCCCGTTGTTTCTGAACTTATTCAATTAGAAAAAATAACGAGGTATTGTCGTCTGTTCGGTGTTTGTAAAACAACTATCTGTGAAAAATCTTGTTAGTCAATCGGGATTGTCGTGGATCTTGTAATATGCTGCACCTGATGTATTTTCCAAAAAAATTTTGCATTCTCAATTCTTATTTTACGATTTTATTTAGTTTTTTTTTGAAAATATTTTCATACATTCAAAGATGTACACAAATCAAAGTAAAGTTCTTTTAAATATTTATAAATTGAGAATAAATATCTCTATTCTAAAAAAAAAGTTTTTGGTGATAACGGTTTCCAGATAAAGGCTTTTTAATTACTGAATTGTTGTAACACATTTTTGGTATCATACTGTTCGGATTCTTTTAATATACCATTAGAATATATCTTTAAAAAAAATCTCAATTTTAAAATATATTTCCATTTTTTTGGATTACGGATAAGGTCGCAGTTACAAGGGAAGTACTATCAAGCGACTTATTATGCATCCAATCACAATGACCAATTGACGTCATATTTTATGATGAAACACATTTTGACGACGAAGAAAAAAACTCGTATGGACGAATTGTCCCGTTGTTTCAGAATTTATTCAATTAGAATAAAATCAAGGAAAAATCAAGAAAAGAAAAAACTCAAGGGAAACAAAAAAAGTTAGTTAATAATGTTTAACTATTTAAATCCTAAAAAAAGAACACTGATAAGAATGGGTAAAAAATATTTTGCCTAAAAACCCCATAAACTTTGGTTATTCTTCGAATTCATTAGAGAGTAAACTTTAGTAACAAACACTAAAACCCCCAAAATTTCGAAAGTTTCAAAACAATTAATTAATGCACAACATTGTTGCACCATAGATTTCTCGTCGAAAAAGCTTTTTCGTTTTAGGCAGTGGGCCAAATGCAGAGTGTAAAAACATCATCTTCATTTATATGCTAAAAAGAAGCCGCTTCCTGTCAAACGCAAAAATAACTTTTCTCTGTTTTTTAATCACTTCATTAAAAAACAAGGTTTCAATTAAAACCCCTCATCTATGCTCTTTTTTCCTTCTTGCTTTCCACTTTTTCCTTATTAATTCATTCCGAAACATATTTAAATACTTTCTGTTCGATAAGTTCGAGAGATGATGGAAAAGAGAAATCGAAAAGAGACGGTTTTTAATAGGGAAAACGATTCCGATCGGTGCGGGAGGCACTTGGCTCTCGCTGTAATTATAATTGGATCTCTCCCGTAGAGCTATAGAGGAGACTGAGCGAAGGAGAACCGCTGCTACGGCGTGCCTATAGGAGTGGCATCATATACAGGGTGTGGAAGATAACTTCTGGGATGTAGGTAGGATGTTGTAAATGTAGAGAAAGGTTCTGAACACCTATTTAATTATAAAGGGTGGTTCAAAAGTACGTTTCGCGGCTTTTATTTGAAACCAACGTATCCTAGGTCCACCCCTAGGTAAGTTACCCTGGAGAATCCATTGTGATGACTTACAGCGCCCCTAGCGGCGAAATAAAAAAGTTAAAAAATTAATTTCAAAAGTAAAGGGGAGATAGAGTAAAAACCTACACGAGAGTATGGTTCCCAACGTTATGAAGAACTCACTGAAAAAAATTTCATCAAAATATCGTAAATATTCGCTGAGATATTAGCATGTTAAAATAGCCCTTTTTCAGACCTCAAAAAAGTGAAAGTTCGTAAATTTGCAAGTTTTTTTATTTTTCAGATTAAATTTTATCTTCATTCAACTAAAAAACCACAAAACTACACAATAACACTGAAAAATTTGTTAATTTGCGAATTTTTTCTTTTTGAGGTCTGAAAAAGGGCCATTTTCACATGCTAATATCTCCACAAATATTCACGATATTTTGATGAATTTTTTTTCAGTGAGTTCTTCATAACGTTGGCAACAATACTCTTGCAGAGATTTTTGCTCTATGTCCTTTAGCTTCCAAATTAATTGTTTTACTTTTTTATTTCGCCGCTATGGGCGCTGTAATTCATTCATCGCAATAGATTCTCCAGGGTCACTTACCTGGGAGTAGACCTTACTTCCGTGACCCCAGGACACGTTGGTTCCAAATAAAAGCCGCGAAACGGGCTTTTGAAACACCCTGTTTATTTACCCTCATCTCATCTCTTACGAGATGCTGTATAGAGAGAGACTCAGGAGGATAGGTTACATCCTGGATTTTGAGAAGACCATCTGATCTTATACATTGGACAGCTTTAAATTTCAGCAACGTTTGAGGTTGCGTTTGTAAATTGAAAAAACTTCAACTCAGGCACAAGTGTCTAAATTTATATAACCCTATTGGAATTTTTTTTTCTGGTATTCCATAAACCAGTATGAATTATACTGGATCCAGTATAAATGATACTAGAACCAGTATAAATTATACTGGAACCAGTATAAATGATACTGGAACCAGTATAAATGATACTAGAACCAGTATCATTCATACTGGTTTATGGAATACCAGAAAAAAAATTCCAATAGGGAAGTGTCTGATTTTATGTGTCTAAATTGTCTTAAAAGCAGACATATTGTCACTATTCAGACACTTGTCAGAAGTTCAGATATTTGTGATGTCTTAAATCTGAAATTATATAGTGCACACTCTTGTGTCTGAGTGATCTTTTCAGACACTCTTGTGTCTGAATTCCAAACATACCTATTTGCAGTGCGGGCACGATTTCTCCAACCAGAAGGGATGTTCGACGCTCCACCAAGTCCCTACCACTTTCGAAAAGAAACGAAGGGTAAAAAAAGCGGAGAACATAAAAAAGTTCTCTTTTTTCCCGAATTCCTTTTTATCTCAACGTCTTTGACGCGCGCCCCCAGTAATTGGTCGGCGACATTTCTTCTGCCCCGCTTTTATGTCTTACTCCCCAGAATTACGACTCTTCTTCTTCTTCTTCTTCGAGATTGACGAAATTTTTTATTCGATCAATTCGAGCCGCTGCTGTCCCCGCTAATAGCCCCCTTAATTTGCTTCTGATGTCGCGTGCGAATAAGAAAAGGCTCGCTAATGTCGTGTTCTCGGGTCGCCGAGAACTTTTATGCTCCGTCGCTCTATTAGTCCCCCCTCTCTCTAATGGTCTCCGTAGGAATATAATTCCGAGCTATTGTGTGCGACAGATCTGCTTTTAATAGAACGAACTCCGATCGCTGTATAGAGAGGAGGAATATAATTTGCGAATTAAATGTGTCGAAAATCCTACGACAGGTCAAATATCCCCCAAAAGCAGTCTTCACCATTTTACACAAGAAGTGGTGGGTTAGAAATTGTTGTAGGGAAAAACGATGCGCAAGTCGTTCTTATTAGTGATGGGCAGGTATCGATACCAAATACTTAAGTACTCGATACCTATAGGTATCGAGTGTATTCGATACCCACAAAAGTATCGATACTTTATTGACATATTTCGTTTTAAATTTTTCAATGAAGTAATCTTTATAATACCTTCTGTAGATCAAACGCAGCCTGTTTACGTTTTCATTTTGCAACGCTCAAATCCAAGTTGTTAATCATCCGCGAGAGAAATTTGACGCGGCTAGGTTTTTCCCCCGCCAAATCCTTCGCCTCTATCCACCTCCAGGCCCGTAGCTACGGGGCTTTTTGATGGATTGCTTTCAGTTTTTTGAATATTAGTCTGATTATGGATAGGCCCTAAAAAAATTGTCCCTTCAGGTTCATTTCCCGACATTGAAAAAAGTACTCGATACCTAAAATTACTCGATACCTATAAGTATTCGATACCAAAGTATTCGATACCTATAAGTATTCGATACCAAAGTATTCGATACCTATAAGTATTCAATACCAAAGTATTCGATACCTAAAATTATCAATTTTGCCCATCACTAGTTCTTATACCAAGAGGAAGGGAAAATAATGAGAACTCGATGTAGTAGATTACTTTCGGTGAGACGACAGCAGGCTTGTCAGTGATAGGTACTTGGACCGCTTTGCTACAGGAGTAAACTACAACATCGCTTTGAAAGGAGAATTTCACCAATTATTGCTGGTTGAGCGATGTAGTAAGTGTAAACTCACAACTCTCAAGCGTCACCTCCAACCGTGGACCGGTTTCGTCCTTGTTAGTACTCACAGCACTTAACGCAAGAGAGCGGAGGGCTGATGAGTCCTAACAAGTACGAAACCGGTCCACGGTTGGAGGCGACGCTTGAGAGTTGTGAGTTTACACTTACTACATCGCTCAACCAGCAATAATTGGTGAAATTCTCCTTTCATGTACCTTGCCTTTCTGGAATTAAATCTGTCCTAGGAATGCCATTGTCATTCCAGCAGATGAGTGGAGGACTAATCAATGGTCACCACGTTTTCAGTTATAGTCGGCTAGACTAGTACTTGCCCTCCGCTCTCTTGTGTTACCTTCCTATACCGTGCTGACGAGTCCTAACAAGGACGAAACCGGTCCACGGTTGGAGGTGACGCTTGAGAGTTGTGAGTTTACACTTACTACATCGCTCAACCAGCAATAATTGGTGAAATTCTCCTTTCATGTACCTTGCCTTTCTGGAATTAAATCTGTCCTAGGAATGCCATTGTCATTCCAGCAGATGAGTGGAGGACTAATCAATGGTCACCACTTTTTCAGTTATAGTCGGCTAGACTAGTACTTGCCCTCCGCGCTCTTGCGTTACCTTCCTATACCGTGCTGACGAGTCCTAACAAGGACGAAACCGGTCCACGGTTGGAGGTGACGCTTGAGAGTTGTGAGTTTACACTTACTACATTGCTCTTCGAGTCCCCTTCTCTTGATGAGGATCTTAACGGCTTACACGTCGTTTTTCAGTGACTGTGGCCCAGTAGCGGATCCAGGGGAGGTGGCACTCTGGAAAGTGCACCCCCCCCTTGGAGACCCAAAAAGGTTCTCAAAATGAGTAAAAACCCAACTTTTACAGGTCTAATTTCAAAATTTTTTCTGGGGGAGGACCCCCATACCCCTATTAGTATCAAAACGGGGTATTCAGTGTTTCTTTTTAGGAAATCCCCAAAATTTTGACATTTTGGGTCAAAAAGTAAAGGTAATAGTGTTAAAAAGTGCCCCCCCTTAGACTCAAAACGTTAAAAAATTAGCTAAAACCCTACTTTTACACGTAAAATTTCAATTCTTTTCTGGGGGAGGACCCCCATACCCCCAATGGTACCACAAGGGGATCTTGTCTGGAAAAGTGCCCCCCTTTGAGCCGTGCTGGATCCGCGCCTGAATGTAGTAGACTACTTTTGGTGAGATGACAACAACCGGCGACTGCCAGGCTTGTTGTTGTCGTGTGCCACTTGGAATACCCAAGCTCCACAAGGATTCAAGGCAAAGGGGGTGCGGCTCCTGAGAAAGTGAGGCTCATAAATGGCAGGAGTCCGACTTCTGCCTCATGAGATGATAGATGCTGCCACTATCTATCGCCACCTCCACAATTTTGCCATGCATCTGAAGGGGAGGGAAATAATAGTCTCTAGACACCTGGACCCGTGGTAAACAGCGCCATGACTGACCACAGGACTTTCGGACCCAGCACAGATTTAACGAGCACGTACTCCGCAGTCAGTGAGATATGTCCTACCCCTCCTAAAAGTTATGAAACACACTTATCTGAAACACTCGGTATATCATGCGCTTTATATAATTCAGTTGTTAATTATTTGGCAGATGGTGAATTTGGGCACTAAAACCAGTTTGGGAACTACCAAATATACGTCCCAAATACAATAAAGCAGAAAAAAATGTTTTTTTTTCTTAGGAACAGTTTTTTCCACCAAAAATATATGGGTAATTTCAGAAAGGCATTTTTACAGAGTGCCCTCCCCTGTGGGGGTTGAATTCGACCTGACCGAAATACCAGGATCATTACTAAAATGAGGAAGTTGCACGATTCTTTTTATATTTTTATCATCGATACTTCATGCAAAAATAAGCAACTACCCAAAATTTGAGGCCGATTTAGAAATTTTTTGATTGGAAAAAAAATTAACAAAAATCCCCTTTTTCTAAGCGCGCGAAAATGTTGGGAAGTGACGTTATCGTACGGTGACCATTGTTGGAAAGCAGCGGAGTTTGATGGTAGGATTGTTGACGTCATCGTACGGTGTTTCCATCTTAAGCGTTTTCAGTCACTTGTTTTTTCTCGACTTTTAAATTATAATATTTAATTACTTGTTAATTTTTTTGAAAAATTGTGTGAGACTAGATATTTCGTTTTACCATCCACAAAAAACCATATACGAAACACTTAAATGTTTATGAAAATCCGACACATGCAACTTTCTTATTCTGTCATCCTCCCTGTCGCCGAAGGGAAGTTCTGGACTCTTCCATTTCGTGAGAGGAGGGGGTCTAATCTAATCTGTATTCTGTGCTGATGAAAACGTCACGCAAGGGGTTCGATGGAACAGTGCGTTCGTGGGATGTGCTTTGAATTCGAAAAATGTTATGAATGCCACTCTCCCTTACCGTACTCAAATGATCATTCTTTTGTGTTTATATTTGAAAAGGAATTGCGTTGTTTCCTTCTATTTGCGTTGAAAGAATAATGGTTAGGAATTCTGTGCACCATCACCAAATATAAAATAAAGTAGGGCCGTGAATATAGAATTTAATTTATTTTAGAAGGCCTTGAATTATATATATTAGTTGGATCATTGCATTACTTTCATTGGAGTGTCATGGATATCATCAGTGGCGAATCCAGGATTTTGGTCTGGGGGGGGCTGAGTTTCACAAATAACCTTATTACTATTATGGGCTGTTCAAATATTAATGTGAGCAACAGAAAGGGGGAGGGGGGTTGCTAGTGCCATAACCAGATTTTTGTTTAGGGGGTTACTCAACATCTTTTCTGGGGTCTAATCTTAGGAATACTAAGTTTTAGGTGAGATGACTTCGTAAGGTTTTAATTTTGGTGCACTAAGTTTCATAATTGTGTAAAAAACCCCAGGAAATTTTTGAAAATTTTCCCCTTAAAATAGTGTTTTAGCTCATTTTGAAGCCTTTCAGATACCACCAAAACAGCACAACTCATTGAAAGCGCCTGAATTTTCAAGGAAAAAAGTTTATAGTATTATGAATTAGAAAATTTCTAGGGGTTAAGGGGATCCTATTCCAGAAAAATTTTTGAATTTTGCCCCTCAAAGTGGCCTTTTAACTCATGTTCAGACACTTTAGGTTACATCAAAGAGGATCACTCCTTGTAATTCCCTAAAGTTTCAAGTAAAAACCGTACTTATTAGATTCCAAAATTTTGAGGGGGTTTGGGGGTCTTCCCCCAGAAAAATTTCGTAATTTTTACCCTTAAAAGTAGGGTTCCGATTCATTTTGAGACCCTTTGGGTAACACCACCGAATGTCCGCAATGTAGTAAAATTTCTTTTTTGCTTTATTGCTATTACCAAAACTTGAATGTCTTATTCCTGGGGGGGGCTGCAGCCCCACAGCCCCCCCTACTGGATTCGCCACTGGATATCATCTATAATTCGGATCTAAAGTCATTGGGGGTTTGTAGAAGACCTCTCTTCTAAGGTCTATGGTTATTACTTAACAGTATCTATGCATCTCTTACAAATATAGTCATTTGTTGTGAAATCTCAAATTCTTGAAATCAGCTATCACTAGAGAATATTGAACTTGTTAAAATGTCTACTTAACAACACAGCCCAAGTGTTGTTGACTTGAGGACTAAAAAGTGTTCTTATAAATGTGTTTTTTTTTGTGTTGAGTGCTTGCAGCGCAGTATTGATTTTACTCAACACAAAACCACAATACAACCGAAACGCTTTTGATTTGAAGTGTTGATTATGGTGTTTTACATAACGTTGCGAAAGTGTTTCACACACTTGCAGTGTAGAAGTCGAATAACACTCGACTCTCATTCCACACTCCCTCGTTCTTTTATGAAGTGGAATAGAATCTTTGACCAAGAAAGATGTTCCTGGCCAACAGATGCCCCCATTAGCCCCGACTCTCTCTTTCTCCAGTTTCTCTCTCCTAAAAAGAAGAGCAGCTCGTGGGCCATTAGGCCGCTCCCTGGTGGCGCCGGACACCAGGGGGGAGGGAGGAATTGTCGTTTGGGGTGGTTCATCTCGAGGTTGTTGCTGTCTCAGCATTCCATAGATTTATTTATTGACTCCCCAAAGAAATAACAAATTGAAATTGAGACGTGAGAATAAGTTTTTTTGAAAAAATTAATTATTAAGAGAAAACTGTAATGAAAATATATCTTCACTCTTAAAACAACAGTTTCAAAACTGAGTAAAAACTACTCAAACCTGAATATGTTAAGCAAATTTACTCATATATTGAAAACATGCATGTTACCGTTAAAGTATGAAATCCGTTAATTCATAGAAAACCTAGTTATTCCATGGAATTACTGATCGTGTCCGTTAAAGTGTAAAACTGTCTTGTATTTCATGGTTTAACTAGTTATTTCATAGAATAACGATCTGCAGCCCGTTAAAGTGTAAAATAATCTATATCGTATATATCGCACGACAAATACATTTACCTTCCATCCCTACTGCATTTATGATCTATTCTAGGCCATAGGTAATTAATTAATTGTAATTCCAAGTGTCATTTTATTAATCCTTGTTGTAACAAATGATTTTATGGTACGTTTCCATAAATACCATTTATACTCTGCATAAATTAGATAAATTGCTTCTTTTTCATTTTAATTGCCTCATTTGTTAAATTTTCTTTTAGATAAATTGTATCTTTTAAATAATGATACCCTCTTCATTTCGTTATCCCTTTGCTTTTCCCTATTGTGTTTAAATAGTCCGTTTCAAGTCTTTTACTTCGAACCAACGAGTCCTAGGGTCCTGGAGTTACTCCTAGGTAAGTGACCCTGGAGAATCTATGGAAGATCCTTCTTTAAGGCCTGGAAAAAGTGCTGTTTCCACACGCCAATATCTCCGCCCATAACACGATTATTTTGATGAAATTTTTTTCAGTGAGTTGTTCATAACATTGGAAACAATTATCTTCTTAAGGTTTTTGCTCTATATATCTTCTTTAGTTTTTTAAATGAAGTTTTTAAACTATTTCATTTCTCCGCTAGGGGTGCTGTAAGTCATTTCAATGGATTCTCCAGGGTCACTTACCTAGGAGAAGACCTTACTTTCATGGCCCTAGGAGACATTGGTTGCGAAAGGGACTTATGAAACACCCTATATTTATATAAAGGGAAATAAAGAGAAAGAATTCTAAAGGGAAAATATATAAAGGGAAAGAAATCTAAGGGGAAAAAACTACAATGCTACTATTTCTTAGAACCCCAAATCAACCCATGAATAATCAGAGTATTCGATACACCTCAAAATACTCGATACCTAAAAATATCGATTTTCCCCCATCACATCAATGAACGTTAGCGTTTGTTTCATCAGGGGGGAGGGAAGGGGGCGTGGCAAGCGGAGGCCTATCACGCGAGGGGCGGCCTCCCATTGGCCAGGGGGCGCAGCGAACCGGAAGCCGCGCTGGACACGCGAAGCAGCGGAATAGGTCACGTGCGAGCCACGAGTGGGGACTTCCTTCTTTTTTTGTGTGTGTCGCGGATTTAGAATGAATCAATGGGGAGGGAGGGGGGGTACAGAGCGACGTCTTTTATCTGGGTGAGTGTTATGGTGACAGTTAAAATTTTAGTTCATCCCTGGAAGTTTTTTTTGGTTGAAAAAATTATGGCAAGGTCCAAGGCTGTATCTAAAGTGGGGATTAGGAGAATTACGGGATTTTACCAACCCTAAAATTATCGTGACTATATCATGCGCGGATCCAGCTTAGCTCCAATGAAAGGGCTTTTTATGCAGATTGCCTTTATCTTTGGACGCTAATAGTCAAAAGGTTTTCTGTAGTCCTCCTCGTTTGATTAAAAATATAATTCAGGCAATCAATGTTTCAAAAAAATCTTTGGGAATACGGCCCTAAACCCCTTAACAGTGTCGCCAAAACAGAGCTCGGGCAACTACTACAGTGCAGAATTTGTGATGCCACGTTTCCGTTTTGTGAAGCCCAAACTGAGTTTGTTTCGATGACGATAGTGATTTTTTCTTCGTTTAGAGACATTGGATAAAATCTTCCTCCTAATTGAATAAGATGTGTGTGTGTGTGTGTAATCCAATACTTATTTATGTGTATGTTAAATTAATTAATGCACTTGCAATTTCATTTAAATTTTGATTTTTGCTATAAAAAACCATTTTCTAACACTAATAATAATTTTTAAGAACAAAATTAAAAAGTCAAAAAAAATTTCAATTTTTGGTCAATTTTTCTGAAACAAATGTCACTATTAAGGGGCTAAAAACTGATCTTTATCACCTCTAGACGTGCTACGTTAACATAGAACCGAGGTCAAAAGAGTTGAATGAAATGTTCGTTGAAGTTAACTTTCACTCACCTAAAAAATTAATAAAAAATAAAAAAACCCGAAAACTAATTTAAAATTGGTCGAAAAATTTCTGAAAGGGCCCTCCAAAGTAAAAAAAAAGGAGGGAGCGAAAAAGGGGGAAAAGTACATTTCGAATGCCCGGAAAATTCTTTCCTTTTCTACATTTCTTTCTCTTTTCTTACATTTTTTCTCCTCATTTTCGATTTTCTACCTCTTTTTTTGGGCCCAATGGGTCACTTTTCGGAGTACCCCCCCATGGATCCTCTCCTGGTTTATATAATTCCAAAGACTACAAGGAGCGAGTGCCACCCAAAGACATCTAAATGTGAAAAAAAGAACATCTAAAAGAGTGAAAACACTACATTTGTGAGACAAATTTACCAACACATGTTGGTGGAGAACCTCTAAATTCAATTATATTTGCGATTGACGAATGAATTGCGATGTGATGAACTATTGAAAGAAAATTTAAATTGATCTTTTGCCCGTTCAGATTTGACGAGATGTGGCCCGCGTCACAATTAAAATATTCCAAACCACACTACAAAAAAAAATCTTGACTAGGAAAAACCGGGGGTTGCCCATTTTTTCCAAAGTAATGTTCCTGGACATCAAAAACATTATACTGGTATGGAAGTGGAAGGTGTCAACCGGAAGTAACTTACCGAGGGAAACTCCGATTGCATTGTAGGGTTTATTTCTCCATCTTAAGGTGATGTCTTGCCTCACTGATAAATTTTGTTTCAAAACATCTTAAATTTACAACGAAATTTAAGACAAAAAAACATAAATGAAATTTATTAAATAATAAAAGTTATCAGAAAATTCAAATTACTAATTCGAAATATTATTTACTTTTATTTAAAATTTTAAATGATCTAGTCAACTAGTAATCGGAGTTTTCAGCTTAAAGCGG
Organism: Tetragnatha versicolor; assembly: GCA_024610705.1. Classification (NCBI taxonomy): domain Eukaryota; kingdom Metazoa; phylum Arthropoda; class Arachnida; order Araneae; family Tetragnathidae; genus Tetragnatha; species Tetragnatha versicolor. Next base: position 1,333,428 of record JANDEH010000040.1, on the reverse strand, counting down.
AAGTTAAACGGCGAGGTGTGACTAGTGACCGGTTGACACCGTCCATAAATATTTTTGATTGATTTTACCGTAATGTTCCTGTAACTGTACTTTCTAGAAATATTACTTTGGAAAAATGGGCAACTCAGCTAGCTGCCCGGTTTTTCCTAGTCAAGATTTTTTTACCGGAAAGCAACTCTTTAAAACATGGACTTTGGGGACCAAATATGGCCCCGAGTCAATCAACGCGATATAACACCGAGCCTCTGGCTGCCTCTAATTTTTCAATACCCCATTAATTTCTGGGTCGTATAATATACCCTTTTGTTTCTAATATATACCCACTCAAAAAACCCAAACACACTCGAAGGAGTAAGTGCTCGGCAATTAAAAGAGCAATCCTTCCTTTATCGGCTGACAAAGCGCGTTTTCCGTGCACCGGAAGCGACGTGGCGGAAGCCGCTCTTTTTGGCGCACTTTGTTCACCTGTTCGTCAGGTGTCAACCCCCTCTAACGATTTTTCCATTCCAAGAGATTGATTGCGGAATTGTTATTATGGATATTGGCCCCGGTATACATGACTGGAATGGGTTTGGAGCAAAGGGGTGATTTTAAAGCGATGAGTATCAGGTCAGTTTTGATATGTCTAAATGGGCATTACCAGCTTTTTCTGAAAATAGAAAAAAAATGCATTTTTCCAGTTAAAGAAATGGATGCGAATTCTAAAATTGACATGAAAAGTTTGAAAAAAATTTCGTAAATTTGCAAACTATTAAGTGTCATTGTGTAGTTTTGTAGTTGAATGAAGATAAAATTTAATCAAAAACTTTTTCAGGGTCACTTACTTAGGGGTGGACATAGGCGCGGATCCAGCATCAAGGCTCCAAGGGGTGGGCACTTTTCCAGACAAGATCCCCTTGTGGGGATCTTGTCTTAGGAATACTTAGTCTTAAGGAATACTTAGGCATTGGGAGGAATGGGGGTCCTCTTCCAGAAAAAAAATTGAAATTTGACGTGTAAAAGTAGGGTTTTAACTCATTTTTAGAAACTTTTTTAGTCTAAGGGAGTCCTTTTATTACGTTTACTTTTTCACCAAAAATGTCAACATTTTGGGGATTTTCTAAAAATTAACGCTTAAGATCCCATTTTGATACGAATAGGGGATATGGGGGCAGATTCGCCACTGTATGGGGGTCCACCCCCAGAAAAAATTTTGAAATTAAACCTGTAAAAGTTGTTTTTTTTCTCATTTTGAGAACCTTTTTGGGTCTCCAAGGGGGGCACTTTCCAGAGTGCCAACCCCCTGGATCAGCGCCTGGGTAGACCTTACTTTCCTAGGACAGGTTGGTTCCAAATAAACACGTTGGTTCCAGAAAGTTTTTTAGAGTGATGGGTAAAGGGCATTTTCAAAAATATGCGACACTGCAATCTTCGTTCTTGCATTTTAAAGACCATCTCTGAAGTAAAATACCTTTAGGTTCACAATTTCATAAATACAAAGTTAAAACACGGGAATCGGCAATGGATTTTATATTTACTCCCATTTCCTACGGATAATTCTAAATCATCTTTAAGCAATCTATACCATCTTTCAATTTCGCCCACGACTTCAGCATATTTGGCGTTAAACCGCCGCTAATTTTAAGCCACGAAAACCGTAATGACATCTCGTTGCCGGCGTTGATGATAGAGCAGTATTTACACACAACAACTGGACCCATCATTCGAACGATAATTAAATTCTTTAGTCCCGCCGGACGATTATACGCTCGAGATCGAAATCAGTGAATTGAATGAGGAAACATCACAGCACCATCAGAAGAATTAAATATCCAAAAGCGCGAAGTAACGACCGTTGCCATTTGCGGACAAACAAATTATTTCTCTCTCGTGTTTCTAATGATGATGTGGTTGCTGCTGGACAATCGATCAAAACGAGTTTCGGAAGAGGGTCCATCAAGTGAGGGAGAAGGACCAACTGGCCAGAATGACCGCCGAAGAAACAAAGCGCTAATTCTCCCCGCATTGTGTGAAATTCCATTCGCAATGATGGTAATGCGCGTAGAGAGGAGAGGGAGATAGAGGGAGAGTGCCGGCGAACCCGAAGCGACTGACATGAACTCTAGGTGGAAGACAGTGAGGGTCTTATCCAAAACTCAGTTTCACTCAGACTCAGGTTTCAAAACTCAGTTTCACTCAGACTCCAGGTTTCAAAACTCAGTTTCACTCAGACTCCAGGTTTCAAAACTCAGTTTCACTCAGACTCCAGGTTTCAAAACTCAGTTTCACTCAGACTCAGGTTTCAAAACTCAGTTTCACTCAGACTCAGGTTTCAAAACTCAGTTTCACTCAGACTCAGGGATTGGATAAGTTAAGCCCAGAAGCGACTGCAGGCGCGGATCCAGCACGGCTCCAAGGGGGGGCACTTTTCCAGACCTTTACCTTTTACTTTTGACACAAAATGGCAAAAAGGTTGGTGATTTTCTAAAAAAGTTTCACTCAAGATCCCCTTGAGGTACCGCTGGGGGGTATGGGGGTTCTCCCCCAGAAGAAAATTCTGAAATTTGGCTTGTAAAAGTCAGGCGCGGATCCAGCACGCATTTTCGCCGATCCCAACCGTTTCGTCCAATGAAGACTCAGGCGCATGCGTTTGGACTTTGATCTTTCCACAATACTCCGTGGTCTTGAATGGGGTTGCCAAATTTTGGCATAATTCGCGTTTTTGGAGAGTTTTGAGAATATGTTTAGGAATATTTAAGAGTTCTATGGACTTGGAGAGTTCTATATACTTGAATATATTAGCATGTGAAAATAGCACTTTTTCAGGCCTCAAAAATGAAAAAGTTAGCAACTTCACAAGTTTCCAGTGTCATTATGTAGTTTTATGTTTTTTTAGTTAAATAAAGACACAATTTAATCAAACATTTAAAAAAACTGAAAAGTGCTGTTTTTACATGCCACATATTTATCTCCACGAATAATCACGGCATTTTCATGAATTTTTTCAGTAAGTTTTTAATTCCAATGACAAAAATACTCTCATTATGGTTTTCGGTCTATCTCCTCCATTTTTAGTTAATTTTTTTGACTTTTTTTATTTTGCCTTTAGAGGCACTGTAAGTGTAAGTCTTCTCAATGGATTTTTTAGGGTCTCTTACATAGGAGTAGACCATATTTCCATGAGCCTTGGAGGCGTTGGTTCCAAATAAAAGCAGTGAAACTGATTTTTGAAACACCAGTATATATTTACTTAACCCTTATAAATTTTTGGTCTATATACTCTGATTTCGTTTCACAATAAAACTTACACATGTCGAGAGTAAGTCTGATTTCGGAGAATTCATATATTCACAGAATTCATTTCAGTAAAAGTTAAATTTCTGTTCACAAAAAACCCTTCAATAATTCTTTTAAACTTTGGATTAATATACTTTTAAAACATTATATTACATAAGCATAATTAAAACATAATTACATTATATTAGTAAAAATGCTTACATAACATAAGGGGTCATCCATAAATTACGTGAGGTGTTTTTTCCAAATTCTGGACCCCCCCTCCCCCCTTGGTGAGATTTAGTGAGATTTTGCTGGACCCCTAATCCCCCCCACGTGAGATTATTTAAAAATAATTTTTCTCTTTCCTTCTTATATATTCCTTTCTCATACTTAAAAAAGAAAGAAAATCGTATAATTTCTAACCTAAAAAGTTGACGTGAGATTTCAATCGACCCCCCTCCCCCCTTGGTGAGATTTGGTGAGATTTTTCCAAACCCCTCCCCCCCTTTTTGACCTCACGTAATTTATGGACGACCCCTAATAGTAATGTATCAATAATATTAGAAAATATCCTTATTAATAAATTTCACACATTTTCAAGTCAAAATGACTTTATTACTGTGTATTTAATACAGTCTTATTAGAATAGATTTTTATTACATACCAAAGGTTAGATAAGTGGACCAGATCAAAAAATTTATTATATACCTAACTGTCAATTACGAACAAAGGTAGATTAAAACTTTTTAATTATTATTTAAAAATTTTAAATGATATTTTACTTTAAGAAGTAATGGCTTTACAAAAATTGGCTGAGATCTAAAATATCCCATCACCCAATTGCGCTAAAAATGTATAAATTTGTAAACGAAAAAAAAACACACAGAATATATCCAAGTGATTTATCGCCAATCAGAACAAGTCCAATTTAACCGCCAAGCAAAATGTAACAACTAGAACAACCTCAGACTTCGACGCATGCGCCTGAGTCTTCCTTGGACGAAACGGTTGGGATCGGCGAAAATGCATCCAGCACGGCTCCAAGGGGGAGGCACTTTTCCAGACAAAATCAGCTTGTGGTACCGTTGGGGGCATGTGGGTCCTCCCCCAGAAAAAATTAGAAATTTAACTTGTAAAAGTCATTCATTTTGAGAAACGTTTTGGGTCTAAGGGGGGCACTTTTAAACAACATTACCTTTACTTTTTAACTGAAAAAGTCAAAATATTGGGGATTGCCTAAAAATTATCACTGGAGATCCCCTTGTGTAACCAATGGGGGGTATGGGGGTCCTCCCCCAGAAATTTTTTAAAAATTAGACTTGTAAAAGTAGGGGTTTTACTCATTTTGAGAACCTTTTTAGGGTTCCCAAGGGGAGGGGCACTGTCCAGAGTGCCACCCCCTGGATCCGCGTCTGATTCCAGGTGAAGAATTTCGTGCACCTTATGAAAAACAAAATATGCATTCAGCTCTTAGACCATCTGTTTGAGTCATTCCGGATTTCTTCTTAAGTATAACGGAATGCACGAAGAAGGTGCACTCTAGCGCCTTCCCATCACCCCATTCCGCGAGCGAGCCTTGTTATCGCCAGAGCACAGGGAGAGACAAAGCCGCGCCACAAAAGCCCCCTTATCTGCTGCTGCGAGGGATGACCCTCCCCCCCTTAGTAATTTTTGGCCGCTCTGATTCATTTCAGCCACTTCCTCTGCGTCATTTCCGTCCAATGACGTCAGGCGGCGGGCGGAGCGTCAGAAATTATCATTTGGAACGATTCGGGTTTTAATTAATTTTCGTATTCTGCTGCACGGAAGAGGGCGATTTGGGCGCCACGCGACGGCGGACGCTTTTTAATGGCGCTGCTTCCATCAACTCGTCGCAAACGGAATAATCGCAAATAAGGAATTATCTCGCGGTTTAGGTGACGACACAACTTCTTTGATACTCGAGTACTTTCGCAATTGGAAAAGAATACTTGCCCGAAAGCCCCTGTTCAGCTCTTGGTGTATTTTCGATGTAGTACTAGTATTTGGTACGAACTAGTATTTTGATGCATATGTGAAGGATTAGTATTAGAGTCCGTGTAAATAAAATTAGCGGCTCGTCACCATGACAACGCAATAGAAATGCATTGGAAAATGACTAGTAGTGATCCTCCAATTTTATTTACACAGACTATAGAGTGTTTTCAGGTGACGTCACGACGAGTCATTTTCTTGTAACTGCTAACTGCTGTAGGTCAAACGGTATGTTGCTAGGTGCGGCCGTATCTGTTGCTACGACGGTTGCTAGGTCCCATTCATGAGATTGCAAATGCTCCAATAGAAGCATCCCATGACCAGTTATTTTCTTTTAACTGTTAACTGCTGTAGGTCAAACCGTCGGTTGCCAAGGCCGTTGCTAGGTCCGAGCCATAAACTGCGTCTTAAATCGCTTTGCGACATACACAGACTAAAAAAAGTTTGCACCAACCTTTCGAGATCTTTGACGATCGGTAGTATTGGCAGTTTCTGGAAGAAAATAGTTTTTAAAATTTTCACATGTTTACAAACAGATTAAGAGTCATAAAAAATGAAACCGTTCGAATTTTCCCGTATTCTTTCCGATTTTTAAGTTAAAAAAAAAAGAAAAATCTTTTATTTAATAGTTCCGAGTTTTCAGATTTTTTACCTTTTGGTTTTCCCTTCTTAAATTCAGAACATAAGAGATTTTATTTTTGAAACAAGACAAGTTTGAAATATAAATAAGGGAAAATCAGAACGGTATTCCTACAGCTATATCACCTAAAACAATAAATTAAAAACTTAACTTCAATAATTTAAGAAAATTTTGCATATATTTAAATTATTATTTGTAACACAGATTTGGCGGCCTGGTATAAAAATACAAATAGCATGGGCATTCAGAAAAATAAATTTTAAGTTCAGAAGAAATTAGCATAAAAAATAACCAAAATGTTTAAGGAATTACATAGGTTAACACCACGATAGGTAATTCCCTAAATCCCAACTATCTTGGACATAAATATCTATTCCACCCTTTGATAAGTGTTATATAGAGTTCCGAATCAATTCCTAAAAAGATATTCCTTCTTTATTATATAGGAAAGGGGGGGGCGCTGACCTTAAGATTGTGTCATTTTTGGGAGACTCCGGAGAAGGAAGGAAACAGGAAAGGCATTTTGGAAGGGGTTCAAACGACGACGTCACAATAGAGAGGGATTCTCTGTTTGTGGGTTTTTGAATATATACAGGAAATATTCGCGAGCGGAGGAAGCTGTTGCGGATATGTGCGGGATTCGCTTTAGGTGGGGACACTGAGCTGTAAATAATAACCTGGAGTGTGCATACTCAGCGTGCCAAAATTATCACTGCGTCATTACTCCAAAGTGGCAAAGAGCAATGCTTAGATTTTAACAGAATTCAACTTCATGTACCTATTTTTACAAATGAAAAAAAAACGACGGAGTTAAATAAATGCTAGAGTTTATTTAGGGAATAAGGAAGTTGCATGTGTCAGATTTTCAAAAACAAACAAGTGTTTTTGTATTATAAAATGAAATATCTAGTCAATTTTTCAAAAAAATGTACAGGTAATTAAATATTTTAATTTAAAAGTCGAGAAAAAAACATGTGACTGAAAACGTTTATTGTTTACACTGTAGAAGACGTCAACAATAATACCATCAACTCCATTGCTTTTCAACAATGCCTATTGTAAGATGACGTCACATCGAAACTCTTGGCGTTTTTGCGCTCTTTTAAAAAGGGGATTTTTGTTAATTTTTTTGTCCATCCAAAAATGTCTCGATCGGCCTCAAATTTTGGGTACATAGTTGCTTATTTTTGCAAGAAGAATCCATTAAAAAAATTAAAAAAATCATGCAACTTCCTCATTACCTTGTTTTAGTAGTAGTGTTTTGCCACTTTTTCAAATTACTCACAAAAACGGCACGATTTTCACAATGTGTTCCAGTTAAAAAGTTTATACTCCAGGTTTATAACAGCTTAGTGAGTGTATCGGGATGGATTCGTTTATAATGCGGATAGGGTGCTAATGCGTTAAATAGAACGCATTAATTCAAATTGCATAGTTTTCAAGAAGAAAAACATTGTTTTAACCTTATATCTGTAAAGTAAAACTTTGAAAACCTTAAATTGAAACTTTGTCCTGATATTGATAAAAAGGTTCTTGGAAAGAGCATTTTATGGTCATTTTGCTGAAATAATATCATTTGGAAAAAGACTTGCAATAAAGCTATTCATTATTTTTCCTCGAAAAGTTACCATACAGATTAATAAAATAATTGAAATGAACGTAAATATACGTAGGATTTTTTACTGAAGTTATTTTTCCCACAAAACTTACTGCGAACGCGCATGCGCACCCGATAAACTATCAAAGATTATTGAATAACAGAAATCAATGGTAGGACCGAATTCTTCATAAAGAAATGTTAATTCTACCTTCCTACACGCTTTTCGAAAATTTCAATAAAATCCAGAAAATAAGTGCTGTAAAAAACACAAATGTAGCACCCCTGAACTTCAGACATTTCTCAGACCCCCTACACTGTAAAAAAAAACTGTAGAAAAACATAAATTTCAATAACAGTGACTTTATGTTTACAGAGATATTCTGTCATGTAACATTCCCACCGCACTTCTATTTATTTTATGTAAAATAACAGCTTTTACCTAGTTTTTTAGCTTATCTGTACTTAAACAGAAACTTACTGCATTGAAAACCAATACAGTTATTGGCAACGTTATACTGAATCTTCTTTGGTTCAGTGGTAGCGTGCGTGCTTAGCATGCGGTAGGTCGCGGGTTCTATCCCCGGATATCAATTAATTAAAATTAAAAAAACTCTACTAAAATAAGTGCATGCGCACAAGCAGAAAATTACTGAGAGGCAACAGAAAAATCTGTAGCCCACTTGACAGAAAGTTCCTTTTTACAGCATTTACCTGTAGGTTACAGCTTTTTTCTGTTTACAGGATTTTTCAACCTACAGATTTTTTCTGGCAACTTTTGCTGCCAGAAATTTTCTGTTTTTTTGCAGGATTATTTTTTACAGTGTAAGAAACAGCCCTCCCTTCGGATAAACGACCCCTCCTCCCTCCCAACAATGGCGACCCCTTTTGACGCGGGGGAAGGCAGTCATTCCTAATGATCGCCGTTCTTCCCTCTTCCGAAAGGAGACTTACAGAGGGGCACATCAAACCCCCTTTCTGCTGACGACTTTATGACACTCCTCCTCCTCTATCAACAGAGATTAGCCCTTGTGATTGAATATAAAAGGTTTTGCAATGTGTATATGGTGTGTTAGACATCATTTAAATAATCATATCAGCGTTTTAAAATTTATGTTTAAAACAGTAACCCCCTGATTCGAATAAAAAATATTAATTAATGATAATTATCCTAAATTAGCGGGCAGACTTAAGGGGTCTCAGGACTCTTAAATATGCAAAGGGTACCTCGATTTTTGAACTAGTATTACACAAAAACTAAATTCTGTAGTAACCTGAAATTTGTACCGCAGGATAACTAAATACCAATGAACACATACCCAAAATTTCAGAAAGTTTTATTGGTTTTTATAGGAGTAATCAGAAATGGGGGAAAATTCAAATATTTTCAATCTGCGCAAGATTTTTCAAAAACTATAAAAGTTTAAAACATGAAATTGAGAACAAATACTCGTCTTATGGTACTTAATAAGTTATACCTCACATTTAAACCTTATATTAACCAGAACATGTTTCTACGAGTTAAAATAACTTTTTTTTTGAAAATTTTTATAAAAACTATGATAAAAAAAGCTTAAACAGCTATTTTTTACAAATGTAATAGGTATAACTTATTAAGTGCCTTAAGACGAATATTAGTACACAATTTCATGTTTGTAACTCTAATAGTTTTTGAAAAATCTTGCGCAGAGTGAAAAAATTTGAAGTTTTTCCTATTTTTGATAACTCCTATAAAAACCATCAAAACTGGCTGAAATTTTGGGTATTTGTGTATTGGTATTTAGTTATTATGTGGTACAAATTTCAAGTTACTGGAGAATTCAGTTTTTGTGTAATACTAGTTCAAAAATCGAGGTAACCTTTGCATATTTAAGAGTCCTGAGACGTTTGAATATTAATGTATCTGCTTCGGTTTTAGTTGCCTATGCACATCGAGATGTGTAAAAACGTTTATTTCTTTTTTATTTATACTTAGGGAATAAGAAATTCACTGTGTTTTATGAATAGCAGTAATTCACCGTTTTAGGCCATAATAAGGTGTAAAAGGATGACATAAATAAACTTAATTTTTTTCAGTGACACCAATGAAAGGTACACTGTAAAAAATAATCCAGTAAAAAACAGAAAATTTCTGGCAGCAAAAATTGCCAGAAAATTTTTGTAGGCAGAAAAATCCTGTAAACAGAAAAAAGCTGTAACCTACAGGTAAATGCTGTAAAAAGAAGCTTTCTGTCAATATTTTTTCTGTTGCCTCACAGTAATTTTCTGCTTGTGCGCATGCGTGTCGACTTATTTTAGCTGGGTTTTTTTGAAATTTTAATAAATCAAACCGAGGATATAACCCACGACCTACCGCATGCTAAGCACGCACGCTACCGCTGCTCCAACGAGGATTCAGTAAAAGTAGAAATTATCCGAAGATGTTCTTTCTTTCTCCACGAACTGAAACTTACTGTTTAAGTACAGATAAGCTAAAAAAAACTAGAAAAAAGCTGTTTTTTTACATAAAATAAATAGAAGTGCGGTGGGAATGTTACATGACAGAATATCCCTGTAAACAGGAAGTCATTTTTATTGAAACTTTATGTTTTTCTACAGTTTTTTTACAGTGTATCACAAGATGGATCGTACACTATGTACTTCATGAGTGTACGATAAAACTCCTGCTATAAAGAGTTTCTTAGAGATAAGTCCATGTGATTGAATATACACATATAAAAGCAATGTATGTGGAGTATGCGACATCATTTAAATAGTCAGATCACAGCGTTTTGAGGATTAAGTTAAAAACAGTAATCCCGCAATTTTAACAAAAATTATCTTCAAAAGTAATCAGTATTGTCAAGATCCACTATTTATTGAGCACTTAGAAATTCTTAAGTAAAGAAAGAAGGAACTAACCAATATCCTCCTAAATATTAATATTTTACCATTTTTTAACAAACAAAATACTCTTGGTCCTGTGAATCCTGAAAAGTTTACCAAATCCTTTTTTTCTTGCTAAAAACCAACTGCATTGAAGAATAAATTGAAACCTGGATAAAATCAGTTTTTCAACAAAAAAAACTTCTCAACAAACTATAAACCTGTAAAACTACTATTTCCTCCATACATTATTGCCCTGTAAAACCATTTTTCCTTCATAAGACCATCACTGCAGCAAAACAAACATCAAAACAAAGGTTTAATTTGTTTAATTCGTTAGAGCTCCCGCTATATGCAGCCATGCTCCTTTCAAAAAGTCGAAAACCTGTTTAATAATTTTAAATTCATGGATTAAAATGTTTATGTAGATCACAATAACAGTTCAGTTTATCATTAAGAAACGAAAAAATTTGTCGACATTTGAACATGTGGCGTTCAAAAGATATCGGCGATATATAGCGGGTACAATAACGGAATTGAACCAAAACAAATTACAAACCCGTAAAACTAGTTTTTCCCCTATACATTATTGACCTGTAAAACCATTTTTTCCTCTAAGAGACACTCACTGCAGCAAAACAAACTTTACTACGAGAGTTCCCGATAGAGTAATTCTCGAAATTTGTGCCGGAACGGGGACAGTAGTGATCTAAAAACCTAGTTGTTCCTCTATAAAACAAAACGAACATCACAACAAATTATAAACCTGTAAAACTCGTTTTTCCTCCATACATTATTGACCTGTAAAACCTGTTTTTCCTTAACGAGACCCTCACCGCAGCAAAACAAACTTAAGTAGTGCGAGGAGAGAGCGGGTCGCGCAGCAAAACAAACTCGCCACCTGTTCGCAGCGCCGCCCACCCGGACCGGACCGCCCTCCCAGCCGGATCACAACCTCCGCCGGAGGCGACCGCTCAACTCGGCCGGATTTTTTCTTCAGCGCCGCCGGATATCCTTCACCCGCAGGTGGGTTCTTCACACTATATCTGCGATACAGAGATTATTATTACGTCGGTGGGTGGGGGACGTGTATGCTTCCTTCTGTATCCTTAGTGTATTTAAGGATAAGGATTTATAGGGGGAGAAAGAGAATACAATGAGTTATATGTTTCTACTCAAAGAGATTTAGCCATGGGTTTGGTATTGTGTTTTTATTTGGTATTTTTTTATTTATTTGTGATGTTTATTCAGGTGTATTTTGGGAATAGGCGATTGTAATAATTGTTATTTGCATTTAATAATTTCATCTGAGGATAAGGATTTATAGGGGGATAGAGAGAGAATACAATGAGATATGTTTCTACTCAAAGAGATTTAGCTCAGGGTTTGATAGTGTGTTTTTGTTTAGTATTTTTTATTTATTTGTGATGTTTATTCAGGTGTATTTTGGGAATAGGCGATTGTAATTGTTATTTGCATTTAATGCTTTCTTCTGAGGATAAGAATTTATAGGGGGATAAAGAGAGAATATAATGAGTTATATTTATACTCAAAGAGCTATGGGTTTGGTAGTGTATTTTTGTTTAGTATTTTTTATTTATTTGCGATATTTATTCAGGTATATTTTGGGAATAGGCGATAATAATTTGTTGTTTATTTCTTTGCATTTGATGCTTTTTTCTGAGGATAAGGATTTATGTCTTATAGAAGGAAGAGTGAATATAATGAGTTATGTTTCACTCAGAAATTTAGCAATGGGTTTGGTAATGTGTTTTTGTTTACTATTTTTTATTTATTAGTGATGCTTGAGATATAGGTTACTATAACTTTCCTTTATTTGTTTGCAATTAATGCTTTCTTCTGAGGATAAGGATTTATGTCTCATAGGAAAGACTAGGAAAAAGTGAATACAATGAGTTATGTTTCACTTAAAGAGAGTTAGCTTAGGGTTTCTGTGATTTAGTTTACTATTTTTCAGTTATTCGTGATGTTTTATTCAGTTACATTTGGGATATAGGTGATTACAATTGTTTGCATTGGATGCTTACTGATAAGAAAGAATAGGGAAGAGAGAATACACTGAGTTATGCGTCTCTCTAAGGGATTAAGCTAAGGGTTTCTGTGATTTAGTTTACTATTTCATTTATCTTTATTCAGGTAAATTTATTCCCTGGTTTCATCAGTTATTATCAGGGTTTGGTAATATGATTGAATTTACTATTTTTATTTATTGGTGATAGTATATTTGGGATACAGGCGATAGATTACAATTGGCGCCTATTTGTTTACATTGGATCCATACGTATGAGAACATGGATTTATGTCTGTTAGGAAAGAATATAGGGAAGAGATAATATGAGTTATGCTTATCTCTCTAAGGGATTTAGCTCAGGATACTGTGATTTAGTTTACATTTTTAATCTATTTGTGATCTTTATTCAGGTATATTTGGGAAATAGGAGATTATAATTGACATTTATTAGTTTGCATTTGATGCTTACTCATGAGGATTGGGGACAAAGGCGAGAGAATATACTGAGTTATATTTTCCTCAATGTGATTTAGCTCATACTTTTTAATGAGTTTTGTTAAGCTATTTTAATTTACATTATTTGCTACTTTCTCAAGATGAACAAGAGTATGATGTTTTCTTGTATGATTGAGGATAAAGATTGCATTAAAAGACTTAAAAGTAAAGAGTGTATTGGTGTGCGTTTAAAAGTAGTTTAGTTATGATCTGAACTAAGTTAGAATTAGGTTGTATTTAATTTTTATGTCTTTGCTACCCAAACATTGATATCTACGTGGTTGATTGGAGGAATTTTAATAAACAAAAATAGTAACACATTTGTAATTAAATAAATATAATCGACTACGGTGTAGGTTTTAAATTTTTATTTCTTATGTTCCATTAAAAAAAATTCTGTTTAGAATGGATAACATCAAACTCTGGGTATATTTGATACCGTGGTTTTAAATGATTTGTTTATGTTTCCTAGTGCTAAGGGGTACAGGATTTATGTTTAATGCATGGATTTTTCAAAGGGTGCTTATGTGAAAGATTTCTATTATTATTATTATTTTTTAGTTTATATCTGGTTCCTTATTTTGTTGCTTTTTTCACATATATGGGATATAGACGATTATACTAAGATCTTATTTGGTCACACTTGATGCTTCTTTATGCGAGGATAAATATTTATGCATATATACAAATACAAATTAAGTCAACCAACTACAGGCGTAATCCCAGCAAGGTTGGTCCATATGATCATGACATGTAGAGAACCATCAAAAATTTCAATTATCAACTGTATTTTCATTTCGGCAAACAATATTTTCCATTAAATAATTGAAAAACAACATGATTTACTGCCAAATAGGCTTAACATTTTTTTGTTCTAAATTTCTGATTGGAATTTAACATCCGGTAAGAAACTTTATCATAAATTAGTACTATGCCTGGTTGGCTGTTTGTTAATATCTTATCTGTGTTTGGAAAAGGGGTAATTGTCGGTAAGGGGGTGTATCTTGAAAGGTTTACAATCATCTCTCTATATTAAAAAAAAGTTACTGTCACCGCTGCCGCTGTTTCAGAAAATTTTATTTTTCAACTCTTTGAACCCTCATAACGCAAAAACTACTTGATAGATATTTATGAAATTTGAAAAGTTTGTAGAGGAATATTTGGGGCACACTCTCGAACAAAAAGCTAACTGATGTGATAATTAGTTCTGGGGTATTTTTAAGGTCTAAGTTGAAGTTTTTCTTTTTTCGCCGCGTAATCCAGTTCAGCCAAATCTATTAGTAGCAGAACTATGTTTTTTTGCAGCCTAATTCTCTGAAGTATGAAGATGTGCACTACGTCGCCCTTTTTTCGAATTTCGAATTTGGTTTAGAGTAATTAATTTTTTAATTTTCGAAATTTTTTACACTTTTTCGGTTTTTTCTATCTAAAATGAAAACTAATCACGGTATCAATATGATTTTTTAAACACTTATATTCTTATTTTTTAGAAAGAGATTGGCGTTTGATTCTTTAAAAAATTCTAATTAGTTTTGGAATTATTAAGCATCAAAGTTTCATTTTTTTCATAGTTTTAGTAGGTCTTTATCAGACGTGTTAATGTTTTTAAATTTTATATTTGCCTGTTTACTAGATTGTCGCGAGCACGGATATTTAAATTTAAAAGTTTTGAGGTGCACATTTTTGCTTTAAGTTTGCTAGCGATATAGTATAGACTTGGTTAATAATCTTTTAAAGATACTTCGATATTTTTTTAACTACTAGAGAAATAAATAATTTAGCTCTTTTTAGTGTTATTTGTGCCGATGAAAGGAAGAGGATTTTCGGGAAGTTTGTTTTACTCTGCTAAAGATAGATTGCAGATATTGCAGTTCGCGAAGCTATATCTGTAAAGAGCTGCATAGCAGTTACGGGAGATGGTGAGCGTAAGCGAGCAGGGGGCGGTAGCCCCCTATCCATTAAATTATTGATAATTTAAAAAGGAATACTTCAGTAAGAGTTTTATTTTGATAGTTTCGTGGTAATGATACGAATTAAATTATTGAAAAGTTTGAGAGATAAAAAGTTTCGATATTAAATTATCATTATCTATACTCTGTTCATTTAGAATTAGCGCCTGAGACGTAATGTATTAGAAGAAGTTATTATTCTAATTATCATCGAAAAATTTTCTTCTGCAATGACAAGGCAGCCTAAGCAGATGTAGTCAAAATACTGTAAAACAATCGGTCACTGAAGTTGTCTGATGAGCGTTATTAAGCATTACTGAGCGTTTTGTATCCTGTTTCAGGCGCATATTCTAAATGAACAGGCTATAAGCAGACAAGTTCCAGGTTGTACTTGATAGTTGAGATGAAACAAGCGAGCTCTGCTCGCCAAGATCGCGAAGCGATCTTCAAAGAACTGCGAAGCAGTTCCGGGGGTTGGTGAGCGATAGCGAGCAGGGGGCAGAGCCCCCTAGTTTCTTAAACAGTGGTCATGTGTTATTATTTTCATGAGATTTTATATTTTTTCGATTTTGTTGTTTATTTTTATGCATAATGGTTCTTGCATAATAGAAGATAAGTGATAGTTGTTTTATTAAAAAGAACGGGTATTATATGTTCCAAATCGATTTGGATCACATATTTTATAGTATACTTTTTACATTTGATGCTGTTTCTTTGGCAAACTTTGAATTTTATTGGGGTTTTCAATCGAAGTGATTAGATATATTTTTTACATGTTTCAGTATTTATTTGTGTTTATTTTGATGTGTTTGGTAAAGGTAAGGTCTGTTGCTAAGAATACACGATCATAATAGAATCGAATGAAAACTTTTCACATGCATTTAAGAAAGATAGTTTAATTTGAGGAAACATTAAACATTTTGAGATGCACATAACTTTCATTAAGGTTTTTGTGTTTTTTATGTAGTTATAAGAATTGCATGACGAAGTGATAAAAACAAAAATAGTACGAATTTTTATTTTTCTTGTAGATGTCGAATGATACCATATGCATGATTATAATATTTATGCTTGTGTTTGGGTTTCATTTCCAATAAGTGTTTTTAGATATTCTTAGAAAGGTGCAAAATGAATTCGGTTTTTACTCGAGTTTTTATCAGCATCAGTGTTTTTCATGGTTGTAATGCAATTAAAGTTTTATGGAAAAACTTATGAATAATAATAGTATATCTATTTACTATCAATAAGTCTAGAAAGTATAAAGATTATATTTGAGAATGATGAGGTAAGAGTACATAAATTGAAACTTTTGTTGATTTGGCTACACTGATTTTAATATTGCGATTAAATTTGACTCGATTTAATAAATTGTGAATATTTTCGGGTGTATTGAAAGTCAATAACATATAAATATTTAATCAGTTTTAGTTTTTAATAAGTATCAGTTTATGAAAGTTGAAAAAAATTATACAACTTTTTCTTAAACTGTATTGAGGAAAACTGGATTTAGGCAAATAAAACTTGATTATTATAAGGTTTTACTTTTGTTTTAGTATTAATTTGCAAGTTTATACTTATCAATACCCACTGTGAGGAATAATCTAATGAAATAAAACTCCCTAATACAATTTGTAATACCGGAAGATATATTTGGGTTCATTAGTTTAATTCAATTTCTTCAATTTTTATAAATCTTGTTGATAGTAAAATAATCTCGAATGAAAACTTAAATTATTAATAAAATATTAGGTGATGTATTTTTTATAGAGTTCCTTATTGAAAACATTTCATAATGCGCTATTTCAACCGAAATAGAAAAGGTTTGGTTCCAATAGCAAAATTAATTGATTTTAGTTTCATGTTATTTTTATTTCTAAATTGTTGCATTTTGACCGACGTAGAATCAATACTTTTGTGATTAATATAAGATTTTTTGCTTTATTTATACATCACCGTTATTTTATTTATATACTGAGATGTAATATATACCAAAGTTTTTTAATTTTCAATTTAATTTTTAAGTAACTCTAAAAGTTCTTTTTATTAAGTAGTTTTTAAAAGAAAAAAAGTTCAGTTGATAGTCTTATACTTTTTTTTTAAAAAATTGGTAAAGATAAAACATTAAGAAAATTCTTGCATTTCCTAACAAAATTTACTGATAAAAAGCTTTTGAGAGAGGTAAAGGTATTAAATATTTTCAGCTTATATTAATGAAATATTTCACACATTTGAAAGAATAAACCGAAATTTCGTTATTATTATATTTGATTTCAAAGTATCATTATCATTTCAAAATGTTAATATTATTAATTCATAAGTCCACTTTTTGCTTACTGTAACCTGATATTAACAACTTTTTTACAATTCATACACGTTTTTCATATGAAATTAAATCTTGAAATTAATAATTATTTTCAATTTCTAATGTTCAGCAGACTTATTTCGAGAACTGTTGGTAATAATTCCTCCTTTGCCAACTCAACTATCTCTCTGTTAGTTTCCCAACAATGTTTGTTGTGTCCTGTAAAACCAGTTTTTCCTTTAAAAGACTCAGTGTGTAAAGAAACAAACTTTAAAGTTTATGAAGGCTGTTAAAAAATTCGGTTGGGTTGTTAGTTAGAACACTTTATAACCTTCTTGTATTGGAATATCGTTTTGAATGTGTTTGGAAATGTGTTTAAAATATAAAAGTGTTCTTAAAGTTGGGATAGGATCACCACATTTTCTGTCTGTAGCAACGCTTTCACAACATTATCTTACACAACACAAAACTTTTGCTTGAGTGCAAGAGTTTTTTTTAAATTAATTTTCAAAAATTACTAGAATAGCTAGAATCGGAGGTGTGGCTTACGTGACGTCACTTCTGCTTTCGCCCGCATCTTCAACCAATCAATACTTTCAAAGGAAAGGATTTCACAAATACGCTCTAGAATACGTACTATACCAATGGGTACGTAACCAATACGTGCTCTAATACAATGCCGAATACGCTTTCGTACAAGTGTGTCGTGCCGAAGACAGAAGTTACGTCATGCACCAAACCCTTCTGCGCATTGTAGTTTTAAGAAATTGACTAATGATCAGGTTTCGAAAAAAATTAAAATTATTTTTTTAAATAAGCCTTATCGAAATAAATTAAACTTGAAAAATCGTTGTATTCCCCATTGTTGTGTTTACAAATATGTCAAATGCACCTTCTTCTTTAAATTTTCTACTTTTCAATCTTACCATTGAATTCAATGGTGCGTGCCGCTGTTTTATGGAATCTACATATTTTTGATTTCATTATGGACCTTAAAAATGGAATTAACGTGCTGTTAAATTAGGATTTGGAACGAGAATTTCTTTCTCGTAATGTTAAGTCTATGGAGATGGTTTTTCTCCGTATCCCATGTGTATCCATGTATCCCATAGTCTATGGGTGTACAAATACTTGTTTGGTCTTCAAAATCACTTCATTCATATTCTACTTTTTTTGTTCTTTTTTTCCCGGTAGATTACAATGAAGGATGACAAACTATGTTAGGATATTTTTTTTTGGATATTGCACGTGGAAGTTAGCCGTAACATGTAAATTAGTGCAAATTTGTTGAGAATTCTTTCTGGACTGACTGTATTCTCCATCTCAAAAATTGAGTTAAAAAGAGATTTCGATCACATTACCCGTAACAAAATATGAGTCCTAATAGGGCATTTTCCCACCATTTTCTATGGGTATTTTCTAAGGTTATTTCCTTACCTTTGTTATGGTAGCCCATACCGCATCCCGGGACGAAATGGTGCTTTCGAGCACGTTTTTTTCCCTTACAGATGATGACAAACTCATCTCGGCGTCTTGCAATTTTGAATCGTCCAAAAAGTTTCAAAAAGAGCAAAAAAAAAGAAAGCAGTTCCCAGCGTTGTGTCTGAATTTTGAGTGAACTATGACCACGGTTTGTTTAACCCGTGCATTAGAGAGTGTTTTTATCACGATTTGCGCACTCCTCCTAAGCAACCCAACAGTGTTTCACGCATTTATACTTAACAGCATACACGTACTTACGTATATTTTAATACTAAAGTAAAGGAAAAAAGATTTATCTAAGAGGGAAAATTATAAATATTACCGTTTTTCCTGCAACATGCAGACTCGAAATCCTCCAGAAAACGACTGACTGAACTGATCACAAGAGCGAACCAAACTGTATTCCCAACCAGTGGTCGTCGGGGATTAATACGAACGAAGAGGAGATGGAAGGCGCTGCCGGGGCTTATCTGCCGCCCCACCTTGTTCCTTCCCGAGGAAGTCCGCCGCACGCGAAGCTTGTTGCCCCCTTCCGATACTTTTCCGTTCCTTTTCCACCGATTAGTATGCGTTCGATTCCGTCTGCGTTCGTGCTCCTTATTCGCACAAAGGATTGCAACGGAAAGGTTGTTATATTTTTATATTTACTCGTGCTTTATGGTCAATACATAGCTAAACCGGAAAGTTCTGTGGCTTCAGGGAGCGTCTGTATACAACAGTGGAGTATATATAAAAATTTATTTCGGGAGGGGCCCAAAATTATTTTTCATCCCCTCCCAAGCAAATTTATTACGTCTAATGTAAATTTTATTTATTTTTTATTAAAAACATCTAAAAGAACTTATTATATGAGGAAAAAAAGTTATGAGTCATTTTGTTCCATGTACCAAAGGGGGTCTGGGGGGTCCTCCGCCATAAAATTTTTGAAAATATGATTATTATATACTGGTTTTTAACTAGTTTTGGTACACCAAGTCCGAATTTTTTTATTTATATTTTTATAGAGGATTTGCATTTGGGTGAACTTAATATAAAAACAAGTTGAAAATAATAGAGTTCCAAGTTGAAAAGGGGATTTGAGGGTCCTCCCTCAGAAAATTTTTGGAAATTAGTCCCTAAAAAACAGGATTTCTACTTGGTTTTGGTACATCTAGTCCAAATTTTGGACTTATAATTTTAAGTAGGATAAGGATTTTGATGAACTTATTATAAAAATATTTGGAATAATAAAATTCTAATCAGACAGGGGAACTTGGGGGTCCTCCCCCAGATAATTTTTGGAAATTAGTCAAATTTGTCTTTTTGGAAATTAAAAAACATGGTTTTTACTTGTTTTGGTACACCAAGTCCGGATTTAAGGGGGGTGCAGGGCCCCATCGCCCCTTATATACGCCACTGGTATACAATCTATTATTTTTCGGTACTTTTACATTAAACCAGTAAGATCCTTCTATTTAAAGCCAATTTGAAGATTTTTGGATCTTTTTTAGTTGACTAACTTTAAGATCATTCCTAAATTCTACGAATTATAAGTACAGTCGAGTCCGCTTAATGTGATCGCATTTGTCCAAGATGAAACTGATAACATTATCCGATTGATAACAATAAGCGATTTCTCTCTATATTAAAAAAAAGTTACTGTCACCGCTGCCGCCGCCGCTGTTTCAGAAAATTTAATTTTTAAACTCTTTGAACTCTCATATCGCAAAAACTACTTGATAGAAATTTATGAAATTTGAAATGTTTGTAAAGGAATATTTGGGGCACATTCTCGAACAAAAAGCTAACTGATGTGATAATTAGAACTGGGGTATTTTTAAGGTCAAAGTTGAAGTTTTTCTTTTTTCGCCGCGTAATCCAGTTCAGCAAAATCTATTAGCAGCAGAACTATGATTTTTTGCAGCCTAATACTCTGAAGTATGAAGATGTGCACTACGTCGCCCTTTTTTCGAATTTCGAATTTGGTTTAGAGTAATTAATTTTTTAATTTTCGAAATTTTTTACACTTTTTCGTTTTTTTCTATCTAAAATGAAAACTAATCACGGTACCAATATGATTTTTTAAACACTTATATTCTTATTTTTTAGAAAGAGATTGCCGTTTAATTCCTTAAAAAATTCTAATTAGTTTTGGAATTATTAAGCATCAAAGTTTCATTTTTTTCATAGTTTTAGTAGGTCTTTATCAGACGTGTTTAATTTTTTTATATTTTATATTTGCCTGTTCACTAGATTGTCGCGAGCACGGATATTTCAATTTAAAGTTTTGAGGTGCACATTTTTGCTCTAAGTTTGTAAGCGATATAGTATAGACTTGTTTAATAATCTTTTAAAGATACTTCGATATTTTTTGAAATAGCTATTTTGAGTGTTATTTGTGCCGATGAAAGGAAGAGGATTTTCGAGAAGTGTGCTTTACTCTGCTAAAGATCGATTGCAGATATTACAGATCGCTTCGCGATCTGTAAAGAGCTGCATAGCAGTTACGGGGGTTGGTGAGCGTAAGCGAGCAGGGGGCGGTAGCCCCCTATCCATTAAATTATTGATAATTTAAAAAGGAATATTTCAGTAATAGTTTTATTTTGATATTTTCGGTTAATGATCCGAATTAAGTTTTAGAAAAGTTTCAGAGATAAGAAGTTTCGATATTAAATGATCATCAACTACACTCTGCTCATTTAGAAATAGCGCCTGAGACGTAATGTGTTTGAAGCATGTATTATTCTAATTACCGTCGAAAAAATTTTCTTCTGCAATGACAAGTCAGCCTAAGCAGAAGTAGTTAAAATACTTTAGAAACAATCGGTCATTGAAGTTGTCTGATGAGCGTTTTAAGCATTGTTGAGCGTTTTTGATCCTGTTTCAGGCGCCTATTCTAAATAAACAGACTATAAGCAGACAAGTTCCAGGTTGTACTGGATAGTTGAGATGAATCAAGCGAGCTCTGCTCGCTAAGATCGCGAAGCGATCTTCAAAGAACTGCGAAGCAGTTCCGGGGGTTGGTGAGCGATAGCGAGCAGGGGGCAGAGCCCCCTAGTCATATAAAAAAAACAGTAAACAGTGTAACTAGATTATTTGCTTTAAAATCAAAGTTATGTAATCGTAAATAATGGATTTGAAACAATCTCACACTATATACATAGAAGGGAAAATATAAGAGTAGTCCAATCAATTAAAATAAATAATCGCTTACTTTGTATCTTTATTAAAGTAGAAGAATTTCTCCTTTTGCGCTCCATTATATCCTTTCATTTTAAAAATCACCTAAATTAATCTGAATTCCAGTAAACAAGAGAAAAGCAAAATCTCTTATCAGAGTGCAACTGTCTGATTTTTAGAAAAAAGAAGCGACAGATGCCTTAGGGTGGGGCAGATGTTTACTTATAAAAATTTGACCTTCAAAAGGAAGCTCGAAAGTGGAAGTTTTTAGGGGATATGGACAAATTTTGAAAACATTAAGCGACGTGTTGATCCATAGTTGATCACATTAAACGATGAATTTTACATTAAAATAAATAGAAATGATCGGGACCTGTTGATTTCGATAACATTATCCGATTGATAACATTAACCGTGATCACATTAAGCGGATTCGACTGTATTTGTTTATTTTACGATTTGTCATCTATAGGAAACTTGTATAGTTAAAGAGAAAATGCATTCAACTTTTAAGAGTAATATTTATATTGTATGGACAATTTTATTTACGGGATAAATATAATAACCGGACAATTAGAATTATAATTGGATTTTATAAATATAAACACAAGGGTTAGTAACCATAAGGATAAGCTGATATCTGAACACAACCCTATAAAAATACGTGAAGCCTATTTGCTGTAAAAACAATGTAAGCACAATAATGAACACTTTTACCCAAAATCGTTGTGTTGGGATTATGTAGAGGTTGCGTTGTGTGAGAAAAATATACTTTTGTAAAAGTGTTGCGATGGGGAGAAAATGTGTTCGAATGGTACTTCTTCCCAACTTAAGAACATTTTCAGATTTTAAACACAATTTTAGAACACATTCCTGAATAGAAGATATTTGCAACACTTTTCTAACATATTCAGAACACTTTATTATAAGTAAAAAATAAGGTATGTTTTCGACTTAACAACTACGGAACTAGAATATTCTTCGTTTAGGCACAAAAAAAGTATTCTTAAATGTGACAAGAATAAAAATCCTCCGTGCAAGATTGTGATTTCTTAAAAAGGCAATGGTTTTATTTTGCACGTAAAGTAAAATAACTGGTGCTTCACTGCATTCCGAGAAAAATAGCACCACCACCCTTTCCCCTTTTGTATTTATCAGCTCTACGGGTTTGCGAGCCAAAGAACAGGAAATTAGCTGTCAATCCATGTCCTACAACTGAATGATTGATCATATCCTTTTTTGTGTTTGCCGCGTCCAGTCCAGTTAACCATGTGGATAACTGATATCTTAAAACAACATTGCAATATGAACAATTGCAACATTGCAATAAACTGAAGAAACGAGATTCTGCAGATTGCACATTTTCAAAAAATACAAATACAAATTAAGTCGACCAACTACAGGCGTAAGCCCAGCAAGGTTGGTCCAGTCTTTTTAACCCAAACTACCGGAATCCCAGTATCTGTCAATTTTCCTCTTGAACTCGTTTACCCCACTTGAATTCACAATTGTTTCTGGCAACGCATTCTGTCTATCCACTACCCTATTAAAAATAATGATTTCTACAATCCGTCTTAAACATGGTGTGTCAAATAAAGATTTCCCGGGAGGGGTTCAAAATCTTAGGCAGCTTTTGCCGACCCTCTAAAATTGCCACATATGAGGCGGCTGCTTCTCTGCCTCATGCCACCACACGGCCCTGCCGTCCATGACATTCTTATAAAGATGGTTACAGTCATGATGACCCTATAGCCATGTTACTATGTCGTGGGAAGTAGACCAGTAAGTTGAGTGGCAACGTCACAGAGTTGTGATACTCTTTATCACACCAACTTAATGTTACTTTCGATGTATAACAAATATTTCAATTTTCAAATATATACTAAAATAAGCATAATTTGAGTGGTGCTATTAAATTGTTTGGAACTGAGTATCTGATGTTTCAAATTGAAAGCATTGGGTCATCAGATTTGAACTAAAAAGTTTCAAACCAAAATGAGAACATCAATTTACTCAAATTTGAAACTGTCATTTCTCTCAGTTTAAGAGAGAAGGGGATAATAATGATTGTGGCAACACATGTGACAAGAGGCGATACACGAAATTATTATGAAAAATATTCTAACAAGAGAGTTAACATTAAAATAATGAGACGATATACAACTTCAGCTAGGAAAAAAATTGGATTCGGGGTTATTGCCAATCTTGTACCCAACATATTGCTGCTAGAAGAGCGTGACACGTGAAAAAGAGTCAAGCATGTCGAGTAATTGGTGAATAATTTATGGAAGGGCTTTTAGATCACACCCACAGGCACTTAAACCATTTCTTAAGAACCGGCACTGGAATCACTTTTTAGGTCTTTTAAGTTTTAAGACTAAACCCTCGTTTTACTAAGCTGAATACCTACAAAATACTCATTTGAATACACGTATAAAAATCCGTTTCACTTATTACATTTTCAAACATTCCGAAATCAGAATCCCTCAAAAATTCACCTCAATGAAAAAGCACTTTACAAAAGCACTTTGAATAGCAATCTAATACATCTATTTCAATAACAGCCAACAAAGTCTACCCATATACGACTCTTTCATTCATGCAACAGATAAACGGAGACTGCTTCCTCCTAGGAAATTTGCGACTCCCCCTTTTAAAAAGGGGACATTCGAGGGGGGTTGAGAGCAATCTTCGTCGCCATGGTTCCTTTCATGCGTCTTTGCATTTTGACGCAGAAAAGATTTTTTTCCACATCCAGTCCAGGAATTATTACCACGCATAATCAAGATGGATCCTTTTTTATGGTACAGAAAGGGAGAGAACATTTTTTGTGAGCAATTTTCGGCGCTCCCTCTTAATTTGAAATCCAGCAGAGGAATGTATTTATATTTAGATAAGGGCCGCGTAATTTCGAATCAATGCATTCATGATGATGAGATTGAAAGGAAAACGTGTGTTTTATATGTTGCGTCTTTTTCCCGAGATAAGTTTACTGTCGGATTTTAGATTCAGAAACTGAATTATATTTGGTGTATTCAACATATTTGAATCAGAAGGCAATAATCTTTATTCGATGAATATTTTTGGTATGGAGTGAGGAAAGTATTCATGTTAAGTTTGTGTCTTATGTCCAAGGCTTTTTTATGAAGTCTCAAAAAAGAAGCTTTTGCATAATTTTTACCCAATTTTTTATCATATTTAATATTTTTATATGATGTTTATGTACATAGGGGTTAAAAAATAAGAATGAATTTACAGAAGAATGTTATACCCTTTTGAAATACATGTCTTGCTCATAATTTAACATTTTCAATTAGATAAACTTTATCCAAGACACTGTTCTTTGTATAAGGACGTCAAGTGTAAAAGGTTACGCAATTTCGAATCAATGCATTCATGATGAGATTGAAAGGAAAACGTGGGTTTTATATGTTGCGTCTTTTCCCCGAGATAAGTTTACCGTCGCGGATTTTGGATTCAAAAACTGAATTGCGCGAAAATATTTGAATTTTACTGAAATTGGTGTCAATTTAGTTTCTTCTGAATCAATTTTATTACTTAGCAATGCATTTTATATTACTATTCTATCAGTTTATCGCTCTCACTCATTTACCATTGATTTTTTTAATAATGAATTTAGAGTGTTTTATATTATGTGGCATCTGGATACTTTATCCTCAGATAAGTATACTGTCGTGTTTTAGATTCAGAAACTGAATTATATTTGACGTATTCAACATATTTGAATCAGAAGGTAATAATCTTTATTCGATGAATATTTTAGGCATGGAGTGAGGAAAGTATTTTTCAGTGTGTGTCAAGTATCTTATGTTGGTTCCAAATGTTATGTTGGTTCAAAAATAGCTCACAAATAATTTTTGCCTCATTTTTATGAGATTTTAAATTTTTACATAATGTTATTTATGCACATAATTTAGAAAACAAGACGGTAGTTACACTCTTAAAACGATTTTATCAAAACTGAGTAAAAAAGTATTCAAAAAGGCTCCGATCCAAAAATACTCAAATTTGAATACAGAATGTACTCATTCTGAAATGTGCATACTCAACAAAAATGAAACATCGTGAGCTCATTTTTGAGTTCAAGCTCAAGATGTTTCATTTTTGAGTATGCACATTTTCAGAAATGAGTATATTCATGTATTCAAATTTGAGTATTTATTGGATCGGAGCCTTTTTGAATACTTTTTTACTCAGTTTTGATACAATCGTTTTAAGAGTGTATAATTTAAAGTTTATCCAATTTGAAATGTCATCTAAGATAGGTACTATTGTTTTCTGTATAAGGGTAAAAATAAGCGATATTTTTTAAAAATAGTATTTGTCTCATATTTCTTAATGATTTTACATATCTTAAAACGAAATTTTCAAAACTGTTTAAAACAAATTTAGGTACTTAATTAGACCCAAATTGGATCTAAATCAAATTTACTCAAGTTTGAAACACGTATAAACTCGTTCTTGAAAGTAATCCTATGCTATTACTTTTAGGAGGAGTTGGGTGAGTAGAGAGTTTTACAACGGACAGGAGAAAGCACTTCTCAGGCCACTTGTGGCCATAATTAGAGAACAAAAGAAATACCCTACTCGAATGGAGTAACCCTTATGTTCTCTTATTTCCCGCTACTCTTTAAGAGGCGTGCTTTCTACAGCCGTTGTAAAACCCTATCTTCACATAGTTTAAAGAGAAAGGGAGAAAGAGCGGATAGTATTAAAACGGCTGTAGAAAGCACGGCTTACGGAGTAGCGGGAGAACATAAGAAGAGTATAAGAGTATTTCTTTTTTTGAAAATGGAGTCTTCCGGGCTTCAGTGGATAATCTTTTAACTTTTATCCACTGATGATGACCCCCGTAGAAGGGGTCGAAACGTTTGGATTTTCTACATCTAGACTACGGCCTACAAGCC
This sequence comes from Tetragnatha versicolor, assembly GCA_024610705.1. Taxonomy (NCBI): domain Eukaryota; kingdom Metazoa; phylum Arthropoda; class Arachnida; order Araneae; family Tetragnathidae; genus Tetragnatha; species Tetragnatha versicolor. The sequence goes on along the minus strand of JANDEH010000040.1, from coordinate 1,306,708 downwards.
CGGAAGACTCCATTTTCAAATATAACTCCGGCCGTAGACTCCATTTTCAAACATAACTCCGGCCGTAGAAGCCTTCGTAGTGTTATCAGTATTCCTTTTGTTCACTAATGAGGAAGTTGCATGATTTTTTTATATTTTTTTAATCGATTCCTCTTGCAAAAATAAGCAACTACCCAAAATTTGAGGCCGATCGAGAAATTTTTTGATTGCCAAAAAAATTAACAAAAATCCCCTTTTTAAAAGCGCGCTAAAACGCCAAGAGTTTGGATGTGACGTCATCTTACAATAGACATTGTTGTAAAGCAATGGAGTTGATGATGGTATTATTGTTGACGTCATCTTATAGTTTAAACAATAAACGTTTTCCAGTCACGTGTTTTTTTCTCGACTTTTAAATTAAAATATTTAATTACCTGTACATTGAAAAACTGACTAGATATTTGATTTTACCATACAAAAAACCATACGGAACACTTGTTTGTTTTTGAAAATCTGACACATGCAACTTTCTTATTGATCGCAAGTGGCCAGAGAAGTGCTTTCTCCTGTCCGTTGTAAAACTATCTACTCACCCACTTTCATAAACTCGGTGGTTGTAAAAGTCTATACCACGGCTCTAAGCCTCATGACAGACCGAGCGGCTTATAGTCGCTACTGCAATCAATCTCCACAAAAACAGCATGGGGAAAGCCTAGTCCCCTATCTTGACAAGAATGAAGATTCCTGTCAAGATAGGGGGAGTCTCAGGCTGAACTCCTTGCGTTTCCCCTATCTTGATTTACGACTTCGAGCGACTCGAGCCGCTGTAGTGTGGCGCATCGGTAACGCTTTCTTTTCTCTTGCAGAATGTACGACTCGGCCACGAGCAGCTGTTCCTTCCGTCCCTCCGCCCCCCAGGTTAAGCTGGAGGAATGCAGTGGAGGAGGGGGCGAGGAGTGGGGTGGCTACCGCTTCGCCAAGCCAGGGGACTTCCGCGGCCGCTACTTCGCCCCCGCTGCCCCCACCGCCTCCCTCTTTCCCTCCTACCTGCCCCCGGACAAGCCCCCCTCCTCGCCGCCACCCCTCGACCCTGCCCCCAAGGCTGCGGCCAAGATCGCCGACAGGAGGGTGGTCGTGCCTGCAGGTGAGACACATTCTTCAAAACCCCTTCTTCACTTGATAAAACAATGGAATCTATGACAGCTGGTGAATCTTCAGGGTGTGGTCTATACTAGACAACAACTTAAGTTGAACCTACTACGTCACTATCAAACAAAGTAGTTCCCATCGCGGTGTCTGAATTTCGAGTGAATCAGAGAACGTCAATTTTAAAATAAATATGATCATTTAGTTAAACACATGTATGAAGAGTGTCTTTTTATCGCGTATCAAAATTCCTCCTATCAACCCAACTGGCTTTGTGTTTACTCACTTTCTCTTTCCGCGTAGTGACGTACTGGGTTCAGGAAACGTTGCTGTCAAGTATAGACTCTGCCAAATCAACAAAGCCTGAATTCCTCCCCATTCGGACCACATATCGAACATAATCTATGTACACAAGACTAGAGATTCTCTTCCCTTTCATATATACGCACTAGAATCTGAATTGTTTTTTGACCCTATGACGACGTCGGAAGGAAAAACTGAGTAAATAGAAAGCTCGTTGGGTGTCTAGGAGGAGTTTTGTGATAAAAAGACGCTATAAAACATGGGTTAAACAAACTAATCATATTTCTAAATTGAAGTTCTTAATTTCACACAAAATTCAGACACCCCGCTGGCAAGCACTTTCTTTGCTCTCAGCTTGTTTCTCCAGGGTCAAGTAACCTTGTAGGGTACAACAGCGTACCGTTACAAATACTTAGAAAAATCAATAAAACTTGAAATCATTCCACAAACCACATGTCGAAGACTAGACTAATGTTTCTTAACCTTTTCATACCCACAAAAATCACTAGATACTTTATCACATAAAAAAGGGGGTATACTTGAGGGAGGTACCTTTGTTGTTAGACATTCAAACTCCAGCCTCACTGAGTAAGCAGAGCTGTTACAGAAACAGAACGTGTGACTCAAAGTCACAGTCAGCTGAGGCTGAGTCCCTTTTTTCACCATGCGAGCTTGGTCCTCGTTTTATCCCCAGATGGTCGAAGGGCTATGTCCTGCCTTGCCCAACCCGGGAACAGATCTTGGGCCTGTGGAGTGCAGATAAATAAAACTACCACTAGACCACTGTGCTTCATTTACCTAATAACCAATTACCACCTCCTAGACCTCGGCCGGAAGATTTATCTACTGTCACCCCTCTCTTGTTATACTATTGAAAAATACTTCTATTTAGAGTAGGCGTATCAAAGTCACGTCTTAAACCTCGTTGCCTAGGTAACGGTGCGCCAAAAGGAGATTTAGAAAAAAAAGATCTTGATGGCTGATGAAGATAAAATACATGAATAACAAATATGCCTTTATGGCTTAAATATTCAACCGTGTAAAAAATATTTTGTCAAAAGAATATCTAAATCGATCCAAAACCACTTAATACCTTACTTACGAACACTTGGAAATTTCCTGTAAACGTATGTTTATACATGGAAGCCCCGGTGCTAATTATCATAAACCCGGAATTCCTGCAACAGCTTAGAGGTTCCACTTTCGGCTTAGAGGACACCCTTAATTAAAAGAGAAATGTAAAAAAAATTCAAACTTCGTCGCCCTGTGCACACGCTCCCAATTTTGAATGGCGATCTATTTCGGAACCTCCCCCTCGTGATTTATCTGACACGCGACTGGGGAGAAAATGTCAAAGAAGCACGACTTTCACGCGAGGAACACACACTGTTAGTCGCGAGATTATTTGTCGATGGATGTGGGGAGCTTTCAAAGTGCAGGATTATTCTAAGCTGTTGGAAACTATCACTAGGGTTATAATTTTTTCTGAAGGAATCGATTCCGAAATCGAATACTTTGGAATCGATACCAAGGAATCAAACACTTGAAGGAATCGATTCCAGCAGGAATCGAATCACAGGAATCGTACTGAATTTTCCAATTAATACAGAAAATTATAAACAATTTTGTTCACCAATTAGTAATTAGTATTTTGATAATTAATTAGTATTATACAGCAGGAATCAAATCTTAAGAATCGTACTTTGTTTTCTGATTAATACAGATAATTATTAACTAATCTGTTCACTTATTAATTAGTATTTTGATTATTTATTAATGTTTTGCTGGTTATTAATCAAATTAATAGTAATTACTCATTATCTTTAATAAGTGATTGAAATAGCTAAGTTCGATTCTACTTTTTCGATACTGGCTCAAAGGAATCGATTCCAGGTAGGAATCGAACCTCTGGAATCGAATCCAAGAATCGAAAGAATCCAACCTCAGGAATCGATACCGGAATTGAATCGAAAGATTTTTTAGATCCCTAACTACGACGGATTTTATAAAGTGTGTTTCAGATGAGTGTTTTGTAACTTTCTTGGAGGGGTAGGACACACCTACACTCTTAAAACGACAGTCTCAAAACTGAGTAAAAAAGTACTCAAACGGGCTCCGATCCAAAAATACTCAAATTTGAGAACATGAATGTACTCATTTCTGAAAATACTCAAAAATGAAACATCTTGAGCTTGAACTCAAAAATGAGCTCATGATGTTTTATTTTTGAGTATATTCATGTTCTCAAATTTGAGTATTTTTGGATCGGAGCCCGTTTGAGTACTTTTTTACTCAGTTTTGAGACTGTCGTTTTAAGAGTGTAGACGACTCAGAATCTCATAGGAACGGGGGGGTCAGAAATGCACCCCAAACGAATTAGAAGTTTTTAAAAGCGGGAAGTTGTATAATTCACAGTGGGAATTGACACGTGTAACCTTTAAAGATCGAATAAAAAATACGATTTGGGTATTTATTCCATAAAACCAATAGAGGAGATTAGTGAAAACGTCACTTCCGGTTTCTTGTTTTGTTTGGAAACGTTGATTCGATCCGTGATTGGTTACATACGGATCCGTACTGTCCGTACAGTTCACGGAACCAATCACAGACTGAATTTACGTTTCCAAACAAAACAAAAAACGTCACACTAATCTCGTCTATTAAAGATCTAAAATTACAGCTCGCTCCTAAATTGGTTTTTATGTAACAAATGCTGGAATCGAACGAGTTTTTGCTGGTCTAATAAAAGTTTAAAAGGTTAAGTGTCAATTTTAAAAGGGGATTTTACTACTTCCCATGACCGCTTATGAACACCCATAGTTCGTTAAGGGTGCATTTCCAATCCCCCATTCTTAGGTGATTCTGGGTGTGCCCTCCTAGAAGTTATGAAACACTTTATCTGAAACACTATGGAATGAGTGACTCTTTTCGTGAGATTTTAAAAAGGATTTTTTAAAGATTTTTTCTCAAGGAAAATTGTACCGGTACGTGTTTACAGCATAAGTTCGGACTTATGGGGTTGTAACGAGTACAGCACTCCCTATTTTTGTTCTGAATCGGGTTCTTTGAATTTCCGGTATTATTTTTAGCGTTTATAATAGTCAACTCCGCTTAATGTGATCACATTTGTCCGGTGATAACAATATCCGGTTGATAATAATAAGCGATTCTATACTAAAAAGTGGACAGCACTGTAACACGAGTGTTTGCATGAAAATCACGACAGAGTAGTCCACATCTTATATATTAAAATTATTGTGTTATCCTTTCGGCCGACCGCCAGGCCGAACCCCCCAACCGATTTCGAAAAACTCGGTCTCTATCGAAAGCTTTCCACCCCTAGATGAGCCAATAATATAACACGTTCCTCCAAAACCTTCCATTTTAAAATTATGCGTTCTTTTCGTTTTGCCCTATGTTAAGTCTATGGAGAGGTTCCTTTCAGCCGGCCGCCAGGCCGAACCCCTGAACCGATTTAGACAAACTCGGTCTCTATCGAAAGCTTTCCACCCCTAGATGAGCCAATAATATAACACGTTCCTCCAAAACCTTCCATTTTTATATTATGCGTCCTTTTAGTTTTGCTCCTAATATTAACTCAATGGGAGATCTTTCCGCCGTCCTCCAGGCCGAACCCCTAAACCGATTTGGACAAACCCGGTCTTGATCGATAGCTTTCCACTCCTAGAAGCGCTGTAAAACCCGGCTTTGCCGGGTTGTAACAGCTAGTTGAAATTTAAAACAATTTTTAAGTATGTGTTTTTCAATTAAAAACATTTTTGAAAGAGCGAATCAAACTCAATACTAAATTAATGACTCTTTTTGTATGCTTATGTATAGAACTTGGCCTTCAAAAGGAAAAAAGGAGGTTTTTAAGGGATTTCCACCAAATTTTGATAAGATTAAACGATATAATGATCACATATTACGATACATTTTGGACTAATTTAATGAGGAGTGATCGGGATCAGTCAATTTCGATAACATTATCCGATTGAAATGGGGCCGTTCAAATATTACGTAAGCACTTTTTAAGTCATTTTTAGCCCTCCCTCCCCCTTTGTTGTTGTTGTTGTTGTTGTTGTCGTGTGCCACTTGGGATACCCAAGCTCCATAAGGATTCAAGGCAAAGGGGGTGCGGCTCCTGAGAAAGTGAGGCCCATAAATGGCAGGAGTCCGACTTCTGCCTCATGATAGATGCTGCCACTATCTTTCGCCACCACCACAATTTTGCCATGTATCTGAAGGGGAGGGAAATAGTCTCCAGACACCTGGACCCGTGGTAAGCTGCGCCATGACGGACCACAGGACTTTCGGACCCACAGATTTAACGAGCACGTACTCCGCATATACTCGGTGGGTCTTTAGCGGTGTCGGGAATCGAACCCGGGACCCTCCGATCCCGAAGCCGATTCCTTAACCACTAGGCTCCCCACAGCCATAACCCCCCCTTGTCAGCAGAGATAAGCAAACCTGAACCCCCACCATAATTACAAAAGAACCCCCCCCCCGAATATTTGACATCCCTTTTAATAAGTACTGTTTTCTTCTGCTTGAAAATTAGGTGACATATAAGAACTGTCCTTTTTGGGTGTAACCCTAAGGGTTCGAAAATGAGTCGAAACACTACTTTTCGGGGTTAAAATTTCAAAATGTTTGGGGGGTCCATCCCTAGAAAAAAGTGCTTACGTCAGATTTCCTAATTCAATTTTTTTTGTTAAATTTATTTTTGGTTGAGTTTTGAAATTATTTATGCAAGAAACAAGAGATTTTCGAAAAATGCAGTATCTTACGTAAGCATCATATCCCATATCATCATCATATCCCCGTATCATATCCCATATCAGGAAAAATAAGCAAAGAGCAAACCCCTCCCCTCTAAGGTGCTTACGTAATATTTGAACACATTAAGCGGGGTCTATTGTACAATGAAAATTCCATCACTCATTTTTTAACAATTTTCTCAAAACTTATCTTAACTAAAACGTTTTCCTTTTTTACAAACTCCAACTAACTCCATCATTGACATGATACAAAAAGCCGCATGCTCTGAAAACCACTGATTGGGGAGGGGCAACAACCAGCTACCAAACGACCACCTGCCGCGACCCATCCGTCAATTAGCCTCGTCCGCAGGTGACTTTTCGACCCCCCGCCATCGATTCCGCCATTTCAATTAAAGGTCAGTCGTCGTTAGTTAATAAACGCGTCGACATATCGATTTACAGCGACATCATCTGCTCTCTCGACCGAGTCACGCGTATAGTATAGTACGTAATGCGCAATATGTATATTCAGAGATTTAATTTGGGAAAAAAATATTTATCTGTGCACGCAGAATGGGGAAGCAGATTTAACGATTTTACCATAGAGGATTTTACTGGTCGGCAAGAGAAATGCCTCTAACACTGGTTATGCGAAAATTCAGGTCAATGTAAAAACCAGTTGGTAAAAAACAAATTTAGTAGTACATGTGAAAAGCTATATTTTTTTGTTTTTTTGACTGGGTTTAAATGACCGCTTTTTACATCTGACCGGAATTTTTACGAAACCCCCTTTTTTTACCAAAATAAATAAATAAATAAATAAAAATAAAATAGTTGCTATACTTCACAGCAACGTTTCCTGAACCCAGTACGCGGAAGGAGAAAGTGAGTAAACACAAAGCCTGTTGGGTTGATAGGAGGAATTTCGATAAGCGTGATAAAAAGACACTATTTATACATGGGTTTAACGAAATAATCCTATTTTAAAATTGACGTTTCACTCGAAATTCAGACACCGCGATGGGAACTACTTTGTTTGTTAGTGACGTAGTAAATTCAACTTAAGTTGCTGTCATATTATGCAAGGGTTAATATTATATCTAAGATGGTACAATTCAGTAATCTTTAAAGAGTTTTTCAGGAGTAAATTACTAAAAAATTAGGTGATTACGTGGATAATGGTTAAATATTAACAGCTTATGTTACTTTATATGCCAAGAGAAGAATGTGTTGTTCAGAATGAATTTGAACAAGGAAGTGCAAAAAAGGTAATTTATCTTTTTAACAGAATTATATTGATTTAAAAAACAATTAATTTCACCAAAATTGTAAATAAAACTTACTCCCTTTTGTTCTTGGATAGTTGTTTTTCAAGAGTTAAAGAAAAAATTCAGGGGAAAAAAACATATTTTTCAGAAGTTTTAAGAAGGGCTCTAGAAAAATAAAAAAACAAATTTCTGGAGTTTTTCAGGAATTTCTGGAGGCGTAAGAAAACTGATTTTATTACTTGTGAGTGTGAAGGACTCGTATAAATATGGATTGTGTGAAATAAAATTTCTAAATTTTCCATGCCCCCGCCTGGTCTCAGTGGCATATTTAGAAATATATTTTGAGTGGGAGTCAAAATTATTTCTCAGCCCCCTCCTATGTATATTTAATAAGTCTAATGAAGCTTTTCAGAACATTTTTAGGTAGAATTTGCATGTTTAAGAACGAAATCAAGTTATGAGTAATTAAGTTCTAAGTACCAAGAGGGGTCTGCGGGTCCTTCCCCAGCAAATTTTTGGAAATTTGACTCTAAGGAAGCAGGTTTTTAACTAGTTTGGTACCCCTAGTTGGGAAATTTTGGATATAAATTTTTAGGTAAGATTTGCATTTTGATGAACATAATGTAAAAAAGTTTCAAATATGTGTTCAGATTTTGATAAACTTCTTTTTAAAAAGTTTTTTTTTAATTTTCTCCCTGGATTGGCCCCACCTGGGGGCAATTTGGTTGAAAATTTTCAAATTGCCCCCCTAGAAAATGATATTGCCCCCCGGTGGGGCGTGCGCCCCACGTTGGGAAACACTGATCTATGCGTAGAAAAATCGATAAGGAGTTCACTCAAGCCTCATTTTAGATGATTAGATAAAGTATTCATTCAGAGCGCAGATAAATTGATTCAACCAGGTGTTCGCTTTAAGCAATTTCTGTTAAAAAAAAAAGAAAAAGGAGCATCATTTCTCCTTCGAACGGCGCTGAAACCACATGAAACAACTCTTTGTTTCCTACTTGTTCTCCTCCCCCAAAGAACGAATGTTTGTATATTTTATTAGGAATTCTACTGCACCTGCATTTCAATCGTTGCACAGTGAAAGAAAAACAGAACGAATTAATTAAAAAATACTACAGACCTCCACAAAACTATAAATGCTCCATACCGTTCAAATTCGTCTGAGTTACATTTTTGAATGCATAAATACTGTGACGATAGCAACATTATAATGTCTTTATTTTAATTTAAAATTCAAAAGAATTTTCTTAAATGCATATAACCTGAAAATCTCAAAAACGAAGAGATAATAATTAATGTAATAAATTAATTTCTCGAATAATTAATTTAAAGGGTGAAAATATCTTCTGTAATGTTCCTAAAGAGTGTTTGAATTATAAAAAAACTAGGTATTTGTGCCAGTGTTACTACTAACGCTTTGTTAGTAATAATTTTTAATACAATTGGAGTTAATTCACTATAGAGCGATCCAACTAAGGCTCGACCGATGGCACTTTTTTGGCCGATCGACGATGGGCCGATGCCGATTGTTCAAAATTTTCCATCGGCAAGCCGATGGCCGATGGGTCTTTACGAGGCCGATTGCCGATGGAAAAATTGCATTAAACTAATTTAGTCCAGTAAATCTGTAAACATTTCAACATTTAGTTTTGATAAGTAATAATGAGTAGTAATGATGTTTATAGACTATATTTTTCACTGCCTGCTGAATACGAATATTCCATATAAATTTTTTAAGATTGAAATGTCAATTAAAATTTATTTCAAAAATTTGATAACCATTGGCCAAACATCGGTATTTAGATGTTTTTTTAGGCCGATGGGCCGATTTTTTTAAATTTTAACATCGGCTGCCGATGTCAATGCCGATGACTATTTTTTCAAACAATCGGCGCCGATACATCGGCCAAGCCGATGCATCGGTCGAGCCCTAGATCCAACGATGGAAATTCCCAGATGGACTACCTCTCTCAAAAGCAACAAATACTTTCTGGGAAGAAAACTTGAAAGCAGAAAAGACACAGTACTAAAAAAAAGAAACTCAAATATAGCAGCCTATTCATCAAATCGCCTTAAATCAACTGATTGTTATTTGCCCAAGAGAGAGAGCTCTCAACTCTCACAATGAGAGCATCAAACACAGCACAAAAAGAGAAACAATAAAAGTTCTTTCCTCCCTCCTTCCTTCCTCCTCCCCTTAGAAAAGAATAATCCCCCTCACCCACCAATCACCGGACCCGGACATCTCGGCAAAAATGTCGTCACGGAAGCTTTCGTCCAATCAGAGCGCGGGGAAAACAATGCGAGGCACAATTAGCCATTTCCCTAATTGGAGAGGCGTCGCTGTCGAAGCGTGATCAAAAACTGATCACCGGGGGATAATTGGAAAATGAGCGATCTTTTTTTGATCCTACTCGAGAAGTTCGTCGAGAATATATTCGTGAACTCTCCCCTTTGTGGCATTAAACCCAGTCGCGCGAGTTTTATTCGCGTTTTGTAATTTTGCACCATTTTAAATTTGCTTCGATACTAATTAAAGTTACATTTTTGAAACCATATAATATTTTTTAGGAAATTTAAAGATTGCTCTCGCATACAGTTGTTTTTAAAAGGGGAAATATTAGATTTTATACCAGAGAGCTACGTTACTTGACTCTGAGAGCAAACAAAGAGAGCAATTCCCAATGCATTGTCTGAACTTTGAATGAAATTAAGAACTTCAATTTAGAAGTATGATTATTTTGTTAAAATACCAAAGGTTCAGTTTGGTCAAATCCCCGAAAATTTACTGGGGGGGGACCCCCAGACCCCTCTTTTGTACTTGGAACTTAATTATTCACAAACTTTTTTACATAACGTTCATCAAATTGCAAATCTACCTGAAAATGTATATAACCAAAATTCGAGCTAGAGCAGTGTTTCCCAACGTGGGGCGCACGCCCCACCGGGGGGCAATATTATTTTCTAGGGGGGCAATTTGAAAATTTTCAACCAAATTGCCCCCCAGGTGGGGTCAATCCAGGGGGAAAATTAAAAAAAAAACTTTTTAAAGAGAAGTTTATCAAAATCTGATCCTGTTATCCTATCTGAGAATGTATATGTCTGAAATCTGGACCAGTATGTATCAAAACCAAGTTGAAACCCTGTTTTTAGAGTCTAATTTCCAAACCTTTTCAGGGGGATGACCAAAGATCTCTTTGTTTTTAGAACGCTTATATTTGAAACTTTTTTACATTAGGTTCATCAAAATGCAAATCTTATCTGAAAATTTATATCCAAAATTTACCAACTAGGGGTACAAAACTAGTTAAAAACCTGCTTCCTAGAGTCAAATTCCGAAGTCAAATTTCCCCAGACCCCCCTTGGTACTTAGAACTTAATTACTCATAACTTGATTTAGTTCTTTAGCAAATTCTACCTAAAAATGTTCTGAAAAGCGTCATTACATTTATTAATTTATGCATAAGAGGGAGGGGCTAAGAAATAATTTTGGCTCCCCCTCAAAACATAATTCTATATATGCCACTCAGACCGGGGGGCATGGAAAATTTAGAAAAGCTTTGGTGGGGCATAGGCCAAAAAAGGTTGGGAAACACTGAGCTTGAGGTACCAAAACTAGTTAAAAAAAGCCATTTTTAGAGTCAATTTTTCTAATAATGGGCCAATTTTTTAGGAGAGTTCCTCCAGTCCCCCTTTTGGTACTTCGAACTTAATTATTTACAACTTTTCTTATATATATCATTATTAAGGCGCAATTTTACTTAAAATGTATTAATAAGTTTCATTAAACCTATTAAATATGTATGGAAGAAATAATTTCGTGTCCCTTCCGAAATGAATTTCTATATACGCCACTGTCAATAATTGGAGGGCTCAAAATAAAAGTGGACCAAGTCCACTTTTTGTCATTTTTGAGTTAGCAACGCTATAACATGCACCAACTATGTAAAATTTCAGTGCAGTAATGAACCAAGTCCTAGTTCTGATAATATCCGCTTGGCAGCAGCAAGTTCTGTTGCGTTAACATGTAATTTTGTTATGAAGCTTCAACTTTAAACGTTTGTAGCTCAAAAGTAGCTAAAGGGGACTTGGTTCACTTCGATTCTGAACCCTACAATTATGGTTCCGCAACTAAATCACAAGTGGGTTGTTGTTGTTGTTGTCTTATGCCACTTGGAATATCCAAGCTCCACCGCGAAGCGTACAGGATTTAAGGCAAAGGGGGTGCGGCTCCTGAGAAAGTGAGGCCCATGAAAGGCAGGAGTCCGACTTAAGCCTCGGATGATGGATGCCGCCACCGTCTATCGCCACCTCCACAATTTTGCCATGCATCTGAAGGGGAGGGAAATAGTCTCCAGAAGACCTGGACCCAAGGTAAACTGCGTCATGACTGACCTCAGGACTTTCGGACCCACAGATTTAACGAGCACGTACTCCGCATATACTCGATGGGTCTTCAGCGGTGTCGGGAATCGAACCCGGGACCCTCCGATCCCAAGGCCGATGCCTTAACCACTAGGCTTCCCACTGCCTTCACAAGTGGGTTCCATTCCTAATAGGTTCTTTTAGAGGAGGAGAGTCTAACAATAATTATGACTAGGCTGATATGATAAATAACAAATCCCATATAAGCCCACTACCAATAACTCAAAAGTATCCATTCGACACACTCAGTTGCCCCAAACAAAAATAAAAAATCCCCTTCGGAGGGTTCTCCTCCAAGCACCCCTTCACCGGAAGTGGGAGCCACGTGACAAGTGGCGTCACCTCCGGCACAAGACAAAAGTCAACCGCTCGCCATCTAGCGGGACAAAGGGGAACCAGACCAACGACTCAATCGGCTGTACCTATCGCTGTCAGGAGATGAAAATGGGGCTAATTGTCATCCTTCGGCCCAATTGATTCGGGCACGTGACGGAGGGTGGGAGAGGACCCCCTCCCCGTCAATTCGAAAGGGCCCCCCTCTAGGGATAAGCCGAAAGGGGCCCCATCAGTCTAGTGGAGGTATTTTGCCAAGTCAAGTGAACGGAATTGTCTTGATATCTGTCCTAAATAGGAGGGATTAGGCAGGGATTTTCGGTTCCTATTAGCTTATAATAATGATGATTAGGTATTAAAATGTTCAATGATGCAAAGGCTTTCGAATGTGTAAGGTTCTAGTAGAAAAAAAGTATTGTATTGGGTTGTCCCATAAGTTCTGTTACTTTTTACAAAGTTTCATGTTTGAAAATTTTTTATGAAAAACTGGCAATAGGTGGAGATTTCAAACAAATGCGATTTTGATATATGTATATTTATGAACATATTGTGTGATCTTGGTAGTTCTCTTGATATTATTTCTTTTCAAAATGGCGGTTTGAAAAAAAGACCAAAAACGACGATTTTTGCGTAATTTTTTTCTTTTGTTTAAAAAACTAGGAAGAACGCATAATTCATGGCTAAAAAAAAGTTTTACTGTATGTTTGAAATGTTTAGTTTAAGATGTCATAGTTTCAAGATAATTCGATAAGTTTAACTTAAGAAATTTCGGTCTCAAACATAACATCTTTGCAAGAAACTTACCTCAGTAATGTTAGTCATTTCGAAGAAATTTTCACGAAAAAAAAGCATGAAAATCAATGAAAAAGCTTACGAAATACCCAAGTATTCAAAATATGCAATATATATTAAATTATATCTGAAATTAAGTTTAGAAAGTAGTACGCAATATTCAAGCGCGCAACGTTTTAGCTTATCAGAATTACACTCGCTAAACTTATGCTAAGCGAACAGATCAATTATTTGCTCCATACGAAAACACTACAATAAAAACAGCTCGTTCGAATTTAGAAGTAAATCAATTCAACGACATTATGAAAAGAGGCTTTCAATGTTTAAACCGTTGAAAAAGCATTATGGTTCAAAAAACATCTGCCTTTAACTTGCTTCATACCAGCTGCTTAGAAAAACAATAGGCGTGCTTTAAAAAACACGTGAAATTACCAATATATGAAGTTTTAAAGTCAAAATTTCTTACCTTAAACTTATCGAATCATCTTGAAACTATGACATATTAATCTTAACATTTCAAATATGCAGTTAAACTATTTTTAGCCATGAATAATGCGTTCTTCCTAGTTTTTTTAACAAAAGAAAAAAATTACGCGAAAATCGTCGTTTTTGATCTTTTTTTCAAACCGCCATTTTGAAAAGAAATAATATCAGGAGAACTACTAAACTCACACATTATGTTCATAAATATACATATATCAAAATCCCCTTTGTTTGAAATCTCCACCTATTACCAGTTTTTCATAAAAAATTTTCAAAGACAAAACTTCGTAAAAAGTAACAGAACTTATGGGACAACCCAATACTTCGACTAGTAAGGTTTATTTATGCTCTTTATGAGTTATCAGCATTTTGGACATTTGAAAAATTTTAAGGACCTTCTTGAATCTAATTTATACTTGAACTGCAAATAAAATGCTTTCAACTGCTTTTCGAGAATACTTTAATATATTTCCCTTACATTGATAGAAATAACATAAATTTTTTTCTTTTTCTCTTTTACATGGCCAGCTATATAATATTCAAATTTTGTTGACTAGTATGAAATAACACTTTCTTCAAAAACCAGCTTTTAAAGCCAAAGACATAAAAAAAGAAAAGAAAAACGCGATTGTTAAGTTGCTTTTTCTGCGGGTGGAGCGGACTGCTTCCTGAAAAATCTTAACATGCATCGGCAAAAATACAAAGGCATTATTTTAGAAAAGTACGCTAATATTTTTGATAAAATTCCTTAAAAAAATGATATAAAGAGATAGAAAAACTGCATTTTTCTGAAAAAATAGTACTCTAATGGATAAATTAAGGAGTTTAAGGGCCCTTTTGTTAAGGACAAGGGCAATCAAAGGAGTTTTTAAGGGCTGTGCGAACCCTGACTATATGTATCACTGTTTTAAGAAAGGAAATCGTACATAAGTAAAAATTCCCGTACAAGAGTGAAAATCAAATAGCGCCACATAAAACTTAAAAAGATGAAACACTGGTAAAACCACATCATCAGATTGTTGCTACGGCGTGAGATTCAGTAGACGTTTCGTGTCGTGGAGTGATCAACATGACGGAAAATTGAGCTCCGGGGTATAATAACACCTTTCTCTCCAATCCCTCCCTCATTACCTGTTTGACTGAGCGCGTGCCGCGTGAAAAATGGAATTTATGAACGGACTTAATGTTTTCGAACAGTGCATGTGAAAGCAGCCCAGTTTTTAAATGAATCGGTAGTTGCCATCCACCGTTAGAAAAACTAAACTTATTTACATATTTGAAAGATTCACGTAATCTTTAGTGAAACGTATACATTTCGCTACAATTTTATTTCGATGACTTTTCTTAAAAAACTCTGCCATAGTAAGCCCCATGAAAAAGTAATTGATTCCACACAATCCTAAACATTTAATACTTAAAATTATGATACTGATGCATGCATGGAAACTAAGTAAACTACTCTTTCGAAAACTGTCATCGGCAATATTTCAATTCAGTCAACGAGCTCACCGGATCAAAAAAGTAAAAGATGAAAAAAATTAATTTATCAGTAAGAAAACAATTTATCAGGGGGTCTTCCCTTCGAAAAGCGCTGAAGCAGTATGAAGTTTTGGTGGAAAATGTAAACTTATGCTGTAATGTATGTATACAGGGCATTCTGGATTATTCTTTTATTTAGATCCAACATCTCCTAGGTCTACCCCTAGGTTAGTGCCCCTGGAGAATCCATTGAGATGACTTACAGCCCCCTAGCGGTAAAAAAATTAAAAAATATTAATTTAAAAACTAAAGGAGAGATAGAGTAAAAACCTCAGCAGGAGTATTGTTGCCAACGTTATGAAGAATTTACTGAAAAAAATTTCATGAAAATATCGTGGAGATATTAGCATGTGAAAATAGCACTTTTTCAGGCCTCAAAAAAGAAAAAGTTTTTGCTTTTTTGATTAAATACTATTGTTGTCATTCAACTAAAAAACACAAAACTACACAATAACACTGAATTTGCAAATTTACGATTTTTTTAGATTCACACAAATTCAAAACATTGTCAAGATCCACAGTTTGATTGTAGACCTACTACACCACACACAAAACAGAAAATATATCCTCAGTCCATATTTATACAAATCCAGTATTTAAAACAATTTTCTAGTATGTATTTAGCAACTTAAACATTCTTAACCAAAAACACAAGAGTAAATCATATATCACTATTACCACATTTTGAATGTTTATGTATTAAAATTGGCTTTATAACTAGAAAAAAGGAGTTTTTATAAGGATTTCACCAAATTTAAACAACATTAAACGATATATTCTGGGTTAGTTTGAATAGGAGAAGTAATTTCGATAACATTTTAATCTGTTCATTTAGAATAGGCGCCTGGAACAGGATGAAAAACAGTCAATAACGCTCATCACGGGCAACTTCAGTGACCGATTCTTTTACAGTATTTTAACTACTTCATTTGTTTAGGTTACCTTGTCATTGCACAAGAAAATTTTTTCGACGATGATTATTACAATAGTAACTGCTTTTAATACATTACGTCTCAGGCTCCTATTCTAAATGAACACATAGTATAAGCGGAGTTGACTGTATTATAAAGAAAGATAGTTTATTCATAGGACGTTTCATTCTCATAAAAATAAATTTGAAAAAAATGTCATGCATTCAGATGACAGCTAAAAGAGCACACTCCCACCAGAGGGGGGACAAACACACCCGTCATCCCTTCGACACGACCACACTTCACGCGCTAGTCATCCCTCTGCAGGAAAAAAAACTTCCGTCGCGCGTCGTGGGAACCAGCGAGGGTCGCGAATCTAAATGAATCAAATTGTCCGTTTGTCGCATATGTCGCACGCCGAGGTAATCGAGTGTGTGGGAAAGAGTTCATCACTACAGAACCGAGTCACGCGTGTTATTTCCATCGTAACGAGATGATGCGTGGTGGTTCGGGTGAAGCGGAACGGATGGAGCGACGGCGTTCCGGAACTACGTGATTCTTTCTTTCTCTCTGTATTCGCTGCCACCCTGTGGCGTATATAGAAATTTATTTCGGGAGGGGCCCAAAATTTTTTCATGGCCTCTCCCATACGTATTTAGTTAAATCCAATGTGACTTTTCAATACATTTATAGTCAGAATACAAGTCCTAAAAACTAAATATCAGGAAAGTTGTGAGTAATACAGTGGGGGTCCTGTCCGAGATGTTTTTTTTTAGAAATTTGACCCAAATAGTAGGTTTTTAACTTGTTTTGGTACACGTAGTCTGAATTTTAGACATAATGAACTTATTTAATGATATTTAATGAACTTATTATGAAAACGTTGTTAATTGTATTAAAGTTTCAAGCATAAAAGGGGGTCTGGGGGCCTATACGCCAGAAAATTTTTGGGTACTTGATCCTAAAAACAGGTTTAAACAGGTTTTTGTACAATGAGTCCGCATTTTGGGAAGGGGCAATGAAATGAAACTGGTTATATACTGGTTCAAAGACCTAGGTAACTCCCTCAAGCATCAGGCCTTGTCCCCCGTTACTATTCTCTTTTACTGTCTCATTGACATTCATCCTTTTCCTTAAAATCTACATATCTTATGATCTTATGCCAACTAATATCTCTATATCATCTCTTTTAAGAATCATCCTCTTTCACTGTCTTAATATCCCATCTAGTGCCTTGGATAGAAAAAAATTGAGACAAGTATACCCGTTTTTTTTGTCCAATACGCCCCTATTTCAAAGGGAACGGCAAAAACGTGTCAGAAGATGGCAGCGAAAAACTTTTCAAAGTAAATATCGGTCAGTAAAATCAGGTGTAAAGTAATTTAGAGCAACGTTTAATGTTTTAGAGCCCAGTGGCTCAGTGGTAGTGCTTCGCGCTTCCACACCACATGCCCGGGGTTCAAATCCCGGGCTGGGCAAGGTCCATCCCTTCAGTGGGTCGATAAAATGAGGACCAAGCTTGCTTGGGACTAAACACTGGGGGTCTCACGTTAGAATGACCACCTAACCGGGACATATGCCTAACACCTTGCACCCCAGGGCCCCACGGTCACGAAAACGAAGATGGGCATCGTAGGCCTTGTCCCACTAGGGCTGTTGCGTCAATGAATTTAGTTTAGTTTAATGTTTTAGATTTAAATTTCACTATTTATCCTATCTAAAATCATTTCTTGTAGACCCCACCGTGTGGAGCGCGGAGCACGTGCGGCAGTGGCTAGAGTGGGCGTCCAAGGAGTACGGTCTGCCCGAAGTGGACTCTGGCCGCTTCCCCCCTGCCGGCCGCGAATTGTGCCAGCTCTCCAGAGACGACTTCGGACGCCTCACCGACCCCTACGGAGGAGAGGTGCTCTACGCACACCTCAACTTCCTCAGGCAGAGTGAGTACTCGAATCTTTTATGGCTGTCGTTCATATACAGGGTGTTTCAAAAACGGTTTAGCAATAGATTATTTCCTAAAATATTTCCCCTAGACACATACTTCCAATAAGAAAGTTGCATGATTTTTAAAATTTTTTTTATCTATTCTTCATGCAAAAATAAGCAACTACCCAAAATTTGAGGCCGATCGAGAAATATTTTGATTTCCAAAAAAAATTTACAAAAATCCCCTTTTTCAAAGCGCTCGAAAACGCCAAGAGTTTGGGATGTGACGTCATCGTACGGTGACCATTGTTGGAAAGCAACGGAGTTGATGGTATGATTGTTGATGCCATCGTACGTTTTAAACAATAAACGTTTTCAGTCACGTGTTTTTTTCTCGACTTTTAAATTAAAACATTGAAATACCCGTACATTTTTTTGAAAAATTGACTAGATATTTTACCATACAAAAAACGATACGGAACACTTGAATGTTTATGAAAATCTGACACACGCAACTTCCTTATTGATACCTTTCATAAATGCCAACACCGAAAGAGAAAAAGCAACAATGAAAAATGAAACAATGAAAATTCATTGTTTGCACATTTGTTACTTAACAATGATATTTCACCAGCAATGTTTCAACAATTTCCTTTCTTTTAGCTTCGGAAGCGTCTCTGCCGCCAGCGTCCAGGGAAAAGCCTCCCATATCTGCTCAAACGGGGTCTTCAACCGTACCATCAGGTAAGTCAAATATTATCGCACTTTGAAAAGGTCTTAGGAAAACTCTGAAATTTCTCCCATTTACCACAGAGTAGTATTTATGGAAGAGTAAAAGGATAAACAGGACGTGGAAAAACAATAATGATCAAAGTGATGAGAACTAAAAACAAACCTATTGTAAATAGAAAAAGACAGCTTGAACTCCAAAATCAACCACTATAGATAAAAAGAGATCGTAGCGTCTTGAAGAAAAGTACAGAACTCTTTTTTCGCATCAAATATCAATCTAATACTAATAAACTAAATGAAACCCTTAAAACCACTAATAATAAATCTGAATTTAAATCTGGACTACATAATTTCATAGCAGGACACAATGACATAGAAATATTATTTAAGCTAACTAAATAGAGTCAGCACAGCTTTGTTGCCTAGGGAGAGTTTTTGGTACTGGGTACCATGGACGAGCTATAAGCTCTTTCGGTACTTCAAAACTACTATTTTCTTTATGTATGTATGTGTTCGTCTTCTTTTTTTTTGTCTCTTCAATGTTGTGTGCGTATTATTCCATTGTTTTTTTTCTTTCGGTTAACTTTTAATTATATTTTGTAGAAATAAATCCTTGTAATCCTAAGATGCAGTTAAATCACACATTCATTGTATTTCAATGTATCATTCCTGGGAATTCATTTGCAGTAAGTTTACGTATCACGCAATGGATTCGTAACAAATATCAATCTGATTGTACTTGTATACGCGACGTGATTTCACACCTTCAGTGTATTTCAATGTATCATCCCTATGGGAACTCATTGTAGTTATCACGCAATGGATTCACCATAACAAAATAGTTCCCACAGTTCAGTTCCACGATGACATGTTGTCAATAAGAAAAACCGGAACATCCTCACATGAAAAACCAATCACGGTTAATAGGTTCCATGCATATGGAGTGAAACAGTTCTCACAGAGCGAGGGATGACATTCGCTAATTGCCCCCCACCCACGTTCGAATGATGACGCAAGTGCGCATCCGGAGGGTGCTGGCCATCATTATATGCCACCGGCACGTGGCACGCGATGGCACGTGACGATGCCACCCAAACAAACCGCCGTTCGGTGATCTGGATCGGGGGGGGGGTTCATTGATATTTTTTCGTGTCACTCCGATTGAGTATGCGGGAAGGGGTACAATGGGGGAAAAGTTTCGTATGCAATATAAGTAGGCTTATTATTATAGGCAAAACAATTTGCACTTTATTTTCACACGATACTATACTCGAATGCAACTTAAGTTGAACCTCCTGACGTCATGGCCACGCGGAAGAAAATCTGAGTAAACAGAAAGCCTGCTGGGTTACTAGAAGCTCTTATTGGCTGGCGAGTTTGAGAGCGAGTTGTACTACTACGCGTTACGCCACTTTAAAAAATATCAATAATTAACATTTTATGCATATCGGAATGAAAAGATGCTTAATATACATGGATTTAAAAAACTAATCATTATTCAAAATTGAAGCTCTAAATTTCACTCAAAATTCAGACACCTCGCGGGGAACTACTTTCTTTGGTTGCTCTCAGCATATTTCTACAGGCTCAAGTTAAGTTACAACTGAGTATAGGAGAGTCTGGGTGGGGCCTACTCCAAAAAGTAGTTTTATTGGGATTTTGATTTGACCCTAAATAACTCATTTTTTAACAGCACAAGCGCTGGAGGAACAAAAAAGTTTAACAATCTTAAGAATAGGCTAGTCCGCTAGTTTATAAAGATGGGGACAAAGGAAACGAAAAAAAGGGGCAAATAAAGAAGAAAAATTTTTTTTTAAACGATTGAAAACCTTTTTCTTTTCTTTCAGAATCTACTCTTTTTTTACACCCTTTTTCAATCTTTTTTCTACTTTCCCTTTTTTTTCAGCCCAAGGAGGGGGAACTTCACAGAGTGTCTCCCCCTGATTATTCGTCTGGGATCTCTGTCTATTAACGAATAAATACTTAACACATCAGACTCCAACGTTACTTGACCCTGACTGAGAGGAAACAATTATGACGGAACTTTGATTTTGAAATATAATTGGCTTGTTAAACCCACATGTAGTTCTTTGTATCACGAATTTCATACTGAAACTCCTCCTAGCAACCCAACAGGATTTCTGTTAACTCAGTTTTTGCAGTCTAGTATAGACTGCAATGTTTCTTGATCCTATATGAAGTTGGAATGAAAAACTGAGTAAACAGAATTCCTGCTAGGAAGATATTCAGTATGCAAATCGTGATACAGAGAGCTACTTGTGGGTTTAACAAACTAATCATATTTCTAAATTGAAGTTCCCTCAAATTCAGACACCGAGAACTATTTTCTTTGTATGCTCTCAGGCAGGGTCTAGAGAGCCTGTATGCTAGAGAGAGGCGACAACTCGCTTAAAAGCGTCTCTGCGCATCCAATTCTGTCCAATCTGTATCATGCCACTTGTCTTGCGTCCCATGCTAATCCTATGGAGGGAAACTCCGCCTGTGGCGAACAGAAAACCTGTTTACCGATCGCCTCTCTCTCGTATACAGGCTCTCTAGCAGGGTCAAGTAACGCTTCACTCTAGAATAGTATAGAATAATACACACACACACACTCGCAAATGAAAAATTCTTCTTTATATAAATATTCTTTATATTCTTCTTTATATAAGAAAAAAAATCCACAATTATTATTTCCATCATTCAGAAGCAGCAGATAAGCCACCAGAGGGTCAGATTACTCACGCCCATCATTTATCCCTCCAATGGAGGGTGATACTCTCGGACCAGATATCGCCCCCCCCTCATAACGTGCGTTATTACCCACACCCCTCCTCCTCTGGCTAATTGAAAACGCCCCCTTGCCAGATACCATCTCCTCTCCCCGAAAGAGACGGAGCTGTTAAATCGTAGAGAGTGGGGACACCGACTAGATGGACCATCCAACTCTTGTCCCAATTCCCCTCGCCTCCCCCTTATATACGGCCCTACACTCTTAAAACGATTGTATCAAAATTGAGTAAAAGGTACTCAAAAAGGCTCCGATCCAATAAGTACTCAAATTTGAATACATGAATATACTCATTTCTGAAATGTGCATACTCAAAAATGAAACATCGTGAGCTCATTTTTGAGTTCAAGCTCAAGATGTTTCATTTTTGAGTATTTTCAGAGTATATTCATGTATTCAAATTTGAGTACTTATTGGATCGGAGCCTTTTTGAGTACTTTTTATTCAATTTTGAAACAATCGTTTTAAGAGTGAGACCTGCCAAATGGATTGCCATTACAAAATCTGAAAGGTTTTTCTCGTGATAGTAGCACAGTTTATACTCTGTTCATTTAGAATAGGCGGCTGAGGTGTATTTTATTAGAAGCAGTTACTATTGTAATTATCATCGAAAATTTTTTCTTGGGCAATGGCAAGGCAGCCTAAAGAGAAGTAGTTAAAATATTGTAAAAGAATCGGCCATAACGGTTCATAACACCTTATCGAATTGTGTGTCCCCACGGAAAGTATTTCCATCTTCTTTTAGTTTTCCCCCATCTGTTAGCACAGTTTTATGCACAGCATAAAACAACCATTCTAAATTTTGCTCATAATATTTTAAATAACAGGCATGGGCGGATTGAAAGGGGGTCATGGGGGGAAATGCCCTTGCAAGTTTTTGAGAAAATTTTATTTTTGTAAGGGAAAATCATGTTTCCGAAGCCTTTAAGGACAGCTTGACCTCCTCCCCCAAAGGTATCCAGTATGCTTCCCCAGGGTTCACAAACTAAATCAACCCATGAAGGTGGTTTTCAAGAAAAAGTTCAACTCACACAATGTAAACCTATGGAGAAATTGGTTAGTTTTGTCCGGTTCGCGAAATTACTGTAACCCTCCGCGTCGGAGCGTTTGGTCACATGTTATACAATCGGAGGTTGTCACTCCAGTTTGTTTTACAGCTCAGTATTTAGGGTTCCACTATACTCGATTCATTTAGAATAGGCTCCTGAGAAATGTTTTCCCCAATCTAGAAACGTAACCATAGTTACGCTCTTCGCGCAGCCAATCGTAAGCCTTCTTCATCCCTTTGACGAGGATAGTTGCTATGGTTACCGATCGGTGGTGGGGGAAGGGAATATTTTCAAGCACCAGTTCAAAATGAACAGAGTATAAGCACTCCCCCATATACTGCCATGCAAGGGCGGCATCTGTTGCGCCCTCTGTCTCTCATCTCTCGCTCTACGCGCTAAACCGCCTCCCCGAGATAAGGTGGAAGAGAGAGAATTCCGTTTTACAGCGGAGTAAAATTCCAGAGAGTGGGATTGTAAACAAATTTCCCAACACTTTATGAGGTTTCGAGAGCCCCCGTTTTGTTAGGGGAACAAAAGTTCCCCGATTGGAGACATTCTCTCTCACGCGGATCTGATAGAAACCCAAAATAGATTGCAGCCCGCTTGTTTAAAGAGATAGTTTAATGGTTATTTGTGTTCGTCGTGATAATCTTGGGAAACTTTTACTATCTATGTGACAAGTCAGAGAGGTTGAAATTGATAATCATGAAATTTAAAAGAAGAAGCGGGATCAAAATTTATATTTCTTTCTTTAAAGAATTAAAAAAAATTATTTTTAAAATAATGAGCTGATTATTATTTTCCTATCAAACAAGAGAAAAGGGTTTAATTTAAGTAGTTATGACCAAAATTTATGCATTCTGAGTAATATAATTAAGAAATTATGAATCATTTTAATCATAAAAAATTCGATACTAGAGTGATATTTCTATAGATACACCCTGTAGATGTGTCCTCATGGCGATGTTGGTTTTTCTGCCAAAAGCCTACCATCGCAATGAAACTGGTTTTACAGATTTTCTTAAGTAATGCAGGTAAGCCCTTTCACTTTCGAATAGGGGGAATTCGCTTCAACCCCTAAATTGTCCAGAAATATGCCATATAGATGAAATAGGCCCGCGGGTGGCCATTTTGTTTTTGACCGGAATTCCCAAACGGCACTTCCGCCAGAGTGCTTTTGGTCGGTTTTGGATTCAGCATGTTCTAACTAAACTATATCTCCACCAAATTTGATGTCTTTTTCACAATCTGAACAATTCGGGTGTTTTGTTTTTCAATTTAACGGTCCATTATTGGTGTAGAATACGACCGTTATAGTGTAAAAAAAGTACGAGAGTTTTTCCACAAAATTTACCACAATTTTTTAAAAAAGACCACGGTATCCTTTTGTTGTTGAGGGCGCCGTTTGGCGGCCGGAAAAGGGCGCCTATGCGCCAAGAGTGCTCGCCAAGGCCCCTCCGGAAGTGCGTTTTGTGCCGAGGGTATCTCGTGACAGCGGCGAAATGACACAATGCATAAAAGAGCGCAAAAAATTTTCCAAAATAAATTATTTTCCATCGACCTTCAATATTCTGGGCCTTTGTGACGGGTATTAACGAGCCTTATCGGAGGGGAGGAGGGTAGAATTTTATCGTTTCGGACTCTTCTCTCCTTTTTTTCTTCTTTATTTTCATCCTTCATAAACTCGATAATGTCTGTTGGTTTTCTATGCGAGGCCCCGTTTTTGTCTTTTTATTATTTACTTTTTATTAATCCCTTGTTAGGGAATAATTTTTTTGTGGGACGGAATTTTTTTTCTCTATACTGAAAAGAGGGCTCTAATTTTTCGATAGAGGTCGCTGCTGCGGTGTTTTTTCTCTCTCCACAGGAAGGATGCGACCCGAAGAGAGGGGGGGGGTCAGAAGGAGCAAATGAGTAGGGGGTGCGAACGACAGGCTTTGTGTTCTAAACAATCGCTTGGTTTCGTTCGATGACAGGTTTTTTTAGCGAAGAAAATGACGCTTTTCTGATTAGAGAAAACTGTTTAATGTTGACTCGAACCACAGAGTATAGAGGATTCATCTCCATAGACGCTAATGGCAACTTTTTTAACATGGGATTTCCCATAGACAACTTCAAGTACATCGGACCACCTTCTATAGATCCACGTCACACCTGCTACGTCTCTGTCATTCGCCCACTGAAGCTGTCATTGAAATCGGAAGTGGAGGGAAAAGAGCAGCACCGATGAAATTAAAATGCCGCTTGATAGAAGTTCCATATCCAATCAGGAATCACTTTCGCATTTCGCTTTCTCTGATTGGCTGCTAGTGAAATTAATTATAATCTGCGAGCTGATTTAAATTAAGCCGTTTAGAATCTCTGTTAGGCTAAGCGCCCACAAGAGACTTTTGTTTTGAGTGAGACCGAAATGCATCATGGGAAAGCCGGGTATTCAAATTCCCGATTCAGATTCTCGACTTAAAACACTAGTCACTCGAGAGCAACGCATTTCTGTGGAGAGATTTTTGGCAATCGGCCAAGAGTCTCGTCGCCTGTGCGCTCGCTCTAGCTTCTTGCAATAGCCAGGGTGATAATTTTGTCTCTGTCACCGTGACAAAAGTTTCTAGTGCGCGCTTAGCCTTACTCTGTGACTCGAACAATCATCGTTAGCTGAATTTGGGCTGAAATTCACACTTAATCCCACTTACTTATCATCACACTAACGTTCCCGCTAAATACCGCCATGCTCTTTTACATACCAAAAAGTAATATTTCTAAATAATTTCAAACACATGGAATAAAATGTTTAGTTAGATCAAAAAACTGTTAAGTTTATCAATAAAATCCGAAAAAAATGTCGATCTTTGGATTTCAAAAAAGCTCGGCGATATTAAGAGGAACGGTTAACGGAATTGAACTTTACGTTTTTGTAAAATCGTAAAAATCGGGCCTTTTTTGAGGCAAAAAACTCATAATCAGATTTTTAGTTTTATTGGTTTGCATTAAAAATTAAAATACTTTTTAGCGATACGGTTTTTATCAAAAAGTAATCATTATTTCACGATGGAAAATATTAACATAAAGAAATCAAACAGAGTATGTTTGAACAAAAAATTAGAAACAATTTTGTTCGAACACTTTTTCGTCCTAATAATAATGACACTTTAGATTGAGTTGTTAGTTGGAGCATTGTGATGGGATATTAGTGTTCTGATATGTTTGAAAAAGTGTTAGAGATGTGTTCAATCCAAAAATGTGTCCTAAAACATGTGTTTATAATCCAAGCCCCCTGATGAAGAGGTATTGATGGAGTTCTTGATCTAAATTTGTTTTATATTTTAAACATTTGTCCCAAGTTTGGATCAAAACATTGAAAGAACATGTCGCTGTAATTTTTAAGCATATCTTTCACAGCACTATCATTTTCTCAGATAACACAATCGCAAAACACTCAAAACGCTTACGGTCGGAAGTGTTCATAATTGCATTTACAAAAGCGTTACAACGTTACAAAATACACTAGCGGAAATAAAAATCCCAACACCAAGAAGAAAAGGAGATATCAAAGTGAAATTTATGTCTATGATTGTACATAGTATCAATGTGAATTGATTAAAAAATCAGCCTTCCTGGATGTTAGGAGGCCGAGAAAACTAGGGAGGAGTGTTGTCTCCATAGATGTCCATTACCGCTGTCACACGTCATGGCATTGAGTGACAGGGGCTCTAAATGACTTTTGAGGTATTGGAGGACCATGTTGCCTCCTCAGGTAGTCCATATTCATATGGTTCACCAGCGGACGTTGCATACCGGGCTTGGTGATTTCTCCTCATTGACCGGACTTGTTTTGTGGGTGTTGGTTCTAGAGAACGGGAAAGACGGGGTAAAAATGCAACCTAGGGGGTTAAGAAGAAAGCTTGGACATTGCATACAACATATGGTTGTGCATGTTTCTCTTGAAATTTTTCCCCAGGACAGGTCTGAAGGTAAGGACGGTCTACCGGCTCCAAAACCTCAATGACGCAGCTCTGGTTGGAAAAAGTACTGGTGAATCATACCCAGGAGTTGCAGAAATGGAATCCAATGCATCCCCACTCCGTTACCCTGCATCACCACTTCGTGGAACGATTAGAAAATCATCAGCTGAGTGCGCTTTCTCCATTGTCTCTTTAAACACATACCCAACCGTCATGGTGCTCGAAACCGAAGCAGGATTCTCTCATAAACACAATGTCATGAAATTGGGATTTTCATTTCCTTATTTCGTGCACTATTGGAAACAGAAATGCCCATTTTCAGCCCCTTGTTTATAGGCAAAGACGTAAGAAGCTATGCTGACAAAACGGACAATCCGCAGTACTGCAAACGACATCCATCTTACTGCCACTTGTCCTCAGTATGATCTACCGGTACTTTGGCTAACCAGAGCAGCTTAATTGAGGTTTTTTAGCCGGTTGTCCGTCCTTACCTTCA
Source organism: Tetragnatha versicolor (assembly GCA_024610705.1). Lineage (NCBI taxonomy): Eukaryota > Metazoa > Arthropoda > Arachnida > Araneae > Tetragnathidae > Tetragnatha > Tetragnatha versicolor. The sequence continues at coordinate 1,279,807 of JANDEH010000040.1, read as the reverse complement.
GACCTGTCCTGGGGACAAATTTCAAGAGAAAAATACACAAACACATGTTTCATGCAATGTCCAAGCTTTCTTCTTAACCCCCTATGTTGCATTTTTACCTTGGCCTATCCGTTCGTAAGAACCAAAGCTCACAAAACATGTCCAGAGAAAGAGGAGAAATCACCTAGCCCGGTATGCAACGTCCGCTGGTGCACCATATGAATTTGGACTACCTGAGGAGGCAACATGGTCCCCCAACCCCTCAAAAGTCATTTAGAGCCCCTGTCACTCAACACCATGACGTGTGACGGCGGTAATGGACACCTATGAAGACAACACTCCTCCCTGTTTTTCTCGGCCCCCTAATATCCAGGAAGGCTGATTTTTTACGCAACTCACATTGATACTATGTGCAATCATAGAAATAAATTTGACTTTGATATCTCCTTTCCTTCTTGGTGTTGGGATTTTTATTTCCGCTAGTGTAGTTTCACGCATTTACAGTTCATTCATTTGTTATGCTCCATGCAAGATCCTTTTTATAACATAAATGAAGAGTAGATAGCCGACTTTCTTCATTTCATAGGTTAAGAACTTTAAAAACTCCAACAACCTAACTCCTTTTTAACTTGTCCGAGTTGAAAATGTTTTTCCTTAATATGCATCTTGAACGTTTTGAAATATAATTAAATAGGTCTCTCAATACCTTTCTCTACATTTATAACGGTTCTAAAAATAAATTAGCTTTAAAATGTGAATAAAATAGAAAACTGCTAAAAGTGAAGTATTTATACTTCAAAGAAAACCAGTTAGGATAGATTCGAACGTCATAAGCTTATTTTAGAACATACATCACCCAACTAAATTCAAGTAGATTAAAAACCCGCCTTTAGTTTCTTTTTGTACATACTGTGAAAAAAAAATTGCAATATTGTAATAGGGAGTAGGAAACAAAACTTACCTTTAGTAGCAATTGGATTCGATCTATTTTAACTCCACTGAAAAGCTAGATTGAAGTCATGGAAGTTTTTCACATCAAAGAGTCTTTTTCCAATTAGCCAATTCCTTTAATTAAAAGGAAACACTTTTAAAGAAAATCAACTCTTTACTTTAAAATTCAAATTGAACAAGTCAAATGCACAAGAATAACAAAACTACCCATGTCGCCAAAGATAGTAAACATTACGAAATTATGTTGCCATAGAAAATTTTACAAATATTTTAGCAACTACTTCAGTAAACAATATTGGCAAGTAAAAATACTAAGAAAACGGGAGGTGCAAAAATTATGAAATTTATTACGGTTAAAGAATAAAGCTAATCAAAAACTCATCTTTAAAACATCAATAACCTAAATCTACACTTCATTACTTAAACTTATTTTCTACTTCTTCAAATACTACTTAATATATAACATCTTATATTTATTCTACAATTGTTAGTCATTAAAAACTACTATAAATTTGAATTTATTTGATTATTTATAATTGGTATTGGCTGATAATGGTTAATTTACTACATAATTAGCTATATTTACTATATTTAGCGATAAACTAAAGGTATTGAACCAACACTGGAGGGTTCATAAAGAGGTTTCCAACTAATTAAAAAGGATTATTAATCTTACTGTTCGTTAGTATTTTTAATCTAGAACTTGCCTTCTTCCTATTTAATATTTAAAAAAATGCCGCCTACATCTTCTCTCATAAATACTTATTTTTCTTTGAAATTATCCCTCTATCATTTCAAAGAAAAATAAGTTTAAACCACACGAAAATTTTAAGTTCACAGTAATAACGTTACTCCATTAGAAGCGTTTACTGTTTCAAATAATCAGTAACAAATAAATTTTTTGACCAGCGAAAAACTCCTAAATATCAATTAAAAATAATAAAAACTATTATCTTCTCGAACATTAATATTTAACTGTTGCCAACTCGAAATAATCTGTAAAACAAATTGTTAGGTTCGTTGTTCTAAATAACTAGGCCTTGGTAATTAATAGTAAAGATTTAATAATTAAGCTAATAAATTTACAGATCCCGTCGCACACGCGACCTCTCGCTCCAAGCTCCATCATACAACCACAAAAAAAACAACAAAACAAACATCGAAAAAGTCTTTCCTATTCCGGCAACCCGCCGGGTTGCCAACGGGGAGGGTCTTCCCTATGAACTTCACATCTCCCCTCCGGTCTCTTACCTGCCGGACCATGTCCTGCAGGGGAGACCAACCAAAAAAAAAATCACAAGACAAAAAAAATAATTCCAGACGTACAGAAGCCTTTTTAACAATACCGGGTACTATAATCAAGATACAAAAATGCAATATCAAAATCTTAAACCTCAAAAATAAAGAACACAAATCAAATAAAACTTCAAAGATCCAATAAAAAGAAAATACTCTCGTGAAGAAAACATTAAAAAGAAACTAATAATATTCACGCGACTAAAAAAAATCCACACACAACAAACCAAAAGAAAAAAAAACATGGAACTCACGAGAAAATCAAAAGGTTTAACCAAAAACAAAACATTACATTTTCAATTTTGAAAACAAGAACTATTCTTATTCAGACAGTCATTTATCCTCATATGTCTTCAAAAATTAAGTAACCCTTCAATTTCATTTTACATAATTATCATTATTGATATAACACTTCATAAAATTACTTAACTTAGGAAATCAGATAATTACAGTCTTCCCAGTAATTACTTCAAAAATAAAAGTTAGCACAAATTAGTTTCAAATAATAAAAAATGTCACTCATCTGAAAAGGTCCATTATCGTGTTCCAAGTCGTCGTTGTTGTCATCATCCAAGTCGTCGGATAGAGTTCCACCTCCACCTTTAAAACACCACAGTTCAGTTTGAAAGTCCAACATAGGGTTCTCCTTGGAGTCAGCCTTCATTTCAGGCTCGCAGTTTTCTTTCTCAGGGGCCTGGCCTTCTTCGACTTCGGAGCCACAGTCTTCAGTGTACTTGGTCGGTTTCTTCTGACGGCCAACACGTCTCTCAGGATTTGCCGGGGCTTTCTTCTCCGCTTCTCGATCCTTCTTTTTAGGAGCTTCATCTTCTGAACCTACATCCCTCTCCTCTTCCGAGCCAGGATCCTCGGCATACTTGAAAGCAGCAGCTTTGCCTCGTCGCTTGGCAGGGGTATCTTCAGCTTTATACTTCGCAGGTCGCCTTCGACGCTTCTTAGCAGGCTTCCCTACTTCGGAACTGACATCATTCTCTTGAGCATCATCCTCAGATCCAGAGTCCTCAGTTTCTTCCATTTCTTCCGTAGATTCTTCATCCACGTCCTCTCCTTCCGAACCTTGATTTCCACATACAGCTTCTCCAGCATAAGTTTCCTTCTCTCTGTAAACTTCGTTTCCCGTCTCTCCCTCCAGAGACTCTTCTGCAACGTCAATTCCATTCTCGTCAGGAACTTCGTTTTTTCTTTCTTCATCCAAGCGCTCATCTTCGACTACCTCCTCTTCCGAAGTTCTATTTTCTTCTTCTACCTCCACTTCAATCTGATCCCACTGGATGAATTCAACGCCTAATATATCATCGTCATCCTCTAAATGTCGAACAGGTTCGTCCACTTCCTTGAGAGTCCTCTCTTCCAGATTTAACATATCGTCTTTCACCAGTCCTTCATCTCCCAGATATTTAATTTCCTTTTCCTTCAATATCTGATAGTCTCCAGGGTTGACCAGCTTTGTCTCCACTGATTTCCCCGTTTCAAACACTGCCTTCTGAAGTACCCTTTCCACATCGTCTACTGTCTTTTCCAAACGTGAATTTTCCACATTCACATAAATTCTGTCAAGATCTTTCCGTCCCGTCCAGACCGTCCGGTTTGTTCTGCACGAGCGTCTAAACTTCGGACAATTCCTTCTCAAATGTCCTTCCTCCTGGCACTCAAAGCATCTGAACGATCCCCTTCTCCGGTCGGCTTCCTGACGGTGGATATTGGTCTTGTTTGCTGGTGGAAAGTTCTTATCTTGGAAGTAATGGGTATCTGGCTCCTCTTCTTGTGGTACAATCCTCCACTTCTCCAATTCCAACAGTCTCTCCTTCTTCCTTTTCTGCACTTCACACTCCAATCTCTCCAATTCCAACCATCTCTCCTTATTTTCTTCTTGCCACCTCCTTTCTTCGATTTCTTCTTTTCTCCTTCTTTCCTTGATTTCATCTTGCCACCTTCTTTCTTCGATTTCTTCTTGTCTCCTTCTTTCCTCGATTTCTTCCCTTTCCTCAACGATGGATGCAAAAAAATCTTTAACAAACGCTTCATCATAGTTTTCATCCCTGAGTATTTTCTCTCTTATGGCATAAACTGTCATTTCCTCATCCACTTCTAAGCTAAGCTCTTTAGCTAAAATTAAAAGGTCCTCCTTTCTCCCTTTACCATACAACGCCATCCTGCAGACCTTCGAACAATTCCGTAAAAAAAAAAACTCACTCAAAAAAGAATCAACCAACAAAAGAACAGCAAACTCCCTCGATAACAAAAAAAAAACGACCTCGATCTAATTTTAGAATGACAACACTCACCGAAAAAAAACTCGAACAAACCAAAACGAAATCACCATATCCAATTCACCGAAAACGAAACTACTCATCACACTACTCATCATCCAGTTCCATATTAATTCGAGACACACTCTCCAAAACCCTCACCATACCAAAATCAATAATCATTAAATTTCAACACTATAATTCAAAACTATACCCACAAATCCAACGTCTTCAATAGCTCGGACCAACTCCTTTCGAAACCTTTTTCGTTTTTCATCGGAAATCGTCGTTGAAGCTAAAACTCTTTAATCCTGTCCGTCTGCGCCACTGTTAGGTTCGTTGTTCTAAATAACTAGGCCTTGGTAATTAATAGTAAAGATTTAATAATTAAGCTAATAAATTTACAGATCCCGTCGCACACGCGACCTCTCGCTCCAAGCTCCATCATACAACCACAAAAAAAAACAACAAAACAAACATCGAAAAAGTCTTTCCTATTCCGGCAACCCGCCGGGTTGCCAACTGGGAGGGTCTTCCCTATGAACTTCACACAAATAATCAAATATCTAAAAATTAATTAAAATAGAGGCTTTGAAAATACCTCTAAAAAAGTTGGTTTACTTCAAGAAATAAAAAGATATCTTTAGGAAAGTTGGTTTTGTGTCTCTAAAAATTTAACACATTTTTTTAAAAAGTTGGTCCATTTCCTAACAAATTTAAAAGCAATTTTAGCCCCTCGTGGCAGATTATTACAATAAATTTTCCACTTTGTACATGGAGATCTGGATACTGAAATAAATAATTTTCATAATTCGGTAACACCAGAATTCTATATAATAAGGAGGTAGTAGTTACTTTTTTCCAGACTGTATTACATAATAATTTGTGTATCGTTATTTGAATGGGGAAATCTCGGATTTCGATCTCCAAGTTTTTTACTAAGGAAACTTGCATATTTGGCAGAAAAGATATAATTGTTCGATTCCGGTATTCCGGTATTTATTACGTAAAACCATTTTGAAAAATGTAACTTCATCTACTAAGGAAGTTTTCCAACTAAGTAACCATTTTGGTATTTACTACAAATTACAGTTATTACAATTATTTGCAGTAATTTACAGTTAAAACTACTTTTTGCATGAACCAGTTTTATTAGTTTTATGTAATAAATGACGGAATCGAACCATTTATATCTGATATATTATCATATATGCGCGTTTTAAAACTGGGTTCGTTATTTGCGGTATATTTTGGAACGCAACTACCACGAATAACGCGGGAATACTGTATATTGATCCCACATAAAACGATAACTTTCCTTTAATTAAGGTGGGAATGGTCGGGATCAGTCAAAAAATTTCGATAACATTAACCATTATAAAGGAAGTTGCATGCGTCAGATTTTCAAAAACAAACAAGTGTTCCGTATGGTTTTTTGTATGGTAAAATGAAATATCTAGTCAACTTTTCAAAACAATGTACAGGTAATTAAATATTTTAATTTAAAAGTCGAGAAAAAAACTAGTGACTAAAAACGTTTATTGTTTAAATCGTATTATGACATCAACAATCATACCATCAACTCCATTGCTTTACAACAATGCTTATCGTAAGATGTCGTCACATCCCAAACTCTTGGCGTTTTCGCGCGCTTTTAAAAAGGGGATATTTGTTAATTTTTTTGACAGTCAAACAATTTCTCGATCGGCCTCAAATTTTGGGTAGTTGCTTATTTTTGCAAGAAGAATCGATTAAAAAGATATAAAAAAATCATGCAACTTCCTCATTAAATTATAATCTTTTCATTTAGAAAAAGCCGTTGAAACAGAGGAACGGTAACGCTCATCACGGGCAACATCAGTGACCGATTCTTTTACAGTATTTTCCATACTTCAGTTTAGGCTGTTTACACAATATAAATGTTTTGATGATAATTGCAATAGACATTGCTTTTATTACATCACGTCTCACCGGCCTATTGAACAGACTGTCAGCAGAGACGGCTGTAGAAAATGAGACAGGGTAAAAACACGCAAAAAATTCTATGCATATATTTCTTCCTCAATCCAACGAGCTGATAGCTGCAAAGTAGAGACACGAGAAGGCGATTATATCAGATAAAGGTTAAATCGGGACAAAGTGAGGATCAGGGCGTCTTGTGAATATTAACGCGCATCTATTTTTAAAAACGCGCTTTGACTTCTTTTTTGTTTCTCGGGGGGGAGTAATTAAGCTGGGTGGAACAAAGCCTTTTAAAACAAAAGGGAGCGAAAAAAGGCGATTAGAGCGCCCCTCCTAATTAACTCTGGTGTCGCTCCCTCGGATGGATCCCTCCCCCACCTAAAAACAAACCTTTCAGGTCAGGGGGAAAGAGGTCCAAGTCCCCCGCTGAAGAATGGGTGGGATATAGTGTTAACTACAGTTTCGGGGGGGATTGACTCCATTTTATCTAATAGGTATTCTGTAACGCAGTGGTTCTCAAACTGTGAGGTGCAAGCCAAGGCCTAGGCCCTTCATTGCATACATTACACTGTTAAAAAAACTTCTACCTTTCACCAAATGGTGGCAACTAATTTTGGTTCAATTTAGTTGCAATTAAAATGTCGCGAAAAGTTGAACCACCATTTTAGGTGTGTTTTCAGACACCAAAATCTTGTTTTTATTGCTTTTTATCTAGTTTGCGGTGTTTTCATGCACCGAAAACAGGATTCAAATTTTCGCTACATTTTGGTTGCAACAATTGTTGAACAGCTTTTAGGTGAAACTGCCCAACCTTTCACTACTAAAGGTTGAAATGTTTTTTTACCAGTGTAGAGGGGGCGTGGAAAATTATGATTGATCTCCAATACTAAATGTTTAAGAACCATTGCCATATCGAGTATATTACCTTCCCCTCCGAAAGTCAAAAATTCTCCTTTATTGAGCACCAGTAAAGGACTAAATTTGCTCCATATATCCCCTTATATTCTAATATTCCTTTCCTGCAATTTTTTCTGGATACGCCACTGACGAGGAGGATTGCCCTTAGAACATTTCAGGAATTTCAATTGGAAAAACAGCATGGCCCCGTTACATGGACCATATACCCGGGTATAAGTGGCCGGTAACCCAGCAATCCCTATGAAAGGGAAAAAATGCAGAGTATAAATAAATCCACCTATTTACTCGGGAATATGAATACCCGGCTTTCCCATGATGCATTTCGGTCTCACTCAAAACAAAAGTCATCCACGTTAGGTTTTAATTAGTACTTGTTGGAAAGTAAATTCTTCTTTTTTTATTTCAATTGGATATTTAAGATTGAAAACCGAAGTTGAAATTAATCCACTATGAACGCAAAGTTCCAAGACGAAAACAAATAACAAAATGTAAACAAACACAAATCGCAATGAATGATGGTACGTTTTTCCCCGGGATTTGAGGACTGGCCATGTAAACGGGATTATAGCACGGTTTTCAATTTCTCTTTCCCCTACATTATACCCGGGTATGTGAGTGGCGCATGTAAACGGGGCATATAAGTCGAAATTTCAGGGGGGTAATCTCTTGAACGCTCCTTGGATACCAGGACCTGATTTGCGCTACTTGGGAGCCACAAGTTTATTTTTGGCATAAAATGAAGAAACAGCGGAACTACACCCCTTTGCCTCATTTTCCGTGGAGGGATTTTTTCCCTCTTTTAATTTCAAAAATCCCTCGAGAAGGGGAGAGAGAAAAGCGACCAAAAAAGGCCGCTTTTGTTCGGTTATCGCCCCAGCCTCAAAACCCACGTCGACAGAGAGGGCAACACCTTTCCCCAAAACGTCGCACCAGAGAAAGAGGAAGCGGGATAATGCGACGCAGAAAAAAAAGAAACCAACGTCGAACGAATTTTTAATAAGAGAAGAAAAAAAAGATTCGGAGGGGAACCTTTCGCGCCAAATAAAACATTCGATAAAGTTCCATTCCTCGATTTTCGAACACGTTAATCTCGACAGTTTTTAAATTCTCTCGAACTCGCACGCATCGGCGTTTTTTTTTCTGGTCGAAAATAATCACAAAGTTTGTCTGTTCTTCAATCGTTTTCAAAAATAAATTATACTTTTCCGGTAAAGTTTTGATTAATTACAAGATCGATTTCTGTAAAAAAAAATGGTCGAAACTTTTTGGGCGCACTTAATCATCGAAAACTTGTGTCTCGATTTCCATTAGAATCATTATTTACCCGATACATGTATCTGATATACCTCGCCTCTTTTTGCCCCTGCTGTGGAGGTTTTTTCTCTGTTCAGGAAGGGCAAAAATTTAATGCGCAGATTAAAGCAGAAAAATTTTTTGAATTGCGGAAATGAACGGGACGAAATCAACACCCAAATGTTCGAAATTTGTTTTTATCAAAATTCATGCAACTACAGAGTGATATATGTTCTTCCAAATTAACTTCGAACGACTTGCAGTGAATTTTTTGACGATTCTGGTTTGCTTTTTAACTCGCTTAGTTTTTGTATTTCAAATTGAACATAAAATACCGCAAGCATGACGCTTTTGAAAATTTTTAATCCCCATGTTAGTTTCCTTCGTTAAAGAAAGCGTAGTACAACTTGGTATTCTTTTTTCCAGCTTTAAAAAAATACTTTTGATTTTTAAAGAGTGTTTAAAATGCTTTCCAATAAGTAAAAGTTGTTTCGCTATAAAAAAAGATTTTATAGCAGGTTTGAAATACTTAAATAGAGTTTATCTGAAATAAAATTTAGAATCTTTTTATTTTACCAAGATGTTGATTATATGCCTACTATGGTCTGTCATAAACAAAAACGTATTCATATAATTCATCAGGTTGGGTTATTTTCCAATGCTAGTAAAATGTTTATAACTTTATCTTTTAAGATGAAATTAGAAATTTTTTATGTGCAATTTTTTTCTTTAAGTTTATACAATCTTATGCCAAACAGATAGTGCTGTTTTTTGAACAAATGTCGTCAAAACTAAGCAACTAAAATAAAGTAAGCAACTTAAAATAAAACTAAGCAACTAAAATAAAGTAAGCAACTTAAAATAAAACTAAGCAACTTAAAATAAAGTAAGCAACTTAAAATAAAACTAAGCAACTAAAATAAAACTAAGCAACTAAAATAAACTAAGCAGCTAAAATAAAGTAAGCAACTTAAAATAAAACTAAGCAACTAAAATAAAGTAAGCAACTTAAAATAAAACTAAGCAACTAAAAAGGTTTTTGCTCTTATATTTTAAGTTGTCTTAGAAGGTTTTTTAAAAATTTGAATAAAAATAATAAAAATTATTCAAGTTTCATAGCTGACCATTAAATAGTTCATTAAGTATTTGACTACATTAGAGACTTAAACGAAACTTAAAACATTATTTTATTTAATATTTAATGGGCAATTCTAAAAGTGGAAATTATGATCTAAATAACGTTAGACGACTTCACCTAATATTGAGTTTAAAAGACACTATTTGCATAACTAATCGTGAAGCAGAGGGTTTTGCGTCACGATTTTGTGCTTAAATATCTGTCTCTGATACCCTTGTCGTCCTGAAAATCGTAATAAGTTTAAAGCGGTGTTTCATGGACGCAAATAGTACTTCAAAAAAATTCTTGAGTTAAATATCTTAAGAGCTTATAATATGTTCAAAATAAACTCAAAATACTTGGTTTAAAATCAGTTTTTTTTTCAAATAAGTTTTTGCGGTCATCAATTCCAAACCTGTAGTTAAAGGAAGAGTGTTTTTGGGAAAGAAAGAGCCGGACAAACTCCTGTGTAGGATCCAGGAAATTCTGTTATCCGTCAAATACCTGTGGAGATAATCCCTTCCATTTCCCCTTCGGAAGAGTTTGTTCCTTCCTCCTGCCTTCATAAAAAATACACAATGACGATAGGGGGCGCTTCAGACACCTCCTTCCCTTGTAGCAGGCTTGGTCAAGTCATTTCTATTGATACATGAATTACGGGCGTATTTTCCACTAATTTGACCTAAAGTCAACCTGGATTCAGGCTTTTTCGGTGAATCTGATAGGTTTAACCTTTAATCATTTATCACATTACGATTTTCTGCAAATTTTTTCGTGCAAATATTTTTTGAGTCACTAAATTGAAAATTATAAGGGATATACATAAATAAAATAACCGTGTTTGGAAAATTAAAACCATTAGAAATCCAATTAATTAAAATGATACTTTTGAGTACCATCAGTACACCGAGGGTTAAAATATTCTCACAACACAAGAAAACTGACTTTTTTTCAACACAGTTTTAAGTCTTAAAAATAATAACGTTCCTTTTGACTTTAACTACTTTTGAGGAAGAACAAAAATGACAATAATGGGAACCCGATCCAAATGACAGCTGAAAACACAACTTCAGTTTTAAATCTATTTCCCGCTATAAAATACCCATCACAGAACGCCTTTTATCTTGAAAGAGGTAAACTGAAAGAGTGTGTTCCTGAAAAGTTAAAAGGGAATTTAAGTGTCCGTTCTGCGCAATGGAACGTATTTTCATTAAATATTTCTCACTTACCAACCGAACAAATACGGTTGAAAGTAGCTTCACCCCAGTAGAATGTTTTTTGCTTCATTGTTTGACAGTGTTTTATATCGAATAGAAAAACTGTTCCATTTCTTCACTGGGAGAGAAATAGAGCAATTTTTTTTCTACTCCGAAATCTGATTTTCTACACTGACTGCTGGCTTCTCTGCATACTAACAACTTTAAAGGAAAAGTGAGTTTTACAGGTGTGGGCTTGTGCTGCTGGAAATAAAACATAACCAATGGATGAAGGCTTACACGGCCGGCGTCTGTGATTAAAGATGGTTTTGTTGTTTTAACTGTAGATACTTTTTTGTAATTAAGTGTTATTTTTTATTATTTTTAAAAAGTCATTAGTTTTGTAGCATGGCTTAACTGTTCCGAAAACATGAAACTAGTTCGCACACGGGATTATGTATATTTTTTTACTCTTCTAATGAAAAAGCTCGCTTGGGGAATCTACTGGAGGTCCAACGTCGATCTAGCCACAAGCTAAGTAATCTAGCCACAAGTAAGTAAGATCTGGACACAAGCTAAGTAATTAGCACCCCACTCCCAAAGGCCAATGAAATTGAGATGGGCACCACCTTTTATATAGGCCACACTGAGAGAAATCACAGTTTCAAAATTGAGTAAATCGATGTTTTCTTCTTGGTACGAAACTTTTTGTTTCAAATTTTGTGACCCAATGCTTTCAATAATGAAACACCAGACCATACTCAATTTTAAGCAATTCAATAGTGACCACTCAAATTATACTCACTTTTAACTTAGGTTTGAAAATTGGAAAAGTTTTGGAAATCTTTCAACCACCCCAGTTTTTGGTGTGGTTGCGCGAAACACGACTTTGCAATATAGCACCCAAATTACTTCTAAAATGAATCTTCTCTTGACACCCGTCGCACTTCGGTTTATGGGAATGCAAAGCACTATAACTCGAAAATAAGCACTTGATGTTTCATTTTTGAGTATCTGCACATTTTCAGAAATAATTATACATGCATGTTTTCAAATTTGAGTAAATTTGACTCGGAGCCAGATTGAGTAGGTGATATACTCAGATTGGAGTAATTTTTACTCAGCTTTGAAACTGTCGTTTTAAGAGTGCACTAAGGCCTGAGCAGAATTTGATTGATTTTAATTTTAATAACTTGAATAATTGATTTGAATAAGAATTTTAAGAATACGGATAACTTGGTGACGACTGACTCAACCAAACCACGCAGGGATATCATGCTATAGAGCTCTCTATCGTTTATGCCTCGACGGTTTCTTCCTGCACAGAACAAGGAAAAAAAGCTTCTCCACAGAAGGGAGGGAGGTGGGGGAGGGGTGTCCCGGTCATCGCCAAGATGGCGGCTCGCCAGGAAATGACCGGCTGAAGTGGTGTTGCCACACGGAAGGATGTAAAAATGGGTGCGGAACGAGCAGTAGTGCCCCTTCCTAACCTAATGATGGCCGCGTGGCGTGTGCCCCTCCTCTTGTTAAGGATATGCCTTTTTTTTCTGTTCCTTTCCTTGAATTAGCCAGGAAGATCTGATCTTACATTGATTTATTTGCGATTCTCGGCTTCACTCATTGATTTTTTTTGTTTAGTGACGTTTTTTATCATTGGTGGAAGTGGGTCGAGTAGAAGTAGTATAGGTGTGATAGCTGACTCGTTTAGGTTGGCTCAATGAATACATCTCTCGATAAATAAGCAAAATCGATCTGCGGTAGGGAGTTTTACAGGCGAACCAAAAGCGCGGCTAGGAGAAAAGGGCATGATACATAAGACAAAGTCACATAAGTAAAAAAAAATAAGTGGTCTTTCTCAATTAGAGAACAAAAGAAAACCCCTCCTCCAACGAAAGTGCAGAGAGGAAACCCTCAAAAAACACAAAGGGTGCGGCTAACTTTAAGACACAAACTGCACCTTACGGCTCACTTTGAAAAGGTGGAAAAGGTAACGATTTAGAGAGGAAATCGGAATGAGAAAAATGTGTGGTAGTCTTAATGGCCTCATTATCTTTTAGCATCAAAAGTAGCAACTGTACTTGAGAGTAACAATATAAATATTATCACTCGTGCTGCTTAGCCAACTATAAAAAATACGGTATAAATATACGGGATTTTTACAGACGTTGTACGGCCGGATAGCACACGACTTGTATGAAATAAAATCTCCATATTGATACTATCCAAGGAGCGGAACCGTTTAATATAAATATGGAGATTTTATTTCATACAAGTCGAGGCCGTGCAACGTCTGTAAAAATCACGTGACCCTTTTACTATCGTTGGTTAAGCAGTATGTATGTTACAGTTAATGTTCATAATCTGGTAATGTTCGTAATACTACCTAGGTAAAGTATGAAATATTTTGTACTTTACCTTAGGTAATTCTCATTTTACCTTAGTTTTTCAGAACATTACCTAATTTCGGACATTAACTGTAACATGTATACTAATATGTTATCTCCCTAACACTCGTTTTCGTTAGTAGAACCTTTGGATAAATCCTGACTATAAGTGATTGCTTAATGAAATCAGATTATATTTTCACATAGTTGTATCCTTTAATACGAACGAACCTACCAAAAATCCTCTTACATACAAGATTTGTTTCTTAAATTAAGGTTCAGTGATTTAAAAACAAACAATACATAGCAAATCGCATTCCATAACTCCTCCCCAGATATTTTCCCTCATCCCATGACACACGAATATCTAGAGAATAAAAAAAGCAAACATATAGAGCCAGTCAGAAAATCGCCAACTCCCCAGAGCGATTTTTCACAGTCCATCATGTAGCGGCAGTCATGTGGAAGAGCGATTGACTTCTCCGGGAGGGTCAGGGAGCACCACCCAGCCGTTCCCGGTCGAATTAAGCGTGACGCCCTCCCCCCCCCCCCGACAGCTTGTTTCGATCATCGCGGGGATCATCCAGGGGGTTGCCACCGGCCCTTGGCGACGGAGCGAGTCGCCAAAGGGCGCCCTTACTCGGGCAGAGGGAGAGAGGCCTAAGTCACTGGCGATGTTGATTTTGTGAAAACACACAATAAGGATTTAAGGGTGTCCATAAAATAAGTAATCCGATTTAAGGCCGGAATTGAATGGAATTTTGGTGGAAGACGTTTTGAGGGATGGGGAGGAGAACGGTATGGGGTGGGGCAATTAAACTTTATCAGTTACGGTTTAGGTGAAAAAAACTTAAAATTCCCAATGAAACCCCCTTTTTTTATTTGCGCTATGTGATTCCAGATGAGAAAAATAACAAATAGCGTTAAAAAGGTGCCTCTAAGTTGTAAACTCGTTCCTAGAGAGACAAATGAAAACAGCTATGAAACTGTTATTTTTGTAGAAGCTATAAGACTAGTGAATGGTTAAGAAAAATGACTAGTGAAACGGTAAATAACAATAAAAATTAAATCAAAGTATGCTAGTAAGTTCACTAATTTTTCTTGAATGGATGTCTTTTCTTAACCATTCACTAGTCTAGATTCTACAGGAATAACAGTTTCACAGCTGTTTTCATTTGTCTCTCTAGGAGCGAGTTTACAACTTACAGCCGTATTGACCAACACGGTATTCGTGTTTTTTCTCATCTGGAATCACAGAGCGCGAATAAAAAAGGGAAATTGGGAATTTTAATTTTTTCACTTTAACCGTAGCTGATAAAGTTTAACTGCCCTACCCCATACCATTCTCCTCCCCGTCCCTCTAAGCGTCTTCCACCAAAATTTCATTCAATTCCGATGAACGGTTTGATTGTTAGAGGGCTTTAAATGGGGGGTTACTTATTTTATGGACACACCCTGTACTTGGAAAAGTCAAAATTTTACAGCACTATTAATTTCAAACATTTTCACCAAGAAAAAAAAGTTGTAAAATATTTCCTCTTACTTAGGGATAACAAACAAACTTACCTGATTGCTTGCTCTCCATATTCAAGTATTTGATAAGCACGATAATCTGAAAAAAAATGTCGACTACTTATTTAAAGATCACTTTAAATTCAAAATAAGTTGTTTTTTAGTGTAATACCTACGATTAATTTACAATCTTTTACTTGCAAATACAAACAAACGTTTCTTTAAAGCCTATACTCAGAACTAAATTAAAAGCTTAAACCCTCCCACAAAAAATATCGGTTATAAATAACGTTAACTTTAAATCCAATTCCTAGTTTTTTTTATAGTTTTTAGATAGTGAAGGCAGAAAGTATCAGTTTAAAAATATTTTAAATGTTCTTTTTTTTGTTAATAAAGGTCTGAAATGACCATTGACCAAGAAGATACTAGTATTAATGTTCGACATTTGGAGAGGGCAAGACAAAAATGAGAAAATATAGATAAACCAAGGAAGAACAGACAAGGAAGAAGGGGTATAAGGTGCGGAATCCTGCGGGGATTTTTCTATTGGATATTTTGAGGAATATTATTTGAATATTTTGGAAATTAATTTATAACAGGAAGGTCAAGAATGAGTATACATTCCCTGTTTTTAAGGTAATGTTTTCACTTCCTTTCCACAACTTTCTGTGTAAAGTGCCTTATATGTAACAGATAGGATAAAAATATCTTTTAATAGAAGAAAAAAATATAAAACAAATGTTTACTCCATTATCCATTAGACTCATCAAGTTTATGCCAAAAGTAGGGAAGAGGACGAAGCGGCATATCAACTGCCAGCAAATGTCTCTCACCGTCATCTCATCTTCGTAGAAAAGATTCGTTAGCTTTATTTTTAAGCTGTGAAAATTTTAGGAAGAGGGGAAAAAAGAGGGATTTGTAAAAAAGGGGAGATGAGATATTCTCACGTTTTGAAATTAAAATTTATTAAAATAGAAGATAAAAAACATAAAGAATAACGCGTTTCGTAGCCTAGTTTTTGAGTTACAAATGTTTGAAATTTCGTTTTTTGTTTGGGCGCTAAAACACTTTCGAATCCCAAATCATGCGCTGTGAGGTCACATCCAATAGAAGCCCGTGTTCTGATCACGTGAAAACAGTAAACACAATGGTTTTCATGAGCTGTGACGTCACATCCAATAGAAGCCCGTTTTCTGATAACGTGACTTTTCTGACGTTTTGGCAAAAAAAAAATTGAATTTTAAATTATTGAAAACACATTTTTGAACTTAAAAATCAAAAATTTGGGAGTTTTAAACCATAATGTATCCAAAAAGTATAAAATCCCTCACTCATGCAAATACCTCATTTAAACTTTTTTCTCGGTTGTCAAAAACGCCGTCAATTTCCAAAAGATAGTTCCGAGTGACTCAGGCCGCTCTTCCTCCGGAAGCTTTCTCTCTCCCATCCAGGGGGCGCCGGCTGACCATTCCCGTGACCGCGCGTGCCTCAATCAATAGCGGGGCTGATTGGCCCCCGATGTAATCGGGCACACTAAACACTGCTCAGTAAATGAACACCCCTCCTCCCCCTTTATGAATGAAGGGGTGGATTTTGATAGAGCTAGTGCCTGGCAACATGGGCGACTCAGGTTGCCCTTATGAAGCGGATGGGGCAAAGAAGGGAAAAGATGACACCCGTTTTCCTCTGCTTCAGTCTACTACCAAATTTTTAAGAATACTTCAATAAATTTTTACCACCTCCTAACAAATTATTGCCTTTAATTTGCTTATATTCATAGAATTTTACAATTTGTTAAAAAAGACTACTTTATACCCAAACGAAGTGAGAATTTCTAAAGTTGGTATATGGACAATATTCAAAAGTCAAGCAATAGCTTAAAGTAGTAGTTAACGCCCCCTTTACATCTAGCAACGCCCCCACTTTCTTTCAACTTCTCACCGCCCCCCTCCTAAAATGCTTCAACGCCCCCACTCGGGAGCTGTACCGCCCACTTGGTGGCATTACACCAACCACTGGTGTAGTGCATCGCCCCTCAAGTACCCATCACCGTTTGATAAGAATCTTAAACTGCCCATGGTAAATGCTAAAATAATTCAGAATAATTTCCGACGTGTTTTGTAATTACATGATTTAGAAGTAACTCCAGCAATAATAGCACCTTCAAGTGCCATTTCTGATCTACCTAAAGTTCAGTAATACCCCGTTCGCACTGGTCTTTTTTTTTGCCTTTATTTTCGTTAGCACTTTGTTGTCATGGAAACACACTTATCAATTCACTAGTCAATTAATAATCTTTTTTGTATTTTTACTTGTATTTCTGGTGATTTTATTCATTAGTTTTAAGTTGTATTGAGAAATTAAATTTTTAATTATTTTACAAATCATGCTGTTATTGTTTACACACAGTTAAGTGCTTATTTTAGCCCCTTGTCAGTGCAAACGCAGATGGGGTGATTTTGCCTTTGTTTCCATGACAACAAAGTGCTAACGAAAATAAAGGCAAAAATAAAGGCCAGTGTGAACGGGGTATTACTGAACTTTATGTTCAGTCATTTGTTTTTAACAATTAGACGTGAAAAAAAGTTTCTCCTTTTTTTGGGGGGTCATTTTTATGTTACTATTTGGCCATAACTACATGAATAAGCCTTCGTTATTTCTGGCAGTAAGCATAGAGGGGGAACGACTTCGGCTCGGAACACAGTTAACTGAAAATCTTTGCTCGAGGTCGTTAAGACTGAGAGGCTCAACTCCCTGTTTCTACCCTCTCTTGATCAGAACGACTATTTTTCAATGACTGTGTTCAGAGCCGAAGTCGTTCCCCCTCTATGCCTACTGCCAGAAATAACGAAGGCTTATTCACGTAGTTATGGCCAAATAGTAACATAAAAATGACCCCCCCTTGAGCGACTGGAGTCGCCCAGAGTGACCAGGCACTGCTGATGCGCAGCAATAAATGAACACGCTTGGGTGGGGGACAACCCACCCCCCCTTTATGAATAGAGGGGGTGGAATTTGATAGAGTTAGTTACACTCGCCAAAGTGGGTGATTGATATTTATTGGTGGTGGTAGGTTGTGTGATTTTTGAAGCGCTCGTTTAACTACTTGTTGGGGGGTTGATATTCCCACGGGGGGGCAAACAATATGCTTTTGAAGTGAGAACTGTCGAAAAAGCGCGTTCCCTCATTTAACGCGCGTATTGTCGGGGTTTGGAGGGCGGGTGTTCATTTTGTTCGAACTTGAAAACGTTTTGTTTCTGGAATCTGTTCAGGGTATAGAGAGGAATGGTGTACGCGTTTTTGTTCTCAGAAGGTGTTTGTTTGGTTTTCAATGATGCCTAGTTGAATATATAGACAGGCAGTGACGTTTATTCTATAAAAAAAATTGTCATTATAAGTCCTCAGGCTAGATTTTTACGCCGTGGGAGAGTATACAGGCAATTTTATCTCAGCTCTCCCCTGCATAATATTTTACAGGTTTAATGTAGTTCTGTATTAAATTTTTAGGGGATATTCAATCCTTGCTGAATTTAATCTAAAACCAAAGGTGTGTATAATAAAAATGGGGATCTGAAAATTTGACTCTTATGAAACATGTCCCTCATTTAGCCACATAGTCCGATTTTAGGAGAGAGCTCGACTCGTTATATACGCCCCTGTAGGCAGAGAAACGGGGAAAAAACTTCTGCAAAAAATGCAAATATACTACTTTCCCCTATATTGAGAAAATTAAATTCTGCAAAATTTACTGCAACTTTGGAAATCCAGGGCTGTGAAAGACGGGGTGGATTTTGTAATTTGGATGTTTTAGAATTGGTTCCGGGTTATATTTGCAACGATATATCGTGTAGAATCTTCCTTCTACAGTCTTTAGAATCAGGAAAACAAAAAGACAATTTAAGTTGTTGAGAAAAAGAAAGATAAATAGGAATAAGAGAGTTAGCCGCTTTAAAAAAACGTGGGATTCCCTCAGTGATAAATTTATAAACAATGTATCTGAGAGTTTTAAAACGTCTCTTTTTGAGGCACTTAAAACTAATTATTACATGCACCTCTTCTTAAGTTTCCTTTATCTGATCTATCTTTTTTTCTATTATATCTTAATCGATCTTCGTGGTTTTTTTTTCATTAATTTGATTAAAGAAATCCTTACTATATTTTAAAATAAAATTTAAAATATAGCTTTTCGATTGGAGCAACTTATTTTATTGAAACTGGAAATTGGTTTAAGTCGGATATATTAGACGCCTATATTGAAAAAATTAACAAAACTTACAAAGTGTATATCAAGTTACAAATGAAAATTATTAAGTTTCAATTAAAAAACTCCTTCAATAAATATATTCATTTGAAATAATACAATTTTAAAACATCATCCCACTTTTCAGGCTATATGGTTTGTAAATTGGTGTAATTAAAAAGGGCACATTTTATAAAAGAAGAAAACAATTTGAAATTTTTGAAACGCAATGAAATTACCAAGACTGAACAGGTCATTAAATCTGACAGTATTTTAATTTTTAAAATTAAAAATTGAAATAAAAACGTACTTCTTGGTGCATTATTATGAAAGGAAAACACTACTTTGACAGACTTTTTTCAACTTTTTAGTCATTTAATGAACATAAACTTGATTTATTCATTCCAAACACACTATTACCGTAGTTTTTTGGGATGTCGGGAAAAATGTTATTAAAAAAATTAACTAGGTAATTTAGCAATATAATAGAGTAACACTTTTGAATCACCAGTAAATGTATAGATGGCGCTAAGAAACTCATAAATCCAGAAGCAAATCCTCTTGCTCCCAAGTGCTGATATGGCACGTTAGAAACACAGTGGGTTAAAATTTTTGAAAATTCACTTTATTACACTTATTTTAGTATTTTAGATCAATTCACTCACTACAGTATTGTTTTTGGATAAGTTATAAAAAAACTTATATTATCTAACGTAGTTTGAATTAAATAAACATCATATTTAAAAAAAGTGGTCTACTTTAGAGTGAACAAAAAAATATTAAAATCATCAAACATTATTGCAGATCATTAAAATTTGAGAAGACTCCCTAGTTAATTGAAATGTGACAGTAGGCAGTTTGAGGATTTAGTATTGTCTTTTCCTAATAGATGGCTCTGGGAGGTTTCATTTTACTTTACTCATCTATGATTTCAATTTATTTTCAAACTTTCCCATTTAAGTGTTATAAAAAGTGTTTGGGTCAATTTATTCATTACTGTTTTATTTGACTATAAATTCGTTATCAAGTAAAATCTTTGATTTCTTTCTCGGCAAATAATATTGAAGAAAAAAATTATTTAGAGGGATTTAAAAATAACAACCAATAAGTTAATATTTAAACTAACATTGCAAATTTTTTTATGATTCATATTTTGTCGTACTTCATAAGTATGAGAAAATTAAACAGGTTAGTCAGACTTTTCTTTATTATTTTGTTTGAAATACACCCGCATTAAAACGTATCATCTGATAAACGCAAATAGAACTTCGCAGTGACCCATATAATCGTTTCCATTCATTCAATGAAACACATATTTAATAAGTGAAAATTTGAGAACGTTTGAATATAATTTCTCAGGTATTAAATTAAAAGTTATAAATATAAGCAGGCACATTTCTGATGAATATTACAACTAAAGAAAGCACTTAAAGAATCTGTTATAATAAGATAAGTTTGTATTTTTCAAGGTGTTGGTTATTCTAAATTAAAACTTAAGATAATGTAACTGTAATAATTACTACCTAAATCTACCGTTGGTAAGAATTTGCCTAATTTTACAAAAAAAATAATCAAGTTAAAAAAACAGCCTGTATTTTATTGATTGCTTACAATCTAGAGTCCCTCTTTTTCCAATTATATTCCCAAAATATTTACTACCATGCCACCATATTAAAAGTTAAAGGCAACAAATAATTAAAATTAATCACTAGTTCTACTGAAACAAAAGCCCAGTTCAATTATATTCACTAGTGTTCGCAACTGTAGTGTAAACCTTAAGGATTTCACCTCAAGGATTTAAGGAGAAACTCTATTAATGCCATTGTTATGAATCAATCTTTTACTAATTTAGTCATTGTTAAAACACATTGTAAAAAATAGCGCAGGTATTGTCAAACAAACGTAACATATAAGTTCTTATAATAACGCCATAGATACAAATCGACCAAGTAAACTATGACGTTGATTTCGGGAAAAAGTTTACTTATACCTCCTAATGAAAATTGTGAAATACTACGCATTCCATTAATATATTCATTTGTTTTCGTCGTAATATGTCGTTTCATCGTTTGATATGATCACACTGAAATTTTTTTACACAGTCGGCTCTCTAAATCACCTGTAGATTCATAACAAAGAGACATCCAGAAAAATCATAACCGGCTCCCCTAAAATACAAAGACTTTACTCAAGCATCCTAATTGGTATGTGGACCAAAATAGAATCCCGGGTGGGTCAAATTGAGGACTCTCCTTCCCCCTTGTTTGCTCTCCTCTCCAAGGCCACAACACGTGGGGACAAAAAACGGTCCCCGCCCACTCGGAATTCCGCCCCCGAGTGTTCCCACGACCGGACATCCTCCCCCGTCGTCCACATCCCTTCCATCCCAGTGGCGCCCTCTCACCGGAATAACAAAGCCGATGGGGGAAATATCATTTGACCAGTTTTGATTCACGGGACTGACTGGTCAGGATAAACGATAAGAGGTATCTGATTGTGTAAAAATTCTAAATACACTCTTAAAACGACAGTTTCAAAAATGAGTAAAAATTACTCAAATCTGAGTATGTCACGTACTCAAACAGGCTCCGATCCAAATTTACTCAAATTTGAAAACATGCATATACTCATTTTTGAAAATGTGCAGATACTCAAAAATAAAGCATCATGTACTCATTTTTTAATTTGTCCATGACATTTAAGCCATTTTTTATTTTGTCCATGACCATTTGTCCATTATTAGAGGGGATTTGATTCAACTTTTTAAAATGGTAAAGCAAGGAACACAGTGGACTAGATTTCAATACGGGTAATAGAACAAGGGGTCACAATTTCAAATTGAATAAAGTCAAATTTAAGACGGATTGTAGAAAGTATTATTTTTTAATAGGGTAGTGGATAGATGGAATGCGTTGCCTGAAACAATTATTGTAAATTCAAGTGGGGTAAACGAGTTCAAGAGGAAAATTGATAGATACTGGGATTCCGGTAGTTAGGGTTAAAAAGACTGGACCAACCTTGCTGGGCTTACGCCTGTAGTTGATCGACTTAATTTGTATTTGTATTCTTATAAAGAGGGTGCATTGTGTTACAGTTATGATGACCCTATAGCCACGTTACTATGACGTAAACCAGTAAGTAGAGTGCGACGTCACAAAGTTGTATTAATCGTTATCACACCAACTCAATGACAATGTTGCTTTCGATAAATTGCAAGAAAATCCCTTTGCCTTTATTTAGGATCGAACAGATCTATTTCAGCCTTACTTTAAACCAACAACCTCTTTGAATCCTAAACACCAATGTTTCGGATAAAAGGACGTCACAGGCTGTGTTCGAGCTCTTTTTTATAGTCACATTTTCAAATTAAATTTAAAAAATATACAAGCATCGCTATTAAAAAATCTATGTGCGTATATTTCCTCTCTTGGATACCTCTATCAAATAAAAAAAATTAAATAAAAATACTGGATTGCGCATTATTAAATATGTGCTGTTATTTACCAATGTTATAAAGGTTATTAAGTATCACCAATCTGTTCAGTATTCTAATATTGACAAATTTTAATAGTTGCCATTGATATAAATGTATATTTTTATCACTTCATTTACCATTTTAATGTATATTTCTAATCTCAAGCATCCAAAACAGCTTAGCGAAATTTAACGGGAAAATATACAGAATTGAACCACATTGTTTGATATCATTGTAAAGACTTTGTAAACATCACGATTTATCAACAATCGTAATAGTAACTTACAAGAGCTAGTTTAATTCTTTACAAGTTCGATATCAATGGTCTTTCGATAATTTTTATAACCTCGCTTAACTTTTATGATAAGAACTAACAGGGTTCTTTTAATGCTTAAAAACATCAGATTTTCTATTCTAATATAGTTTGCAATCACTGAAAATGGATCGCAAATTGAAAGTACTGCCAGAAGATAACACGCATAGACTGGCTTTTCCGCATACAAACGACTTTAAAGGAGAAGATGGTTTTACAGAACTTCCCGTGTACTGCAGGAAATCAAACATGTAGGATGACTTACGTGATTTTTTAGTTTATACAAGATTTGAGTATAAATAGTGTTAAAAAACAACGAGATAGGCGTATTTATAAGTTTTTAGCATTCTCAAAATGAATACAAATAATTGATACTACTTAATTTTTATTATTGGATGAGTTAAAAAAACGTTTTGATTAGTATATAAGAACTAGAGCACAGTAAATCCAAACATATTCAGAAAAGCAAGTGACTGAGAAAAATAATGAAGAAATCATTATTCATCTACTTGTTAGAATAAATTTGAGATGCGAAAAATACCATGTTTTATTACCAAGTAGTGTCCTTACTCTAACCTTTCTCGGGCATGGAGAACTACGAAAGAAAAACTATTTTGTTGTCCAAAACATGTAACTTTCGTGACATGGGACCTTTATTTCGACAAAAATTCGAAAAAAAAACTTTTGTTGTAAATAGATTGATGTATTTGAATACAAAATTTTATGATTGTAGTTCAATTATTATAGGAGGAGTAGCATTTTAAAAACACTTCTTAAATTTTAAATTTATTTTTAAAAAATATCATAAAATTCCAACTTCTGGTATTTCAAATTTGGAATGTGTTTAATATAAGGTAAATACATATATTTCCAGCAAAAAGTATCTAATAACAATGAATTTAAAGATTTTGACCAAAAAAGGTACCATGTTCCCTTTTAAATTCTTTATTATAATTCATTTTGAGCATTAAAAATGAAATAGAATCTGTAAATGAACATTTACATACAGCGTTTATTATTTTTAATTTTATATCTTAAGTAGCATTACGAAGGACATATAATAAGTGTTAGAATAAATAAAATATGCTACTTCGTTTGCCAAACGTTTAAAAAAAATTTCCCAAATAAAATGATACATAAAAATGCGTTGAATATACTGATGAAAAAAATAGTTTCAACACTCCAAGTCAATCCAAAACAAAGGTAATTGAAATCTAAATCCTAGGATTTATCTGATCAAAACTGTTTACAAGGTCTAAATGTTCCCAGGGACACGCATGAGCGTTGGTAAAAAAACATTTATTCCATGTTTTTCACCATGAGTGATCGCTTTATTGTGGATCCTTCCGATTCTGTTGACGCTGTGTCCAGTCAGGAGAGGAGAAATGTCTCATTGTCCATTTGACGGACAGGAAAGGGGTGGATGGATGTCCAGCGCTTTAATCAAAACGAAATTTTCTGCTGCGATAACCAGGGTTGGCAAAAACTTGGGTTTATAAAAAAACTCAAGTGGGTTGGTTTTTTTGGGGTTTTTTCAATAAAACCATGAAAAAAAACATAAAACTTGGTTTTTTCGGAAAAAGTGTGGGTTTTTTCAAAATTAAGTGGTTTTCACCTATAAAGTAAGTGGGTTTTTTCAAATTTTAGTAAGTTCTTTCTATGTTAAATATGTTCTGTCAAAATGATGTCAGTTTTTCCACTGTTAAGTGGGTTTTTTCAAAGTTTTTATACTTTGAAAAAAACCACTGAAATTGTAAAAACACCCCTTATTTACTGTAACCTGGTTTAAATTATGAAAAAACCATTCAATATTGAAAGAAATCTATTCAACTTTGAACAAACCCCCTGAAATTTTCAAAAAATCTTTATTTATCTAGTTTGAACTTTAAACGTCCTAAATTTTGAAAAAAAAACCCCATTTAATAATGAAAAAACCCATTGAATAATGGAAGAACCTATTTAACTTTTAAAAAACTCCCTGAAATTGAAAAAACACCATTTAGTTTTTAAAACCTAGTTTAAATTTTGAAAAAAAAAACACTAAAATTTTTAAAATATCCTAAACTTTGAAAAAAAACCCACATTAAATTTTGAAAGAACTGCCAAAATGTTGATTTTTCTTGAAAAAACCCAAAAATGGGTCCAAATTGTGAGTTTTTTCACATGTTTTTTTGAAAAAAAAAACCATAGGGTCCAATCCAAGCAACCCTGGTGCTAACCTTTCCTTTTATTCCCAGTCGCCTCAAGTTTTCCTTAGGATTCAATAGTAATCTTGGTTGGCTTAAAAGACAGAAAGGTTTAATAGACTTTCCATTCTATGATATAATGCATTCGGCTTATCACTGAATGGGTTAATGATGTCAAATGCATTACATATATTTTTTATACCCAAAATAAAAATGTGACAAATTATTTTCAGAACTTTGAAGCTCATATTAGTCGATTTCTCTGCACATAAATAGCTATTAAGGAAAAGATGGTTTTACAGAAGATAACTTGCACGACAGGAAATTAAACTTCACTTAGCTTAAACATCCCAGTATCATGAATTTACATTACAAAATATTAAAAGTATTTTGGTTCGGTATTCCGAAAAATCCAAACAAAATCTGTTTGAAGTTTATATTTTCTTCAACGAAATATTTGACCATGTTAAGGACTATTTTTTAAATAATTTTTATAAGACTTACAGAGAAATATATAGAAAACTCTAAATAAGGAACCCGGCCAAAGTGAAAATGTTTCAAGGGTGAAATTTTGTGAATGTCATCACATTTGCAATCAACGTTTCATTGATTCGCCAGTAGCGCCTTTAAGTTAACTTCTCTGCACATAAACAGCTATCAAGGAAAAGAGGGATTTACAGAACATCTTCGAGCATGACAGGAAAGGGAACTTTTCAGCAGGGAGGTACTAATATGATGGTGTGGATTAGGCGTATCGAAAAAAACTTTTTTTTATTTTGATGATGCATTAGTGCGGAAAAGTTGTCTAAGGTGGCAGAGAGTATCTGATTTTAGAAGCTTTAACCTTTATTGTTCCCTCGGGTGTAATTTTTTTACAAACAAACAAATTTTATTTACAAAATAAATACAAGTAATAGAGAAAAAACATATGATATGCCAAGGGGAAACACTCTTCCCGTACAGGCATAAGAGAAAGATATTCATAACAGAAATAAAGAAAAAAAAAATAAAAATAAGACACTATATAGAAACACTAAAAAAATGGCAAAAAAGCTGGGTAACATTATAAAATAAAATGCTTCAAAGTGAAAAATATATATCAACGTCGTCAATGTTTAATAAAAATTCAAATAATATTCTTTTAAATGTTGAATATTTACTAATACTAATTAAGTGTACAGGTAGACTATTGAACAGTTTAGGGGCAAGGTAATAAAAATGTTTACAAAAAATGTCCTTGGAGAAACTTGGAATTTCAAAAGTGTCTTTGGATCGAGTGTTATATTGTATGCTTTTCATTTTAAATTGGGATTTATTCCGGAATATATAAAGTACTAGGGGGCTCTGCCCCCTGCTCGCTATCGCTCACCAACCCCCGGAACTGCTTCGCAGTTCTTTGAAGATCGCTTCGCGATCTTAGCGAGCAGAGCTCGCTTGTTTCATCTCAACAATCCAGGCTCGTCGGCTTAGTTAATGATCCTTTGATACCGAAGCTACTCATCTCTCTAATTTATCAATGATTTAATTCGAATCATTCATTCCCTCGAAGATATCAAAATAAAACTGTTTCTAAAATATTCCATCTCTTAACTTCAATTCTTCTTTCTTCAATTATTGAATAGAAATGTTTTTAAAAAAATATCAAGCAAGTCTACCAATTATCATCAACCAACTTAGAGTAAAAACAAGCCTTTAAGAAGCCTTTTACCTTAAGAAGCCTTTAAATTTTTAATATGCACGTGAACATCTAGTGAATCGTTAGAAATTAAAGAAATAAGACTCATAAAAATAAGCTGTTTCCCTAGTGAAAGACCAGAAAGAGAAGAAAAAATCGAAACTTTGAATCTCAATAATTCTAAAACTGATTCGAATTTTTTAAAAAACGAAACTCCAATATTTTCATAAAAAATAACTGTATATGTGTCTAAAATATTGTACCTCTATCATGATTAGTTTTTATTTTATAACGAAAAAATCGAAAAATTGTCAAAAATTTCGAAACTTTAAAATTGAATTACTCAAAAAATAATTCGAAATTCGAAAAAAGAGCGATGAGGTGCAAAACTTCATGCCTAAGAGTATGTGTATGCAAAAAATCACGTTTCTGCTGTAAATAGATTTTGCTGGAGGCGAACTCGCAGCAGAAAAAAATAATTTTCGACTTTGACATTAAATAACTCCAGAACTAATTATCTAATTAATTAGGTTTTGGAACGAAAATGATTATCATGCATTTTTCTACCAATGGTCAAAATTTCATAATATTCTTTTGAATAGTTTTTGCGTAGTTAGAGTTCAAAATGTTCAGAAATAAAATTTTCAAAATCAGCGGCGGCGGCGGCGGTCACTGTTACTTTTTTTTAATATAGAGAGACTAGGGGGCTCTGCCCCCTGCTCGCTATCGCTCACCAACCCCCGGAACTGCTTCGCAGTTCTTTGAGGATCGCTTCGCGATCTTAGCGAGCAGAGCTCGCTTGTTTCATCTTAACTATTCAGTAAAACCTGGAACTTGTCTGCTTAGTTAATGATCATTTAATATCGAAACTTTTTATCTCTCTAACTAATCAATAACTTAATTCGGACCATTACTACAAAAATATCAAAATAAAACTGTTACTAAAATATTCCTTTTTAGCTTACCAATAATTTAATCGAAATGTTTTCAAAAAATATCCAGCAAGTCTACTAATTATCATCAACCATCTTAGAGAAAAAAAACATGCCATTAAAAAACTTTTAAATTTATCAAATACACGTGTGTATCTAGTGAATCGTCGGGAATAAGAAATCAGACTCATAAAAATCATCGCCTGTTTCTCTGGTGAACGACCAGAAAGAGAAGAAAAAATTTAAACTTTGTATCTTAATAATTCTAAAACTAATTCGAATTTTTTAAAAAACGAAACGCCAATCTTTCTATAAAAAATAATTGTATGTGTGTTTAAAATATCATAGTTCTACTGTGATTAGTTTTTCTATTATAACGAAAAAACCGAAAAATTGTCAAAAATTTCGAAACTTTAAAATTGAATTACTCCAAAACTAATTCGAAATTCGAAAAAAGGGCAATGAGGTGCAAAACTTCATACCTAAGAGTATGTGTCTGCAAAAAATCATGTTTCTGCTGTAAATAGATTTTGCTGGGGGCGAACTCGCAGCAGGAAAAAATAATTTTCGACTTTGCCATTTAATAATTCCAGAACTAATGATCTAATTAATTAGGTTTTGGAACGAAAATGATTATCATGCATTTGTCTACTAATGGTCAAAATTTCATAATATTCCTTCAAATAGATTTTGTGTAGTGATAGTTCAAAATGTTCAAAAATAAAATTTTCAAAGTCAGCGGCGGCGGCGGCGGCGACAGCGGTCACTGTTACTTTTTTTTAATACTAGGGGGCTCTGCCCCCTGCTCGCTATCGCTCACCAACCCCCGGAACTGCTTCGCAGTTCTATGAAGATCGCTTCGCAATCTTAGCGAGCAGAGCTCGCTTGTTTCATCTCAACTATCCAGTAAAACCTTGAACTTGTCTGCTTAGTAAATGATCATTTAAAATCGAAACTTTTTAACTTATCAATAACTTAATGCGAACCATTACTACCAAAATATCAAAATAAACTGTTACTAAAATATTCCTTTTTAGTTTACCATTAATTTAACCGAAATGTTTTCAAAAATATCCAGCAAGTCTACTAATTATCATCAACCATCTTAGAGAAAAAAAAATGCCATCAAAAAACTTTTAAATTTATAAAATGCACGTGTGTATCTAGTGAATCATCGGGAATAAGAAATCAGATTCATAAAATAATCGCCTGTTTCTCTAGTGAACGACCAGAAAGAGAAGAAAAAATTGAAACTTGGTATCTTAATAATTCTAAAACTAATTCGATTTTTTTGAAAAACGAAACTCCAATCTTTCTATAAAAAATAATTGTATGCGTGTTTAAAATATCATAGTTCTACTGTGATTAGTTTTTCTATTATAACGAAAAAACCGAAAACGGGTAAAAAATTTCGAAACTTTAGAATTTAATAACTCCAAAAATAATTCGAAATTCGAAAAAAGGGCGACGAGGTGCAAAACTTCATACCTAAGAGTATGCGTCTGCAAAAAATCATGTTTCTGCTGTAAATAGATTTTGCTGGGGGCGAACTCGCAGCCGAAAAAAATAATTTTCGACTTTGACATTAAATAACTCCAGAACTAATTATCTAATTAATTAGGTTTGGAAACTGAAATGACCCTCATACATTTGTCTACCAATGGTGAAAATTTCATAATATTCCTTCAAATAGTTTTTGCGTAGTGATGGTTCAAAGTGTTCAAAAATAAAATTTTCAAAATCAGCGGCGGCGGCGGCGGCGGTGACGGCGACGGCGGTGACGGTCACTGTTACTTTTTTTTTAATATAGAGAGATAGAGAGAAAATACGAAAGTAAGCATTATGTCGAAAAGGTAGCAACTTTAGGAATCTAAATCTAAGGGTGCTAGATTGGGGCCTTAAAATTTTGAAGCATTTATTTTGTATAGATATTAAAGGTCAAAGATTTGATACATATTCACCGCCCCAAATAGAAATACCATAATTGATTAATGAATAAAACCAAGCATAATATAAGGATTTTAAAAAATTTGAATTAACCTTATTTTTGAGATGGTAAAACTTGAAAAGAACAAAACGCAATCGCTTCCCCAACTCTTTGATATGAGTTTTCCATTTCAGGTTTGAATCTATATATAGTCCTAAATATTTGATGCTTTGTACAGGCTGAAGAGTATAACACGAACAAATACTTGTATTACCATTACAAGGCAAAGAATGAAATTTGATATTTAAGTTTAAATTTGAAGGTCTTAGGCTGAAGTGGATGTATTTTGTTTTATTTAAATTTAAGGTTAAATCATTAGCTTCTAACCAAGTTCCTATTTCAATTAAATCAACTTCTATTTGGTTAAGCAAGTCATTTTTGCTAGTGGAAGAATACAATAAAACTGTATCATCAGCGTATGTTAAAATTTTACCATTTATGTTTAATTTACAAAAATCATTAATATAAATCAGAAAAAACAATTTTTTCCAGAATTTTCGAATAATATCTTTAGGTGCCCCATTGGCCCTGAAGATTCCCCCATTTTATCCTATGGAGCACGAAAGCCAAAAATGCCAAAAATTGGTTTTTCTCCCCTCATTCCTACTGTAATTACACGACGAATATCTTCACTCGAGTTATGGACCCTATATGATGTATGCTACCCTACAAAACTTGAATAACAGCCTAAATAGCTATATTATGCTGATTGCTCAAATTTGAACGAGGAAAGACGCAATTTTCGACGAAATTTGAGTCCCCAAAAACGTCAGATGTTTAGACTGTATCAAGTTTTTTCGGGTAACATACATCATATAGAGTCCATAACTCGAGTGAAGAGATTCGTCGTGTAATTACAGTAGTAATTAGGGGCGAAAAACCAATTTTCGACCTTTTTGGCTTGCGCGATCCATAGGATAACATGGGAAAACTTCAGGGCCAATGTGACACCTCAAGATATTATCCGAAAATTCTCAAAAAATTCACAGGTACTCTCTGCCATCTTAGATAACTTTTCCGCACTGATGTGCATCATCAAAATTAAAAAAGTTTTTTTCGATTCACCCTAGTGTGGATATCTCAGTGCCAGAAGTTTTTAATGATTGATTTTTGTAATGATTTGATGTACTTAAAAGAAATTACAAATATTTCAGAATATACTGTATGTATTTACACCGATTAAGTTCTATCTTTAAAATGGAAGTTTCATTGGAAAGTATAACATAATCTTTGAAAATTAGTTCTCAGAAGTCCCTGTTTTTAACTTTAACCTATTTTTAAAATTTCAAACTTATTCATTTTATTCAAACAAAATTTTAACGGTCAATGTAAAACCAGGTCTGTAGTTTTGAATTGCGTGGAAATAAACTTAAAAAAGCATTGAAACTTAAGGATCGAAATTTGAGCCTTAATTTTAATTGCTTAAATATTTGTGAATCACCTTCCCGCTAAATATCGCCAAACTATTTAAATATTGATAAATAATTTCAAGCTCACGAGTTAAAATGTTTAGTTAGATCAATAACTGGTCAGTTTATCAATACAAATTTGAAAAAATTGTCGATATTTCTACTTTTGGTGTCCATAAAAGTTTGGTGATATTTAGCGGGAACGTTAACGGAATTGAACATCCCAATGAACCAAAATGGCATGGACTGTATAAAAAAATACAGTAGTTCAGATCCAGCACGATTCCAAGGGGGCACTTTTCCAGACAAGATCCCCTTATGGTACCTTTGGGGTATGGGGGTCCTCCATCAGAAAAAAAATTGAAATTTGACGTGAAAAGTATGGTTTTAACTCATTTTTAGAAACGTTTTGAGTCAAAGGGGGGGACACTTTTCAACACTATTACCTTTACTTTTTGACCCAAAATGTCAATATTTTCGGGATTTCCTAAAAATAAACACTGAATACCCCATTTTGATACTAATGGGGTGTATGGGGGTCCTCCCCCATAAAAAAATTTAATTTTGAAATTAGACTCTTAAAAGTTGGGTTTTTCCTCATTTTGAGAAGCTTTTTGGGTCTCCAAGGGGGGGACTTTCCAGAGTGCTACACTGTTAAAACGATTGTATCAAAATTGAGTAAAAAGTACTCAAAAAGGCTCCGATCCAATAAGTACTCAAATTAGAATACATGAATATACTCATTCTGAAATGTGCATACTCAAAAATGAAACATCGTGAGCTCATTTTTGAGTTCAAGCTCACGATGTTTCATTTTTTTAATATTTTCAGAAATGAGTATATTCATGTATTCAAATTTGAGTACTTATTGGATCTTTTTGAGTACTTTTTACTCAATTTTGATACAATCGTTTTAACAGTGTACCCCCCTGGATCCGCCACTGCTTCAGATGTAGTAGTAGATCAGAAATCTCTGAAAGTCGCGGCTGAAAAAAAAGCACAGTTTTTTCTCTCCACCAAAATCCGACCGCAGCGACATCCATCAAGAGGACATCCATTCAACAGGAGTGAACATAATCCTCCCCAACAAACCGACTGCAGCCAGATATCTCCCATCGACACCCCCCCGTGCGAATTGATGACACCCACCAGAACGAAAAGCGCATCCCCCCCATCTCTCGTGGAGGGGGTCGGTAGTAGAGGGCCCTTCGAGCATCTACACTGGTGTTCAAAATTAAGAGAAATTGTACATTTTTGTTCAATTTTCTCCAGATTTACTAGACAGATTTTGATGAAATGATATTCAATAAATAATCATTCAAAAAGTGTAATACTCACGCATGCGCAGGAGTAACAATCGTTCGATTTGAAAGGCATGATATAGTGGTTCCTGAATAGAACAAAAATAATGGGTTTATAGGGGGAATGACACTATCATGCAGGCCTCCTTGAGTGATTTCATTGCAGGAATAAGGCAGATAATAAAATTTACTGTTCATAACGCCTACTTTCTCAGAAACATAGTTTTGGGGATCTGAAGGGTTTTTGAAAGGGGGTAACGGGTTGAGATTGCCTTATCTAGATCCCACCATACCTCCTCTAAAGGGTTGAAGTCTAAAACTCTGGCTGCCCATTCCATATTGCGAATATCTTCCTTTTTAATTAAAATAACCCGTCACAGCCACCCTATACGGGGAATTTCGATTTTTCCGATTGGTGGCGGTAAGGCGAGAAAAATATTTAAATACGATCTAATACTTTTTTTGGTCACTTTAGCGTTTGGTTTTGATTCTTATTCAGATGAAATTTAAGTCAATTTCTTGCGATTCGTCTATCCGGATTGCCAACTGCAACCAAACGCAAATGTGGACTTACATACGCAGGGTTGCAATAAGTGGTCATGACTAAATGTGCAATTAGTAGAATTATGATTAGTACTTAGTTTATATTATAATTTGTACGTTGTTTTAAAATCCTATTAAATATACTTCACAGCAACGTTTCCTGAACCTAGTTCGTCACTACGCGGAAGGAGAAACTGAGTAAACAAAAATCCTGTTTGGTTGCTAGGAGAAAATCGTGATAAAAAGACACTATAAATATGTTAAGGGAAAAGTGATTAATTGGGCATTATTAATAATGCCCAGAGTGGAGGCGGGCAAAGTGTTAAATTTCATTCATAAATTCCATTGAATTCATCACATTGCCCGGGCATTATTAATAATGCCGGATTTAATACATTGCCCGCAACATATACATGGGTTTAACGAAATAATCGTATTTTAAAATTGACGTTTCACTCGAAATTAAGACAGCACGATGGGAACTTACTTTGTTTGTGTTTCTGTCTAGTACAGTAAAAAACAAATTTGTATGGAGACTTTCTTTTCAACATGATTTTTATTATTTTCTATGTTGTGTAACAAATTGTCTATGACTATTTACAATCTTTTTCTGCTGAGAGAGGGAGAAAAGTAGAGAAAAAGAGAGAATGAGGAAGAGCGATAGAGAGAGAGTGAGATGAGAATTAGAGAAGAAAGGACAGGGAGAAAATGTCGGAGAGAAAGATTGAATATAGACGAAAATATGAGAATGAATGAAAGACCAAAATAGAGAATGACGAAGAGAGAAAAAAGAGGTGAAAAGAAAATGAAAGGGAGAAATGATAGAAAAAAGGGCAGAAAGACGATTAGAAAATTGAGGGGGAAATATAATGGCTGGGAGAAATGGACGAAAAGAGAATGAAAAATGGAGAATGAAAGAGAAAGAGCGAAAAAAAGGTGATGGAGAGAAAAAAAAGAGATAATAGCTAAAGGGAAATATACTCCGATTCCGTCATAGCAAGTGAGTTCCCCATCACAGATTTCATTTTGTAACTGTGAAAAATGGGCTAGTGTATGTAATAGGATCTAGTGAACTGATTTTTATATTACTATTGTAAATAGTTTTGGCAACTTTGTTAGAATCGATGTATTTTTAAATTTTTTGAATTTAGTTTTATGTTTGGATCGAACAAACAATAGTTGCTAGGATTGGTAGTTTAACAGTGATGTGCGAGAGTCTTATTTTAAGTAACTTTTATCTAAATTATACATAATTAAAACAATAGTATTTTTATAAAGCCTGATCCTTTTTTAAAAGTCATCTACACCACCTCAGAGAGTTTCCACCCGGATTAAACGAAGAAAAATTTGTCGCTATGAAACAGCTACAGGGAAAGCGACAGTAACCCTGTCGGATTGCCCTACACGCTCTATATGTCCCGATGTCTCTACACGACTGAACATCCCCCCTCGTCGAGCGATGCCCCTTTTCCCACAGTGGTTAGTCGCCACACATCATCCATCAGAGGGGAGGACGCGCGCCCTATGCGACAGTCAATGAGGGTGATTCACGGTGACAAAATTCGAGTCCCCTTCATGACGATCGTTTGCAAGAGATTCTTTTTTTTTTCGTTCTCTCTCTCTCTCTCTCTCGTAATGGGCCTGATACGCGCTCGAGGATGCTCTTACGATCAACACTCGGGGATTCTATTGGTAGATTTCGAACTCAAAGAGGGAATTCTATCGGTAGATTTCAAAATCAAAGAGGGGATTCTATCGGTAGATTTCAAAATCAAAGAGGGGATTCCATCGGTAGATTTCGAACTCAAAGAAGCCAAATACTGCGGATGTGCAGCGTGGTTCTATACCAGGGGTTTCCAACTTCTAAGTTCTCAAGGGCCACAATGAGGAAGTTGCATGATTTTTTTATATTTTTTTAATCGATTCCTCTTGCAAAAATAAGCAACTACCCAAAATTTGAGGCCAATCGAGAAATTTTTTGATTCTCAAAAAAATTAACAAAAATTCCCTTTTTTAAAGCGCGCGAAAACGCCAAGAGTTTGGATGTGACGTCATCTTATACTAAACATTGTTGTAAAGCAATGGAGTTGATGGTATTATTGTTGACGTCATCTTATAGTTTAAACAATAAACGTTTTCAGTCACGTGTTTTTTTCTCAACTTTTAAATTTAGATATTTAATTACCTGTACATTGAAAAACTGACTAGATATTTGATTTTAGCATACAAAAAACCATACGGAACACTTGTTTGTTTTTGAAAATCTGACACATGCAACTTCCTTATTGGAATCTGAAGTCAAATTTGGCGGGCCGCAAAGTAACCTGGCTCATTTTTTTTATCGGTGATAGATTTTTTTGGAGGGAGTGTTTAGTATGGAATTATTCCAGCAAAAGAGAGGCGAATGTTATTTGTATACATAGTGTGAAAAAAGGCACTGCTGTATTTTAAAAAATTTCAGATGATGTGTTAATTTTTTACTCTATACAATTTGTAACACTGTATAAATCGGGAGGTCTTCCTCAAGAAAATGTAAATTTCCAAATGTTTGTCGTTATTTCTATAGGAGCTGGACTAGTGAATGGTTAAGAAAATATGACTAGTGAATCAGGAAACAGAGCATTTTCAATCACATGACTCGGACCTAGCAACGGCCTTAGCAACAGATTGTTTTATCTACAGCAGTTAACAGTAAAGAACAGAAAATAACTGGTCATGGAATGCTTCTATTGGAGCATTTGCAATCACATGACAGCAACAGATACCGCCGCACCTAGCAACGGCCTTAGCAACAGACTTTTGACCAACAGCAAGGAAGAAAATAAATGGTCGTGACGTCACCTGAAAACACTCTAACAATAAAAACCAGTAAATCAAAATAGTCTAGTAAGTTCACTAGTTTTTATTGTTATTTCCTGATTTACTAGTCATATTTTCTTAACCATTCACTAGTCCAGCTACTACAGAAATAATGATTTCATAGCTGTTTTCATTTGTCTCTCTGGAAGCGGATTTAAAACTTAGAGGTACCGTTCCAACGCCATTTGTGTTAGTTCAAGATCACATGGCGTGAATAAAAAAGCGGGGTCAGATTGGGTATTGTCAAAAAACAAAATTATTTTAACCGTAACTGATAAAGTATGTTATTTCGTTAAAAATATTTTTTTCAATATTAAAACTACCAAAAATCTTGATTTTTCTTGACCCATTCCATTTCATTTAAAAATGCATTTTTGATCATGAAAGTGCTACTTCCTTCCCAAATTTTAGATTGATTCTGATGCCTCTCATGCGTTTAAAACAACATATTAACCATGAATTTAAATTAGCGCGCAAATCGACATGGATTGTTATACAGCCTACATGGATTGTTATACAATCCCAGGTGATATATCTTCTTCACTTTGTTTGTAATTAAAAAAAAGTAATAATAATAAAAAAAGACAAAAAAATCTGGTTTAAAATGCATTGAAAAAAAAACCATTAAAAACCCATGAAAAAATCGTTAAATCAGTGGGTCCCAAAATCATGTGGTCCGTCATGGCGCAGTTTACCACGGGTCCAGGTGCCTGGAGACTATTTCCTTCCCCTTCAGATACATGGCAAAATTGTGGAGGTGGTGATATAGATAGTGGCAGCATCTATCATATATCATGAGGCAGAAGTCGGCCTCCTACCATTTATGGGCCTCACTTTCTCAGGAGCCGCACCCCCTTTGCTTTGAATCCCTATGGAGCATGGGTATTCCAAGTGGCACACGACAACAACAACATAATGTTTTGTTTAATTATCAAATAAATAAAACGATATTATCATAAATAAGTAAAACGAGGATATGGAATTTCACTGATTTGAAACTACACTAATCATCTACTTCTAATAACGTACTTGTACCCAATATGGACAGGGCTCTCAATACGGACACCCCTAATATTTTTAAAACTAAGAAACTTGAACGAAAGTTGGCACTGCATATTCTTGAAGAAAAGCAGTTTAAAAGAAAATTTAGTCTGGAAAGTGCAAAAAAGCGCGCTGTTCGCCATTTTGAAGGAAATTTGTGTTTTCATGGTTGCTGATAGTATTTACAGGTTAAGTTTAAATTCTTATTACATATGGTAAAATTACTTTAAATATTAAAAAGTGGAGTGTTTTAGAAAGCGGATAAAACATATTTTCGTTTGCTATTGCGTATATTGCTTAAAAATGTTTTCTTTGTTTATTTATTACAAGATTAAGTAAAACTACGCCCTGTTCCTATTATGGACACCTTATGTCCAAATTGGAAACACAGCAAGTGAATTTTCAGATTCAGAAATTTGTAAAATAATTATCTGTTTTATGTTATTTTATTTAGCTAATTCATAATAAATTTGTGTTTATATGTATTTTTAATCTTAATTATACTATCCGTACATAACATTACGAAGTGCATGTTCTGAAGATATTTACTGTGCCCCTTCTCCCCCCGCAATACTTTAAGACATATTTTTTTATCCCCTCTCCTCTAAAATCCCTTGGAAGAGTGGTTCTTCCATACACCCTGGGTAGAAGGTCAATAAGTAGCCACCTGTCCATAATAGGGACAGGTGGTTCCTAATATGGACACTTGCAAACATTTTTTGTTTTTATTATTAAAAATTGAACCAGAATAATTACAAGGTCGCTAATTTTAATAATGAGAGTCAACAGTCCAGGGATAGTGGTCATAGATTTTTGGAGTCCTATGACGTGTACAAGGGGGTGAAAAAAATACATTTTCCTTAGGGTGTCCATATTAGGCACAGGTACAATAATACTACTACTGAAACAATACTAATCAGCCAGAGTAAGAAAGTCACTGAGATGAACGAGAAGACGAATCATCAAGAAAGAAATCACTCATCAGCAGAGAGTCAACTCAACTCCGAGAGAAGAGGCACATCGATAAATCTCCCAGAGAGAAAAAAGATAGTTGTTTTGTTGCAGGAGAAGGGGGGGGGGAAGAACAGCAATCAGTGAGATCGATGCCAAACAACCGGAGGAGAGGGTTTATCTTGGGATGACAGGAGGAGAAAAATGGAATGTTCTTCACGAGGGTCCTTTGTTAGACTTCTTCTTCTTATGCAGATGTTTGGAGAACGTTTTTATAATACATTGTCAGCTAGCTGATTTGCCGGAGTGTACTTATTTACATCACTCGTCTCCTAAAATTAAGGATTATTTGGTATGAAGTGACACAAATCTTTGTTCCTTCAATGTAATTTTCAGGGTTTCCAGAGGTAAGTCGAAACAAACATATAGAGGGTCCCTAGCTAGAGGGGTTTTATAATCCGCCATGGGAGGTTGTGAAATTGACACGTAACCTTTTAAGATTGTAAACAAACCTGCAAAATTGTTTTATTCCGGGATTTGTTACTTAAAAACCAATTTAGGAGTGTAAACTCACAACTATCAAGCGTCACCTCCAACCGTGGACCGGTTTCGTCCTTTTTAGGACTGATGATGAGTCCTAACAAGGACGAAACCGGTCCACGGTTGGAGGTGACGCTTGATAGTTGTGAGTTTACACTTATTGTCCGCTTAACCAGCAATAATTGGTGAAATACTCCTTTAACCAATTTAGGAGCTTCAATTTCATCTCTCAAATTGGTTTTTATGTGGAAAATACCTAAATCGATGGTTTTAATTCGATCTTAAAAGGGTACAAATCAATTTCCACGGAGAGTTTAACAACTTCCCATGCCCGCTTATAAAAACCCCTAGCTCGTTAGGGGTGCATTCCGACCCCCTTTAAAACCCCCATTCTGAGTCCTTTAGGTGTGCCCTATACCTCCCCTAGAAGTTATGAAACACTTATCTGAAACTACCTGTATGAGAACTTCAAAAATAAGGTCAAGGATAAAAGATCCAAGAGCTAAAATAAGCGTTCAATGAAGATTGAGTTCACTTATTATTGGCCGAAAGTTATACTATACCAGACAGCAACTTAGGTTGAACCTACTACGCCCCTAATAAACAAAGTAGTTCCCATAGCGTTGTCTTAATTTCGAGGGAAACAAAGAACGTCAATTTTAAAATACGATTATTTCGTTAAACCCACGTATAAATAGTGTATTTTTATCGCGTGTCGAAGTTCCTCCTAATCAACCCAACAGGCTCTGTGTTTACTCACTTTCTCCTTCCGCGTACTGGGTTCAGGAAACGTTGCTGTGAAGTAGAGATATTCCACCCACTTATAATTAAGAATAGAGGGGAATCCTTTGCACATTTTCGAGAATTTTTTAACTTCTCAATTTCGCCGCTAGGGGCGCTGTAAGTCATTTCAGTGCATTCTCCAGGCTCACTTACCTAGGGGCCTTACTTCCATGACCCTAGGAGGCGTTGGTTCCGAATAACAGCCGTGCAACGCAATTTTGAAACACCCTGTATATTCCAGATATTAACAACTTGCCAGATAATATTAAACATAAACGAAAGTAGACAAAGTATAACTCTCCAAAATTTCCGCCACCCAACTACTCCCTTTGGAACACCATGGAATAAAGAATTAGGCTATAAGCGCGCACTAGAGACTTCCGTCGCTGCGACTGTAACACTAGGTCACTTGAGAGCAATGAATCTCTAGGGCGAGATTCTTGGCAATCGGCTCAGAGTCTCGTCGCCTAATGCGCGCGCTCTAGCTTATGCAATAGCCAGGGTGATTATTTTGTCTCAGTCGCCGTGACAAAAGTCTCTAATGCGCGCTTAGCCTTAGAGTTCATGTGGGTCAAAATCTTTTTAGGGACCAATCCAACCAGAATGTTACATTTTAAAAAATTAATTTAGAACCAGATTTATTAGATACCTTAAAAACTCGTGTTATTCCCTTTTCATCGAGGTTCTACTACCTGTAGCTAACTTTTTTAGGTTTTGGGATTTTGGTGATTTTTAAACTATAAGTGTTGAAAGTCCGTTTTATGGGACGATTCCAAACATTTTCCAGGGGAGTATCCCATATATAAAATCTCCACTATCCAGGCAAAGTATAACATTCAAAAGCTTCCGCCACCCAACTACTCCCTTCGGAACACCATTCATCAACCAATTACTATTCATTCTAAGGGAGGGGGGTTGATTCATTAACGCGCTTACGATGCGCGAGATTCATTCACAGCCGATTTTCATCCAATCTGGGGAGGGAGACTTCAAACACAAAACCTGCAAAAACAGCCCCGAAAACGAAGTTAGCTGCTAGGGGTGCTGGCGAAATGGAATATTCGAACGACGGCTTTTCTGTGTCAACTCATCGATGGGTGGATCGCAAATTTTATTTTCGATTCTTTGTGTGTGTGTGTGTAACAAATATCGATTTAATATATCGTCATCGGATAACCTCGAGTCTTTGATTTGGGGTGTGTTTAACGCTTATTCACAAATCCTGCAAGGTTTTTAACGTTTGTCTCAGGAGCGTAACGAGCCGTGCTAAATGCGCATGCGTTTGGACTTTATTTTTGATATTTTTGGAAAATATAATAAAATAATAACTGGGGATTGAACCCAGGAACTGCCGCATGCTATGCAGGCACGCTACCACTGCTCCAGCGGGACTTCAGTAACTTTAAAACTTGTTAAAATGTATTCTTTCTTTTTGACGCATGCGCATTTAGCACGGCTCGTTACGTTCCTGAGACATATATGGTTTACGTACTTTGAAATAATGCGCATGCGTCACAAAGAAATAACATCCAATAACTAATAAGTTTTACATTTTTTGAATTCCCGCTGGAGCAGTGGTAGGATGCCTGCTCAGTTCGTGGGTTCTATCCCCAGATAATATTTTATAAAAATTTCCAAAAAACAGCAAAAATCAAGTCCATACGCATGCGCATTGTTATATCAAATTATAAAAACCTTGCAGGATTTGTGAATATGTGTGTTTAACCCTTTATTTACTGCATTATGATTTTTGAAATTTTTTTGTGCAAATATTTTTTTAGTCACTAAAGGGAAAATTAAGGGATATACATAAATAAAATAATCATCTTTGGGAAATTAATTTAATCCGCTATAGAGCTAATTAATCAAATGATACTTTTGAATACCGCCAGTACACTGAGGGCTTAAATATTCTTAAAATACAAGAAAAACAATGTCTTTTTTATCACAGTTTTAAATTTTAAAAAATAATACACTTTCTTAATAATATAAATAATAAAAATAACACTGTTCTACACTGAAAAAATTTCCTTGATGAAAATAGTCATTTCTTATAGATTTTGGGTCGCTGAATACGAAAATCAACATTAAAATTCTCAATTGACTCAGGATTTTCGGGGAACAGCCCCTCCCCCTTTTCACGTTTTTTAACGACTTTATAACTTTGAACTCGATTTTCAGGGTCAAAAAGCATTGCTTTAATCTTCAAATTGCCCCCCAGGGGACAAGAAATGTTCAAATTAATAAAATATGATAAATTTTTAACAAATGGATAGGTTTAAGGGGTAGTTAACCCCCTAAGAATGCAAAAAATTAGCTAAAAATTATAGAGGTTTTTATACGCTATTTTTTCCTTCTATTTTTTACGCAATTCCCGTTTGAAGGGTCCTAACCCTTCCCCAAGGACCCAAATTTGATGGCAATATGCAGCAATGATTTTTGCTAAAAGCGGTTGAGGTGAGAGCGCCCCCAGAGCACCCACGGAAGGGTTCAATGCCGCACTTAGAGTTTAACTGTGCTGTACAAAAAAAAATTTGAAGC
This sequence comes from Tetragnatha versicolor, assembly GCA_024610705.1. NCBI lineage: Eukaryota > Metazoa > Arthropoda > Arachnida > Araneae > Tetragnathidae > Tetragnatha > Tetragnatha versicolor. The sequence goes on along the minus strand of JANDEH010000040.1, from coordinate 1,238,156 downwards.
CACTTACTGAATTTCAGCTGATTCTTGTGTAAAATGATCTGCTGAATTCAAATATGACACCCATTTTCCTCCATCACCCTCAGTTTTTAAGGGGATGCCCCCTAATTGTTATCCACAGCCGTGCATCTGTTAACATCTTGAAACATGGAATCCTCACTCCCGAAAACCGGTCAGTTTTTAAAGAACTGAAGAGTTTCTACTTAGGATACACACAAAATATAAGAAAAACATCATTTGTAATCTTTTCAAAATCATCGATATTAATTCCTGAACTCGCGAGCGCCTTCGCGATTCTGGGAGTCTTCCGAACTCTTCCGCGGGGACTTCTGGGAGGCTAACACCTCAACCGCTTTTAGTAAAAATTATTGCTGCATATTGTCATCAAATTTGGGTCCTTGGGGAAGGGTTAGGACCCTTCAAACGGGATTTGCGTAAAAAAATAAGAGGGAAAAATAGCGTATAGAAACCTCTATAATTTTTAGCTATTTTTTGTATTTTTAGGGGGGTAATTACCCCTTAACCCTATCCATTTGTTTTAAATTTATCATATTTTATTAATTTGAACATTTCTTGTTAACTGGGGAGCAATTTGAAGACTAAAATAATGCTTTTTGACCCTGAAAATCGAGTTTAAAGTTATAAGGTCGTCGAAAAACGTAAAAAGGGGGAGGGGCTGTTCCCCGAAAATCCTGAGTCAATTGAGAATTTTAATGGTGATTTTCGTATTCAGCGACCCAAAATCTATAAGAATTGACTATTTTCATCAAGGAAAAAATTTTGAAGGTCAAATTTGTAGAACAGTGTAATACACACATCTTTTTTTGAGGGAACAAAAATGAGACAATGATGGGAATCCGATTGAAATGGCAGCTGAAAGCACAACTTCAGTTTTAAATCTATTCGCATTTCCCGCAAAAATTCTCATCACAGAACCTTTGCTGCTTTTTATCTTGGAAAAGTGAAACTAAAAGAGTGTTCTTGCAAAGTATCGTAGTCATAAAAGATAACCTCCAGTCTTTGATTTGGGGGTACGTTCGGTTAATTGTTTTTACATTCATGTTGCCGAGAAATTATTTAAAAACAATATTGAAACACAGTAGGTAGAGGGATAGTTTCGAGAGTTTCTTCTGAAACCTCCTGAAATATTTGAAGTTTTTTAAAGGTGTTTTAAGTTAATTAAAGTGTTTAAAATTAAGTTAGTTTATTTTGTGGGTAAAACTTTTTAGTCTCTCTAATAAATGAAATACGATAAACATCTTTTTTCGTCGTGATTTTTAAGTGTTTTAATTTATAATGAGGGTTGGGTAAAACTTTCAGCTTGAGCGTATGGGGGTTGGGGTACAGTTTGAGATGATTTTTTTGATAATATATTAGTGTGAGTTTATTGGTAGACATAAGTTATAGCCGAGCAGCGAAGTTGAACTCGCTCAGCTGAGATGCGATGGCAGATTCCTTGAAACATCATCGGAAGCACCTGCGCCCATTGAGCTACACAAAACTAATAAATAACACTCTGACGCAAAAAAAAAGAAAACGGTCGTTGCGGTTTCCCTGGGAACATCAGTGGCGAGGAGTAACCCCTTTAGGTTTTGTTTCGCTTAACTGTTTTGCATTCATGTAAGGAAAATAAAAAATCATTAATGAGTAAAAATGTTCCGTTACAACACCTGTTGAATTGACTGTGAGCTGTGGAGAGTAAACAGAATAAAACGAGTAGAGCACTTCTCGAATTTCTCTCAAATGGTGATAGCATAAGAGTAACATAATAAAAAATAATCAATCTCTTCCGTTTCTTCTTGTGAGCCTTTGAAACATCTGCTCTTGTCTCTATCACCTCATTAATACGCAATTCTATCGGTCTCGTTCATGAAAATATGTTTTTCGGCGTGGAAACTAATAGCAGTGTGATGAGCTAACAGGTGACGTGCTTAAAAAAAGATGGCATTTATTCCAAGTACCAGTGTTCCCTCGTTATTCGCGGTAGTTACGTTCCAAATTATACCGCGAATAACGAACCCAGTTTTAAAACGCGCATATAAGAAAATGAAACAGATGTAATGGTTCTATTCCGTCATTTATTACATAAAATTAATAAAACTGTTTCATGCGAAAAGTAGTTTTAACTGTAAATTACTGTAAATAATTGTAATAACTGTAAATAATTTGTAGTAAATGCAAAAAAGGGTTACTAGTTAGAAAACTTGTTTAGTAGAAGAAGTTACAATTTTCAAAATGGTTTTACATAATAAATACAGGGATCGAACAATTATATCTTTTTTTACCAAATATGCAAGTTCCATTGCTAAATAACTTAGAGATCGAAATCCGTGAATATGCGGGGGTAACATTGCTCAACAAATACTGAATCGCGAATATGCGCGGGCCCACTGTACTGTAAAACTAGATCAGTACCAAAATAATTACTGTTAGAGGTTCATCATCTAAATATATATAACCTCCATTCTTCCTTCCCCAGAAAAAATAAACATTATAGCCCCCGAAATCACGTATACATATGAAATTTGTCCGATTACTTTTCCTTTCGACTTCGCCTCAAGCACTTATGAGTTGGAAACCCCAAATCCATCAGATGGATGATCCTCGGTTGTTTTTCAAAAAGGGGGGAAAGCTCCTTTTTTGATTCAGTTCCAAAATCACAGGTTCGCTTGGGGGGGGGAGAGAAGCAAGGTGGATCCAATTTCGGGGTGGGGTGCGAAGGTGACTTTTTGCGGTGAGGGGTGCAAAAATTCGTTACCAAGGGGGAGGGGGGTCACGAGCGAAATGAGTGGAGGAAATCCCTGCTCAATTTGCTACCAATTTGCCTCACAAATTGACAAAGAGGAGATTGCGCCCTCTGAGTTCTTTTTGTGTTACGAGGTTTTTTTCTCTTTTGTCTCGGGGGAATCGGGGGTCAATCGGTTCTGAATCGAGAGGCCAAACACCCCCACCGAACGCCTTTTGTTGAACGGGAGATTTGTTTGTTTATGATGGAGCGATTTTAGGGTTAAGAGGTTGTTGGCAAAGTTTAAGCGGATTTTTTTTTCTCTAATAACGGGGTAAAAACTGTAAAATTAAACCATTTTTGTGAAGCGTAGGGAACAAACGTTGTTTTTGAAAAGAAAAAAATCCCACAATAATCAGGTGACAAAACGTCCTCCTTTAGGGAGAACAGTCCTTCTTTTCTGACTTCTGTCCTCCCTCGAAAAGTGTCCTCCTTTTCAATATTTTAAAACTAATCCATTGATTGGTTCGCAAGGCACAGGAGAACTAGGGGAAGAGGGAGGGGTTGGGATAAAATATGCGTTTTTAAATATACATTCAGTCTTCTAATTTCTTAGAAATTAGATGAATTCTGATGTATTAGAACAACGGGAAAATCAGCAGGTTGAAATTGATAAAAGATGGGCGGAAATATTTAACCATAAAAATACTCCAGTTTTGTTAATTTTTGCTTCCAGTGATCGACAGTTTAATTTAAGAATACTTAATTATAATTTAGTGCCATGAAAATTTTCCGGAAAACCCACATATCTTCCTTCCACTATACTTCCTTCATGTGATTCTGCTGAACAGTCGTCGTACATTCGTGCCATGAATTTAGTATGCAAAAATATACCACCCATATATACGCTAAGGGATAAGAGAGAGATTTTGACGCATCTATCAAACGCATAGAAAACACTTGTCAGAAATTTTGACTGTGTCGTCTCCTTGGAACACAACCCCTCATTCATTCTTTTTCGAGAGACCAACCCAAACGGAAAATTGCGCATTCGAAACATTCGTCGGAGGTGCATGACACAGGATTCGACGTTCCTCGCAGCTGGGTCGTCCGGTTCCGCTTGCGTGATCACGCGGGGTTTGATGACGGAGAGAATTCGAAATCATCCCCTGACACCAGCTTCCGTCGAACTGAACGCAGAAATCGTTTGAAATGAAACAAGGCGATGCAGAGAGTAGAGAGTGTGTAAAAACATTGAGATCCCCCCAGTCGAAAATAAACATCCAGAATAAAGGTTCATTCGGTACTTTCAGACCTAGCCGGACCTGGCGGTTTCTTTGGATAGATTTTTTGGACATTTGGGATCTTCATCATTCTCAACATTTACACCAATTTCCAGCTCGATATTTTGAATGTCTACCTATTACTTAACCCAGCTAAGTATCAACGAAATAAAAATTTATTTCAATTACTAAATTAATCGTTTTACTTCAAGGTAGCTGAAAATAATGGATTTTGCCCCGGAAAGATTTTTGGGAATTTTATATCAATCGGAACATTGTCTTCTTCATTTTCATTCATTGCAGGAGTTGATCCTGGGGGCCCTTTTGCTGCCCCTTCACAAAATTAAATTCATAAAAACGCCCCTTTCATGAAATTCAAATTAGCTTTTGATAATTTGCAAGATTATTTGAATTTTTCATGATTTTCTTGGTTTGTGAGTCAATTTTACTTTTAACGCACTCATCTGCTAACTTTCACTGCTTCAATTTTTCATAAAAACAATTTATTTTTCACCAAAAATAACGAAATGGGTCCCAAAATATAAAACCGACATCTACTCCTGGTTTGTAATGATGAGTGTCCGGGTAAATGCCTCCAAAAAGAGTGAATCAGAGAAAGAAATAGTAGAAAAGATGTATAAGAAGGGTGAAGGAGTAGAGAAAGAACAAGATAGAAAAGCGGGAAAAGTGTGAATGTAAAAGAAGATTAAAAACACAAACTAAGTCAGTCACATCAATGCTTAAATTTGAATTGAAAACATATACTCTGCAAATAAGTGAAACACTTTTGATGAATGAATAGGGATTCCAAGCTTTCACGAAAACGGTATATTTCATATGAATGAGTTTCTATATCAAAATCTCATAAATACGTACGAAAAACTACAAAAACGTACTTTTGTATCAAACGCCCCCTCTCTCTTCTAACCAGGGTTGGCAAAAACCCGGGTTTTTTTGAAAAAACCCAAGTGGGTTGGGTTTTTTTTGGGTTTTTTCAATAAAACCCTGAAAAAACCCATATAAAACTGGGTTTTTTCGGAAAAAGTGTGGGTTTTTTGAAAAATATGTGATTTTCTCCTACAAAGTAAGTGGGTTTTTTCAAATTTTAGTGAGTTCTTTCTACATTTAATGTTCTATCAAAATAATGTCAGTTTTTCCACAGTTAAGTGGGTTTTTTCAAAGTTTTTATACTTTGAAAAACCCACTGAAATATTAAAAACACCATTCATTTACTGAAACCTGGTTTAAATTTTGAAAAAACCTACTAAATTTTAAAAAATATCCTAAACTTTGAAAAAAAACCCATTCAATTTTGAAAGAAATCTATTCAACTTTGAAAAAAAACCCTGAAATTTAAAAAAATCCTCCTTATTTTTTATATCTAGTTTGAACTTTAAACGTCCTAAATTTTGAAAAAAAAAACATTCAATAATGAAAAATGAATAATGAAAGAACCTATTTAACTTTTAAAAAAAACTCTCTGAAATTGAAAAAAAAACACCATTTAATTTTTAAAACCTAGTTTAAATTTTGAAAAAACTGCCAAAAACTTGAAGGAACTGCCAAAATCTTGATTTTTCTTGAAAAAACCCAAAAATGGGTCCAAAATGTGGGTTTTTCAAATGTTTTTTTTTGAAAAAACCCATTGGGTCCAATCCAGCCAACCCTGCTTCTAACTGCGTTTTTAAAGGTGCTCGCCGAGCGAGGTCGGATACATTAAACGAGCGTGCGACTAACAACTCCACACTATCGAATAAATTCCATCCCTTAATATCGAGCGGCAGAAATTACCCCGAAGAAAAAAAAAGTCGTTCCCCTATCGACTCAATTTTGTCTGCGAAGTCGTAAAGCAAACTGCCTTTTGTTTTGATAGCGCTCTCAAAAATGTCAGCAGCGGAAGGGGAAATGGACACTTTGGCGGCGAAAAAAGGGGAGCAAAGGACCCGCTTCCTGTCCTCCACCTTTTAAAATTTTCTCCACACTGTCCGCAATCGGCTCTGTCATCGGCTGATGTCCCAGAATCGTGAAGTTTATGTGTATAGGATTTAATGGGAATCTAAGGCGATCTAAACTTAAAAGGTTAAAGATTGAGAGTGAGATTGAACTTTAGACTCGAAGTCTATTTGTTTTAACGTTTTTCGAGGAATCTTCAGAAAACGAAATTGGATCATAAAGAGGAATATATGGCATTACAAGAAAAGAAAGGAAAAAATGACGTGAAAGGAATTTTTGAAGTTCAAAAGTTCAATAATAAATGTCCTAAAATGTGCTATCCCCTTATTGAACCAAAACATATAATCGCTTTAAAGAAGAGACGTTGTATAGGGTGGGTTGGGGTAAAATGGGTCAATTTTAAGGTACCTTCACATTCAAAGTTTTATTTCATCAAAACTATTACTTTTTAATGATTTCTTTCAATTGGATCTTGACACTACAATCCTTGAGAACATTTTCATCTAATTTTATCAAATATTTTTTAGTTATAAGTTGCTTAAACTTAGCATCAAAAGTAATGACTTATTTTACCCCAATGTGGGGTAAAATGGGTCTCATTGCAAAAAGATGTCAAAAATATATTTATTACTAAATATACATGAAAGTAAGAAAAAAGGCAATCGGCTAAGCCGTTTTATCTGAAAAAATTTGTTTTAAGTTGCACTTTAATGAAATTGTAAAAGTTCGAAGTTAATGAACATTGTTCAAATTTAGCAATTAAAATACTTCGTTTGGATAAAAAAATAAACTTGTATGACAGTTCAATGTATATTTGAAGGAAATAAGTTAAAAACATTGTTTGAATTAATACAGAAGGCCTCCGAACTATGACCCATTTTACCCCAAGTACAAAATATTGTTATAAAAGATAAAATATTTTATATTTTTCTAAGCTGATTGGCTGATTGATAGATATTTTGGAAGTTAGTAAACCCTGTTTTTTCGATGACATCATTTACGGTTCAAATTAAATATTTTTTCAGTCCTCAAAATCATAAATATAAATTTTTGACAGTCGAAAAATATTGCCAACAGATAAAAGATTATAATACAAAAAAATGAGCGAAAATTATTCAATTTAAATTTGATTTCTATCGAGTTAATTAAAACTGACCCATTTTACCCCAAGACCCACTTTACCCCAACCCACCCTACTACCTGGAATAACACGTTCCAAACAGAAGCGAAATGTATAAAACCCAATACCAACATTCCGAAACATTAAAAACGTGATAATTTGAAGTAATTTGGTCATCAGACCTCTTCTCTTCTATTCTTCACAGAAACGTTTCCTGAACCCAGTACGCGGAAGGAGAAAGTGAGTAAACACAAAGCCTGTTGGGTTGATTAGGAGGAATTTCGACACGCGATAAAGACACTACTATTTATACATGGGTTTAACGAAATAATCATATATTAAAATTGACGTTCTTTGTTTCCCTCGAAATTCAGACACCGCGATGGGAACTACTTTGTTTGTTAGTGACGTAGTAGGTTCAACTTAAGTTGCGGTCTAGTATAGCTTCCGATTTTTATGACCGTCTCCATCCAATCACTGTATCATCTCTCTGAAATTTGAGGTTGCTGTGATTGGATGGAGACGTGTTCATTCGAACTGTCCCCTTTTCGAGGATCAAGCTTCCTTTTCTCCACCTCGCGTGAAAGTAAATGAGATTGGCCGATTGCCAAAAATCTCGCCATAGAGATGCAATGATCTCGATCTCGAGTGACAGTTGTGTTCTAGTCGCGGCGACGAAAGTATCTAGAGCGCCCTTAGCCTTTTACTACGTTCACACATGAAAAGTTAATCTAGTTTAACTTCAGAGAAGTTAAGATATATTAACTTAATCTGTCTTATTTTTAAGTGTTCACGATGCGGTAATTTTAGAAAATGTCACGTTCTCGTTTGCCCACTTGCTTTTTTCGGTGACAGTGAAGTGACAATGATGCCTATTTTGTCATGGTGATGAAAGTTGCTCGTGCGTGCCTACCCTTAGAGGATTCAACGATTGTGATTCTATTTCCCCGCCTCTCGTGACTTGACTAGGGAGGCATTTTTTTGAAGCTATCCCAGCGCCAAAAGGGCTCCTATCACAAGGGATACCCCATTAGGGTGGTCCTAATTTTTCAAACTCGGAATTTCTTCGGTCGCAACCCCTAACTTTTTTCCTTAAGGTATGAAATGAAAGTATACCAAATATTTTTTAAATATTTTAATATTAACACGTGCCGCAAAGCGATTGAAGTTATACTACGGTAAAAGCGCAAGAGTCCGTCACCACTCAGGGAGAAAAGCCGGCTCCGGCGCCATTTACGCCGTATGACAGTACTTTTTTTTTATAAAATGTTCCATATTTCTTTATTACACAATTACCCCATATTTCTTCGATTACGCAATTGTCATATTATTCTATGTTCTGTGGTTTCAATGAAATGAAGCTCAAAATAAGGAATGAATGGAAATAAAGAGGGAAGAAAAGAATGAAGCTCCAATGAAAGTTCGGCATATACTTCAGGGTTATTCCCATCATACAAAAAAAGGCATTCGTTATAATACCGTCATTGAAATCCCTACGAAATGCCTTTCCTGTCAGACTCCGGTGCACGGTCCAGAAAGAGCTACTACAGGATAATCTGGTTGTAATTCGGGGAGACATAAATTTCAATCTGGTTTTTGGAGGAGATAGGTCCGGCAGATAGACTGTCCAGGCAGCAGCAGGAAAGGGCTCGGGGCGATACGCCCTATCTCCCGTTTGGAGAGAGAGTGGGGGGGTCGGCCACTCAGTGCGCCACTGCAGACGATCGATTCCAGGCAGAGAGAGAGAGAGACTCTACCCCTAGTTGGACTTTCAAGAATGTTTATCACGGTGCAACTTATAATCATGGAAAACTATTAGCTGTAGAGAACCTTTTTTCCGGAATCCCAAATTCCGGAGTGCTCTAAAATCCGTATAGTTTCATGATTTTATTTTATTTATTTTTTAACCCTTTACTGACCAGGGTAGCAAATATGCTACCAAAAGTTCGGCTTTATTTTTCAGCATGTTCTTAAGTTATCGCAGCAATGATTGCACCTTCAGGTGTGGTATAATTTATAATATATATCATTAAGATTCACCCCTAATTTCATAATTAAATTTATTTTAATTTAAGATTTTTTTGGGGAGGGGGTATTTTTATTTTATCTGGCCCTACATGAAAGAGGCAAATTTTTTTCTGTTGTTATTTCTGCTAGTAGACATAAGATGGTTTAAAGGGAGGTTCCCTCAAAACTCATGCAAACTTTTAAATTAGATATTTGTTCGAAAATATTCTACTTTTTTTTTCCTTTTGAACTCTCAAACATATATTTAATTCTCGAAGATTTGCACTCTATACGACGCCCCACCCATATTTTTTTCTCCTATGATTATCCACGATTAGCTAAATAAGAGATCTAAATGTATAAATGACGAGAAAAGAGGGAAAACGAGAAAAAAAGAGAAGATGTATTGAAAAGATAAAGAGGAAGAGAATAAGAGATGATAGGAGATTTGTTCGAAAATATTTTACTTTTTTCCCCTTCGTATAAATGGCGAGAAAAGAGGAAAAACGAGAAAAAAAAGAAAAGAGTTATGAAAAAAAAGAGCGAATTAAAAAGAAAAAATTAGAGAGAAGATGTATTGAAAGGATGAGTAAAAGGAGATAGGAGATACTTGCTACAAGGAGATCGGCAAAATATTTATGAAATTGAGAAATTTAACAATCATTGCTATGGCAAGAACATTTGAAGAAGTCTATTTGAACCTATATTTCATCCTTTCCTATTTCTGTCCTTTTTCTACACTTTTCCTGCTTATCTAGCTCAAAAATTGCTCTAGTTTCTACAAATGCAAACTTTGTCTTTAAAAAAAACTTATTTTTTACTATATCAGTAACGTAGGAGAAGCCAAAGTTTAATAGTCAGACCCAAAAATAGGTGGGAGAATTAACCAACTTATCTTTAGACCTAATACTTTCAAAAGATGTTTCTAAAATATAGGGCTTAACCCCTCCAAAAGAAACGAGTACTAACAGTGATAAATAGGGGAGGTTGGAACTCAGGGGCGTATATGAGTGGGAAGGCGATTAAATATACCAAAAAAGTTAAAATCCCGTTTTTTAAGGTCAAATTTCTAGAAATTTTCTGGACGATACATTGGAAACGCTCTTTTCCTAGCGTTCTAGTTGATTGGAACATGATTATCCTCAACTGTTTAAATATTATTTTGATTGAGAAGATTTATTTTGATTTTGAAAATTTTTAGCCCCCTCCTTTACCCGCCACTGACTGATAATAAGAGTGAACACGTAGGAACCTAATGTACGTTTATAAGATGGGGATTGGAAAATAGATAAATTAATACGGGAGTAAAACAATGAAATAAAAATACAGGAATTGCCCACGGTTGATAAGAGGTGCGAACAATGTTATTCCTATGATTTTTTTTGAGGAGTGAAATTCATTTATGAAGAATGAAATACGGAAATAGCATAAACTATACTCTATTCATTTAGAACTGGCGCTTGAGAAATAGTGCTTTCCCCCACGCTAGAAACGTAACCATAGTTACGCTCTTCGAGCAGCCAATAGTAAGCCTTGTTCGTCACTTTGACGTGGATAGTTGCTATGGTTACCGATCGGTGATGGGGGAAGGAAATATTTTCAAGCGCCAGTTCAAAATGAACAGAGTATACAAATATACAGACACAAATTTTCTATAAAAAACGTTTATAGCTTTGACAAAATGAAATAATAAAATAAGGATGGTATTTTGGTTTCTTAACAATTATAGCATATGTTAAGTATTAGTAGAAAATATTAAACATTATGATTAAAAATATCTTTCGCATTATAAACAGTCTAAATGATATTATTGAATATTACTCCTTTTATATCCTTGAAAAAGTCTCCTCTGAGACCAGTTGGTGGTTTGAGTAGAGAGAAAAAATACCACATATTTGTTAATTTCGGTGGAGCGCGCATTTTTTAAGCAAAACCTTTGTTAAAAATTCAAAGCGTGAAAATACGCCTGGCTATAGTTTTTTAAAGCTTATTTCCAATTTTCAATGCGCGAAATACGCTCTGTATATATCTACTGCTAACTGTATAATGTATTTACTAAAAATCTATCTAATGTTCTAAATCTAATGTTCTAATGTTCTAATCTATCTAAATCTATCTAATGTTATCTACTAAAAATATATCTACTGCTTAACCAAGGATAGTAAAAGGGTCACGTGATTTTGACAGACTCGGAGGGGAGAAAGGAAGAAGCTGAGGGGCAGTTGATCGAAAGATACATTTACTCCCTCTAACCTTAGTTACACCCTCTATATACATAAAAAAATCAGTATATTTTAAATAAAATAAAAATAAATACTAAAGCAAAAAATCACGTACTATCGTTGGCTAAGCAGAAGGTGCGAATTTAACCAACATATCCTCGGACCCGATACACTCAAAGCTAAAGAGAGTAGAGTGTGTGATGCAATGTGTAGAGCCTCCCCTCAAAGAGGAGGGAGGGAGGGAGGGGGGATATTAGGCTCGGCGGTTTGTCCCAAATCCCACTCCAAGAGGGAAAAAGTCGGCCAAGATGGAACGGAAGTGCATCAGGATATGAGGCGGACACTGGGCTCCGGGGCAGACGAGAGGGGGGGGAGGGACGGACACCGTGTTCTTTTCTCGGGGATAAAAACGGGAATCTATGAGGCAGCAGATAGCCCGTTTTGTCAAACCGCCGCTCCTCTTTTGTACCAGATAGAGAGAGAAGGGATTTTTTGGGATTTGTCGTCTGCTCTGGGGTTGAATTAGAATTCCCCTCCTCTCGGTTGGAATTTTTAGACGAGATCAGACTTTTCTTTTTATCTTGTGAACGGAATTTCTCTCTGTGTTGTGTTGGGACGTGAATTTGATGTTAACATAGCTATGTAAGCTGTTTAATTACGATTGTATGTAAACAGGTACGTAAATGAACGTAGCTAATTTAAATACTGTTTCAAAGAAATTAAGGGCCGTATTCAGAAACTTTAACACGAGATGGAAACGAGATGAGAACGAGATGGAAACGAGAACGTTATGGAAACGATGAATTTGAAACGATATTTTCCCGAAACACTAACGGGAGTTTCCGATCCTTTCCCTCATTGGATAAAATCTCCTACGTCACCAAGCAGACCAAGACGAGATTTTCTTTTCAGCCAATCAGAGTCAGCTAAATTTCTCGCTTTTAAAGAGACGGGTGCTCTTGAACGACCATTTCCAATTTATCATTTCGTGATCGTTACGTGAGATTTTACAACGTTTCCATCTCGTTCTCATCTCGTTTCCATCTCGTGTTTAAGTTTCTGAATACGGCCCTAAATGTCGTAAATTTGGGCGACTAAGCTGAGAGCACGATTCCAAACCCCAGTAGGGTTCCAGAGAATCCCATTAGGGTTCGAACCAGAGCATCAAGTTTCGTACTTGCTTCATAATAATAATAACCATAATAAAAACCAGCAATGTAGAAATAATGTCTAGTACAATACAGAGAGAAAAAAAACATTTTTTGCTGTTGAGTTGTAGAGGATGAGTTTGTAATACAGCTTTTTTTAAAGAAGGACTTTAAATAAATTATAACTATGAATTTCACGCGTAGTTCTCTGTTTTAAGCTGCTAAGAAATACATTAGTATTCAAAAATGTCTCGTTATCTGTCAAATTAAAAAACTAAATCTTACTTTTTGAAGTAACGTTATAAACAGTTACTTGTAACAAAATTAGATGATAAAGTGACTTTTACTCGTTAAATGATAATGGATTGATTTAAAACAGTCCCTTTCTATTTATTCTATTTTTACAACTAATATAAAGGATGAAAGATAAAGCGTAAGTAATATTTAAATAAGTGCTAAAAGGCAAAATCTAAAAAACTTACAGAACTTTACCATCACAACCCAAAAAGGTAATAAACACAACCGAACTGTTGTTTATATGGGGACAAAGTAGTGTTATAAAACTTGTTTATGGTTCTTTAGAGGTAGAGAGTTCGCAGTCCATTTGTAAATTTTGCTAAAAAAGAAACCTGGGCATTTCAAACTAGCAGAACCTGGGCGTCATTTAGGAGAGGGTGACCGCCCCCCCCCTCAAAGTTTCCACTGTTATGTGAAAAATAGCTAAGTCCCTTGAAAATTCTGTAGCTCCTACAAGGAGCTTTGGGTGTTACCCAAAAAGTCATAAAAGGAGTTATAACACTACTTTTGGTAGTCAAATTTCAAAAATTTTTCCAGGGAAGGAGTGGTTATGGCGTGGCTCAGACCCACTTAAAAAAATCATTGCCCCCCCAACCCAAAAACTGAAATGACGCCCCTGCAACTGAACGATATCCATAAAAGAGGACAATTCCACTCATTCGAGGGGCGGGGGGAACAAAGATCCCCTAAAAACCGCTCCCCCTGGTGGTGGCAGCAACAGTTGTTGTGTGCACACCTCTCGGTCAGCCGACCCTCGGCAAACAGTCACAGTTAACAGGCAGCTCGATGGGATTGAGTCAGCGATTAAGTGACATCCTCCCCCCCCTCTACATGTAAATATACGGAGGAGGGAAGATTGTCATCGTGTACTCGGATCCAGTTGACAAACAACAGGACAGGGAATCTCAGGAGGGCCAAACGACGTTATCGAATGTTGCTTACGTTGAAAGCGGTTTATGTTGCAGTTGAACATGTTAAAAATAATATAATAAACCACTGATCTTGTCACGTTTGTATTGATTAACTACTTTCGTTTGCTTTTAACCTTCTGTCCATGGATAGCTTCAATTTTCAGCATATTTTAAGCTAATGCAGCAGTAGTAAATTGCACCCTTCAGGTGCTTTAATTTTAAGAAATCAGTCCCCAGTTTCAATTTTTTATAAAATTTGAATTAAATTTTTTTCGGCATTTTTATTTTATTTGGCCCCTAACTATATGAATAGTGTATAAACGGCCTGTCTAGGAACAAGGTTGAATTGCAATGAGGAAGTTGCATGATTTTTTTTTATTTTTTTAATCGATTCTTCTTGCAAAAATAAGCAATTACCCAAAATTTGAGGCCGATCGAGAAATTTTTTGACAGCAAAAAAAATTAACAAAAATCCCTTTTAAAAGCGCGCGAAAACGCTAAGAGTTTGGATGTGACGTCATCTTATACTAAACATTGAAAAAAGGAGTGCTTCACCACTACCTCTGGTTCAAGGAATATGTGAGAAAACTCCAGCTCTCAAGCGTCGCCTCCAACCGTGGACCGGTTTCGCCCTTGTTAGGGCTCATCAGCACGGTATAGGAAGGTAACGCAAGAGAGCGGAGGAAGAGCTTTTAGTCTAGCCGACTATAACGGAAAAAACTCCTTTTTACTCCTTTTTCATACATGTCCTTTCGGAAATTAAATCTGTTCTATGGAATGCGCAGTTCATTCCGGCAGATAGTGGAGGACTAATCAATAGTCACCACTTTTTCCGTTATAGTCGGCTGGACTAAAAGCTCTCCCTCCTCTCTCTTGCGTTACCTTCCTATATCGTGCTGATGAGCCCTAACAAGGGCGAAACCGGTCCACGGTTGGAGGCGACGCTTGAGAGCTGGAGTTTTCTCACTTATACTAAACATTGTTGTAAAGCAATGGAGTTGATGGTATTATTGTTGACGTCATCTTATAGTTTAAACAATAAACGTTTTCAGTCACGTGTTTTTTTCTCGACTTTTAAATTAAAATATCTAATTACCTGTACATTTTTTTGAAAAACTGACTAGATATTTCATTTTACCATACAAAAAACCATACGGAACACTTGTTTGTTTTAGAAAATCTGACACATGCAACTTCCTTATTCCTAATAGAACTAGCAAGGGCTGTATTTAAAAAGCTAATGAATCCATCTTACTCCGGTATGGACAAGCCACCAACCAACCAACTATATGAATAGAGCAAAAAATATTTTTTTTTCCATAGTTACAGTCTGGTAGTAGGCATTAGTGGGTTGTGGGTTAATGGGAAAAAAACCAGCTCCATTAGTTGGGGCAAATTTACCCGCATTTTACGGTATATAAACTAAGAAAAAATGTCCAATAGGAAACAACAGATGGATTGATATCTAAAAATGTATAGTATACTCAAAATCGTATCTACGATATACGAGGGTCGTTTTTTTCATTAACTTCCGTTTTGCTCCTGAAAAAAAGTAGTGATAATTTCAAAATAATTTTATTACTGGTAGATAGGTAAATTCTTAAAGATCAGTTGTCATCTTTACTGGAAAAAATTGGACAATATTTTCAAATATTTATGGAATTTATAAGCGCTCTCCTCCCTCGAACTTATCGAGCCCATAGATAATTTCCTCCCTTCAAATTTTGTCCGCATTAATAAAAAACAATAGGCAGGCAGGTGATATTTGCAGTATGCAATAAGGAAGTTGCATGTGTCAGATTTTCAAAAACAAACAAGTGTTCCGTATGGTTTTTTTATGGTAAAATGAAATATCTAGTCAGTTTTTCAAAAAATGTACAGGAAATTAAATATTTTAATTGAAAAGTCGAGAAAAAAACACGTGACTGAAAACGTTTATTGTTTAAACTATAAGATGACGTCAACAATCATACCATCATCTCCATTGCTTTACAACAATGTTTAGTATAAGATGACGTCACATCCAAACTCTTGGCGTTTTCGCGCGCTTTTAAAAAGGGGATTTTTGTTAATTTTTTTGACAATCAAAAAATTTCTCGATCGGCCTCAAATTTTGGGTAGTTGCTTATTTTTGCAAGAAGAATCGATAAAAAAAAAAAAAAAAAAACATGCAACGTTCTCATTGTTCATGTTTAGAACCATGTGTTTTACATCTGCTGAGTTCCCGGCATTGTGGTGATTCTTGAGCAACAGCTTTAATAAACAAGGCGACATCGATAGATTCGAAGGCAAAGTGTGCGCCGAGGGGGAAGTCCGAACCATCAGTAAAACCTTTTTTTTTTAAATATTCCTTTTGTTTATATTTTTAAACTATCAAAAGGAAGAAATGTCAAAAAAGAAGATTTCTCTATGGGTTGGCGGGAATTAAATTCGAGGAGCGCGCTTATAAATTCGATAAATAATAGAAAAATTGTCGCATTTTTTCCAGTAAAGAAACCAATTGATCCTCAAGGATGTACCTATCTACCAGTAGCAAACTTATTTCGCGAAATTCCCACTACTTTTTTTTTCAGGAGCGAAACGAAAGTTAATTAAAAAACACCCTTCGTAGAACGCGTGAAACTAACTGTGTAGAAGTTGAAATAAGAGAATCCACGCGAGTTTTATAACATAGATCACGGGACCATAGATAAAAATGAGGAACCTCCCATTGTTTGAAAAGGAACCACTGTAGTAGACCTTGTTAAAACAAAATCTCCTCCTCAAAACAAGCAAATCGGTTGAATTTCGCCGGAGTCTTTATTTTAATTGGGTTTCAAACTGTTTCGAGCAAACGAGGGTCCTAATGAGGGGCATCAGGAAATAATGAAACCTCCCCCAGAGACCCACAAAAGGAGGAAATCCGTTTTTTCTGAGAGAAGTTGCAACAAACAACGTGGAAACTTTTTATTTTCTACAACAAGAAGCCATTGTTTGGAATGAATCGCTGTCTTTTGTGAATTTCACAAATGTTTCGCGATATATATGTAATGGGGGAAGGCCGCATTTAGCATCAACATGTGCCGCAAGGGAACAGTCATTTCTTGAGGGTGTGTCAGCAGTTTGACGAATCTCTAATTTGCAATAACTCGTTCCGCAATTTTTATGGAAGGAGAACTGTATCTTTTTATTTTCTGAATCGGAGTATCCCGGAAACTAGCGAGTTAAAATACTGTTTTTAAGGGTGAAATTTCCACCAATTTTCTGGAGGAGGACCCCCCAGACCACCTTTGTCATTGGAATTATTTATTAACACAATTTCTTTTTAAAAAGGTTCTTAAAAATGACATGGTTCTTGCTGAATCTGAAAGCATGGAGGGGCTTAAGTTACTTTTGAGTGGTCCTAGCTATCTCTTTTTGAGCTAATGTAGCAGTCGGCCTGACGATAGGGGTTTGATATTTGGGCCCTTCCAGAGGAAAAATTCTATGTACGCGACTGAAACTCGGTATTTTTTTTATTTTTATGTATCCCTTATAACCTT
This sequence comes from Tetragnatha versicolor, assembly GCA_024610705.1. NCBI lineage: Eukaryota > Metazoa > Arthropoda > Arachnida > Araneae > Tetragnathidae > Tetragnatha > Tetragnatha versicolor. The sequence continues at coordinate 1,220,972 of JANDEH010000040.1, read as the reverse complement.
TGTATATCTCTCTTATCCTTGTGTATCCCTTTTATTCCTTGTAACCCTTGTATCCCTTTTTATTATCCCTCGTACGCATAAAGCAGAGTTGGTTTGAACCTAAAAAACCTAAATTATCAATAGAACATAACGTTACTTTATGCTGTAAATACTCAGACATTAGGAAAAGACTAAAAGAAAAGCTAGACGTCAAACGAGGACCTAGACCTAAAGACTATCAAGGAAAGGGGAATAAAGTGTTGGTTTGAACCTAAAAAACCTAAATTATCAATAGAACATAACGTTACTTTATGCTGTAAATACTCAGACATTAGGAAAAGACTAAAAGAAAAGCTAGACGTCAAACGAGGACCTAGACCTAAAGACTATCAAGGAAAGGGGAATAAAGTCAAGTAAATACCTCCAAGCGATAGGATTCTTTTTAAAAGGAATGTAATCTCATCAAATTTAGATCAAATAAGAACAAGCAATTAATTAAAACGACTAAAAGAAAAGAAAATATAAATAATTTGTAGGAAGTCCTATTTTTCTGTTTTTGGCAATATGAAGGTAAAGCGGCTCGCAAAGAAAAAGCAAATACCTCTATCCACCATCTATTAAATCTATTAACCTAAATTATTGCCACAAGTTTTTTACTGCAGTAAGTTTGAGTATGAAATACGAACCATTCCCGAAAAATTAAGCAAGAATTCACTCTATAATTGCCTTCGAATTCCAAATCTGTTCTTGAAAGATTTAACCTTCATCAATAACCTAAAAGTATTAACATTATCATCATGCATAAAAAGACTCGACCGATCTCAACACTTTTTATTTAACGAATTTCTTCTTAGTTTTGTTGAGTGAGGCTTTGTATAGAGTTGGAGAAATGACGGAATCAGTTCGATTTGACTCAACTCTTTCCATCCCCCTCTTGACCACTACTGCTCTAATGGCCACTCCATACACATGGAAATGCACCCTCCGGAAGTGCACGAGGAAGTCGCTGACCATCGGTCAAGGGGGGGGGGAGAGAGCAAACATTTTAACGGCAAAAGAAAGGGTTGCGATGATGTTGATGATGATGGCAGTGATTCGACTGGGGGGGGGGAGATAGGGCCCGATGAAATATGGCCGCTCATATCGGACAAATGCCCCTCTGGAGTCCATTTGGTGTTGTAGAGCGAAAGGAGTAATGCTATTTCAATTTTATTTGTATTTTATTTTTCTATAAAGTTTGTAATAATCTTATTGATTATAATGAAATACTAAGTAGCATAAATTTTTCTGTGCGAATCCCCATTTATTTAAAAATATTCTCAGTAAACGTAATTATATTGATAATTTCTGTCTTTTTAAATTTTATAGAATACTAGCGCTGACGCGCTAGACCCGGGCTTCGCCCGGGTTTCCGTTTTTTAATAAATGTTATCAGGTGGGCGTTACAGATGGGCTTCGCCAGTCCATTTTTAAAGAAAATTATTCAGGTGTGTTACAGAGGGGCTTCGCCAGTCCATTAAAAAAACTATTCTGGTGTGTTACAGATGGGCTTCGCCAGTCCAAATGGGGAAATAGTTAAATAAAGGATCTATTTTAATGTTTATGTTACAACAATGGATTTTAAACTTCAACAATCGGTTTCAATCTGCAACAATCGAGAATATGCCTGCAACAATTAAAGTTACATCTTCTTTACAACAATGTGGTTTTGCCCTGAAGTTAGGCACGAAAAATGGGTTTTTGAGCATAAAATTGACCAAAAAAGTTATTAGGATGCATCGATTTTAAATTATTATTCTTCAGAAACCTTCCTTGGAGGGAGTAGATCAACGTGGTATAGTTTAATAGTTAATGTAGGTTCGAAAAGTTTAAAACTATAAAGGACATACATACAAACATACATACAAACATACAGACAGACATTGATTTTTATATATATAGATATAATGAGGTGTTCTCACGTTTTGAGATTAAATTTTATTAAAGTAGTAGATAAAAAACCACGAAGAATGACGTTTACATCAAGTATTTCCGTAGCCTAGTTTCTGAGATATAAATTTTTGAAATTTCGTTTTTTGTTTTGGCGCGAAAACACTTTCGAATCACAAATCATGCGCTGTGAGGTCACATCCAATGGAAGCCCGTTTTCTGATCACGTGACAACAGAAAACACAATGGTTTTCATGCGCTGTGACATCACATCCAATAGAAACCCGTTTTCTGATTACGTGACTTTTCTGACGTTTTGGCAAAACTAAAATTGAATTTTAAATTATTTAAAACACATTTTTGAACTTAAAAATCAGAAATTTGGGAGTTTTAGACCATAATGTATCGAAAAAGTATAAAATCAAGCAAATCCCTCACTCATGCAAATACCTCATATATTGTATTGGTTTTAACTTGGATATTTTAACCATGTCTCTTCTTACTTTTAAAAATGAATGTTCTGTTCTTTTAAATTGTTAGTGTACATTTCTTTTTTAGTACTTTGTAGTGTGTGTTTTTTTCTTCTCTCTCCACACTGTAATTGGGTCGCTGACCTGTTGTGTGTGCTTAATAAATAAATAAATTAATTAATTAAAAATTTTGTTTCTATTGGGTTGTCCCATAAGTTCTGTTACTTTTTACGAAATTTCGTGTTTGAAATTTTTTTATGAAAAATTGGTAATAGGTGGAGATTTCAAACAAAAAGGGTTTTGATCTATGTATATTTATGAACATAACGTGTGACTTTGGTAGTTCTCGTGATATTATTTCTTTTCAAAATGGCGGTTTGAAAAAAAGACCAAAAACGACGATTTTCGCGTAATTTTTTTCTTTTGTTTAAAAAACTAAGAAGAACGCATAATTCATGGCTAAAAAAAGTTTTACTGTATATTTGAAATGTTTCGATTAAGGTGTCATAGTTTCAAAATGATTCAATAAGTTTAAGGTAGGAAATTTTGTCTTTAAAACTTCATATATTGCTAATTTCACGTGTTTTTTAAAGCACGCCCATTGTTTTTCTAAGCAGCTGGTATGAAGCAAATAAAAGGCAGATGTTTTTCGAACCATAAAGCTTTTTTACACAGTTTAAACATTGAAAGCATCTTTTCATATTATAGTTGAATAGATTTATTTCTAAATCCCAACGAGTTGTTTTTATTGTAGTGTTTTCGTATGAAGCAAATTATTGCTTTGTTCGCATATAGCGTATAAGTTCATCGAGTGTAATTCGGATAAACTAAATTGTTGCGCGCTTGAATTGTGCGCACTACTTTCTAAACTTAATTACAGAGATAATTTAATATACTGCATATTTTGAATACTTGGGTCTATCTGTAAGCTTTTTTGTTGTTTTTGATGATTTTTTGTGAGAATTTCTCTGAAATGACTAACATTACTGAGGAAAGTTTTTTGCAATAGATGTTATGTTTGAAGCCGAAATTTCCTAAGTTAAACTTATCGAATTATCTTGAAACTATGACATCTTAATATAAACATTTCAAATATACAGTGAAAATTTTTTTAGCCATGAATTATGCGTTCTTCCTAGTTTTTTAAACAAAAGAAAAAATTTACGCGAAAATCGTCGTTTGCGGTCCTTTTTTCAAACCGCCATTTTGAAAATAAATAATATCACGAGAACTACCAAAATCACAAATTATGTTCATAAATATACATAGATCAAAATCCCCTTTGTTTGAAATCTCCACCTATTACCAGTTTTTCATAAAAAATTTTCAAACACGAAACTTCGTAAAAAGTAACAGAACTTATGGGACAACCCAATACATTGCTTGGGCCGAATTTAGGCAGCAGGGCTGCCTAATTGCTCCTCCCCTGAAATTCTGACTAGGTGATTTAAAACTAGTAAAATCACTGTTTTTAGGGTCAAATTCCCTAAAATTTGAAAAATAAAATTTCCCCTACACCACTCCTTTTCTACTTAGGAAGGACTCTACCATTTACAGTAGTTTACAAGTTCAGTTTATCAAGGTGCAAAATTTGACCCACAGATTCTACGTAAAAAATCTATCTATATATATAAAAATCAATGTCTGTCTGTATGTTTGTATGTATGTTTGTATGTATGTCCTTTATAGTTTTAAACTTTTCGAACCTACATTAACTATTAAACTATACCACGTTGATCTACTCCCTCCAAGGAAGGTTTCTGAAGAATAATAATTTAAAATCGATGCATCCTAATAACTTTTTTGGTCAATTTTATGCTCAAAAACCCATTTTTCGTGCCTAACTTCAGGGCAAAACCACATTGTTGTAAAGAAGATGTAACTTTAATTGTTGCAGGCATATTCTCGATTGTTGCAGATTGAAACCGATTGTTGAAGTTTAAAATCCATTGTTGTAACATAAACATTAAAATAGATCCTTTATTTAACTATTTCCCCATTTGGACTGGCGAAGCCCATCTGTAACACACCAGAATAGTTTTTTTAATGGACTGGCGAAGCCCCTCTGTAACACACCTGAATAATTTTCTTTAAAAATGGACTGGCGAAGCCCATCTGTAACGCCCACCTGATAACATTTATTAAAAAACGGAAACCCGGGCGAAGCCCGGGTCTAGCGCGTCAGCGCTAGTATATATATAAAAATCAATGTTTGTCTGTATGTATGTATGTCTGTATGTCCTTTATAGTTTTAAACTTTTCGAACCTATATTAACTATTAAACTATACCACGTTGATCTACTCGCTCCAAGGAAGGTTTCTGAATAAAAATAGTTTAAAATCGATGCCCATCCTAATAACTTTTTGGTCAATTTTATGCTCAAAACCCATATTTCGTGCCTAACTTCATGGACACTCCCCATTGTTGTAAATATATTAAGAGAAGATGTAACTTTAATTGTTGTAGGCATGAAATCGATTGTTGCAGATTGAAATCGATTGTTGGAGTTTAAAATCCATTGTTGTAGCATAAACATAAAAAAATGGCTCTTTTATTTAACTATTTCCACATTATTTGGACTGGCGAAGCCTATCTGTAACACACCAGAAAAAATTTAAAGAAATAATGGACTGGCGAAACCTATCTTTAACGCACCAGATGCTATTTATTAAAAAAAGTGAAACCCGGGCGAAGCCCGCGTCTAGCGCGTCAGCGCTAGTAAATTATATATAGTTACACTGAGCTTATCACATAAGCATAAGGGGGCTACGGGGGGATTTGGAGTCCTCTCAATCGGTGCAAAAATCTTCGTTAAAAGGCCTGATATATGAAATATTTTTGAGGGTGCAACTCTATGATTTGTGAGCCCCTTCCGAAATTTATTTCTGTAAACCCCACCGTGGCATAGGCATTTAAAAACTACAGCTATTCGAAAAAAACCTAATTGCGTATTTACAATTGTGGTGGATGATGATGTGAAACATCTGCTCGTAAGCCACTGACGCTAAACATGAGAACCGTCTCATGAGTGGCAGCTGTATTCTCGTTTATTTTTTAGTAAAAAAGAGACTGGAAAATAAACTGTGCTCTCTTTCTTTTAAACTTACATCCACTTTCTATATTTTGCACACTTTTGGATTGATCAGCTTTTGACAAACGTGATAGTTTTTAATATAATTACTTAGTTTTATCTCGAGTCAAAAGTAGGACACCTAAACGATGAGAGTAATTCGATATTTAGGAATCGTCTTTTGCATAGCCATGTAAAGGGGAGGCTTACATTTTTTAATTCCAATTGTAATCTGCCTTTCAATTTGATTTTATGAGAGGAAAGCTTTTTTTCAAAAGATTTGGAATATCTCTCTTGCGAAGAAAAGCAGGCCTGGATTTTTGTATGTAACACGCAGTAAACGTAACACGTTTTTCTTTTAAAATCACTGCAATGAAAAACGTCGACTTCTGATTAGAATTACGGCCACAAAAGATGTGTTGTGAGAAAAGAGGAGGAAAAAGTGTCCCACACGGTTGGGCAGATATCCTACCCTCGACAATAAGAATTTACACTCGAAGATTCCCATTTTGCCTATTTTGACGGGAGTTTCACATTATAAGCTTTTTATAGTCTTTAAAAAATTGTTTGCTGAAATGGTTATACTGGTTCTAGTAAAAACTTGGTTCCTGGATATTCTAGTTTTTATGGTGAGGGTATAGGGATTTAGCTACATTCAACTATATTATACTCTGTTCATTTAGAATTGGCGCCTGAGAAATAGTGCTTTCCTCCTCGTTAGAAAGGTAACCATAGTTATGCTTTTCGCGCAGCCAATAGTAAGCCTTCATCATCACTTTGACGATGATAGTTGCTATGGTTACTGATCGGTGGTGATGGGGAAGGAAATATTTTCAGGCGCCTATTCAAAATGAATAAAGTATAACACAGGAAGTTGCTCTATATAAGGGTGTAAATTTTGATGAATTATTCATGCCATAAAACTGCTTTATAAATATTACGAAAAATAGCACATTTTAACTTTATAAATCCAACTCTGTACCCTAAGAAAATCGTTACCCTGGAAAAGAACGAGTGGTTGACTGATGATAAAACTAAATGAACGAAATTTGAAAACTCTGGCAATCACTACAGTTCGTATCATTCCACAAAAAAGTAAAAAATCGAGTAAAAACGCGATCACTCGACATGGAAAGCCCCTCTTGACGTTGAGGGATCACAAGGGAGAGAGAGAGGATTCGAACAATCGATGTCGGCAAAGAACAAGAGGGTGGCTGGAGGGGCACTTGGCCGAAAACCACCCCGGCTCGTTAGCCCTCCATTCACGCTCCCTCCTAAAAAGAGCCCCAACACGTGACACCCGAATGGACGACCCGATGCTAATTGCCCATCTCAGGGGGGAGTATTTAAACGGGGTTTTTACGAGCATTTCACTACGAAAGTAGGTACTATTCGAAAATGCGACGAGCTTTGGGATACGGTGGGGCGATTGAGTGGAATGGAATGGATGGTTGATGGGGTTGGGATTTAGTAAATATATAAAGAGTTGGATGTCATTTCCAATAAATCAAAAGGTTTGTGGCAGTCACCAATGTGGCGGAAATGCCATCACTATCAGTTATCAGTCGAGTCGTTTGTGGGCACAGAAGACTAATAAAAAGCCATGCTTGGTTTAACAAAAACTTAACGTTTATTAAAACTCAACACAACATTTTAAAAGGTTAGTAAATACAAAGTAAAGGAACTTATGCAAGATTTTTTGGAAGGGACAATCGTTACCAATCAAGGTAAGACCCAGGGAAGGACCTGACTGAACAGTACCTTTCCTAGAGAGAGAAGTAACGCTATCCACTAAACGGCGGTTCTTAATGTCCACCAGTAAGCCGTACTTCTCTAAGAAGTCTGCGCCTAGAATGGGATGGGATACGTCAGCAACTATAAATGTCCACTCAAAATGACGACGTAAACCAAGGTCTAAAGAGATGGCTTTAATACCGTAGGTTCTAATTGGTGAACCGTTTGCTGCGTACAAGGTCAGACCTCCTGAGGAGTTTTTTGAACCGGCATGGATTTTACCCAAACAACTAACTTCTGCGCCACTATCAATGAGAAATTTCAATCCGTTAATTTTATCCCAGATAAACAAGCGGCGGTTTCGAGGGCTACCATCTGCTGCCGCGATGACAGTGGAGCCTACTTGTTTTCCCGAAAGTTACAGGGAGATTTACACTTGAGAGCCTTTTCAGCATACTTAGCATGGTACCAACAAAGGTCTCCATTACCTTGATCTCGTGAACGAGATCGCCTACGAGAACGGGAAGGCTGTCTTTTAGGACTGCGTTGTCTAAAAAGTTTGCCAACCTGATCCTTCAAAGCTGAAATTTCAGCTCGTAAAGCCTGTATTTCGGATACCGCTGAACCAGAAGCTTGGTTTCCTGAAGGGGCAGGTACCTCTGAACAAGAAGCAACATTCCTTGATGGGGCAGATACCTCATGTATTTTATCGGCAAAACTTGCCAAGGCATTTAAGTCACCCGGGGCTGCCGAGAGGATCTGCTGGGTGTTAATGGGAAGGCGTTGTCGCCACAAAGTACCCAGAGTACCATCATCAAATTTTTTATCAGCCAAATTCCTCATCTCTCTGAGCAATTGGGAAGGCTTCTTATCCCCGAGGTCAAGATCCTGAACCAGTAACTTAAGCTTTTCTGATTCGGATTGGGAGTGGACCTCAATTAATCGTGACTTTAGGGTCTGATATTTATCAGAATCGGGTGGATTACGTAAAATATCTCTGACTGACGCAAGGATTTTGTAATCCAAGGCGGCAACCACATAGCTGTATTTCGTCAAATCGAGTGAAATACCAGAGACGTAAAACTGTCTTTCTAGCTGAAAGAACCAAGTCTCAGGATCGTAATCCCAAAAGGGCGGTGCCTTGAATGATACCCTAGCCAATTCAGGCTCCTTTGAGTCAGGGTCAGCATCAGGCTGTTTTGATGCCTGTTCGTTTGGATCCTCGTTACCCATATTAAAACACAGAGATCACCAAAATGGCCAACACTCAGAAACCCAACCGCGAACCTGATGGAAACAGAGATATGTCTAAAACTTACCCGATCCTAAAAAAGCTGCAGGACTTCAGCATATGAAGGTTGATGAGGGAACTCCAGAACATCAGCTCTTGAAACTCGACGCAGAAACTCCGTTCGCTGAGAATACGCCATTATTCCAGAAATCGAAGAACGGGTGAGCTCAGAGCTCCGAAAAATTCACACTCCGGTGTCAACCACTGTGGCAGTCACCAATGTGGCGGAAATGCCATCACTATCAGTTATCAGTCGAGTCGTTTGTGGGCACAGAAGACTAATAAAAAGCCATGCTTGGTTTAACAAAAACTTAACGTTTATTAAAACTCAACACAACATTTTAAAAGGTTAGTAAATACAAAGTAAAGGTGCGTGTGTGCGGTAGTGCTGATACAATATTGCTGCTATTTATAAGGACATTTCTATAACGATTAAGATTAAAATATACAAGTTAAAATCTGCATGTGATAATGGTTTAAAATTCCTATTGTAAAAAGGTTAAAAGGTTCGATTAAAGGTAAAGAGTTCTTTTCACAAGGTAGAGAGTTCGATGCCCACAGGTTAATAATTATAAAAAATTTTTTATCTACAAGATTACGCTGAAAATGCGTGACACACTTTTGCGACTCAAATTAAACACAATGTAACCACAATGGTTAACACTTCTATACTCAAAAGCGTTCTTTTGCGACTCAAATTAAACACAATGTAACCACAATGGTTAACACTTCTATACTCAAAAGCGTTTAGATAGTGTTGCAATCGCATTGTGGGAGAAAAAGATATTGTTGTAAAAGTGTTACTATAGAGATAGAAAATGTGTTTTTGTAGTGTAGCGATTAACACTTCTATCGCTGAGTGGCAAGCGGTAGACCCGGGTTCGATTCCTACCCTCCGCAGTCAAGTAATTTATTTTTATTTTTTCCTCATCGGTATTTCAGACACTTGAAGTGTCTTACATGGGCAATTTCAGACCTTTCAAGTGTCTGAAAAATTGGAATTTCAGACAAGTCAGTGCCTGAAACACCGGTATTTCAGACACATTTATGTGCTTCGAATTTGAACCATCCATTTCAGACACTTTTTTGTCTGAATTTCAGACATTTTCATTTACAGTGTTCGGAGTTAAAATTTCAAAATGTTTGGGGAGTCCATCCCTACGAAAAAGTGCTTATTTCAGATTTCCCAATTCAAAATTTTGTTTTTATGTATGCAACGTTATTTGAAATTATGTATGCAAGAAACAAGGTATTTTCGAAAATGCAGTATCTTCCGTAAGCATCACTCATATCCCCCTTTTCAGAAAAAATAAGCAAAGAGCAAACCCCTCCTCCTCCCCTTAGGTGCTTACGTAATATTTGAACGGCCCCTGACGTCATTTGATCCGAAACATTGTTATAAACCTATCAGGACTCGAAGCGGTTGTTAATTTTCACTTTATGTATAGGTTATTGAATTTAGAATAATTTCTTTTACTATAAAAATATGCATTTATTATTGCTTTTTAAAAAATGTGGGTATATCTCATTAATTTATCAATACGACTTGTTTTATACCATTATTTTATTCCCACACAAGTCGCATAGTACTTGAAATGATCCATAGGCAAAACGCAGTTAATCCAAACCTTTTATAAACGGAAAAACAGGTACTTGCGAGCATCGCAAAAAGCCTTCGTCCATCAGCAATTTGTTGACTCAACTCGATAGACAATGGACGTCAGCCCGAAGGGTTTTAAGAGGCTCTGTTTGCCCCCGCTCTATTTGACCACATGTCACGTGGTTAAAAGGTTACTTTAAGTCGCCCTATTGACAAAGGGATAGTGTTGATCTTTTTCGACGCACTAAGAAGCAATTAGCACCCCCTCCCTCTCATAACAGAATTAGCGCTTCTTATATTTGGCTCACGATCTCTCTCGAATGGGAAGAGGATTAATTTAATGTTATTGTCCTTTATTCGCTTTTTGTTTGTGTGTTTTACAAAGCCGAGTCGGATAGTTACGGTAATAATGGAATGATAATTGCCTTCTGTAGAAGCTCTGAGATTTTTAATAAATTACCTAGTAAAATTCTAACAGAATCAAATATCCCTCTATTCAAAAAGCTCTGCATTTCTTTCAATATTAATTTTACAGAAATATTTTAATCTGTCAGGTGACATAGGTACACTGTATCACATTCAATGTTTAAAAAAATAAATATCCTCATTACCAGCCCAGCCCCTCCCATTCTTTTTTTCTTTTAGGTATCCATCTTTTTTCTTAATGCTAACAATAACCGTAATAATCTATGAGCCCATGGAAGAGCTTTTTAGCTCATTTGGGAAATCACTTACAATTTCCATTTCTTTTTTGTTTTTATTATGTTCAATTGTGTGATGCCTTTATATAAGGTTTTCTTTTGTTCATAAATTTGAAATTGAATTTGAAAGTATGAAATGTGGAAACAAGTCCAAGAAGGAAGAACCTTTAATTTGTCTTAGAAATAAAAAAATTAACAATTTAATGTAACCACGAGACCATGTCCTGAGATCAAAAATCTTCTTAACAAGATTATAAATAAGGTTTAAACCAGTGTTTCCCAACGTGGGGCGCACGCCCCACCGGGGGGCAATATCATTTTCTAGGGGGGCAATTTGAAAATTTTCAACCAAATTGCCCCCCAGGTGGGACCAATCCAGGGGAAAAATTAAAAAAAACTTTTTAAATAAAAGTTTATTAAAATCTTATCATATTATTCTATCTGAGAATGTATGTCTGAAATCTGGACCAATATGTATCAAAACCAAGTTGAAACTTTGAAATCCTGTTTTTAGAGTCTAATTTCCAAGCCTTTTCTGGGGGATGACCCAAGATCTCTTTGTTTTTAGAACGCTTATATTTGAAACTTTTTTGTTCATCAAAATCTTCCCTAAAAATTTATATCCAAAATTTCCCAACTAGGGGTGCCAAACTAGTTAAAAACCTGCTTCCTGGAGTCAAATTTACGAAAATTTGCTGGGGGAGGGCCCCCAGACCCCCCTTGGTACTTACAGCTTAATTACTCATAACTTGATTTAGTTCTTTAGCATGCAAATTCTACCTAAAAATGCTGTGATCATTAGACTTATTAAATATACATAGGAGGGAGGGGCTAAGAAATAATTTTGTCTCCCTCTCAAAATATATTTCTATATATGCCACGGAGACCGGGGGGCATGGAAATTTCAGAAATGCTTTGGTGGGGCATGGACCGAAAAAGGTTGGGAAACACTGGTTTAAACTGTAAAGTCTATTTTTCAAAAGAAGAAAATTGGAACTTACTAATTTCTTTTCTTGCTTCTTTGAGAGTTGTAGAAAGAGACAGCTTTAGAGACTATCGCCAGCACTGGAGCCTGTAAAAAATATGACTTATTTAATCCTAGAATATGGAGTTGAATCTTTATTCAACTCATTCAATTTAAAAATTTTACCCTCATAAATCTTTCACTGGTTTTTTAGGTAAATTCGTAAAAGGTAAGATTTTTCTCACACAAGTACAGTGGAAAATTCTTTTAAAAACCAGATAAACTCTTTAGCTTGAATAAAAACATTGGTCCCAGATTTTTACCAAACTTATTATTGATAGTAGAGCGTGACATGCGACAAAGGGAGGAAGGGGGTATAGTGATTTGTGACACAGAGGAGGGAAGGGGTCAAGAATGTTGAAAAAAATGCGACATAACTTATGGATGGTTCCTTATTGGTAGTAAGTAAATTAGAGCAGGGGTTTCCAACTGGCGGCCCGCCGGGTCATTTGGTGCGGCCCGCGAAGCTCTCTGAAAGCCCTCCAAAAAGTAGCTTCAAAACACTTTTTAGCACACTAAAATTCAAATTTTTTTCGGGTATACCTCGTATACCTCTTAGATAATGGACTAGTTTAGATCCTTTTTTATGGTGCAAGAATTAAAAGTTTGAAGTTTCGAAAGGTCGTTTGTAAAACCTGAAATTCCCCCTGAGCGTAGCAAGGGAATATGAAGGCTTTTATAACCATTATCATGAGGAGGGACAAAATGGAGTATCCAAAAATTAGGTAATACAATCAAATTTACAAATATTTTCTTGAGGAAGACCTTTTCATTTAAGTAATATTCAGAATATTAAACATATTCAGTATACCTAAGAGTTGTATAAGAGTAAAAAAATTAATATATCCTCTGGAATCGTCCCTCTTTTGCTGGAAAAGTTTTATATTGATGAATCTGACCCCAAAAAATTATCATCGTTAAAAAGGAGCCAGTTTACTTTGCGGCCCGCCACTTGACTTGTGATTTCGATTGCGGCCCGCGAGTACTTAGAAGTTGGAAACCCCTGAATTAGAGCAACAGATTCCATAGGGGAATTGAGGTAACTTGATTTAATGAAGTGTTCCTTAAAAAGAAAATAAGAAAGTGAGAGAAAAGCGACAGAAATGAGAGAATATGATATGAATGAAGGAGATAAAAAAAGAACGAAAGAGAATGAGTGAAGAACGCCAAAAATTAGAGAGCATTCAAACGCAGGAAATAAGCATCACATTTAGAACACTTAAATCACAAGATAAATCAATAAAATAACCTCGCTTGAAACCAAAGCTCGATATCAAAAGTACTCGCTGAGGCATCCTGAAGACGTAACATTTTCCGAGTAGTGTCGACATCACACAAAATCCTTCCAAAGAAATGGGTGTCGGGGTCCCCAATCGCCGTCTCTCCTCTTCTCCCCCCACCCCATAAAAAAAAGATAAATCCACTTCTTAGAAGAAAGATGCCTTCCCTTGATGTTCTTTTACTACTCGAATTCAAAAGCCTCCACAAAAACAGAAATTTAAATATTCAGACTGTGAAACCTCGTCAGGCGATGAATATTTGTGTGTTGTTTCCGTCGACACAGATCCCCGATTGACAAATTGGTACTGAGTGTGTTTCGTGCAAAATATATGGTTTGTATATTTGTATAATTTTTGCGACTTTTTTATGAATATGTTTTATGTTACAACTGACCCTTACATGTGTTACATTTAAACCCTTAACTGAGGTCGATTGTAACACTCTCCAATGACATATTTTTTATTTACTAAATGATAGCGCTGACAAGCTAGACCCGGGCTTCGCACGGGTTTCAGTTTTTTAATAAAAATCATCTGGTGTGTTGTAGATGGGCTTCGCCAGTCCATTAAAAAAATGTTCTGATGTGTCACAGATGGACTTCGCCAGTCCATATGTGGAAATAATTATATAATAGATCTATTTTTATTTTTATGCTACAACAATTGGTTTTAAACTACAACAATCGATGTTATGCCTACAAAAATTAATGTTACTTCTTGTCTCGTTATATTTACAATGTGGTTCTGCCATGACGTTTAGCATGAAATATGGGTTTTTAAGCATAAAATTGACCAAAAAAAGTTGTTAGGATGGGCTTCGATTTTAAATTATTATTCTTCAGAAATCTTCCTGGGAGCGAGTAGAGCAACATGGTATAGTTTAAAAGTTAATGTAGGTGGGAAAACTTAAAACTATAAAGGACACACACACATACATACAGACATTCATTTTTATATATAGAAGATGTATAGAAGATAGATATCGTAATGCATTGTCCACAGGACAGTTTTTATAACCAAATTGGGTTCTCAATTCTTTTAACGTTCCCGCTAAAAATCAGTATGATCTTTTAAACACCAGAAAGTAGAATTATTGCTAAAATAATTTCAAACTCATAGATTAAAATGTTCAGTTAGATCAATAACTGTTCAGTTTATCAATAAAAAACACGGAAAAAGTTGCAGTTATTTGAATAAATGGCGATCAAAAGAGTTTGGGGATCTGTAGTGAGAACCTTAACGGAATTGAACCCGAAATTGTAATAAGGAAGTTGCATGCCTCAGATTTTCAAAAACAAACAAGTGTTCCGTATGGTTTTTTGTATGGTAAAATGAAATATCTAGTCAGTTCAATGTACAGGTAATTAAATATTTTAATTTAAAAGTCGAGAAAAAAACACGTGACTGAAAACGTTTATTGTTTAAACTATAAGATGACGTCAACAATCATACCATCAACTCCATTGCTTTACAACAATGTTTAGTATAAGATGACGTCACATCCAAACTCTTGGCGTTTTCGCGCGCTTTTTAAAAGGTGATTTTTGTTAATTTTTTTTTGGCAATCAAAACATTTCTCGATCGGCCTCAAATTTTGGGTAGTTGCTTATTTTTGCAAGAGGAATCGATTAAAAAAATAAAAAAAATCATGCAACTTTCTCATTGGGATGTATCAACCTAGTTTCATTACTCTAACATAAAAAATGCTAAGTTGTCAATCAAATTGTAAATTTTGTCACAATTGACCCCAGTCTCCCCTATACCCAAGACGTAACATTTTCTCGAGCAGTGTCGATATTGCACAACCTTCAACGAAGCATAAACCTTCCAACGAAATGGGTGTCTCTCTTCTTCTTCTTCTTCCCGAAAAAAGATAAATCCCGCTCTTCACCCTGTGCTTTTACGACTGCGGCAGAGAAAACAACCTGCGGCTCTGGGGAGGGAGTAGATCACGAGGAAAGAGAGAATTTAATTCATAACATCGGGCCTGATAAAAACATCCCTCGTAGCCATCGCGTGTCATTCATTCCGAGTTGTGTGTGATGTCAATAAGTCAGATTTCTCGCAAGGCAAAAAGTACCCGAAGATCTTAAATGTGGAGGGTTGTGGCCACTGACCCAATAGTCGCCACCTTAGACAGCGTTTCAATAGGCAGTGGTCCGCTAGTTCCAGACCGTTGAAAAAGGGCTCAGACCACTGCAAAAAAATTTTTTTACTTAGTTGTTTAGTTTACTACTATCTATCTAGGGTTCAAAAGGGTGTTTCAAAAGTCCGTTTCGCGGCTTTTATTTGGAACCAACGTGTTCTAAGGTCACGGAAGTAAGGTGTCCCTTATGTAAGGGACCCTGGAGAATCCATTGAGATGACTTACGGCGCTCCTATCGGCGAAATGAAAAAAGTTAAAAAAATTAATTTAATAACTAAAGGAGAAAGAGCAAAAACCTAAGTGAGAGTATTGTTGCCAACGTTATATGAAGAAGTCAGTGAAAAAAATTTCACGGAAATAACTTGTGAATATTTGCGGAGATAATAGCGTGATTAGTCATTCATTCCGAGTTGTGTGTCCATAAGTCCTTGCTTGGCAAAAAATACCTGAAGGTAAGGTAGAGTATCTATAAGGTAAATGTGGGTATAGTGCCTGGTCACCTTGTGTGGAGATGCACAAAAAATACATTCCGTTCATTTAGAATAGGCGGTTGAGACGAAATGTATTAGAACAGTGGTTCCCAACCTGGGGGCGATCGCCCCCTGGTGGGCTAATTGTGTTATCAAAGGGGCGATAAAAAAGTTGGGGGCGATGAGTATTCAAAGGGGGAAATAAAATAGTACTGTACTGACTGACTGTATTCAGACTAAACGTACCAAACAAATTAAAACCCTGTTTCTTAGGGTCAAATTTCCAAAATTTTAACCGGGGGAGGGCCTCCAAACCATCTTTTTGTACTTGGAACTTAATTTTTCAAAAAAATTTTAAAATTAGTTCATCAAAATCAAAATCCTACATAAAATATATGTTCGAAATTCGGAAGAGGTATACCATAACTAGTTAAAAACCTGTTTTTTGGAGGCTTATTTCCAAAAATTTTCTGGGGGAGGACCCCCGGACATAAAATTGCTTTATTATTTACACTTATTTACTTCAAATTTAAATTAGACATACAATGAGAATAAAAAGGGGGCTATAGGTGTTAGTCAATCTCTAGAAAGGGAGTGATGGGCCCCAAAAGGTTGGGAACCACTGTATTAGAAGCAGTTACTATTGTAATTATCGTCGAAAAATTTTTCTTGTGCAATGGCAAATTATCCTAAACAGAAGTAATTAGAATACTGTAAAAGAATCGATCACTGAAGTTGCGTGATGAGCGGTATTGAGCGTTTTTGATCTTGTTTCGGGCACCTATTCTAATAAGGAAGTTGCTTGTGTCATATTTTCAAAAACAAACAAGTGTTCCGTATGGTTTTTTGTATAGTAAAATGATATATCTAGTCAGTTTTTCAAAAACATGTACAGGTAATTAAATATTTTAATTTAAAAGTCGAGAAAAAAACACGTGACTGAAAACGTTTATTGTTTAAACTATAAGATGACGTCAACAATAATACCATCAACTCCATTGCTTTGCAACAATGTTTAATATAAGACTAGCTGAAGCCGCAACCCGATGTGTTGCGCCGAGTAAAGATTTAGTTATAGTTTTCATGATGCATACTTTAATATTATATTTTTAAAGAAAGAAAAGATTTGAAAAAGAAAAATTCAATAATTTTCTTACATAACATTCTTTCCAACATAAATAAAAACTCTGTTGTAACTCAATTTAATCTGCTGTCACCACTTGTCCCACCTTTTCCACAGCCTTGGACGGGTGAAGTGTATAAGTTTTTAAAAAGTTTTCTCCAAATGCATTTCTATTTTTGTAGATCAGCAATTACCACTATGATCCCGGTACCCCAGGCGCACTTTTCATATTCCGGTGTTCCCGGTAAATTTTCCTCTCTCGGTGTTTTCCCCCCTTCTTAATAAGTAATTAATTTGAAACGATAATGAGAGATATAGTATTATGATATAGTAGAAAGATAAATTAGGGGGCTACCACCCCCTGCTCGCTATCGCTCACCATCCCCCAGGAACTGCTGACGCAGTTTTCCTAAGATTACTTCGCAATATTGCTCGCTTCGCTCGCTATAGCGGATTGGAAGGGGCTATTCATCTCCATTAATGAAAAATATATACACGGGACTGGAGAAGCTCTAATTAGATCGTCTTTTCTCCCCATCAGGACCCATTTTGTGGTACCTTAAATATTTCGTTGGTGTCACAGATTGGTATCATCCACTTATTGTAGCATAAGACGAATACAAACATTTATATGATTTTTTCCCTTTAAATTGTTATACCTCGATGTTCCTGGTAATTTTTCTGATCCGGTATTTCCGGTAATTTTTCTTTCCCGGTGTTCCCAGTAATTTTCAAATCAAAGTGTTTTTGCTAATTTTCAAATCCCGGTGTTCCTGATGATGTTTAATATCTTGGTGCCTTTATAAAGTACCAAATTATAAACTGTAATAAAAAGTCTATTAAATTAATGAGCCTAGTGAACAAAGTAAAAAAAATTTGAAACTGTGATAAAATCTCTAGTAAACTGAAAAGTCTAGTGAATCGTCACATTTGAAACAATGTTTTGTGTTTAAAACTCTCATTCCATGAAAAAAAATATATTTTTCCATAAATATTTTTATTTTGAAGGAAAAAAATATTAAAATATACGTAAATAACGCTTGAAAATAAATTATTTGAATTTATTTTGTCGTTTTCATGGCTGATGGAGTTTTTAAATGGACAATTATCGAGTTTTTCCTATTAAAAATATTTAACTTGGTTGTTTTCAACTAATTTACAATAGTGAGTCAAGCAGGTGTAATCTAGTGGAGAAATGGAGCAAAAGCGGAAAAGAGCAGAAAAACGCAAATAATTCGAAAAGTATTTCGAGTTTCGGAACGAACATGGGCTACTCCTGGTCCCTGGGTCATTCTGCGTCTTTTGGTACCTCTGGCGCCCTTCTGCGTTCAGTGGTTTCGGAGGAGATAGATGGACATACACACATACATATATACGTTTGTTTACTCTCGGATTTTAATAGTGTAGATGACGTCACATCCAAACTCTTGGCGTTTTCGCGCGCTTTTAAAAAGGGGATTTTTGTTAATTTTTTTTGGCAATCAAAAAATTTCTCGATCGGCCTCAAATTTTGGGTAGTTGCTTATTTTTGCAAGAGGAATCGATTAAAAAAATTTAAAAAAATCATGCAACTTCCTCATTGAACAGACTATCACTTACTTGATCCTGTCTGAGAAGAAAAAAATAACTTCCCAGCATGGTGTCTGAATTCAGAAGAACTTCACAATTTATAAATAGGATTATTTTCTGAAACACGTGTATTATTTCGTATTTTTATCACGATTTACATACTGAAGCTCCTCCTAGAAACCCAACGGGATTTCTGTTCACTCAGTTTTTCCTTCCGATAGTTTTCCTTCTATATAAATGGACTTAGGTCTTTATGGTAGTGGATATAAATAAATAAAATAAACTTAAGGCGAAAACGTACTGGGGTTCGAATCACCGTTTGGCATGGATGTTAGTTTCTGTCCTTGTGTGATGAATGAATGTGTCCACCCCCCCCTATAAAAAGGGGTTGTGTGAGCAAATGTGTGTATGGCGCGGGTAGCAATACCTCACTTCCGTGGCTCAGGTTCACACAGGGGATCTCTGGGTAACGTTGAGTAGGTACTTCTCAGGTCATTTAGTGTTCCAGGATTGATATTACATTACCCGCACATTGACCAAAAAAACATATAAGGTAAAAATGTGGGTATAATGGCCACTTCTTCAATAGTCGCCACCTAGTTTATTAGTTTTAAATAACACGAGTTAGCTGTATTAAATAGCGTTGAAATTCATAGACATAGTAGATTATGCCATCTGGTTAGGTACATTTTTCTTCTTATTTTGTATTTATTACCGTTTGATTGACCTTTTAAATTCATTTTAAGATGAAGTAGACTGTATACAATGATACTGAAGAAAATTTATCTTAAAATTTTATTTTTAGAGGGGTGACCACTTAACTGAAACTAGTATTATTGGTGCTTTTAATTGTTTTCATGATTTATTTTTTTAATTTATTTCTTTTTCCGTGTTTTTAAATTTTAAGTCAATTAAAACTTTTATAGAGTCAGTTCCGTTAACGTTCCCGCTAAATATCCCTAAGCTTTTTTGAACGCCATACATTCAAATATCGACAATTTTTTTCTGATTTTTATTGATAAACTGAATAGTTATTAAGCTACAAATACAAATACAAATTTAGCAATATTTCTACTTTTTGGTCTTTAAAAGGGCATGGCGATATATAGCGGAACGCTAACGGAATTAAACCATTTTATACTTGAAAAACTACTATTAATTAAAAAGTTCTCTTGAACAAAAAATGTACTACTTCATTGGAAAATATAACATTAAGGAGAAAAGTTAATATCAACTTTTCCATTCAAATAATAGCTATACTCACCTATTTGATGTGACGAGCTCTATGCTTCTCGAAAATGCGTGTATTTTTCTTTGAAACTGTTCTCTAAATAATTTCAAAGAAAATAAATGTTTCACACACGAAAATTTGAAACCTTGTTGATATTACCTTTGAAACGTTATAAGCAACAATGAAAAATATGTCATTGCATCCTAATTTAAGAAATCATTGTCCATTATATAAGTTGTTTAAAATCTTATTTTTACTTGTTTCTAAATTTCATTTTAAAATTATCATTGTTATAGTCATTGTTGGTTTTTTAAATCACATATTCAATTATTGCATATTTTATTTGTTACTGATGCTGATTTAAAACATTGAAAACTTTCCATGTTTTGATTGCAAAGGAACATTTTCGTATGAGTTAAACGTATTTTTGTTGGAAAAAAATTAAGAGATAATTTCAAAGAAATATATATGTATTTACGAAAAGAAGGCATAAGATAGTGAAAATTGGATTTTAAAAACTCTTTTTAAATTTGAGACCAATAACTGTTTATTTTAGACTTAAAATTTGAATGGAAAAATTTCCTTAATTTTCCGTTGATGTTTTTACATGAAGCACAGTTTATTATAAATTATAAGGCCAAATTTCTTAAGTAAATAAAATATTATCTCTAAAACTTTAGAGAATATATTTTTCTTGCACATTATTTCAGTTTTGATATTTATTTTATGTGTAATTTTTATTAGTATTTTAACTGATATTGTTGCGGATCTAGTAAAGACCAAAAACAAGAATACTAGTATTTTAATTATGAATTGTGCTTTGGGTTTTTGATTCGGAGAGTTATAAAGGGAGAGTTTTTAGAAAATGTTATTGACGGTGATAGTTTTGTGAGTAGCTCCGGCTTGTATCTTATCCCATCCATTTCACATGCAAATATTTTTTACTAAATAATTTCCAACTCATGGATTAAAATGTTTAGTTAGATCAATAACTGTTCAGTTTATCAATAAAAATATAAAAAAATTGTCGATATATGAATATATGGTGTTCAAAAGAGGAAGGTGATATTTAGCAGGAGCGTTAACGGAATTGAACCTTAAATATTTTCCATGGATGTACTTACGCTGTTGTCATAGAAAGGTTGTAACAATATACATATATTATTCGTGTGTTTTATTCAGTAGAGCATTTTCAATCACATGACTCGGACCTAGCCTTAGAAGCAGATTGTTTGACCTACAGCAGTTAACAGTTAAAAGAAAATAACTGGTCATGGAATACTTCTATTGGAGCATTTGCAATCACATGACAGCTACAGATACCACCGCACCTAGCAAAAGACTGTTTGACCGT